>OZ010590.1:44373465-44383465 GCA_963932145.1 Acanthosepion lycidas | reverse complement strand
ACAGCTTGTCAGAGAGAAGAAAATATTAGAGGATATGAAGCGTGCCGCAGACAAAATCTGTGTTTTGTCAGATGATGATAAGTTTTTCACTGTGGAGGCTGTGGTCGAATACCAAACTGATAGGGCTTACGCCACTTCATCAGGAAACATAACTGAAGGTATCTGAACACATTTCATGCAACAGAATCTAACTAGTGACATGGTACTCTGTTGTTTAATGGCTCGAAATCAACCTTGCCGCTCATTGAAAGAAGATGTGAAACTTTACAGGCAAATGTTGGATCGGGATGTGTTGTCCTGGTTGCTAGCCCGATTTGAAAGTCTCTGCTTTACCATACACACGCCAAATTTGAAACAGAATTGGAACAAGGATTTCTTAAGTTATTTTCCCTCCATCGACACCTTCTATTAATTCTATAAACATTGCGATAGCGCCCATTTTGGAAAGCAACATTTCCCGTATCTCATACTCAAGTGTGTCAGATGACATAGGTGTACAGTTTGACCGGAGAGGTGGTAAACAAGAAATTCATTTCATTTGAGGAGAGGTTGAAAGCTCAAACGGTCTCGCCATTTTGAATTGTAAATATATGACTATTTAGAATTATGGAATGCTTTTATTGCAAGGCCGAAGGGAGAGGGAGAGAGGTTGGTCCTCAGTAACTATCCTGAGCCTGGGTAGTTCGATTCACTACTCATCCATTCTAACAATTGACACAAGCAGCATAAGAACTCATCCTACACCATTCGGTTCGAGCATGCACCAAAATACCGCATTTTCACAGGGACTCAATAATACACCCATTGCATTGTCAATCTAGGTAAAGTATTGTCAATAAATGTCACAATAAGTGTTAGAGTAATCATATATCAACTTTTAGAACAAATGTTGCTTGTAGGAGTCACAGTTGCGAGCACGTAGACAACGAAGGAATCCTACTTCGATACTAAATTTTCCAGTATATATATATATATTATTATTATTGCTACTAACCGCATTTCTGGATCTACTAACCGTATTACCAATTGTATTAGGTTGGTTCAAAAATAATGTCGTTTTCTCACATAGTAACGACATTATTTTTGCACCAACCTAATATATAAAATTAAAGGAAACCGTGGAAAGCCATAACAAGTTAAGTTCATATAAGAAGAAGAGGTATTTTGATGCCAACAAATTTTGTAATCAATTACGCCTTAAAAGTATTACAAAGATAATTTTAAATTAACCGTCTGGCTCTGTTTTTAGCAGATGGTCGATGAATAATTCAAATTAGACTTCTAATCCTCACTCCAGACTATCACGTTCGAGAAGAAAATCTAGTTAGGCAAGTCCCTGATGCTTGTCGTAATTGCCAGTTTTCTATGAACATTTTGGAAGGAATTTAACCATAAAAAGAAAATATCTACATGCTCATGTCGAAGCTGACTTATTCTAACTCCTCACTCTTTTTCAAATAGACACAAACTGATCGCTTATTCTATCGCTATTTCCCGGGCAAACTTCCACATGAGCTACATTATTTAAGTTCACCTGTTCAGACTTTACAGCTAAAACTGGTCATGCAATCATCCACGTTTTCCTTGTATTCTATTTGGAAGGGAGAAGTTCTACTCATGCAATGTTTCCAAGGACAGCCACAATGTTAACCTCTGTGTGTCAAGGTGTTGTGATGTAGTCTTTGTTCAAAATAGCCGAGAAATGGGAAGGCCGTAGTTAGAGAGAGTATCGAATGTAGATGAAACAAAGAAGAGATTTATTAAATATTCATACATAGTACTTAAAAATAACTTTAATAAATCAATTGTGGCCACCTGAAATATTTATAAATAGGAGTGATCTATTGTCAAAGTAGTAGAGAAAACCAAGTACGCTGAGTCTTACTCCATAGCATTAAGAGCTAATCTTTATCTATCCTACTTATCCTCATAACCTTCACTTCATATTCTTGTATTTTTTACACACTTCATGCATAAAGATAATATTATAGCAACCATGAGGCCAGAGAGCACTCTTTATCCCTCTGTCTCTCTCTTCCTTTCTCTCTCTCCCTCTCTTCCCTCTCTCTCTATACATACAAATATATATACATTGCGATGTAGTCTTTGTAGTGGATAAAATCAAGTACGTTGAGTCTTACTCCACATCATGTGTTAATCTTTATCTATCTTTTTCACACACACACACACATATATATATATATATATATATATATATATATTGTTTCACTTCTGCGAAGCAGATCATGGATAGCTACACGTCTCACTATCTCAATTTAACTTTTAAAACATCATAGAACTGAAACAGGTAAACCTACTCTATATAAATATACGTAAAGATTGCAGTTGCATTTCCAACTTCTTTTTCACACACACAAATACACACACACACACACACACACACACATATATATATATATATATATATATATATATATATTGTTTCACTTCTGCGAAGCAGATCATGGATAGCTACACGTCTCACTATCTACAGTTGCATTTTCAACTTCTTTTTCACACACATATATATATATATATATATATATATATATATATAAACATCTAATTTTGTAAATCCTAAAGGCATTTTATTTATTCAAATTTACATTACAAAAATGAAAGAAAGTCCTTTCTTTCATCTTCCAATTTTTTTTTCAAACAGGGACGGTGAATGATTTTTATATGAATATTTCTTTCTTTCTCCGAGAAATGGAACTTGTTACCAGAAGACTTTTGAATAACTGGAATTCTTACCGTGATTGATGCAAAAGATTTTGATAAATCAAGGGAACATGACTCACCTGAAAAAAGAAAAAAAAATTCATGTAGAATTACGAAGATTTATTGATGTTTATTTGTTTACATTCAACGAATGAAGAATGTTTCTTTTAACATTGAAATCGGTGAAATTCAGTGGCAATTTACTCTCAATTTGATATTTTCTCTTTTTGTCTTCTTTATCTTTTCATTGCTGACAATATATTGTTTTGAATTAAGATAATGAATAAAATACGACGTTGTGTCTCCATCGATCAACAGATTCGAAAAAAGCACAATTCTCAACACAAGTTGTTCGTAAATTTAGTTACTTCTCTTTTTAAAAATTATCCGTTTCGAGTGAAATGTGAAGGGAGGGCGGTTTTATTTATCTTTTGCCAATGAATGACGTCATAGTAGAACTTATAATTTGATACAAGTGGTTAGATGATGAAGAACAATTAAAACATTTGAAATATCATTTATTAAAATATTAGATTTTTATCTACGAAATATTTATTATCATTAAATGTTTAAATCTCGTGGTGCATTTTGTAGCTCCCCCTGAGAGGATGCGGTATTATGGCGTATGGGGGATTGATTGGTGACGGACGAGTTTTTCTGGTGAGTACGCAAATTGTAACGAGTGAATGGGTCGTGAATGGGTCGTGGATCGGATTAGCTAGGTATAACATAGTTAAGACCAGCCTTAAACTCTCCCCACTTTTCGGCCTTGTGCCATAATTGTATTTTTAATACAATAAATATCAATATTTTGTAAAATAATTTGGGATAATTCTTCCGCAGTTTTTACTGGCTAAAAATTACTCGTTATCATTAAATCAGTAAAAGTTTTTACTGTCTATTATTAAATTTTTAAATCCCCGGGTACGTTTTGTAGGTCCCTGTGATATTATGGTGTATGGAGGATTGATTGGTGACGGAAGAGTTTTTGTGGTGAATACGCAAATTGTAACGAGTGAATGGGTCGTGAATTGGATTAGCTCGGTACAAGATAGTGAAGACCAGCTTCAACCTCTTTCCCCCCTTTTCGGCCTTGTGCCATAATTGTATTTTTAATATCAGGTCGGTGTAAAAATAATGACGTAATAATGTCGTTTTTTGACGTATTTTTTAACGTCAAAAAACGACATTATTACATCATTATTTTTGCACCAACCTAATACAATAAATATCAATTAAACTTTTTAATCATTATGCTTGATACTGCTTACTGTCAGAATACGGTAGGCTGTTCTATGGTGTGGACAGGACCTACTAACATATTTTAATTTTATTTTGAATGTTTTCTTGTATTTTATTTTCATTATTGGGTACATCCTCACCCCACATTTCATGTCGTAATTCTATATATTAAAAAAAAAATAATTGTATATATTTTCATATCAAGTGTTATATAGTAGGGACCCTTTGATATGCGGTATTATGCTATGTGTTGGATTTAATAACGATGAATGAATTCTTGTGGTTCATGAGAAAATTATAATGAATGAATGGGTAGTTAACAAGATGAACTAGGTGTAGGATAGTATTGTTGTTCATTATGACGGTCGTCTTCGAGTATAGGATCCAGAGGTTAGCAGTGAATATTTCGAAGACAGTAGGAAAGCGTTGTTCACGTTAGCAGTGGATATTTTGGTAAAAGGTAGCAGAGCATAGTTCGTCCTTCTGTTTCTCTTCGCCTGACAAGCTGGACTGGACATTCGGGTAGAGTAAACAAAATGGCCGCCTTTATACACGACGGATTGAATATTCTACGTCTTCTGATTGGTTAACCTTCTATTGGTGGACTATAAAGTGAGTCAAGTCATTTGGATTGGCTCACTAGTTACATAATATATACAAAAAACTGCAACAAGTGCCACATGAAATGTAATATTTCAAACTAAAAATATTTTAATCATAGTGCTCTCTAACATTTCGGCTTACATAAGCGAGAACATGTTTGGCTATGATCCAAGTTGAGATTCCCAACCTCCCAAGTTTGTTTTGGCCCACTTTTTCATCTCGACTGGATCAGCTTTATATATTTCCCATGTCCGCATATATTTTCTCCTTTCTCTCTCCCTTAGCGAGAGAGCCTCTTGATTTTGTCCAAATGGTCAGAATACAGCAGCCTTTCTTTTTTGAGGGTTAGATGGGTCCTACTAACATCAGTTATGTTTTAGTTTGCTTTATATTGGTATTTAATTTGTTCTGAGGTTCATTCCCTCCCCTCTCATTGTCAAATATTTGATTTTGATCTACGAAATATTTATTATCATCAATTTTTTAAAACTCCGGGTGCGTTTTGTAGGTTCCTCTGAGAGTATGCAGTATTATGTTGTATGGATGATTGATTGGTGGCGGACGAGTTTTTTGGTGAATGCGCAAATTGTAACGAGTGAATGGGTCGTGAATCGGATTAGCTAGGTATAAGATAATTAGTAAAAACTAGCTTCAAACTCTTTCCCCACTTTTCGGCCTGGTGCCATAATTGTATTTTTAATATAATAAATATCGATAAGCGAGAACATGGATTCTGCTCGGGTGGCAGGTTAATCCCTATTGCAGGCAACAGCTAAGACACATTTTTTATTTTTATTCAACACGCACTTGTGGTTTCAGCTGGAGCTATAAGGTAATATGTTATATAAACTGTATATATCAGACAATTGGTGGGTAATTGAAGAAAATAGATTAATATCTTACACGTTTTACTATCCGAATGGACTTCTTCAGATTAATAATACTGTTATTCATGGAATCATATAAATGCAGAGGTAGTCTAGATCACACAAACATCGAGATAAAACGTTAAAGAAACAAGAATGTTAAAGTTAAAATTATTAAATTTCGGGCGTCGGCTGTGTCTAGACGCACAATCTAACAGTTTTCGGTCAGTTTCCTAACGCTTCTGTTTTTGATCTTTTTCACTGTTGTTTCTAAATGCCCGACAATGTAATAGCAGCAGTTTTCTTAAGAAAGAATAAGAGAAAATAGGTTCAGCTATCGTCCTTTTTACACACTTCCCCAGTCTTTTGAACAGGAGTAAAGGTTTATCCCTTGCTTCTTGTTTGGGATTGGCTTTCAGGTTTATATCAATGTCTTTTAATTCTCTTTCACTCCCAGTAATTCCTTGTTTCTTAGTGGCATTATCGCATTGCTTGAGGTGAAATGATTTTAAACAAATATAAGAAAAAAGCGATATGCTCTATAATCCTGTATGTAAATTTACCATGGAAGACTCAGAAATTAGTGAGCTTTCTATACATTTCTCCTGAATAAATTACTTCCTATTTATTAATAACATTAAGAACAAAATTAAAAGGTAGCTGAATGAGATAGGCTAAGGCTCTGAAAGAAGTATAGACTCCGCGGACGTCAAAAATTAAAACTTGTATTCGAAGTAATGCGTCTTTGAGTTTGTCTTGATATTCATTGTATTTCGTTTCTTTTCCTTATTATATATGATTCCACAAATTGCGACTATGCCGAGCGAAAGGTAGAGTTTCTGAGGTGGGGTAACTCACAATCTATCGCCACCAGTCGTTGAACAAGGCCAGTACGTTTAAACCCTTTGACGTCTTGCGAACACCAACAGCTTCGGAAGAGTGTCACTCACAAGTCTTGGACAAACTTTGATATGGTTTTCAGGCACTTCGCAATGCAGAGATCGTTTTCCAAAGTTGATATTATCATGTGGCCACCTTCTTGACAAACTGATCATGCTGAAATTCGAACCGGCTTTCATAGTCGAAACGCTATCATTGTTAGCATTCACTCTCTCGACGGGAATACTAAGGTTTTTCACCAATCGGCCACGCGCCAGTATACACGGAAAAGAATATCAGAGAGTTGAAAGAAATCTTGTTCTGCGCTAACTCGAAATAGACTGACTTCGAAAAATGATTTTATTACGGGATTCTAAAATGAAAAAAAACAAAAAAAAACGGGGCGAGATTTACAACATCATTCAACATAACAATTTAAATGCAATGGACAAGCGATGTGATTTTCTTGTTGTTTCACGAGAATAACAATGTTAATTACGACTTCATTCATTTACACAGTTGGTGTATTTTGCACAGCTATGGTCACCACTCCTCCTATTTCTGGTATAATTGTGTCTCATTCAAAACAATATAATGCAATTATCAGTTAGATCCTGAAAAAATATCGCTACATAAATCCCCAGTGTGAATTTGGCCTTTTTTGGGGGGACGCATTGGAAGAGAATAGATCTTCACTGGCAAAGAAGTCTATGGGTGTTTGGTTTGTATAGCAACGGGTATCTTCATGTTGCAAACTCAGTGCCGCAAAAGTAATTCACCAAGGATTGGTGATTTTCCAATATGCTCTTTATTCTCCCAATTTAGTCTTCCCTATGCTCAAAAGATCGAAATATTCGTCGAATCGCAAATCGAATCAAAAATCGAAATCATAAAATATAAGATACATAATTGTATAATAGCTCTTGGCGGAGTTCCCTCTGAAAGCAGAAGGATTATTTTTATTTCTCGAAACTAATGCGCACCCCAACAAATGATCCAAAAATTAAGAAATATATCTATCCCTGTGTATAATACGCATCTATAAATTTTGTCAAAAAAAAAAAAAAATTACATTTTGTCAACCTTGACATCAAGAATAAAATCGAAACTAAGCGACTAAAATAATAAAATCAAAATTGCAACTTTTTGTAAAATGGATTCAGGAATCTTGGGATTTCGTCAGTGAGAATTTTATAAAGAAATGTTTCAAGAAGTGTTGCCTCACGACAATCATTGATGGCTCTGAAGATGTCATCTTTTGGTAAGAAAATGAAGAGACCAAAGATAATTTTAAACAAGATGAAGATAATATTGTGAATGATAATTTGTTTAATGATAATTTAGATATTGATTCTATAATAGTAAGTGGTGGTGATGATGATGTTGATGATGATGATGAAAAAAATTAAAATTTCAATAAATTTTTAACTTGATATCCGCTTTTCTTCAAAATTGGCCTTTTTATAGATTTAAAAAAAAAATTTTTTTCGCCAAATAAAAATCCGGTTACTGATAAACATATATTGACAAAACAATGTTACAATTATTATTGTTGGATTTAAAATGAAAATTTAGATAATATCTTATTTTAGAACAAGTACGTATTTATTATTATAAACCAATAACGAAAAAATATTTTTGTTTAAACCTATTTATAATACGCACCCCTACTATCATCTGTAATTTACAGTAAAAAATGCGTAATATTTTCGAGAAATTACAGTAATTGACTTGTTTGTTTAACGGCATATCAATTCCTTATGGTCATTTAATTTTTTTCTTTTAAGCATTTCACCCCAAGCAAGGCGAGAGTGCCATTAGCAATGGGTTTCAGAGAATGGGAGCAAGATGAAAGAGACGTGATTGAGGAAAGGATAAAGAGAAAGACAGGGCATAGATCAAGGCATCAAAAGATGTCGATTGACATTACATTTGAATATTTAAAGACTATAACAATCAGGGAAGCAAATAAAAGGATGTGAATTCCACAGGCAAGAAGTGCGAGACATGGAGCTATTGGAGTAGAAGAGACGGCTACATTTTTTACCGTTTCGACAGTAAAAGGGTGGGGCCGAGATGCCAACCTAGTAGCACGTTTAAATTCATGCAATGTGGGAACCAGCGAAAGTAGCTCGTCGGAGCAGTTACCATGAAAATATTTGTAGAAAAGCAGATGAAAGCGACGATACGTCTGTGAGAAAGTGACTGTAAGCGAGATGCCAGAGCAGGATCATTCACGTTGCATATCTGTCTCTGGATTTTGTTGAGGATCTTGAGACGAACAATTAAGGCTCCAGACCATATATGGCAGCAGTATTCCTTGCAAGGGCGAATGGTTGATTTATAGATTTGAAGGATTGACTCCGGCAAGAAAAACTTTCTGTTGTGGCACACAGAACCAAATTTCCTTGCAGTAGATTAAGCTAGAAATTCAATGTAATTGTTCCATCTCAGGTCAGAGGACAGCGTGAGACCAAGCAAGTGGAGTTAAGCATCAGACATTCTAATGGGAGGCAGAGAGCGTTCTCTGCCTCAGGTAAATGAGAGCTGTTTTGTTTTTGAGGCATTAAAGTTTACCAGTCATTTCCTGTCCCAGACAACCACGGATTAGAAGTGCTTTTTAAGACCATTCAATTTTCTTCGGAGCATTGAAGTAATAAAAATAAGATATGTTATTCTGCTTTCACAATCGAATACATGGTAGATGATACTCATCTTTTGCGCATATACATGTCTGTATAGGCATAATTACTATCGACTGTGGGGTATGTGTTTTACGTGTTTTTTTTTAAGTTATATGTTTCATTTCTTGTAGGATATTTTAAAGACTAATGTCATAAAAGTCTTCTTTCATATTGTTTGGTGGATTGATTTTGTTTAGCGGCTTATCAACCACTATTGGTTATTTAATGCCGAAATCTAAATCGTTGGTACATAATTTTACGCTTTCAACATTCAGATTCTTGTACATAATTTTATACTTTCTGAGTAAAGGTATATTATATATATATATATATATATATATATATATATATATATATATATATAAATAAAAGTGAACATAGAAGTCAACATTTAGAGGCTACTGTCTGTTTCATGCTATATGCAATCATCAGGCCACTTAATACTGCTGCCATATATGGTCTGGTGGCCTGACGATTGCATATAGCATGAAACAGACTGTCGCCTCTAAGTTTTGACTTCTATGTTCACTTTTGTATTTACACACGCTCTATCTCTGATATTGAGCACTTTATTCCATAAATATAGCACACCTTAAGACTATATTTCTTTATATATATATATATATATATATATATATATATATATATATATATATTGTAGATCATACAATGTATTGTTGGTAATTTTTACTATAAAAATGCTGATTTTTGTTTAGAGGTTCACTATTTGCCCATAGTTATGACCCTGACAAATGCTATCACCCCGAGTGAAGGGGTACCTGACAAGAACATCAATTAAGAGGTCTTGCTGCCGGATGTAGTTTATCATCATACGTAATCCGAATGATTGAGAATTGGGCTTTGATTTAATCGAATTTAAATGTTTTCTCTGCTAATTACCTGGTTATTCTTAATTCATTGTATGTTTTAAACATTTTGCTCGTCCTGGGTATGACGATAAACTATTTCCAACAGCAAGGACTCTGATCAGGTTTTGAGGAGTCT
>OZ010590.1:44360965-44368465 GCA_963932145.1 Acanthosepion lycidas | reverse complement strand
ACATGAAAGTCTGTAAGTGTCTATGAAGTAAACGGTAAAGCGAGCCCAGAGAAATAGTTACTCATGGCTCGCTGTAAAGAATTCAGAAGAGGATTTCGATGTAAACCCTATTGTTGTAGCATATCTACGGACAAAAATGGGTATGTCCCCATTCACATAAATACAGTAGTAAATACTGTATGTTGGTCTGCAGTTGGACATTCGTCTCTAGCTGTGCTGATAAAACTCTCGAGGCCGTGTCGAATGGCAGTGTCTCGTCTGGGGAAACAGCTACCTGACTCAGTTTTATACGGAGTCTACGTGGAATTTTTGGCCGAGTCTACGGGATCGGATGCCCACATTAAATTCGGCGTTGTGCTACAACTGACCGCGTAGGACGGTTGGTAAATATCCTGCAATTGGAGATTTGTCTCCAGCTGTGCTGGTCAAACTATCTGTCTCCGGACAGAGAGGATCCCCAGACGAGGCTATGTCGAAGGGCAGAGTCTCGTCTCGGGAAACAGCTACCCGACCCCTTTTTATACGGGGTCTACGGGTCATTTTCGGTCGAGAATACGGGGTCGGATACACGCATTAAATTCGGCTTTGTGCCACATCTGACCGAGTGGAACCGTTGGTAGATATCCTGCAATTGAAGATTTGTCTCCAGCTGTGCTGGTCAAACTCTATGTCGAAAGGCAGAGTCTCATCTCAGGAAACAGCTACACGACCCCGGGGAATTTTTGGCCGAGGCTACGGGCTCGGATACCCGACATTAAATTCGGCCTTGTGCCACATCTGACCGCGTGGGGCTGTTGTTAGATATCCTGCAGTTGGAGATTGATTGTGAAATTCACTTGATTCACTTTTAGCAGTTGACTACTTCTATGTGCTGCTGACGAATCTTATGATAATCGACATGATTATTCTATTCAGCAACCTTCCTTAGGATACAACACAAATGTATTCATATTCTGGGTGGAAAGAATTTATACAAGACGTCTTTTGAAATATGCCCTCTGTTCTATAGTTGTCTTCTTTTTTATAGATTAAAGTAGTTTAATTCAATATGAACAAATTTTTCAAAGAATGAAGACAATGTAGATACGACATGGAAGAAAGCAACCATCAGGCAGTTAATACATCAGTGGATACATAAATGGTGTTTCATGAACGACTAACAGCTCAGACAGAACTTATCGTGAAGAACTCGGCACGATAAGAAGCTCCCGTCTAATAATAATAATAACAAGACGGAAATATTGTCAAAAGTTACATCACGATATTTCCATGAAGAGTGATCTCCCCTGCCGGATATCAGAATATAAGAAGTATATAAAGTTTTATGTATTGCTCAACCAATAAATAAAGTGTTTTCGATTCACAAATTGAGAACGGATTGAACTGATCAATTGAATGCTTATACATCGTCGAAGTTAATATTTTATATTGCTACGAGTAATTTCATATATTCTATCTATCTATCTATCTATCTATCTATCTATCTATCTATCTATCTATCTATCTATCTATCTATCTATCTATCTATCTATCTATCTCAGTCTGTTCATATTTATCTATTACAATCTGTTCATATCTAGGTATCGAAGATATTGATTATTTAGGATCTAGGCGAATTGTCCTCTTGATTTCAATCCATTAAACTATTGCGCCTGAGATGACATCCATTACATTCGCCGAGTTCGAATTCCAGTCGAAGCCATTACATTCACTTACGTGCTAATACCCTTGGGAAATATATGAATCCTCTTCTTATCCATCCCTAGCTATGGGTAAATAGCAGGAAAGACCGGGTTCTATAGCCTTGGATGGCAAATGGTCTACCGCAGAAAGAAATGGCAACCTACTGTGGGGAAAAAACATTCCTCGTCAGTTATGTATCGAAAGATACATGATCGCCTAAGCGTGTATCACGCATGGCACATAACTCACTGACGTGATAATACCCTTGAGAAAGGTATGAATCCTATTTTTCTCCTACAGCTATGGGTAAATAGCAGGACAGACCGAGTTCTATAGCCCTGGATGGCAAGTTGTCTACCGTAGAAAGAAATGACAACCTACAGCAGGGTAAAAAAAACAAACAAACAAAAAACTCTGCCTCTTAAGTTATGTATCGAAAGATACATGATCACCTGTGTATCATGCTTGGCACATAACTGATAAGTGGCTCCACAACATAAGGGACTCGTCTGGAGAATGTCGTCGGTGACATGATCGCCATCATGAACGTAGGAGACCTATTAGCGTCTCTTTCCTTTTTCGTCATGATTTATTCTCTTTGATATGGCACACCCATATTGAGAAGTAGAAAGCGTTGAAGAAAAGGCGAGATACAAAAGATGGAAGGATAACGTGATTTATAAATCAGGCGCCACCGAACTATTTTATAAATATGATGTTTGCTTCAAGTATCATCTTTACTAAACTTCATACTCAAATGTATGAATTTACACACACCTAAAGTTAGACGATTTCTGACGTTCGCAAATTTTAATATCATTATCTATTTCAGATCTTCTATTGATCGAGGTTTTTTTGCTTGAAAAAACAAAAACCACAAAAAAACAAAAAAAACAAAAAAAACAAAAAACAAACAAAAACAAACAAAAAACAACGAGGAATTACCATCCCTGCCCAGCTGGTAAATAATCCATAAGACTTTGATCTGGACCAGTGGCTATGTTATCTTCCGTTTGTAATTAAACTGTAGGACGTACATCTGGTTCAATAATGACTATAACTGTTGTTATAAAATATTAATAAAAATTATCTGGACGTGACATTTGGTGCAGTTTGCATCGACGATGAACAAGACACCCACTTCACCGTGGAGTAATCCAAGTGAATCAAAGCTGATCCTAAATTTTAGACAAGACATATTCCAAAAATGTTCACAAGTGGTTAACATAGAATTTTTTCAAATGTTTTATAGATCTAAACGGGAAAAAAATTGTCCCCACTACATAAATGCTATCTCACTCTCTCCATCCCCCATACATATATATATATACATATATATATATATATATATATATATACATATATATATATATATATATATATATATATATATATATTAATTGATTCATCGAGTCTGATAGAAACCTCAGGAAGCACTGGACGGCCGTTTCGTCCTATATTTGGGACTCATCAGCAGTGCGCATCCACTACCGAGGGAATATATATATATATATATGTATATGCATGTATATATATATATATATATATATATATATATATATATATATATATATATATATATTATAATGAAGAGAAAGAACAGTAATATATATAAAGCCGTGTCCTTATTAATATTTTTATTTTTACAAAACAGTGTTCAATGCAAATCTACAGAGCATGAATATTATAAATTTACTTATTTAAAAATATGGTTCCATCACTACACAGGAATTACCATGTTTCAAAATCAGAAGCTGCAAAATTCGATTTCAGATATAGAATTTAAATTAAATTAAAGGACTTTAATTTAATTCTATAACCGCATTCGAAGTTTTATTTTCTGTTTTTGAAATCTAGTAGTTCCTGCGGAATCATATTTTTAAATAAGTATATATATATATATATATATATATATATATATATATATATATATATATATATATATATATATAGTTGGATTGATGTGAGTTTGTGATCCTGGGTTTCACTCTACTTACGATCGTCAGACACACTGATTAATTTTAAAATTTTGAGCAATATATGGTTGTGTATTTTTAGGTATTTAATGGCAGTGGGAGGAAAAATTGTCGTCGGAATACAGAATCTGGTATTCCCAAGCGGTCACAAATCAACGAACGTTGAACGAACAGAAAAGCAATAATTCTATGATTCGGTGCCGCAAGCACAGATGTGCAACCAACTACATTCGCTATTTTTAAGTACAACATTTCTTACATGATTCTCTCTCTCTCTCTCTCACTATCTATCTATCTATCTATCTATCTATTTCAGTCTGTTCATAACTATCTATCTATCTATCTATTTCAGTCTGTTCATAACTATCTATCTATCTATCTATTTCAGTCTGTTCATAACTATCTATCTATCTATCTATTTCAGTCTGTTCATAACTATCTATCTATCTATTTCAGTCTGTTCATAACTATCTATCTATCTATCTATCTATCTATTTCAGTCTGTTCATAACTATCTATCTATCTATTTCAGTCTGTTCATAACTATCTATCTATCTATCTATCTATTTCAGTCTGTTCATAACTATCTATCTATCTATCTATCTATCTATCTATCTATCTATTTCAGTCTGTTCATAACTATCTATCTATCTATTTCAGTCTGTTCATAACTATCTATCTATCTATCTATCTATCTATCTATTTCAGTCTGTTCATAACTATCTATCTATCTATTTCAGTCTGTTCATAACTATCTATCTATCTATCTATCTATCTATCTATTTCAGTCTGTTCATAACTATCTATCTATCTATCTATCTATCTATCTATTTCAGTCTGTTCATAACTATCTATCTATCTATCTATCTATCTATCTATTTCAGTCTGTTCATAACTATCTATCTATCTATTTCAGTCTGTTCATAACTATCTATCTATCTATCTATCTATCTATCTATTTCAGTCTGTTCATAACTATCTATCTATCTATCTATCTATCTATCTATTTCAGTCTGTTCATAACTATCTATCTATCTATCTATCTATTTCAGTCTGTTCATAACTATCTATCTATCTATCTATTTCAGTCTGTTCATAACTATCTATCTATCTATCTATTTCAGTCTGTTCATAACTATCTATCTATCTATCTATCTGTTTCAGTCTGTTCATATCTATCTATCTATCTATCTATCTATCTATCTATCTATCTATCTGTTTCAGTCTGTTCATATCTATCTATCTATCTATCTATCTATCTGTTTCAGTCTGTTCATATCTATCTATCTATCTATCTATCTATCTATCTATCTGTTTCAGTCTGTTCATATCTATCTATCTATTTCAGTCTGTTCATATCTATCTATTTATCTATCTATCTACCTATCTATCTATCTGTTTCAGTCTGTTCATATCTATCTATCTATCTATCTATCTATCTATCTATCTGTTTCAGTCTGTTCATATCTATCTATCTATCTATCTATCTGTTTCAGTCTGTTCATATCTATCTATCTATCTATCTGTTTCAGTCTGTTCATATCTATCTATCTATCTATCTGTTTCAGTCTGTTCATATCTATCTATCTATCTATCTATCTATCTATCTATCTATCTATCTATCTATCTATCTGTCTATCTATCTATCTATCTATCTAGCGGTCAACCATCGTGTTGAACTAACAGAAAAGAAATAATTCTCTGATTCGGTACCTCAAGAACACATGTCCAACCATCTACATTCGTTATTTTTATGTGAAACATTGCTTGAAGGATTATAAATTCATCTAATACAGAAACACTATTTAAACCACAAATTAAATTCTATATGATACGTTTTTAATACTCTATCAGTTTCAGTGAACGAATGGCAATAGATTTCCTTCGCAGAACGGGGTGGGGGCTACAAAGGTTTACAGGATTAGACATTTATCAACTTTGTCTGAGTCATACAGACAATCTTTTCTTGGTTGATTGTTTCACCTTCTCATTGATTAACTAATCAACCCATAGGGGAGAGAAGAAGTCTATAGATACGTTTCTCAAGGGATATTTCCGAGCAAGAGAATATAACCAACCCGACAGAAATAGTAACTCGGCCCTCCGATGAACTATTTGGAGGCATTCTTTATTACACCAGCCGCATAAGTAAACCGGGTACCTAGTATCATCAAGCGATCACCTATCAATGTTGTGACCAGTCACGACATTGTTTTACTTCGGCGATCGTACAGGAAATGGTGTTTCAAATTGATCAGGCCGGAAGCCGAATTATATATATATATAAAAATATTGTTTGTGTATATATATATATATATGTATATGTATGTAGCATCACTAATACAAAACAGCTTATATGGAGTTGCGTATTCATATCTAATTAAACATTAATGTCAGTCGGCTCTTCAGCATCTATATACATTTCTAATTAAAGTCTTTGTCTGTCTATCTATCTATCTATCTATCTCATTCTTCCATATCTATCTATTTATCTATCAATCTATCTATCTATCTCATTCTTCCATATCTATCTATCTATCTATCTATCTCATTCTTCCATATCTATCTATCTATCTATCTATCTCATACTTCCATATCTATCTATCTATCTATCTATCTATGTCGTTCTTCCATATCTATCTATCTATCTATCTATGTCGTTCTTCCATATCTATCTATCTATGTATCTATCTATCTATGTCGTTCTTCCATATCTATCTATCTATCTATCTATGTCGTTCTTCCATATCTATCTATCTATCTATCTATCTATCTATCTATGTAGTTCTTCCATATCTATCTATCTATCTATCTATCTATCTATCTATCTATGTAGTTCTTCCATATCTATCTATCTATCTATCTATCTATCTATCTATGTCGTTCTTCCATATCTATCTATGTCGTTCTTCCATATCTATCTATCTATCTATCTATCTATGTCGTTCTTCCATATCTATCTATCTATCTATCTATCTATCTATCTATGTCGTTCTTCCATATCTATCTATCTATCTATGTCGTTCTTCCATATCTATCTATCTATCTATCTATCTATGTCGTTCTTCCATATCTATCTATGTCGTTCTTCCATATCTATCTATCTATCTATCTATCTATCTCTCTATCTATCTATGTCGTTCTTCCATATCTATCTATCTCTCTATCTATCTATGTCGTTCTTCCATATCTATCTATCTATCTATCTATCTCGTTCTTCCATATCTATCTATCTATCTATCTATGTCGTTCTTCCATATCTATCTATCTATCTATCTATGTCGTTCTTCCATATCTATCTATCTATCTATCTATCTATGTCGTTCTTCCATATCTATCTATCTATCTATCTATCTATCTATCTATGTCGTTCTTCCATATCTATCTATCTATCTATCTATGTCGTTCTTCCATATCTATCTATCTATCTATCTATGTCGTTCTTCCATATCTATCTATCTATCTATCTATGTCGTTCTTCCATATCTATCTATCTATCTATCTATGTCGTTCTTCCATATCTATCTATCTATCTATCTATCTATCTATCTATCTATGTCGTTCTTCCATATCTATCTATCTATCTATCTATCTATCTATGTCGTTCTTCCATATCTATCTATCTATCTATGTCGTTCTTCCATATCTATCTATCTATCTATCTATCTATATATCTATCTATCTATCTATCTCGTTCTTCCATATCTATCTATCTATCTATCTATCTATCTATCTATCTCGTTCTTCCATATCTATCTATCTATCTATCTATCTATCTATCTATCTATCTATCTATCTATCTCGTTCTTCCATATCTATCTATCTATCTATGTCGTTCTTC
>OZ010590.1:44330965-44358465 GCA_963932145.1 Acanthosepion lycidas | reverse complement strand
CGACCATATCGGTCATACTCTTTTTCCCCTTCTCTCTATATTACCTTACATCAACTTAAACTACCCCTCAAAGTGTATAAAAAATATTTGTAAGTTTAAAACTTTTTTTCATCTTTGGAAGAGTGGTCTGATTAACCGGGTAAAAACTACATAACTGGAGAAATCAATTATATCCAATGGACCCTTAAGGTTGTCTGTTTTGTATTTAAACTGAATTAATATATATATATATATATATATATATATATATATATATATATATATATATACATATATATATATATTACAATGGACAAGGTGTATTGGAGAGAAAAAAGAAGCCTTCTCTACGCAAAGAGAATGACTTTTGTATCAGGCATCCAACTAATTATCATTTAAATATTTTTTTCTCTCCAATACACTTTGTCCAATTTTTTAGATAATTCAGTATATTAACCTCAATATAGCTCTGCTGAGCGAGGTTCGAAACCGTTTAGCTAGCCTGTTGCTCAATTGTACTATTTATTATCATCATTAGTGGTAATAATAAAATAACTTTTGTCTATTCATGGCAGTTATAATATTTTGTACCACCAAACATATCTTTACACACATATATATATATATATATATATATATATATATATATATATATATATATATATATATATATAAAGCAGGATGTGTGTGTGTGTGTGTGTAACGAATGCACGGCCGAAATTTTCGACCGATTTGTACCAAAATGTACATGCACATGCTCCAAATAAGGTCAAGACCGACGTTGCATTTCCTAACTCACATCAATAGTAGAAAATAATCAATTTTTTGACGCTTCTACGGCAGTTTTCATGTAGTTTGCTGCCATTTTCTACTGGACACAGTGAGAGCCTATAGCTGGCTGCCACGAAGAGACAAGAAAGATTCTATTGGCCAACAGCTGACTGACACGAATGTTAACTAGCATGCTAGCATTGCAAAAAAAATCGATAGCTGCATTCGTCACAAGTGAGAAAAATTTAAATCTGCATGGGACTTTACTCCAATTGGCTCATTCGCTTGCTTAAACTCAACGTTGATTCTGATTCCGCAGAACTGGGTTGGGTGTGAAAAAGACTTTATTATTAACATTCTTTTTTTCATTTGGTTTTTCCAGTTACGAGTCCTTTTTTAAAGCTGATCGTTTTGTGTTCATTTTGTTTAGTTCTTTTTTCGTAACAGATTTAATGTTTAGTATAGAGCTTAGAAAAAATTCGTAGTGTGAGATAGGCAAGAAGTAAGGCATGTAGCAACATCAGCATGGCAAAGGGCACTCCTTTAAAGGCAAGGACGGGCAAAAATATTTTAAGCCAAGTGATAGCGATTGCTGCATAAGTCGTACGATTTTTGAATCAAGCACGGGCAACTCCGGGCCATGCTGCTAGTGTATGTATATATATATATATATATATATATATATATATATATATATATATATATATATATATATATATATATATATAAACGGGGATAAAATACAGATCTAATATGTATCGAAGTCAGACAGGAGGTCATGAAAATTTAGGGACTTGGATATAAGATAATGAACAAATAGGAAATATTAATCAGTTAACATCTTTCGCTTCTATTAACGCTTCGTCCGAGGATGAGAAGAAGAAAGAAATTCTGGTATTTTTAATTTCCTTTTTGCATTGCTTGATTATAATGATTTTCTAAGCCCGGCTTAGATGTGGCACAAGAGCGAAAGTATGGGGCACCCAGTGAGGATCGAACTCACTACTCAGTCGTAAATGACCTAGCAAGACAAGCTTTCTAACTATTACACCACGTCGAAGTGCCCTGCATTGCTTGATGATCACTGGTTATTCAGGCTACATGTGCATTTAACTCGTCAAAAAGAACGTTAGTAATTTTTATGGACTTGGGAATTCAAATTGAGACGACGCGTACTTTCTAAGCTCCAAGAAATTAACGGATTGCAAGCTTGACTGAAAAAAAAGGTTTATGTAAATAATTATATCATATTTTGTCTCTATGGGATACAAATGATCTTACTTATTATAAAACGCAGATTGTGTGTGTGTGTGTACGTTTATATATTGGATCGGATTTCCGACATTTTTCAACCGATTTCAACAAAACTTCACTTTTTTTTGGCAGGTAGTGTTTCTTATTGTCTTGCACACTTTTTTCTTTATTTTTACATTCAGAATGCTTTAAAAATTCCATTTACAAAACAATTGTTTAGAATAAAATTCTATTCAATCGGTAGACTCATAATGATTGAAAACAATGTTTTTGTTTGAGTTTGACCAATTCGTAAAAAAAAAATAATAAATAAATAAAAAATAACTAAGTCATGCATGTCCGTCAACCTTAAACAATAATCTTTGTCAATTTTATTTTTCAGTCTTTATGATGGTCGATACTTGATCTATCTCTTACTGTTACATCCCCGGGCAACGCCGGGCTCTACTGCTAGTAATATATATTCGTTTATGAGTTTATGTGTCCGTCTAGTCGAAATCATTTATGTTTGATGTTGTCCGTATGTCGTTTTGAAATATTAAGATTTATTGCGTAAAATACACAATTGTGGCACAAGGCCGAATAGAGGGGAATTGGGTTGAGGATGGTCGTCACTTACTATCCTATATACGTAGCTAATCCGATTCACGACCCATTTATTCATTACATTTGACACATTCACCACAAAAACTCATCCATCGCCAAACAATCCTCTAAATACCATAATACCGTATACTAACCAGGAGCGGAGACCTAAAAAACGAACCCCCAAGACATAAAAATTACATTTCATGACTATAAAATACTATACATAAAAATATAGACATGATATAAAATGAGATATCGTTTTGGGAAAGTTTTCAAATAACTATCGGCTGTAAATACGTTACATTCTTTAAGAATGGATTTAATAAAGGTTTGTGATGTAATACAGTGTTTATAGTTGGTAAATTATTTGTCAAGACTTGTGATATATATTGGAGAATGCTAATGACTTATCAATGGCAATCCGTCCATTGGTAAGTTTATTGAGTGATCTTTGTTTGGCAAAAACTCAAAATTAGGGAGTTATTCAGTGCATAAGTAAATCAATAATTAGGTAATGAGTACACCAGTCAGTTCAAATCAATCAAGCAACGGATTTATTGATTGATCTACGCCGATCTATTAAAATTATTCCGAGAGGTCGCCATTTTTTGATCTATATATAGACTATTCATTTCTTTGCTTCTTTCTTTGTTTCTATCTCTCTCCCCCCTCGCTCTTTCTCTCTCTCTCTCTCTCTATATATATATATATATATATATATCTTAGTCTGTTTACATCTATCTGTCAATCTGTTTCTTTTTTCTATCTTAGTCTGTTTCTATCTATCTATCTATCTAAATATGTATCTATCTAGATAGATACATAGATAGATATGAACAAATTAAGATAGATATCTATCTTAATTTGTTCATATCTATCTATCTATGTTTCTATCTATCTATGTTTATATTTATCAGACTGTTTCTATCTATCTATGTTTATATCTATCTATGTTTATATTTATCAGACTGTTTCTATCTATCTATCTATCTATGTATGTTTATATCTATCTATCTATGTTTATATTTATCAGACTGTTTCTATCTATGTTTATATATATCTATCTATGTTTATATATATCTATCTATGTTTATATCTATCTATCTATGTTTATATTTATCAGACTGTTTCTTTCTTTCTATCTATCTATCTATCTATGCAGATGGTGTATCTCGTACCGGGAAGAAACAATCTACTTACCGATTTCGAATTTCGACTGAAGTTCAGTCACGGCCTCAAATCATGGAGAAATCCACGAAACCCCTTCCGTTACTTTCTCTCCGTCTCCGGATATTTTGAAATATCACCCGGCTAGCCTGCCGCAGTTGTCAACTAACAGAAGAACCTATATGAGTGAGAATCACTGCAATTCCCTGACGCTTCCTGACCTTCTTACTTCCTACCACGAATAGGAATTAAATCACGTAATAAAACCTTCTCTATGCATTTGAGTGTTTAGTCCAGAAGAAGAAAAAAAAATACATGCATTCTCTTGCTGACGCAATCTAACATGTTATTGAGATTTTTAGCAGGATCTCGTATTAAGTTCACTTTTTGATGCATATTGTGTCCATTAAGTGTCCTCCATCTTTTGAGGTACGTGAGAGATGACTCGGATCCACTCACAAATTCGAAGATAATATTTATTCTGAAAAGTAGTTTTGCTTACATTCACCTGGATTAAGTTTGTTCAAGAATATTAGAGCCATTATGAGGTAATATTTTTTCATTTTAATGACATCTGTGAATGACAAATGCACAAAAAAGAACATTTGCAAAGCAGGTAATTCGATATTTGACATTTGAAACGGCAATTTTGTTACGTTTGGTATAAATTAAAAAGGTAATAAGAAATTTTCCAAATTCACTTTCATTGATTTAAAACGTTTGGGTGACTTGAGCGTCTCTGACAGGAAATCTTAATATGCTGTTTGAAGGTTAATTGCAAAATTCACACTATTTATTTCCTAAACTTTCAGGCTTATCTATCTATCTATCTATCTATCTATCTATCTATCTATCTATCTATCTATCGAAGGTATTGATTTGTTTTCCTCTATTTACATTTGGACAGTCGCATTACAGCATCTTTTTCATGTTCTATAAAAGCAAAAATAATTTTTTACATCCCCTGACTCTCTCTATCGGTCTACACACACAGACACTCACACACACACACAGAGACACACACACACACATATATATATTATCGGCAGATCAGATGAATGCAGGTAGTTGGCACTAGATTGAGTTAGAAATATAGAAAGATCAGAAGAATACAGAGGTTGCAAACGAGAGGGAGATATAAAGTCACTGTGACAGATATATATATATATATATATATAGAGAGAGAGAGAGAGAGAGTTAGAGAGAGCAAGAGGAAGAGAGAGAGCGAGGAAGATATATATATATATATATATATATATATAGCGAGAGAGAGAGAGAGATCTGAAGAGATGGAGAAAGATAGATAGATAGATAGGTAGATAGATCTGAAGAAATATATATATATATATATATATATATATAGAGAGAGAGAGAGAGAGATAGATTGATGTGAAGAGATGGATATAGACAGACAGATAAATCTGAAATATATATATATATATATATATATATATATATATATATATATATATATATGAAATACAGATCAAATATGTATCGGAATCCGACAGGATTTACAAAGAGGTAACGCTTATCAATTTAACATGTTTCAGTTGTATTAAAGCTTCGTCTGAGATTGAGAGAAAGATAGATAAAAAGACAGAAATCCTTCCTAGATAATAAGAACACCTACAAAAAAAAAATGAACAAACAGTAAAAGCAGATACAAAACTGTTCAACAAAAAGTTAGGAAAATATTAAAAAAATTAAACAAATCTTGAACCAGATTAATAGAATACCACCCAAACATACCCACAATATATAGCTTAGCTAAAACACACAAACTCGACATACTAATTCGATCCATTGTATCCGGTATCAATAACACACCTCATAAATTTACTAGAACCATTGCAAAAGTTCTAACTCCGTTCCTGGGAACTATTATCTCTACACATATCAAACACTCTGGTGACTTAATCCAGAAAATACGAAACGTAAATATGGAACACATGGCCATGGCGAGCCTTTTCATCAAATCATTACCCATCGACATACCCTTCACTATATGCATCAAGATATTGAGAAACCACCTAAAAAATTCCAAAGAAAAGCTTCCTCTACTCGTCCACAAAATTATAAAAATACTCAAACTAATCACTTCTTTTTCTACTTCAACAATATTTTCCACAAGCAAACATTCGGCTGATATTCTCGCTTGCTTTTTCCTAGAATTATTAGAATCCGGTCCATTTAGACGCATCATACCAAACAGCTCTACTTATCTAAGATATATATATATGACGCCCCCTTAATATATCCTCAAGATACAAACCAACTAGACCAACTAATGATACTCAGTAAAGATGGACCTACCATTGAATTCACGCACAAATTTGAAATAAACAATTTTCTATCTTTCCTCGAACTGTTATTAATACGCAACCATGAGAAATTAGATTTTAAAGTATATCGTAAATCCACAAACAAAATTATCTAATCAACTTCTATTTCCACCACAACCACAAAATAAGCTCTTGTCTAATCATAGGATTCTGCCTTAAAGCGCTTAGGATATGTAGCCCGTATTAGCTAAATGAAGAAGAGAGATATAGAGAAAACTTTCAAACTTCTCCACTACCAAAATCATTTTATCATCAACTTAGTCATACCTAATAAGAAAACAGTTGCCACCACCTCCAAGACAACCGGAGATATAATTACGAAGAAAAATAAACCAACACTGATTTAAATGCCGGCATTTATCAAATAAATTATTTACAATGTAAAATGATTATATGGGGGAGACATCACGTGATCTAAAAGCCCGCATCTACGAACACAAGAGAGACTTGCGTTTGGACAAATGATTTCTCGTCTTGCATCGAAACGATGCTGGACATAACTTTGATTTTACTAATGCCACCCTCATTAAAAAAAGAACACAATTCTCTAAGGAATACTTTGAAAACTTGATAATACAATTATTGACAATTATATACACAGGCCTAAAACATTACATTATATCGCCATCTTTCTTTGAATCCATTCAAAAAGAATCTAACTTATATGTATCTAATACAAAGAATACATTCTTAAAGTTCCGAGTCATAAACTCGAACTCTGCGACTAGCCGCTGCGCAGGATGACTGCACAAAGGTGAAGATAAAACCCCAACTAGACAGACACACCCAGATATTTACAAATACTTATCATCCATTTCCCACTTTATACATACAAGAATCTTCACAAACCTACATGCACATCCACGGTTCTAATACACCTGACAGGTGTCTGACTAATGAGAAGTGACCCAAATATAATTGAAAATATGAGTGTTTTGTCTTTTTTCTCTCAATCTCTGAGGAAACATTAATAAAATTTAAGCATGTTGGATTGATATACGTTTCCTATTTTTTTATTTTATCATTCACACACACACACACACACACACATATATATATATATATGTGTGTGTGTCATTCACAGACAGTATTGTTTTGCTGTATCACAGCTCTTCATTGCTACTAGACGTCTCAATGCCTCAAGCCCGGATTGAAAGTCAACCGTGTTGGTGTCAGTCAGAGTCTCTACCACTGAGCTATCTTCACTCGTCAGAATGCGTAGGCCAAATCTAGCGTATTGTTCTTACAAATGTAAACAAACGCCAAGCAGCCATAGTGCTCCATTCATTTTAACTGAAGAGCTTCGCAGTTACGCAGCTGACCGTTGTTTTTAGAATTAATTTGTCATTCAACAGTGCTCAATTGAAAATATAATTTCAAGAGCTATGAAAATCAGAGATAGAAAAAAAGAAAGAAATCAATCAATACAGAGAGATAGGCAGATAGATAGATATCGATACGGTATCGATAAGTAAAGACGAGAATATCGGTTTCTACACAGGAAATATTAGGTATTCATTATCTGAACAGTGAAAGTTACTGTCGATTGAAATTTATCAAATATTTTTCTTAAAACTGTTGGTCTGCAGAATAGACTTCTAAGGATCACTAAATGTTATAGCATTTCTAATACTGGTGGGGAATGCCTTCCTAAACTGAGCTAGATAGATATATAGATAGACAGAGAGAGAGAGAGAGAGTGACAAAGAGAGAAATAGGGAGAGAGAGAAAGAGCGAGAGAGTGAAAGAGAGAGAGAAAGAGTGAAAGAGAGATTGAGTGAGAAAGAGAGAGAAAGAAAGATAGAGTCAGAGAAAGAAAGATAGATAGATAGAAAGTAATAGAGAGAGAGAAAATGAAAGAGTGAGAAAGAGTGAAAGAGAAATAGAGAGTGAGAAAGAGAGATAGAGTGAGAGACAGAAAGATAGATAGATAGAAATAGAGAGAGAGAAAAAGAAAGAGGGAGAGAAAGAGTGAAAGAGAAATAGAGAGTGAGAAAGAGAGATAAAGAGAGATAGAGTAAGAGAAAGAAAGATAGAGTAAGAGAAAGAAAGAAAGATAGATTGATAGATAGATAGATAGATAGAGAGAAATAAAGAGAGAGAAAAAGAGAGAGAGAGTGAAAGAGAAATAGAGAGTGAGAAAGAGAGAGAAAGGGAAATAGAGTGAGAGAAAGAAAGATAGATAGAGAGAGAGAGAAATAGAGAGAAAGAAAGAAAGAAAGAAAGAAAGAGAGAAAGAGTGAAAGAGAAATAGACAGTGAGAAAGAGAGAGAAAGGGAGATAGAGTGAGGGAAAGAAAGAGTGAGGGAAAGAAAGAAAGATATTAGGTTGGTGCAAAAGTAAAGTCGTTTTCTCACATAGTAACATATGTGAGAAAACGACATTATTTTTGCACCAACCTAATATATAGATATATATATATATATATATATATATATATATAGAGAGAGAGAGAGAGAGAGAGAGAAAATGATTGAAAGAGAAATAGAGAGTGAGAAAAGAAAGATAGAGTGAGAAAGACACAGAAAGAAACAGAGAGAGGGAGAGAGTGAGAGAGAGAGAGAGAGAGCGAGAGAATGAAATAAAGAAAGAAATGACTATTTGTAGGTTAGATCATTATTGTCACTGACCAAAAATAAACACTGATTTCATATGCGTCGTTTGAATTCAGTTCCATGTCGAGATTTTCACATTGGTTTCGTGTTCCAAAGGATTTTCACGTGTACAAAGCTAAATCGGAATTAATTTAATTTCAGTTGAAATTCCACAATATTTTTTAAAATTTCTTCTTCATCTTTAGAATAATTGTCTCGGTTGAGTGTAACAAGAGAAGAAATTGTTGGTGATTAAAGTCGGCCATTGGCAATTCTTTTCTGAGGACGATATATATATATCTAAAAAAGAAAAAAAAAAAAAACTTTCTCGGAGAAAACAAACTACAAAATCTCCATCATTATTTATAAGGCTCAGGTTCATCGTATGTGATAAATGTGATCCTGTCATCTTGAGTCAAAACGGAAGTCAAAGTGACATCTCATTCATTTCAAACATAACCCTACGCGAGGAACAAATATTGCGCAAAACTGTAAAACTAGTGGAGGCTATTTGGATGAGTTTTATACCGGCCACATTTTGTCACATCTCTCTCTCTCCCCACCCCTCTCTCTCTCTTTATTACTGTCTCTTGATTATCTATCTATCTATCTATCTGAGAAACAGACAGAAAAATTTCATGATGCGAAAGAACAATAAAAATTCCAACAAGATATAAGATGACGTTTGACATTGCCTTTAACATTTTTATGAGCAGAACGCTGGATTACTATGTAATATCAATCCTCCTATATGGCAATGAATGCTGGGCAATCTCCTCGTAAATGAAAAATAAAATTGAGGCAACAGAAATACGGCCCTACAGAAGGATACTGAGAATATCATGGACTAAACATGGGATCAACGACGAGAAGAGAAAATGGAAAGGTCTTACAGCAATATCACGAAAACATCGGTTCCAGTACGATCAGCGAAGTTAAGCAATATTGATCTTGGTCAGTACCACGATGAGTGACCGCTTGGCAATATAAGGTGCTGTAAGGTTTCATGTGCTCGTTGTGTAATGGATGATGAGTCAGAATTGTTAATCAGAGAGCCAGGTTCGTTATATTCAATGACACGCGGATACCATTGGGGAAAGTATTAATCCGCTTCTTGTTCTCCCATCTATGGGTTAATTAGTAAGACATATATCACTAAATCATTAATATCTCTAAAAATGTACAGTGTAACCCGGATATAAGAGAGTTGCCGGGACCGGAGAATAAGTCTCTTATATCCGAGTTTATCTTATATCCGGGTTTATCTTATATCCGGGTTTCTCTTATATCCGGGTTACACTGTACTTACAATCTAAAAATATTGCCTTGTTTTAAATAACCTGCAAGAGGTTGACAAGCCGTAAAAGATAAAATGTCAAATGGAACCAAAAATGACATATACTTAGAATCAGAAAGCGATAACTGAAATCTCTAGGCTACGTAATGAGGAAAGAGGGATAAGAAAAATTAACACTCAAAGGACCTGCTGAATGGAAGAGGGACAGTGGAAATTAGTGAATAATCTACCTAGCGAGCTTTTATAAATGGTTGTCAGAACAAGGATAGAAAAGCAGGAAGATTGATGGGAGTTGACTTACAATGGAACGTAACTCAATGGTACTTACACATATACTTAGCAAATTCCAACAGTTAAAACTATGATATCTAAGTACTAATCTATTAGTACGTTTAAATTATTAGTAATTATTAGAAGTATTAGGTTGGTGCAAAAATAATGACGTAATAATGTCGTTTTTTGACGCATTTTTTAACGTCAAAAAACGACATTATTACGTCATTATTTTTGCACCAACCTAATAGTAGACATTTTTTTCTTGAACGATTTTATAGATTCTCACTTTATGGCTCACAAATTATTATTACAGAATAACGTAGACGACTGATGAATCAGTCGTCTACGTTGGCCCCCATCCAATTACTGACCGGACTGGATATTGCTTAAATAAGATAATCCAACGAGAACCGGTGAGCTATTTCCCTGGCCGAAATGTTTTTTCATTCTTTCTTTCTTTTTTTTTATTCTTTCTTTTTTATTCTTTCTTTCTTATTCTTTCTTTCTTTTTCATTCTTTCTTTCTTTTTTATTCTTTCTTTCTTTTTTCATTCTTTCTTTTTTCATTCTTTCTTCCTTTTTTATTCTTTCTTTTTTCATTCTTTCTTTCTTTTTGATTCTTTCTTTCTTTTTTATTCTTTCTTTCTTTATTCATTCTTTCTTTCTTTTTTATTCTTTCTTTCTTTTTTCATTCTTTCTTTCTTTTTTATTCTTTCTTTCTTTTTTCATTCTTTCTTTTTTCATTCTTTCTTCCTTTTTTATTCTTTCTTTTTTCATTCTTTCTTTCTTTTTGATTCTTTCTTTCTTTTTTATTCTTTCTTTCTTTATTCATTCTTTCTTTCTTTATTCATTCTTTCTTTCTTTTTTATTCTTTCTTTCTTTTTTCATTCTTTCTTTTTTATTCTTTCTTTCTTTTTTCATTCATTCTTTCTTTTTTTCATTCTTTCTTTTTTATTCTTTCTTTTTTATTCTTTCTTTCATTTTTCATTTTTTCTTTCTTTTTTATTCTTTCTTTCATTTTTCTTTTTTTCTTTCTTTTTTCATTCTTTCTTTCTTTTTTCATTCTGTCTTTCTTTTTTCATTCTCCATTCATTGTCTGCATTTCTCGTTCAGTTAATCTTTGTTTATTATTTGTTTCTTTTTTTCTTCCTTTCGTTCTTCCATTTCTTTTATCTTCCTTTGATTGAGTTTATTCGTTCTTATTTTCTATTTTGCGACAATTTTATTATGTCATTTCGCCCACACCAATCAAAAAGGCTTAACTGTTTGTATTGACCTGTAGAGTAGCAAAAAAAAAAAAAAAACATCGCACAGAATGTCGATTCCGGTTTCGCGTTTTGTTCAATGCAAATAAAACTCTTTTCCTTTACGAAACACAAAATTGTGACCCATAATGACAAAAGAACTCTTAAAGATCAAGACGCTGCTCTCACAGTTAAAACAACCCATTTGTCGTATTTTACTGCGTAAAGCTAAACGAAATGCCTACCGTTTAAAGCAGCTATAAAATAGGAATGTATTATTTTCCTGGGACTACTCAACCTCTTTTGTTTAACTGACAACCGATGTCTTTCTTGGTACTAACTTATTTGTCAAACAAAAATCGGCGGTTTTAGTAGTAGTCGCTACACACGATTTATTTTTTGGGGGACTACTAATTTTCTTAATGTCATGTCACTTGAAAAATATGCAGTAATAGCCCTCCACAGTTTCCTTTTCTTTATTTTCTATCAATTGCCGTAATCTCCTGAGAAAGCTAATATAGTGATTTCTCAGTGACTACGGTTTCGCTTTTAAAGTTGCCCCCCTCTGTTGGCTAACACCAAAATCAAGAAATTGGTATTTTGGCCGGGGATGGTGGGGATGGTGAATTAATATATTCATGCTTTCTATAGACGGCGTCGGAATTTGAACTCGTCGATTCCACTTCACTGCGTCAATAAACGTTACGTCAGTCGCGCATCCGTTCATTAATAATGGAAGAACAGAAACAGAAATGCGGAACAGTTTTTTTCATTACGTTGATAAACACCATGATAACCTAAATGATAATTGATTTATTTGCATATCACATTTTTGTATGTATGTATGTATGTATGTACGTATGTATGTATGTATCTATCTATTAATATTTTGATATCTATTATCTATAACAAAATCTTTCACTGTTCCTTCCTTCCATTCTATCAATAACTTTATTATCTATATAACAAATTCTTTCACTCCTCTTTCCTTCCTATCTATCTATCTATATTTTTATATCTGTTATCTATAACAAATTCTTTCCCTCCTCTTTCCTTCCTATCTATCTATCTATATTTTTATATTTGTTATCTATAACAAAATCTTTCACTGTTCCTTCCTTCCATTCTATCTATCTATAACTTTATTATCTATATAACAAATTCTTTCACTCCTCTTTCCTTCCTATCTATCTATCTATATTTTTATATCTGTTATCTATAACAAAATCTTTCACTGTTCCTTCCTTCCATTCTATCTATCTATCTATCTATTAACATTTTTATATTTTTCTTTATCTATATAGCAAAATTTGTTTTGTTCTATATAACCAATTATTTTTGTTTTTTTCTTGTTTATCTATCTATATATCTATCTATCTGTTAATTTTTTATGTCATCTTTCATCTATATAATAAATTCTTTCTTTCTTTCTTTCTACATTCCTATCTCTCTCTCTATCTATACAGTGCTGTGCAAGAGTAATTGAACCCCGAAGGTAATATTTAGAAAAATGTCTTTTTTCCCAGATAATCAAATATTAATGAAACTATATATCATTTAAATAACCTTGATTAATGTTATGACTTTCAAAATTCTTTATCAAGCGTGAATAAAAATATTTATTAAAAATTGAATATTAAGATATGTGAAATTAAGTGAACCTATATATTTACACACTGTATTTTTGCTTTACATGGTTTCCAGTACAAATAATTTTGTTTACCTGTAAAAAATCAAAATAATAGGTGTTCATTTGTTTCTTTTGGTAAGCTGCGTATACTGCAGTCAACCAGTATAACTCAATGCATATGTAAAATGGAGCAGTTAGAGACTCACTTTAAAAAAATATGCCAAGATACTTGATGCCAAAAATGATGGAGAAGATTACAAAAAACTATCAAAACGATTTGGAATGCATGGTTCTAAAATGTGACAAATTATATAAAAATGGAAGCCATTTTGGCATGACGTCATCGCCCGTCATGGATATGACGATATACTACATCCGCGTCCTGAGTAAGACGATAACCTACGTCCGACAGCAAGGCCTCCGATCAAGAGGTTTTGAGGAGCATGGAACCACCTCTTAATTGCTGGTGTTCCCGGGTCCATCTCGACCCGGAATGGTAGCACCTGTTGAGGTCCCAGTAATGGGCAAATAGTTAACCACGAAACTCAGGTCAAAACACTATGAAAGTGTAAAAATAGGTTTTTAATACCAGAAATACTTTGTAAAAAAATATTACCAGCAATACATTTTTGAAAGACAAATATTACCAGCAATACATTTTTTGAAAAAAATATTACCAGCGAAGGAAAATTCTTACCAGAAATAGATTTTTTGAAAAATTACCAACAATGAAAATTTTGTCGGCATTAAATAACCCATTGAGGTTGATATACCGTAAAACAAAACAAACAAACAATGACGTCATCGCAATCAAGGAATGGCCATCCATAAAAAAAATAACTGCAAGAACAAGTAATCATCTAGTTTTGTAAGCCCAGGCGGATCCTGCTATAATATCTGCGGTTCTTCAAGACTCTCTGGCCAATGTCAGAATCAATGTGAATACGTCTACAATGCAACGAAACCTGAAAAATGCCAGTCTTCATGGCAGGTATGTCTACAAAAAAAAGTACTGCTTACGAAAAAGTACAAATAAACTCAGTTCGACTCTGTCAAGGCTCGTATTAATAAGCTGATAAAATTCTGATAAAAGGCTTTAAGGTCGGATGAAATAAAAGTAGAGATTTGGGATGAACGGTAGGCTGTATATCTGCGTGCTCCTAATAAGGCTTTTGAAGAGAAGAATTAGTTAAACATGGCGGTGAGAGCATCATGATTTCGGAGTACTTTGCTGCAGCTAGTACAGGTAAAATAGTACTCATTGATGGCACAATTGACCATGCAAGAAAGATACCAAGTAATTTTGAATGCAAGTTTCTTGGCCTCGTTTCGATAGTTGAGTTAAGTTGGGGCTGGGTCTTCCAAGTGGACAATGATCTAAGGCATGAAACCGAATGAACAAAAGACTGGGTTCAAATAAAGACATTTCAAGTCTTGGGATTGATTAGTCAAAGTCCCGGTCTTAACCCAGTTGAAGATATGTGGTTCAAGACAGTACATGCTAATATCCCAAGTAATATCGAGAAATTATGGGACATTTGCCAAGAAGAATGGTCGAAAATTGACGTTTCCTTCTGCCAGAAACTCCTTTATCTATATAACATTTTCCCTCCTTTTTGCTTTTTTGTCATTTTGTTTGTCTTTCCTTTCATTCTCCTATCTATCTATCTATCTATCTATCTATCTATCTGTTTCCTCTTATCTGTCAATCTTTCTGCTTCAATCTGTTTCTCTCTGTGTTTCTCTCTATCTCTGTTTCTCTCAGTAGCTTCTTATCTATCTATCTATCTATTTTTATGTTCTTCCTTCTACATAATTAAGTCTCCCTTTCTCTCTCTATGTTTATTTTCTTTTAATTTTCTTTGTTTTTTTGCTTCTTTTTATTTTCTTTATCCTTTTTATCAATATGTATAGTGAAGAATATGTAGGTGGGCAAATATATATATATATATATATATATATTTGTCCACCTACATATTCTTTAGACTCATATCTATCTATCTATCTCATTTGACTCATATCTATCTATCTATCTATCTATCTATCTATCTCATTTGACTCATATCTATCTATCTATCTATCTATCTCATTTGACATATCTATCTATCTATCTATCTCATTTGACATATCTATCTATCTATCTATCTAAATGTGTCCATATCTATCTATCTATCTATCTGTGTCCATATCTATCTATCTATCTATCTGTGTCCATATCTATCTATCTATCTATCTGTGTCCATATCTATCTATCTATCTATCTATCTGTGTCCATATCTATCTATCTATCTGTGTCCATATCTATCTATCTATCTATCTGTGTCCATATCTATCTATCTATCTATCTGTGTCCATATCTATCTATCTATCTATCTATCTATCTATCTATCTATCTGTGTCCATATCTATCTATCTATCTGTGTCCATATCTATCTATCTATCTATCTATCTGTGTCCATATCTATCTATCTATCTATCTATCTATCTGTGTCCATATCTATCTATCTATCTGTGTCCATATCTATCTATCTATCTATCTGTGTCCATATCTATCTATCTATCTATCTATCTATCTATCTATCTATCTATCTGTGTCCATATCTATCTATCTATCTGTGTCCATATCTATCTATCTATCTATCTGTGTCCATATCTATCTATCTATCTATCTATCTATCTATCTGTGTCCATATCTATCTATCTATCTATCTATCTATCTGTGTCCATATCTATCTATCTATCTATCTATCTGTGTCCATATCTATCTATCTATCTATCTGTGTCCATATCTATCTATCTATCTATCTATCTATCTATCTATCTATCTATCTATCTATCTCTTTTTATGTTCTTCCTTCTACATAATTAAGTCTCCCGTTCTCTCTCTATGTTTATTTTCTTTTAATTTTCTTTGTTTGTTTTTTTTGCTTCTTTTCCTTTTCTTTATCCTTTTTATCTATATGAATAGTGAAGAATATGTAGGTGGACAAATATATATATATATATATATATTGGAAAAATATAATAAATTGATATAGACTGAGATAGTCAAACCATATAGACATATATATGCATAGCTTCACTTTGTTTTCTCTTCGATAACTGAATAAGTAAGCTTCTTCTTGCAAAATGAGTATTTATAGAAGCGAGTTTAGAAAAAAAAATTTTTTTTCCTTTTCCCGTAAATAATTCAGAAAGAAAGCAGGCAATGAGAAGAACGTAAATTAAGACTAAACGCGCATGCGCACACATGTGCTCTGAATGCGAACAAGATGGCGAGAAGAAGAAAGGGAGATAAATCGATGTAGAAATGCTTCTGTAGAAGCAATAAACACAATGACGAATCATGTTTACTTAAGAGGAAGAAAATGACAATAAAAACCCTCAACAACAACAACAACATTAAAACATTTCCAACGTACGTCTTTGTTGACTCATTGTAAGCAGTTAATAACGTTTATATATTGAATATTTTATGTCGCCTTTTGTACATTATTCAAGGTCTTTTTATGCACCGCATAACACGTTTTATTTCTTTAAATACTGAACACCCTTTAACATTTATCGCCTAATACGTTCTCGACGTGTACGAAGAAAAGTGATCTGTCCTTCTACTTTCTAATTAGTGAACGCTTAAAAAGCCTGAACGTCCTCCCTGCTTTCCGTCTTCTTAAATGACTCTCGTTTCTCTTGGCTGAGTAATTGGCTCATCACTGAGCTATAATTGCATAGCTTAACATGGAAAGATTCATTGTTGACAAAAAACAGAGAGAGGTGCATTTGAATAAACCGAAAAATAATTAATCATTTTGGGCAGGAAATTACCGCGCATTTTCGCAATTTAGCAATGAATGCGGAATAATTGCTATGTTTTTATTTATTGTATGGAATAATAGTGACTTGCCGAAGTTAAATACATTTGATGACGAACAGCTTTCTCCGATATACTGTAATGCATTATTTTGTTTTAACTTTTATAAATCATGGGCGAGGAAAAAAAAAATCAAAATTTAAATGTTTCTCATGGAAATTTTCATCATTGACCTTCTTCTGCCTCGAGGGACAATGCGAGTTACGCCGTGGGTCCATTTATCTGTTGTTGGCGTCTGCAAGTCATCTTCGCCTCTCATCGATCTTTCGCCCAGCTGCATTATCTTCCCGACGGCTACCTCTATTTGCCCCGATCTCCAGCAAAGTCTTTCTAACCAGATGGATCAATGCCATTTGCCTTCATGTCGCGCTTTCACACATTTTCGTAGCGAAATAGTGGTCTTCCTGTACGTCTGGAACCAGAAACCAATTCGCTGTAGAGTATATCCTTTGGGATGTGACTATCTTCGACGCGGCTGACATGGCAGTGCTAGCGCAGGCGCCATTTTTCGTGGAAATATTATCAAAATACCAGCATAGAAGAACGTTCAAACTTTCCAAGATGGTGCATTGAATTTTATCTTCCTCCAGTACAAGCTAGAACGGAATTCAAGCAGCAAATATAACAATAGCTGAGGGTTTTAAACTTGTCAGTGGCTGAATCTGTGACATACGCGTTGAAAAAGCAATAAACAATTTGTCGAAAGCTAACATAATCCGATTTTTTTCACGTGGTTCCGAGATATCGTTGCTTGTATTTATCAGTTTAAACACAGTGCCCCGATTAAGAAGACTCATCGCAAGACACATGCAAAATGTTAGGACAATATATACAATATCTCTCTATATTTCTGACATGACGTATTATGTACACTATTTACATTATTCGGACTATTGTCCTTATCTTTGTTGACAAATTTATCAAAACGTTTCGGCCGTTGTAAGCTCCGGCCTTCTTCAGAAATGCAACGCCTTCTTCAGGACTGCAACGACACATAGCACAGTGGATAAAGACGTTGGTTAGATCCAGTGACAGGACCCTAAGAGTTGTGAGTTCAATACCTGCTTAAGGCAGTGGAGAGCTTGTAGAGGGGTATTAACAAGAGATAACAGATAACATGGCACGTGGAATTAGAACAGTCTACCAAAGCTAGCGAAATAAAGCGTTCAGTTCGACGTTCCAACCACTTGTAGAAGGCCGGAGCGTACAACGGCTGATACGTTGTGATAAATATAGCAACAAAGATGAGGACAATAGTCCGAATAATGTAAATATTGAAGACAAACAATGATTAGAATAATTTGGTGAGTAAGTTAATGAAAACGTATAAATAAAATAAAAAATGACCGTGACTGTCTTTGTTCGAAACATTATTCATTGTTGCTTTTCGGTTACGCAAATTCTGTCGTTTGCTCTGATTTTTTGGAGAACAATGATAACCACTGCAAATTATGAAAGTATTAAAAATCAGGAAAATTTAATGAGAAACAAAGAAAAGTTTTACGATGGAGTAATGGGTAGCGGCTCGGATTGAGGAATCGGAGAGCCGAGTTAGAATTCTAGTCGAATCCATTACATTCACTAAGGTGCTAATACCCTTGGGAAAGGTATGAATCCTCTTCTTCTCCCCCAGATATGTGTAAATAGCAGGACAAACCGGGTTCTATAGCTTGGATGAAAATAGCCTAGAAAGAAATGACAACCTACTATCTATAGCCTAGAAAGAAATGGCTAACTACTGCGGAAAAAATCTGCCTCGTCAGTCATGTATCGAAAGATACATGATCGCTTAAGCGTGTATCACGCATGGCATGTAACTAACTGACTGATATGCCACTGAATGTTGGACAATTTTCTCACAGATGTGGAGGATACTTGAAGTAAACATAGATGTGGTTCTGTAGAAATATTTTGAGAATACTACTAGGTTGGTGCAAAAATAATGACGTAATAATATCGTTTTTTGACGTATTTTTTAACGTCAAAAAACGACGTTATTACGTTATTATTTTTGCAACAAACTAATAGTTTTAAAGGACACATAAACTAAAATGACAATCGCCCTTAATTTAGAAAGAGAAACGGCTGCGGGCACATATTGAGGAGAGACGGCTTGGTGAATTTGACAATCACAGGACATATTGAAGGCTAGAGGGACAGAACGTAACATCGAATAACATTTCTAAGGAACGTGTAGAAATGAACAGTAGACAAATGACTAAGAATTGCAGTAATGTGAAAAAGATTGCTTCGGGCTGCAAAGGAGAAAAAGTCGTGAACCTCAATGATCGCTCACAACATGAAGGAATACAGAACATGAAAGGAGAAGATCTATAAAATAACTGCAGTGTGAAAATGAATGTTGGAATTGAAGCCATCCATCCAGGTCGACCGTAGTAGCGATTATCGAGGCAGCGCAAACAATCCTTTTTTTAGCTGTATAGTATGTGCTACGCCAGGGCTACATACAGTTTTGAATTCAGAGTTACTATCTCCTAGACCGATTGCCACCCAAAGCTATCTGTCCTGCTATATACCCATATTCATCAACATTATTCGACCGAAGTCGGGATCATCGAGCTAATGCGAACGATCCTTTCTTTAGTTGTATAGTATATGATACGCCATGGCTACATACAGTTTTGAAATCAGAGGTACTTTCTCTTACACCGGTTGCCACCCAAGGTTATAGAAACCAGTCTGTCTTGCTATTTACCCATAGCTAAGGGGAGAAGAATAAGATTATATACTTTGCTCAGACTGGAAATCGAACTCGGTTCATAGATTGTTTCTGTCCGAGTCGCTATCCCGCTCTCCATTTTTCATCCTCACTAATTTCTTTGCTGTTTCGAAAATAAAGGGATGATGGTCTGGGGGGCGTTATAGCGTATATGGCGAAAGGATTTAAGACAACTCATTTTTTTTTTAATTTACTGTGGAAAAAAATAAAGGGAATAATTTTTCTTCCTGGATTCAATCTACGACAACGCGATTCCGCAGAGCTTTATAATTTTCTTAAGACGGGTACTCTCATTAATTTGAAAATTGAATCAGAAAGGCAGCTTTTAAAACTTCTGTATAAGTTTTATGAACAGAAAAGCTCAACAAGTCTCATTTCAGAAAATAGCTACAGTGTAACCCGGATATAAGAGTCTCTTATATCCGGGTTTCTCATATCCGGGTTTGGACTAATTTATATAGATTAACACAGGCTCTAATTTGGGACCAGAGGAAATGTCTCTTATATCCGAGTTTCGCTTATATTAGGGTCTCTTATATCCGGGTGACACTGTACAAGCCAAATGCAAATAAAATAGAATGAAATCAATAAATACGTAAATAATACGAAACATCCATTTGAAAATAAAATGTATATTTCAATTTTTTATAATGATTTCATTCCAAGCAAGGTAATAAAGCCACTAAGACGTAACGGGTTACTGAGTGTGAAAGCATATGGGAAAGATAAAACATTATTAATGAGAGAGAAAAAAAACAAGAATTAGTAAGAGAGAAGATAACGATTGACATTGCGTTTAAATTTGTAAAGATCAAAGTTGAATGGAAAGCAGGGAGTCGGATGAGAATTCCACAAGTGAGAAGTGCGAGAGAAGAAACCGGTAACTTTAAAAGAATTTGTTAGTAAATTTGATTATCTCGTGGAGCAAAAGGTTTAATATTCTGTTTGGCTTCAATAACACGTAATGAATATATAGTTAAAAATGAACTTCCATCATGTGCCGTAAACACACCCATCCATCCACAGATATATATATATATATATATATATATATATATATATATATATATATATATATATATATATATATATATATATATATACACATATACACATATACACACACACACACACTATGAAATGGATTAAGTCTACTATTTATTATATTTTCTGTTTCACACATTATTTTTTAATAGATACAATTTATGCCTTGATTTTTTCATGAACAGTATCAATTACATTTCCATTTCCCACCCTGAATAATTTCGTAGGAATTATGCTTTCTCCGACAGGAATCGAACCTGTGTCCTATGTGGAACCGTGAATTGAACTGACGTGCTATATTACTGAGTTACATAGTCCGAATTAATCTTCATAAGCAACAGATCTTCGCGAAATCCAAATTACTCTTTATAAAGAACAAATCTTCGTGAAGTCCAAATTAATCTTTATAAACAACAGATCTTTTACGATTTTTCCGAACGATCATATCTGCTCACGAAACGGTATAAACAGAACACACACACGCACACATATATAGTTAAGTATTTTTATTTATTTATTTTTTTCTTGTGTTCTTATAATTTTTCTCTTTTCTGGACATAAATTATGTAGAGATTGTCCGAATGTTCTGTATGCCAAGAAAAAAATTATAACTAGACAAGAAAAAGTAAATAAGTAACTTAACCGCAGTACCCTGTCTGTCGTTTTTAATGAAAAATATAAAATAGGGGTTGCTTTCCAAATACAGTGACCGTAGAAGAAATCTATCTATCTATCTATCTATCTATCTATCTATCTATCTCTCTCTCTCTCTCTCTATATATATATATATATCAATTCAAGAAAGAAATTCGGATTACTAACACAAAAACAGAAAATGGCTCATATCGAGAATATTTAATATTGAAAAACATAAAGAAAAAAATTAATTATTTTTAATAATATGTGGAAATCTCTGCTTTTACCTGAAGACGGTCGCGAGACCAGAAACACGTGTAGTAAAATTATGGAAAACAAAGCATAATATTTTTTTCTAAATAAATCCACATTACAACCAAAAACGTTTGCGGCACCTCTCTTCTCTTTTTAATATACATACTTTTCTCTCGTTGGAACCACTTTCTTCTTTCTTATATATATATATATATATATATATATATATATATATATATATATATATGAATAACGTCATATATTATGAAATGGACTAAGTCCTTCAATTATTTATTATATTTATTGCTTATACGTTATTTTTATAGCTACGAATATTTAAGTAAATGATCTGTTTATAATAACCAGTATTAAAAATATTTACGGGTCTGAATGTCCGAGAAATTTCATAGAAAATATATGTGCCCCAACAGGAACCGAACCTGCATCCTATACGGAACCGTCATATCGCCTGGCATGCTATACCATTTAGCTACAGAGGGATACTCTTTATTATAAACAGACCATGTACTTAAATATTTGTATCTATAAAAATAACGTATAAAGAATAAATATATTAAAATGATTGTCGGACTTAGTCCATTTCCTAATATATGACATCATTTGTTTACGTTACGATTCGCTTCGAGCAGATATGAGCGTTCGAGAGAAATCATTGGAAATTTGTAATTTAAAAGCAGTAATTTGACCTTACTAACCAGGCACTCCCGGCCACATTACGTTGAAACATCGCTTCTTATGCGTCGAGCCTGATCTAGTACTTAGGTAACGACCTGGGAATACTATTAGGTCGGTGCAAAAATAACGTCGTTTTCTCACATATATTACCATGCGAGAAAACGACATTATTTTTGCACCAACCTAAGAGATGTTGTAAGCTTGGATGGTCGTGTAGTCTAATAGATAACAGCTGGAGTCAGGAAATCTGAGAGCAGAATTTCAATTCCAGTCGGGTTCGTCACGCGCAAATATCCCTGAGTCCACTTCTTCTCCCCCTAGCTATCGGTTAAATAGTAAGCCTTACATCAGTAAATCATTATTGTTTACAAAACATTTTTACAATCTAAAAAGAATTGATGGCTTTAAATAAAATATAAGATGTAAATACAATAAATCACGAAATTTATGTGCTCTAGAACTGGCGCCTTGCGCTATTTCGATTGATAAGAAATTGAAAAGTTTAATTAGGAGGAGTATGTGATATACCAATGGCTTTGTAGACATATCCTGATTTTTTTTTCTGTTTTCAAATAGTAACAATGCTTCGTAGGGAAATGATCCCACGCCAGTACTTTATTATCAAAATACTTGGATGCTTCTTGCCGAGGCGAAATCAAAGCAGTTATTCTTTTCCATAGTTCTATAGATTTCTGATAGAAATATTTTGAATAATGCAGAGTTTCCTACAAAGACAACTGCACCAGAAAGATGTGATTTCAACTTCAGACCTCCAGCATCAGACCATTGGCCAAGGTGCATTGAAATGCAACAAAAGTGTTGGCTCATATTTCAGGCGATTTTTCTTGTCAGGAACAATGCGGTCTTTTCAGGTTCTTTTAGAAAAGCAGTTATTGTAAAGAACACCTGTCTCTGCTACGTTCGGTTCTGTGAAAGAATGCATGTGTTAAAACCATAAATCTTGGGAAAGATAGAATTCGATAATATGCTGCCATCCGTTTTCCAGGAAAATTTTTGTTTCAAAACTATGGAGAAGAAAAGTACTGTCTGGAAAACAGTCACTTCTTTTGGAAAGTCTTTCGAATGAAATAAGAAAAAAAGAAAAAAGAAAAGCGATCAGATTTCAAAAGAGATTTCCTTTTGTTTGAATTTGGTCTTCCCTCACTTTTTTAAATTTTAGCTTTTCTATTTTTTCAGTGGCAGGATCTATCTATCTATCTATCTATCTATCTATCTATCTATCTCTTTTGACATATCTATCTATCTATCCATCTATCTATCTGTCTGTCTCATTCGACTCATATCTATCCATCTCATTCGACTCATATTTATCTATGTAATTCAACTCATATCTATCTGTGTAACTCGACTGATATCTATCTCATTTGACTCATATCTATCTATCTATCTATCTGTTTCCTCTTATCTCTCTATCTTTCTGCTTCAATCTGTTTCTCTCTGTGTTTCTCTCTATCTCTGTTTCTCTCAGTCGATTCTTATCTATTAGGTTGGTGCAAAAATAATGTCGCTTTCTCACATATGTTACTATGTGAGAAAACGCCATTATTTTTGTACCAATATCTATCTATCTCTTTCGACATATCTATTTCATTCGACTCGTATCTATCTGTCTATCTCATTTGACTCATATCTATCTATCTATCTATCTATCTATCTCATTTGACTCATATCTATCTATCTATCTATCTCATTCTGCCATTATTTGTCTATCTATCTATCTATCTATCTCATTCTGCCATTATTTGTCTATCTATCTATCTATCTATCTATCTATCTATCTATCTATCTATCTATTTCTCTATCTATCTGTTCCTCTTATCTCTCTATCTTTCGGCTTCAATCTGTTTCTCTCTGTGTTTCTCTCTATCTCTCTCTGTTTCTCTCAGTCGCTTCTTATCTATCTATCTATCTATCTATCTATGTGTAAGAGATGTGAATTATATTTTAAAATGTTGATTGTTTCCATTTTATATCGCAAAACGAATTCTGTTTTACTTTTTTATCGTATGCACAAATCTATTGCACAAAATGTGTTTGACTCCCTTTAAATATGATTGTGTTTTTTATTGAATAATTTGATATTAAACATAAATAAAACTAATTTAGTAAAACAGGAAACATTACAATTTTTCCCTGAAGGAGAAATTAAGTTAAGTCTGATGCAGCTATGACCAAAATGATTTTTATATTATTTCCAATGATCGTATAGTCGTCGTCCGTCTGTATTAGTGGAGCTTAAATTCTACTGTGATGGCCAGCTACTCCCTGTTGCTGAAGCCTGCTCAGGCACATTCCTATTTGGTTTAGAATGTACCTATACTGAGCTGAATTTAGTTATAGATTATCTGTCGTGAACAAATGTCTCACACACTCGGTCACTGTGACTTCGTGCTAACAATATCCTCGACGAATTTTCATCTAAATATGTTCACTGCCAAGGTTTGCATTAGACCGTAGTGTGTATTTCCGGCTCTTTCAAACGGAAGTGCAAACTGGGTACGTCTTCTTCTGGCCGATATTTTGAAACTTCTTCTCTAATCGATAATAGTAAATTCAAAACTGGGTCTTTGAGGGTCTGGTGTGAATTGTTTGTCTATTAGTGTCTATTCCAGCGTCTTACTTCAGGAACACTGCATGAAGAAGGAAAAATAAATTGTAACCCGCCTCGTGGCTGAGAAAGATTCGCATTTCCTCTTTGTCATCATTGTCAGTGTTCGACTCCATAAAAAACTAGGATATTGAAACTAAGCAGTTTCAAAGTAAGTCTTGGAAGTTATACAATCTTACCATCTGTATTCTACAGTTACCTTGAATTAGACTAATCTGAGCTCAAGAGATATTAAGAAGCTGGAGAATAGGCGTATCAATCGTAGTATTATATCGCTTTGCCTATTTCTTTTAAATCAAGCTAAGCTAAAAGAAATACGATTTTTAAAAGAAAGAATGTCGGTTCGATTGATTTCGGCAGTACATTTTCTTTATTAAAACATTCGATCCCTATGCCGATAGACATTAATAACTTCATTATTTAAAAAAAGAATAAAAATCAGAGATGTATACTTGAACTCATGTACCCACTAACTATAACACTCGTAGTAATAAAAAATAATGTCCAATTAAAAAGAAACCGTTGATTACTTCATATATATCACCAAATATCATGTAACACCAAATCCCTCAGTCCTAACACCGTTCCTACCCGTCGACCTACAAGAATTCTAATTTCCTTCGACCCATCACAATCACAATTTTTAAATCTAAGTTTATTTTCACAAAAAGTTTCGCACAGCGAGAAATCAAACAGGGAACGAATTTTTACTAACAATTCCATCTACAAGCAGGACTTTACCCAGCCTCAAGAGCTAATGTTGGATAATTTCCATCGTCCCTCTGTTTATTTTCGCATCCGCTGATGAAGAACACGGGCGAACTTGGAGCCTTAATCTCCGACGTTAATATTAATAAATGTTTTTCGTACTGATTAATTCGGTACGATTTCGTTTGACTTTGTTTTATTGGCCAACTTATCTGCGCTATTTTATAAACTACATGAAGCACACGTGAACTCTTTTTTTCTAATTATATATATATATATATATATATATATATATATATATATATATATATTAGGTTGGTGCAAAAATAATGACGTAATAATGTCGTTTTTTGACGTTAAAATACGTCAAAAAATGACATTATTACGTCATAATTTTTGCACCAACCTAATATATATATATATATATATATATATATATATATATATATAAAGAGGGAGAGAGAGAGGATTAATGTGAGAATCATTTGTCACAGCGTATTGATGTTACCTTCAGCATCCCGATTCCAGAGTTTCGTAGACAGACCTGTTCGTATACTCTTCATGAGGTATATATATATATATATATATATATATATGTATGAATACAGACAAAAGGAACATTTATTTTACCTGACGTATTTCGTTCTCTGAGAAACAAGGCAAATTTGGGTTGATAAAATCCATCATGGAACAAAACGCGTCGGATAAGCTAAATTTTCCTGTTGTCTTTTTATATATTCTTTATTTAAAGCTATTTTTTAAATTTATATCTGAAATGTTACCCGCACACACACATACATACGCACACACACACACACACACCCACACATACATACATACATATATATATATATATATATATATATATATATATATATATATATATGTGTGTGTGTTACACCGGCCTCCTAACACAAGGGAATTACACCGGTTCTCACTATATATAGTGTCAATAATACCTACCAACTGCCTAGCTGAGTAGTACCCGTTTCCTACCTTTGTATCTGTGATGTTAAATACACTTGTTCCTTAAACCAAACCTCGACTTGATTTTCTTATTTTTACTATTGTGCCACGACACAACAATATGTATATATATATTTCAATTAAAAGGTGCAAATATAATTTATAAATTCATGTATCTTATTTATATTGTTTGCGACGATGTATTCTCGCCATTTAAATCATTAACCTCTATATTTGTTTTTTGTACGAATGATTCATGACTTTATATATATATATATATATACATATATATATATATATATATATATAAAGTGTACGCTGAGAAAAACACCGAGTGGCAACAGCCTGTTCCATGCTTGAATGCAGTCCTCAGGACAGTGAGACAAATTTCTGTTTCCGCTGAAAGCAACCAACCAACTACTTTATTTTAAGTTGAGTAAAAATAAAAGTGACATTACGAACAATGTTGAAAGTTGCGTCTGTATATCAGACATTGTAACTTGGATAGCAATCAGATTTGTATAAAAGACCTAATCTGTAATAATCCAAGCATAGACACCGACTTTGAAGAACCCAGATGTGGGAATTGAATAGTTTTATGATTATATCCTTAGTGCGACAGACTGGGAGTAAACTGATTACTCCTTTTTGGTGGATCGCCTCAACGTAAAATTACAAACAAGAGAGCAAATTTAATATTGGAAAATTCGGACAAAGGAAGGGAAATGCGAGAGTCGAAGTGATAGTCAAAATGAAGAGCTATTTTTTTTTTTCAAAAGCTAATAGTTCGTAAGTAGACGTTTGGAAAAGC
>OZ010590.1:44288465-44325965 GCA_963932145.1 Acanthosepion lycidas | reverse complement strand
TTTTTGAACTCATTATTTATATCATTATGGATGCAGTATTGTTCTTTTTTATTATATTCAACTGTTTTTTAAAGTTTTGTTTTTAAAGAATCCTGATAATTTTCAGTGTTTTACTTTATCATTTTACACATTAAGTGACTGCAGAGATCGAACGCATTTTTGAACATTCAGAAACACCACAGATGCGATTCAGTTTATGAAGGCTGGGAATATCATGGACAGAACATGTGCATGACGAGAAATTTTAATGCAAAATAGTAAATGGAGCGGATGAGTGTTCAATTCTAGATTTTAAACTCCCTCTGGAGGAGCATATCTTGTCACTTTTTATTTTTTATAATTTTGTGCCTGCATTTATTTAATTCATCTTTTGTCAGATAACGTTTTTTTTCTATTTGTCGTGTTTAACATCCTACATACTGTGCCATTCCTTGGCATTGTTTATTGTCGCTTTTTATTACCTCGAAAATTTCATATGCCATCTGGATTCTTTCTTTCATGTCTCTCATCCTTAATCTCTTTCGGTGATGTCTGTAGTTCTCCCTTTAAAGCGGTCCATTTTGAAATCTCGTTTTAAAAGCTCTCGTATATAGTTTAAAACCTATCGGAAGGCAAATGATTCCAAACTGAGCCGTGATGGGGTATATATAGACGTTGGTTTTAATTTTCCGTTTCTTAATTCTATTCTGATTTCACATATGATTAAGATTTTATCACTCTCAGTCGACAGTTGGATAAGTCTTAGAGAGTAGGACAGTGTTTCTCAATCGATTATTGACTATTAGTATTTCTGGATATTCGTACCCCTTCCTTGGTTTACAAGGTTCTTGAAATCGGATGTCGGATACTACTGGTCGTTCACTGTACAATTCTAGACCCATTTTCTCTTTGTGTTTGTTGGGTGACACTTGCCGGCCATTTAATTGCCTTATTTCATTCCTACTTTTGTCTTTAGGTCTTCCATGATGATCACAATTTCCTGACATTTGCATTATCTTCCGGTTTTATCCGGTTCTATAAAACTTATCTATTTCTTCTTCCGTGCATTGTTACATTTGGCTGTCTGCTAATGCCATATCTACATGTTAGAAAAATCCTGTCTAAGAGTTGCGAAAATCATACAACGTCTTTTTCCTTGCTATATTTTCTAGTATTAATCCGACTTCTCTTTCATTTCTTTTTTAATAATTCGGATTTATGGGTAGCGTAACGGTCATCGGTGGGTAAAGTAAAATCAGAAAGTGGAGCTCAAATTCCTTCATAGACTTTGCGTTCATTTTCTCACAAATGTCCTTGAGAAAGGCCGGAATCTACCTGTCCCTGAAGCTATGGATTATACAGCAGCGTGGAGTATCTAGGGTGACATGCAGGTTTGGAGAAAAAGTTGAAGAAGTTTGCGATTAATCATTCCATTATCTTTTGCAAGAATTCATGACTGTTATAAATGTTAAAGGAAAGAAATCTATGGTGCGTCATGGTCGCCTTATTATTATTTCTTATGCATACACATTTACTTCCGGATCCCAACCAGAGACCTAAGGTCAGAAATGTTATTATTAAAACATTTTCCACTGAACATTTATGGGGCAAAAGTAAAAAAATAAATAAATAAAACAACCTAAAACGCACACACTTTACATAGATAAAGCCCCCCATTGGGTGGGCGTAGTGCTTTTTATTATTATTATTATTATTATTATTATTATCATTATCTTAGATAAGATTGTAATGTCTGGTAAATAATCCCTGGATAGCAGGTCGCCACCAGCAGCATTAGGTATCATGCAATTTTTCCTCTGACTAAGTGTTCATCTCTTCCTCAGAGGCAATCTTCGGACTTGTTACTAAGGGAGAAGCAAATGGTTGTGTCATACTTAGTTGGGAACTGATGACATTGGGGAGACAATTGAAGAAGATCAGAAAGAGCGGAAGTTCAAGGATAGAGCCCTGCAGATTTTGAACAAATACAAAAAGAACTGAAAAAAATCAAGCAAAAAACAAACAGATTTTTTTTTTTAAAAAGAATGAAATAGAAATAAAAGAAAGAAACTAAGAATTAACAGAGAGAAGAAAAAGAAAAGAAGAAAAAGAAAAGAAGAAAAGGAAAAGAAAAGAAGAAAAAGAAAAAGAAAGAGAAGAAAAAGAAAGAGAAGAAAAAGAAAAGAAAAAGAAAAAGAAAAGAAGAAAAAGAAAAGAAGAAAAAGAAAAGAAAAGGAAAAGAAAAGAAGAAAAAGAAAAGAAAAGGAAAAGAAAAGAAGAAAAAGAAAAAGAAAAGAAGAAAAAGAAAGAGAAGAAAAAGAAAAGAAGAAAAAGAAAAAGAAAAGAAGAAAAAGAAAAAGAAAAGAAGAAGAAAAAGAAAAGAAGAAAAAGAAAAGAAGAAAAAGAAAACCGAGAGGCATGCCTGTTGAACACACGAATATTCCTCCTGTGATACTGTAGACCCATTCGAACGTCTTTGAGATATTTATAGCCACAGCCCGAGTTTCGCCATTCTTATCTCAAGCTTGATAGACAAATTCAGTTTGGGAAGGGACAACTGAATACCGCTAACTCAACACCACCAACTGAGCGCCGGGACAACTCAGAACCGAGATAACTCGGCATCAGAAAGACAACTTTTTTTTAATAACCGAATAAAAGTAATTTATTATATTGCTATATTGTCCAAAAGTTAAGGCAGAGAGGAGTGGGCGTGAAATGAACTTAACAGTCTTTAAGACTTAATTAGTGAATATTTTTTTAATTATTTTGGTAAATTTGCTTTTTAAGCCCCGAGTTAAGTCTTGTCATTTCTAAATTCTGTAATCGAAATTTAATAGTTAACTCCTCAAATTAGATTTAATTTTTTTTGACCCCCCCCCCCCCATACCATAATTCAGTTGAAAATCATCCGAATTTATGTTTGCATTCGTATTTTACGGGAGCCTTCATCCTATAACTCTTGTTCCGTGTTGGCGACTCAAAGCTTACATACTTGTCAGGTAAAATCAGAATTTTAGAATTTATAGAAATGTTTTCTTCTTTCGAATTTATCATCTTATATAAAAAAATAAATAAACAGAATGCTTGAGTTTCGTGTCTTGAAGAAGGAATTTTCTTTTAGTGCCGTCTACGTTATTTGAATTTTTTTAACGAAACTTCTTTGATAGTCTCAGATCAAGTGGCATTACCATCCACAAACTTCACCGTTCATTGCAGTGAATTCAAGAAAAGGGCTACTTGTATTGATTTTGACGAATTTTGAATTCCTCCAAACTTTGAATGATTCTGAATTTACCGCAGAAACGTCACCTACAATACAAAAGATTGGCCTTTCTCACATTCAGGATTCTGATTCACTAACAACCTGCCTGCCAGACAGTTTCTCTCCTGAAAATGGTTCATGCACCTCTACATATCTTCTATAAACGAAGACTAGCCCCCCACACAAGATTTATAAATTCATACATGTCAGTCATTTTCTCCTTCCACTAAAGAATTCAATACTTTCTTCAGAAATAGGGAACAATACACCTTCAACTGACACGTTCTTTTCATAACGCTTTCATAGAAAGTTACCCTTTTCCAAATTCGCTTGTCCTATGAAGGCGGCTACCTTACCTGCCATATTGTCCAAAGTTAAGGCAGAGAGGAGTGGATGTGAAATGAACTTAACATATTTTCGTCCTGAATTTGAATTCTACACCACGATTCCATTCTCGCACCGATAACCGTCAAATATATATATATATTTCGATTATAGGTGCAGTTCAATTTATAATTACATGAATCATTCATACAAAAAACAAGTATACAGGTTAATGATTTAAATAAAATTTAAATGGGGTTAGTGTAACTTATGGAAATTGTTTGCGAAGATGTATTCTCGCCATTTAAATCATTAACCTCTGTACTTGTTTTTTGTATGAATGATTCATGTAATATATATATATATATATATATATATATATATATATATATATATATATATATATATATTATACATATATATATATATATATATATATATATATATATATATATTATAAACATACAGAAACCTAGAAAAATCCATCCTCCACATAGCAGTAGAAAATATAAATATAATAGCTTCATTCACATGTAAAAAAAGAGAGAGAAAAACTACTGGCAATAATAATAATAAAAAAGAAAACCCAACACTCAATAACCAGGCTACAATGTGCTGACCGTGTTTGGAAAATAAAACATTCCTATAACTTTAGACACATACGTAAAAATCCCACACATTCAGTTAAAAAATGAAAAATCGTTATTGATAATGGCTAAAAATAGCAGAAATCCTTCGGACATGCATAACTTTTGTGTCCAGAAAAGAAAAAGCTTCTAGGACCACAAGAGAAATTAAATAAAATAGCTTAATCGCAGTAACTTGTTAATCGAACTAAACGAAACTTATATATATATATATATATATATATATATATATATATATATATATCTATAGAGAGAGAGAGAGAGACAGACAGACAAACAAACAGAGAGAGAGAAACTATTGTAATACTTTTTTTAATGGTATTTATTTTTATTTGTGTTATTATTATTATGTTGTAAGTTGATTTATGGTAACAGAAAAAGAATTATTACTTTTCTAAATTTTCGATTCTTGTTTTTTTTTTACCAGCAAACACAAATTTTCATCTGTTTTTGACTTGAATTATTCTGCCTAACCATCTTCAAAATCCATTTTTTTTTGGGGGGGGGATGTTACACTTTACATTTTGGCATTATGACATTTATGCTTTAACATGATTTTATATACACTTGACAATGCGCAATTTAAGTTCTACGTGTTTAATTCAAAAATCATTTGTTAAATATATTCAATGTGGAAATAATAACCAGTTTTGTTTCGGGTGATTTAATTTTTATTTTGATCCTCGTAGGGTCAACAATGGTTCCTATCCACCGTAATTATTACTGGACAGTGATCGATCATCATCTGAATTTGAAATGTGGGTAATGATGACAAATACCTGGAATCCACCATAAAAATTTATAATAGCGATTTATAAATTCTAAACACTAAACGTGTATGGATCAGTTTTTTTTTAAGCTATTCACCCCAAGCAAGGCGGGAGTGCCACTAGCACACAAGGGGTTACAGAGGATTTAGAACAAGAGTAAAGAGACATGTTTGGGGAAAGGATACAGAAAAGGATTTGGAACAAGCTCAGGGTGTCAGATGTCGATTGACATTACACTTGAATATTTGAAGATTATAGTCATCAGGGAAGCAAGTAAGGGGAAGAGAGTTGCACAGATGGGAAGTGCGAGAGAAGAAGCTGTTTAAGTAGAAGAGATGGTTACATTTAACCGTTTTGACAGTGAAAGGGTGGGACCGAAATGCCAACCTGGTAGCTCGCTTAAATTCATGTAGTCCGGGAACCAGTGAAATAGCACGTCGGAACAGTTGCCGTGAAGATATTTGTAGAAGAGACAGAGGGAAGCCACAACACGTCCGTGGGAAAGCGATTGTAGACTAGATGCCAGATCAGGACCTATCTTTTAGCATATTGGTTATTGGATTTTGTCAAGGACCTCTAGACTTACAAGAGATAATTAATTTAGTATAATAGAGAAGGAAATTGAACATAGAATAAACTGCACGAGATATATTAGGTTGGTGCAAAAATAATGTCGTTTTCTCACATGTGATAAAACGGCATTATTTTTGCACCAACATAATAGTTTTGCGCAATACCGCAAGATACTACAAAGCCAAAATATTGATCTTATTACTGGAATCATATTAAATAGCCGCGTCACATCGATACTAGAATGTGGATGTCATGTATGGCGTCCAATTTGTTCAGAAGCGTCTAAGCTATCATCTGTATGCGACCGTTTTCCAAGCTCAATAGTTATAAAAATCTTCTAAGATTTATTTAAGGCAGTCCTTCATCAAATCTTATAGACAGGCACTAGAGAATCACAAAAAAAAAACTTTACCAAATAACAGATATCACATCACCTGAAAACTTTCAATAGTAGCAACAACTAAAATGCAGAGCAAGTGCAACTAGAAGGAAATAATAACATAACCAAGACGTTGACATTTCACACTACCTGAAATAAAAAGATTAGGAAAGAAACTAACAGCAATACTAAAAAGAGGGATAAGAATAGACTCCGAAAGCATTTTTCCTATAAAGCTCTTTTAAGAGATAGATGTTGTAACATTAACTGTTCGCTCAATGAATATCGAAAGTTTCCATTCTTCAAAACGTCCCTCTTCTCACCATTACTATTCTTCTGGGTGAGACTTAAACTGAGTAAAAATCTGTATTCTAAATTTGATAATCGATATCTAAAAAATAACTGTTTTATCAAAATAAATAGTATATAATTAATTTTGAAGACAGAGATAGCGGCTAAAATAATTTTTTAATCTTTTTAACTCTTATTGAACAAAAATAAATATATGTGAAAATTGCTCTTGTGTAGTTTGTAGCACGTTTATTTATCTTCTCTCAGAAGCGTCTCTGTCTTTGGGCAGAGTGCATTCAGGCACGGCTCCCTCAAAAGACAGTCACAACTGAGGAAAATTACACTGAGAGGTGACCAGCCCTGGGAAATAGCTGCGAAAGTCGTGTCCTCTCATTGCACCGTGGCTAGTGCAACCGACGGTTGCGGAGGCACGGACATTTTTTGTTCCTAGCCCGGGTGTACGCGCTCGGGATTTCCACATTAAACCAATCTTCTTTCGCATCCTGACCGCGTAAGTGTAGATACAATTTACTTACGTATATTGTCATATGATTTGTTATAAGTAACTATTTAACACTTTCAATATGTTCCCCTTCATGTTCAATACAAGGCTGAACCGTATGAGTAATACTTTCATAAACCATTTGACACATTTCTTTATTAATTTAAGAAAAACATATCAGAAATTGATTGTTTGAATTCTGTTAGTGATTTTTTTAGAGTCTGTAATGAAGCCTTTTCTCTACTCTCCACAAGAAAAAGTTTGGTGGTGTTAGGTCTGGTGATCAGGAAGGCCTCTCAAGTGTTCCACGTTGTCATTTCCAACTCAGCTAAAAAAAAAAAAGACCTCACTGTTGCCTCATTCTATCTATTATTACAGATCATTTAGAAACTGATCAATATTTTCCACTGTATTATGACCCAAAATATTTTTAATCAGAGTTTATCAGTACTGAATGTTGTTCTTATTCTCATTTGGACAAGTGGAGTTCATATGTCTCTGCGTGAAGCGTAAGTTAATTTGATGGGTTCCCTTGAACCGTAAATCTTAAAATATCCCGTTTGGTATGGTTACCACTGAACCCCTTGGAAGTCGTACAATCAATCAATGTCTTGATTTATTCTGTCGTTATATTGACTCTTTAAAACATTAGCGCGGATCGGTGTCTCCTATTGCGTATTTGTCATCATTTAGGGGTTCCCAAGTGGCTTTAATAGGAGTCTCCTTACTAGGTTTTTCGGACACATGTTTGTGGTTAGACTATTGGCCAACAGACTGTAAGCTATGTTATTCGCTTCTGAATATTGATGTGAGCTTGTGTGTAAGGTAACATTAAGTTTAAATCGAGACAAATAAAACTCTTCACTTTAAATGGCGAGGCTGCAACGAAAAATGACAAGTATTAGATTCCCGAAAAGACATGTTTAATATTGACGCCTTCGCATTTATCCAAAAATTAATGCTATAAAGTTGTTTGAGTAGGAAAACAATCACGAAATCATTAAAATAAAATTAAAGCTTATACCTCAAAGCCAATAAAATTAAACTCTTGTACTATGATTTGCATACGCTAAACTTTATATGGTATCACATCACTAAGCTATCATTATGCAGCATTGTCACTAAATCATCCGTTGCTCGAACTGCCATTTGGCGGAATATGAACGTCTCTTTGCCGTCGGTTACATCAGCTGATATCAGGCCAATACCACGGAATTCTTACTGAAAGTCGAAAACCATCTCTACGAAAGTCGAAAGGTTTTCTAACAATAATCATTGGCACAACGCGTAGGGTCTATATTAGCCAAATTTTATTTTCCCAAGCAGGTAAATGTTGCTCACCACTTTTCAGCGACGGAGAGGGTACAGTGAGGGAAAGTACTTCACTACTCCCATCTGCTCGCTACCAAGACAAAAATACCATTAAAAAAAATGAGAGAGATCTCTTTTTTTACATGGATATCTCACCTTCTAGCTAGTTTCTGATTAGTCGATTCACGGACGAATTAAAAGTCTCCATCAAATCCTGTTTCTTTTCTTTTGTTCTTGTGGGACTTGCGACCGTCAACTGACCCTAACACTAACGCGAGTCGAAATGACAGAATTATCTCAATAGTGAAAGAGGTAAATTAAGGTAATTTATTCAGCTTACTTAAATACACAATAAGAGTATGTACCAACATCGACATCAATGGTCTTAATCCGTTTTCATACTGGAAAGTACAGTTCCCATGATTATAGTAAAAGGCGAAGATAATAGTATCAGCGAATAATCGAAAGATTGTTTGGTGTAGAATAAAGTTAAAGTTTTATGAAAGAAAAACAGTCTTCTAGCTAAAAACCGTCACCAATGTTGTAGGAAATATGTTGTATTTGTGAATTAATTTGTTAGCCTAAACTGACAGGGCCAACTGACGGTTACAAGTTTCACCAGGATAAGGGGAACGAAGCAGGATGTGGTGAAATCTTTTAATTTGTCCGTGAATTGACTAATCAGCAAGTAGCTAGAAAGTGAAAAAAAAGGATGCCCTCCTTCTAAATTCTTTATATTTATATGATAGTTTTGCCTTGGTAGCAAGAACGTACTAAAAATGATGGAACAGTGAAGTTCCCTCAGTCATTCTACACTCTCTGTCGCTGACGAGTTATCAGCAAAATTTACCTGCAGTTGAAGAGATGCAGTGTGATTTATCATCTTTCAACGTAGAAGATTGTACTTTGGCATCCAGCATTCCGAACCATGGTTTTTATTTCGGTTCTAACACCGAGCAATTGTGTCGATATAACCGTCTCTCAACCAACATCGGGACGTATCAGAAAAACCGATATTAACAGCAAACAATTTAACAATTAGCAAGAAATAGAGCATCCGAAAATTGCAAATGGAAAAATATAAAAACGAAGTTTCTCCAAGGACGAACCAGATTGTTATTAGATCAACTTCATATTAATGACTGGCGTCCTGCGCATGCGTCGATGTGCGTCCCACCTGGGAGATTGTAGCGGGAAATCAGGCATTTACAGTAGCGAACAATTCTAGCAATCTAATTCGCTAATGTAGGGAGTTCGATTTTCATAAGGATCCTTACTTTCGTGAATTTGTTTCAGAAGAATATAAGCTTGGGAAATATCAATAAACGCTTGTTTAGCAAGCTAGTGTCACTGTATATTGTTCGATCGTCATTTGGTGCTCAGTACCCGTGACCTTTTACCAGACTTAAGATTATTAAGGATCGATGTTTTCCCGGAGCAATGTTTTTGAATATTTGAACCTTTTTAAAATCAGAGCGTGTCCATTTTACAAATAACGATCCATTTTGCTAGCAACTATGCATTCTGTCTTCTTGCAACCGAAAAAAAAAAAAAAAAGACTCAATATCAACTGCAAGAAAAGAGAAAACATGATTATTAACATAAGGAAAAACCCAACAAAATCATATAAGGGCAACACTTTAAATATTTAGAAAGCATCTTAACAGTGGACGAAAAGCGTGGCACCGAAATCCGAAGAGGCACTGGCATAAAGAAAAATGCCTTCACAAAGCTAAGCAAAGTAATAAGAAACAGAAAAATTTCGTTGTAAACAAAGTAAAGTGCACTGAATTTTTATGTAATATCAATCCTCCTATATGGCAATTAATAGTGGGAAACCTCCTCACAGACGAAGAAGAGCAACAGAAAAGTAGTTATACAGGAAAATGCTGAGAATAACATGGACTGAACATGTAAGGAATAAAGTTTTAGAGAAAATGGAAGCAAAAAGGACACTTATACTTAACATCAGAAAGAAGCGGATGCAGTTATCTACAACATTAAATGAGGAAAGTGTGCTTGGAAATTTTGACACACACGGGGCATACTGAAGGGACAGAGGAAAACAATACGTAACCTACCTAGTGACCTTGAATAAATAGAGGGCGGAACGAGAGTTAGGCGAGATAGCAGAAATATAACATTTATTAAGAGCTACAAAGGACAGAACATTGTGGAGAGTTATAATCGCCAGTGTCGTGAAGGGACACGGCACACAGAAGAAAATAAATGCAGTATATCACTATTTCCATGACAAATGTTCAGATGACCTTAATTCTTTATTTCCACCAGTTTAGACCCTTTTTTTCAGCTAGTATTTGTTACGCTACCTCCACGATGACATTTCCCGTTCATCCCCCTTCAGAGCTGACACTTTGTGGACCAGAATCCCGCTTGGGTGGGTCAGTGAACGAAATTCATTAACTTTCGTTAAACGGACGTGCGTAAAAATCTATGGACTGCCTGGCTGTCCAGTGTTGGCTATTTTAGAAACAACAGGGTGCCATGCAATGTGCACTGAACAACGATATGGAAGAATAGGCTATGGTGTCTAAGCACTGGTGTAAAAATTGTCACTCAGGAATAAAGGGATATGGAATATACCGTATTTGACGTTATATAAGGCGCACTTTTCTTTTCTCTAAAAATATCGTTTAAAATTCCCATGCGTCTTATACGCCATATGTAGTTTTAAATTTCGCGATAGTCGGTCAAAATTAGCCACCTGGCAACTCCTATTAGCTTAGAATTTAGAGTAACTTTTATATACCTGTTGTCATTATTTTAAAGGCTATTATGCAGATTAAAATTTCATCACTTTTAATATTACTACTTTGATTCACTAAGATTATATGCAATAAATTCAAATAAAATATTTGTAAAAGGTAATTGTTTCCTTAATAGTTTTCTTGCGATAACTTCCAGTTGCATTGGTATAAATACAATCAGAATTTTTATATCCTAATTATTCTACCAAGACGTTTACAAGATATAAGCTGTACAGATCATATAAATGATATTATAAAGTTTTTATAGGCTTGTTTTCTTTTTCCCTATTATTTTTTGTTTAATTGTAATCATGGCTTGTTTAACCAAAATAATACCTCATAAATATAGCCAAAGCTGTACAATTTACTAATAATTTTAATTATTTTACGAATTATTAATTTTTTCTTGATTTGCCCTGCTGAAATTGGGATCCGTCTTATACACCCGTGCGTCTTATACACCCGTGCGTCTTATATGCCGTCAAATACTGTAATTTCTCCATTTAGGACATTTATCTTTAGTTGAATAGACATCGTAGAAAAAGAACAAAAAAAAAAAAAGAAAAAAAAAAGAAGCTTTCACTGTTATAATCTTAGAATATATAAATATCTTTTAGAAAACGGAAACAAGAATGATACAAATAATTAGGGGCAAACAGGTTTGAACCCTTCTGCAAGAGCATTTTCTTTATTAAGACTCTCGAATTCACAAGCCGATAGACGTAGAATCACACCGTTTAAAAAAGAAACAGAGATGTATCCAATAAATATAAGGCTTGAAGTAATAAAACATAAAAGCAAAGAATGATTAATATACGGCGATTAATATACGGCGATTAATATACGGCGAATGTGGAACGCAGATAAATGTTTATTACGTAAGTTTTGGAATTAAAAACGACTTGGCTCAGATCCAATTTAATTCTATTTAAGAGAAAGAAAAAGAAGATTTTGTTTACTCGTTGGTCAAAGGAATCCAGTGATTTGACCCAAGGAGTTATGAGTTCAATACCTGTGAACAGCAGAAGTGAACAAAAACTTGGATAATTCAGTTACTTAAGGGAATTAACTGTAACCGAGATATCAAAAAAAAAAAAAAAAAAAAAAAAAAAAAATGGCGAGGCACATGCGACTAGCACAATTTACCTCCGTGCAATAAATAAAGGGTTCGATTCAAAATTCAAACGTATATCTCTTGAAGAAGGCCGGAGCGTACAACTGCCGAAACTTTGTGAGTATGACAATAAAGATGAGGAAGCAGTCCGAACAATGTAAATAGTGTAAATAGTTACAAAACCTCATCTTAGAAATATAGACAAGTGTTGAAGGATTATCTTTATTATATATGAATTACTATGCATTCTTTAGAATTGTATTGTTTGAAATTTAGATATTTCTCTCTCTTAGACTGGTTGCCAAACACTTGACAGCCCAGTCTAATCTGCTATTTAACCCATAGCTGAGGGGTAAAGAGACGGACCAATGTTTTCCCCAAGGCATTTGTCCGAAAGTGGATGCAACAGACTAGGCTGGTATTTGAACTTGGCTCGCCGATTTTGCTTTTATCATCGTTGTTAGTTACTCTATCTGCGCTTAAAGAGCTAATATTAAATTAACTGAAGACCCAAACATCGAAAAAAAAAGCATTGGGTATAATGTGAAGATATTACCTGAATATCACTTGTTCATGGTTTTAAAAAAATCTATATAAAAGCAACCTTGACAAGGACTATGGCTTTAAGAACTCGGGAGTAAATAGGTGTAAAACAATACGCCTGGCTATCAGTTCTTCAAAAGAATATATTAACAGCTTCAACGTTGAGTAAAATTACAGAGACATGATTAAAATTGTTAATAAAATAATCGACTTTCATTTCTTATATCTATTTGGAAATTTGGAAAACTAAAGTGTTCAATATCACAAGCTGAAGCCACATAAGATTATTTTCGTGAATATTGGCATTATATTTAAAAGGGGGTCTTTGATAGATAGATAGATAGATAGATAGATAGAGAGAGAGAGATAGAGGGAGAGAAAGATAGAGAGATAGAGATAGATATAGAGAGATAGATATATATAGAGAGAGATAGATAGAGATAGAAAGAAAGATAGATAGATGAATAGAGATAGATAGATAGATACATACATACATACATACATACATACATAGAGATAGATAGATATATAGATAGATACATAGATAGATAGATAGATAGATAGAGAGAGATATATATATAGAGAGAGAGTTAGAGAGATAGAGATAAAGATAGATAGATAGATAGATAGAGATAGATAGAGAGAGAGAGAGAGAGAATAAGTGAAGGAAAAAACTAAACTTTTTATTGATCGAATAATTTGAATAAAAGCAATAAATATTTTATGAACTGCGGAGATGAAATGCCTGGGCAAAAATGAATTACCTTTAGATTCTGAATATGAAGAGAATCGGTCAAGAAATATTGTCCAAAAAGAATTCAATCGCTCTGTCCATAATCATTCATTCATACATATATTTCAGAACGAAAATTATTCACTCATTTGGAATGTAAAGATACTATTTAATTTCAGTTGCTGTAACAATAAATAATTTTGAAAAAAAAAAACACAAAAAAAAACAACATTCCATACCAAATGTTCCCAGAAGTCGGACTTCTGATAAATCTTTCCAAAATAGAAACTATGATTCCGTAATTGAATGCGCTTAGTCTTCAGAGCATGGCAATAAAGCTACTAAGACGCAAGGATTAGTGAGTGTTAGAGAACACGAGAAAAAAAAAAAAGAAAGAAAATTGGAAAATGAAAACTGATATTAACAAGAGAGCACAATAAAAGAACAGGAATTAACGCTTAAAATAAAGATTGACACTGCATTTAATTTTTTGGAGGTCAAAGTTGATTGCGAAGCAAGTCTCCAAAGAGAGTTCCACAATGGAGAATTATAGAACTTGTTAAATCTATCCAATTCAATTGTAAAATGATGAAACCTTGTAATTCTAACAATACCTTGAAACCATTTTAAACATTCATTATTTTATAATTAATCAATTCTAAGCTTTTTAGACTTCTATCAGCATCTCCAGTAGAGTGACTCATTAAACTTTCTCGGACTAACGTTTTTCACTGGCATGAAATGGAAAGACTCTATTGAATCAATTGCTAAGTCTAGAGTTAGAGAAGTTGGTTCACTACGTCGTGCTAGACATATTTCTCGACATTATTTATGAGTCCACGATTAATATTTTTTATTGATTCTTGATAAAATTCAAAAAATAATCTGCAGTGTTATTGGTCCTCACCTAGGATCTCGGCTTCAGTCACTTTCCTACTGCCGTAACGTACCTTCCCTGTCCTTTTTTTTTATAGATACGTTCATGGTAATAATTTTAGTTTTAATGAAATTTCCTGTTTGGTAGCTAGAACCTCTGAATTTAAGCCGTGTTATAGTTTTGGCGGTAAAGTCACATCATTTGACAGTTGAATTGCCCAAATGGAACCGTAAGTTCTATGCTGGCAGTTTCTTCTATTGTATTTCTCGTTTGTAAAACTATCCTCCGGCTTCTTGCTTCCTGAGTCAATTTCGATCTTCAAAAATTTAAATCCAATATCAATCGTTAACTTCTATCTTCTTAATTCTTGTTATTTTATTGTTATATCGCCTTGATAGTATTTTTTTTTCATATTCTATAACTTTCAATGACTCCTTGCGTCTTAGTTGCTTTCTTTTTTTGTTTGGGGTGAAATGATTAAAAAAAAAAAAAAACTTAAATACTTCCGGGTACAAAAAATTAAAATCATATTAATATAAATGATAAAGAAATTGGACATAGAAAAGGGCTGCATTTGGGTTACCAGAGTAAGATGCTGCGAGGCTGTCTTGCCTTTTAGATCGGCCTGTTATCTGCTATACCTGGCATTTTCCGGATATTCATTGATCTTTAAATATCCATGAAGGTCTTTAGAATTGTTTCTTATCTCTATAACTGTTATATTCATAAAGGCATGAATCCATCGTAAATATTAAGGATACCAATACTGACAATATTATAAAATCAAAAAGCGTCACCCTTCATTAAGATATAATCAGGTATGACCCCGACTTATGTCTACATCTTAGTTTAATTAAAGATGGAGTCGACGTCAAAGTATCAATTCATTGTTATGTTTTTCAGATATGAAATTAAATTAAACAGTTTGTAAATCTTTAAAATAACCAGCCAAAATTAAATTAGTCTTTTTTCGCATCTGTTCTTTTTTCTCAATAATATCGTAACCGTTTCGTTTTTGTGAGAAACCGTGAGTCGTTAATTGGAGTGGAGATTAGTGAGTTTTTTGTTCTAAGCGAACTAACAACTCCTGACAAAACTATGAAATTTGAAATATTCATGTCGATTGTCCAGCAGACAGATTTTCTCGGAATGAAAGAAATGGTGGTTTTCAGACATCGTTTCTGGGCGTACTTGAGTAGACAATCGCGTGACTAAAATGTTTCTGTCGGAAAAAAAGTTATTTTGTACGTACTCTGGAGCCAACAAAGAAGGAAAACACAGTTATGAGTAAACAAGTGCTTAACGAAAAAACCTGCTGTATATGTGTGTGTGTTTATTATGCAAAATTCTTTTATTGGGAAAGAGGAAACTAAAACGCAGGGATAGTAGAAAAGAGAAAGTAATATCTAACGGTGAAGATGAAAGCCAGTTTAGTGGCTAAAATAGTTGCATTGTTCTCACCTTGGTGGATAGAGGCAAATGTTTGGTGACTTGCTGAACGGACCTTGATGAGAATTTCTGGGAGAGAGATCATCACCTGGCGAGATCGACAATATCTAATGGAGATTTTCAAAACTGGCGAGATCTCTAAAGCACACACACACACACATATTTTTCAGGCTTATTTGGTTAATAATTTAAACGTATTATGTCTATTTATTTTAAATTTAATTTCTTTCAAGTCCAAGAATTAATTTCTTGGTAGCTGTAGAAAATTGATTAAGAAAAATAACAAAATATTCTTTCAAATAATTTTTATTTTCCCAGGAACTTTCAATCTCATCTGAGACCAGCTTCAAGGAGGATTAAGTACCTGTTGACATGTATACAGTAGCTCTGTAATTTCAAAATATATGTTTCACTGTTCGTTTACAGCGTTTCAAAATTCGAAGTTGAAAATCTTTCTTTATGCAAGGGGGTAACTTTTGTAATATTTTATTTTAATATTTTAAAAATGAGAAATTTTTTTAATTATAATAATTTAATGTCGTATTTTATATAAAGCTTTTCTGCTACAAACCTTTAAGAACTTTGTTGCTATAGTCATAGTTGATTATATTTGTTTTGACCCCAAATCAATTCCAGAAGTTTTTGCTCATTGAAGTTTCCAGAAGTTTTTGCTCATTGGTATTTTGATGAAGTACTAATGTATGTTCGACTAATATTTGTCTAAAATATGAATGCGGACATGACTGTCCCTTTAAATGTTCTGAGAGTGAACTATGCTCTTTTAATTGAAACGTAACCCGTCTCGTCAACGCCGTCGTCGTAAAATCAACACGTGCATTAACGTTTTTATCAGAGAAGCAATCTGCCAAAGAACATTTAAACTGTTATACAATGATGGTCTTTTGTAAGATGGCAGTTGATAGAGAAGAACTGTTTTGGACGACTAAGTTGCTTGTATGAAATTTTATATATTATATAATTAATTTTTTTTTTTTAACCAAACATGCTAGAATGAAAAATCGTGCATATATATATATATATATATTATACAAATGTAAAAGAACGAAGAGTATGATTTCAGCGTTCAAAACATTAATTTAAAACAGGGCTAAATACAAAAGTAGAACAATAAATATTTATTTGTTATGCTGTGTTACATTAAAACATGCATATATCCACTACAAAATTGTACATTTTGATTCAATGTTAAAAAATGTTATCGTTTCATCAGGTGAGAAATTATGATGGTAGAATTCCAACCCGATGAAACTTTAAAAAATATTTTAACATTGAAACAAGATGTACAGCCTTGTAGAGGGTATATGAATGTTTTCATGTCACACTGCCTAATATATATATATATATATATATATATATATATATATATATATATATATATATATATATATATATTAGGTTAGTGCAAAAATAATGTCGGTTTTTGACGTTAAAAATACGTCAAAAACCGACATTATTTTTGCACCAACCTAATATCTATATACTGAGAGAGAGAGAGAGGGGGGGAAATTGCAGCGAGTAAGCATATAATCTCACATCATACAAGGTTAGTGGGTTCTGATCAAACCCGTCTGCTAAGTTCAACTAATTAACTCATAGCTTGGAGAGAAGAGTTGGATTCGTTACTTTTCCAAAAGTATTTGCACATAAGTGAATGTAACGAAACCGACTGAAGTTCAGACCTGGCTCTCCGATTTCCCTTATTCGTAATCATTTACACCCAAGCAAGGCGATAATGCCACTAAGATGCAACACATGAGAAAACCTTAGTGAGGATAAGTAAGGAAAATGGACAACAAAAGTAAATGGTTCAAGAAGACAAAAATGGCGATTGGTGCTGCATTTAAATTTGAAGATTGTAGGTGATGGAGAAGCAAGAAATCAGAAGAGAATTTCACAGGCGAGTAAAGAATGTATTAGAACAGAACACACGGTTGCATGTAGCTAGTTCCAGTGTAAAACGGTGAGACCTAATTGCCAAACTAGTAGCGCGTTTTAAATCCATGCCGTCAAAGCACCAAGGAGGAAAACTCAACCGAACAATTGCCATGAAAATGAGAATATTCCGAGCCATCAATCATTACGTCACCCGGTGGCTAGGATCAAAGTGTAGTATCGGCGCATTGTGAGCTGCCGGGTCGGGTGTCTGTTGAACTCTCTGCTTGCAGAGAGGAACCCGGACGAAGCTCCGCCGAAGGGTAGGGTTTCGTTGGGGGAGGTTGACGGAATTGGCCCGCCTCGGCGGGTTGGATGGTTATTTAGTTTTGGCTGGGCCTACGGGCTCGGAGATACCCACATCAAAAAGGCCTTGTGTCACATTTGATCCCCGTGGGTAGATTGATAAATACCATCATTACGCCACCCTCACCTCCAATCATACAGCACCTGGTATTCCCATACGGTCACTCATCTACGTACTGACCAGGCTCGACGTTGTTCAACTTCGGTGATCGTCACAGAGCTTGTGTTTCAACGAGATATGGCCGTAAGCCTCTGGACAAGCGATGTATACATTTTCACGTACATAATCGCTTTCGACTCCATTTAGAGTTACCGCCATCGCTTGACTGTTCCTCAAATATGGTCAGCAAATTTCAAGGTTTGGAATTATTTATTACAGACTGGGTCTTTTTATGGTGAACATATATATATATATATATATATATATATATATATATATATATATATATATATTCAGAGCCATTTCGGCTTTTATAAATCATTATAAAAGATCTTATTAGGTAGTGACAGGCTTGTGTCTTAGTGTATCAATTGGATTCATTTTGGATGTTTTGAGTATCATTTGTACATACGCCAGTGGGTATTATATGTCGTTTTTTAATTCAAGTCTGTGCGTCTTCTTGCGTCAGTTTGTGGTGTCATGTTTTCATAGATTTTTTGTTTTATTTACACTCCTCAGAGATTTCTGCAGAACCAACCACACTTTTGGAAGTGCCGAATACAGAGAGCTGTTGCACGACCAATAACATTTTATTTAAAGCTTCATAGAACAATTTATGAAGGAAAAATAAGGATATAAAGGTAAATTATATAATTCCAAAATATAAAGCCCAATGAACTTATTTTGATAATGTTATATAATAATTATATGACATTCAAAAAAAATAGATGATTAAAAACATCAGAACGATTAACAAAATGATACTATTAGGTTGGTGCAAAAATAATGACCTAATAATGTCGTTTTTTGACATTAAAAAATACGTCAAAAAACGACATTATTACGTCATTATTTTTGCACCAACCTAATATTATAATGGATACATCATATCCAAATGAAAACAGCGTTCATAATTCATTAGTACTTGACGTGTAGACTTTTACTTGCAATAACAGCTTGATATCTGTTGCTACATGACTGAATTAATGACTTGCATTCATCAACAGATATTTTCTCCCATTCTCCTTTCAAATTAGTCCCTAGTTCTTCGACGTTTGTTGGATTAATTTCCTTAGCTCTTTCATTTAGTGACTTATAAACATTCTCAATAAGATTCATGTCTGGGCTTTGAGCAGGCCACCCCATAACAGTAACATCCTCTTAAGAAAGAAATGTCTTAACAAACTTCGCTGCGTGACACGGCGCGTTATCTTGCATAAATACAGCCGGTGGATTAATTGCAGTTCTCAAATTAGGTACATGTTTCTTCAATATCTCTTTATATACAGTTGCATTAATTTTAGCCTGACAAGAGGTCCCGTACCAGCAGATGAAATCATGCCAAACACCATCACCCTTCCTCCTCCAGATTTAACGCTGCTTTTAGTGCACTGAGTCGAATAACGTTCCTTATGACAGCGTCGAACGAACCTTCCCCCGTCACAACCGAACAGGTTAAACTTTGAGTCATCGCTAAAATGAACACGATGCCCTATTCTTAATTCTATATCACGTGTTCAGTGGCAAATTTCAATCGGTTCATTTGATTCTTTTTAGAAATATAAGGCTTCGTAGAGGCTACTCGACAGTTCAGATTTATTTCATTAAGTCTTCATTTAAGTGTGTCTTGATATTTGAATGCCAAGGTTAGATCTTTTAGAGATAGCGGTTGCTGTCACAAATCGATCCTTACCAATCCATCTGTCTTCCATTGCAGTAGTTTTCCTAGGCCTGCCAGGTGGTTTCTTGGCTTCACATGACACACTTTCCTCAAGTTTTCTTAAAATACTATTAATAACACGTTTAGATTTCCCCACACTCTTTAAAATATCCCCAATCGAGAGTTTATCTTCATTGCGTAACTTGACCATCAGTTTTCCAAGTTCCAATGACGTCACAGATATTTTTCGCTATGATTACAATGCAAGAGCCAATAAATAGCCGGTGAAATTTAGTAAAATACCCTATTTTATATTCTTACCCTAACAAATTTTCAATAATGCAAAATAATTACTAAATTTTATGGTTTTATTTAATCGTTCTGATATTTTTGATCATTCATTTTTTTCGAATGTTATATAATTATTCTTATAACTTTATCAAAATAAGTTTGAGATTTATATTTTGGAATTATATAATTTACCTTTATATACTTATTTTAACTTGATACAATGTTCTTTGAAGCTTTAAAACAATAATTTATTTCACATTTAGACCTTTTCTTAACATCATTCTGATCTTTATGCTCGCTACTGTATATATATATATATATATATATATATATACAGACGCACACAAAAATCATTAACAAGGAAAATTCCTTTGCTCTTGTCAGTAAGTAAGAATATATATATATATATATATATATATATATATATATATAGATAGATAGATATAAAATAATGTGTGTATTATTAAATAATTAGGATATATATATATATATATATATATATATATATATATATATATATATATATATATATATATATATATTACAGCGTTCAAAACATTACTTTAAAAACCGTGCTCACTACAAAAAGTCGTAAATATTTATTTATTTGTCAGGCAGTGCTACATTAGAACATGCACATAGCCACTATAACATTGTACATTTTTCTTTCAAGGTCAAAAAAGGAAAACCGTTTTTAAACGTCTCATCAGGGGAGGAATCGCGATATTTTTTGACCTTGTAAGAAAAATGTACAATTTTGTAGTGGATATGTACATGTTCTAATGTAACACTGCTTAATATATATATATATATATATATATATATTATATATATATATATATATATATATATATATATATATATATATACTGAACAATAAAAATATTAAAAAATTAAAATCTTCGGAAACACTGGGTTGTATATTAATATTCTTTCGTTTTTATTATTATTTCATTTACATTCCTCGACTAGTTTCAGCCAGCATGTCCATCATCAGGAGAAAAAAAAATCTGCTTGATGGGAGCAGTGAACTACAGAAATGAATGTCTTGATAGAGAAAATGAACTTTTGTCTGTAGTTTTCATTTGTTTTTTTTTTTTCATTTTTTTAACATGAATTTTGATCAGTCCTTGGGTTGGTCAAACAGTCTTTATTTTAAGTTGTTATTTAAGATAAGAGCTGGATGGATTCATGCTGCTTTGAATTCCCTTGGTCATTTCGACAGTTTTATTGGTTCATGGAAAGTGAATGTGTCTCTGTTAAGTGTGTGTGTTATTTGGTTCTTAGGGAGTGAGTGAGTATGGTGCGTGTACGTGTGTATATTCGTGTGGCTGTATGTATAAGTGTGAGACCTCAACACCTCCGTAATCATGTTTGTATTGTGTGGGGTGAGAAATGTGGGTAGGTATTCACTTTTAGGGTTATAGATTAATAGTATCTGTATTGTTAAGTTTGTGATTAATACATATTCGTAGAAAATTATTAAATTATATTACTTTATGTGCATGTTTGTGTGTGTGTGTGTGCAGACAATTGTGTATGTGTGTGTGTGTGTATGAAAAAGTATCATTGTGAAAATGAGAGCTGAAAGGAAAATCATTACATGTTAATTCTGCGTTGCTTAATTTTTGCTAAATATATATATATATATATATATATATATATAAAGAAATATAGTCTTAAGGTGTGCTATATTTATGGAATAAAGTGCTCAATATCAGAGATAGAGCGTGTGTAAATATAAAAGTGAACATAGAAGTCAACACTTAGAGGCGACAGTCTGTTTCATACTAGATGCAATCGTCAGGCCTGGCGATTGCATATAGCATGAAACAGACTGTCGCCTCTAAGTGTTGACTTCTATGTTCACTTTTATATATATATATATATATATATATATATATATATATATATGAAATCTTCCGTCGGATCTTCCCTTTCCCTTTTAAATAATCAATTTGTTTTGTCTTTAACTTCTTGAAATTGTCGTTAAAGGCGTGTAATGAGCTTGGAGCAAGTGGAAAATTAATTGTATATATCGAATGCTAAGTAAACGGGACTCATACTTTGTATAGTTTTCTATAATTTTTCAAACAAACCGACTTGGAAAATATCGTCTTTAGAATGTCACCTAAAATTAAATTAGATTGTTTTAGGAAGCATGAAATAATATCCTTTGAAACATTCTTGCCTTCGGGGATGAAAAACGAACAAGCTTCAAATTAAATAAACGTTAACACATTTAAAATCAACGAATATCATAGTTTTTAAATAAAATGCGAAGCGAGGAAAATGAGAAACGTAGTAATAATGAGAAGAGGCAGTCGAAGAACCACGTGGGTTTCAAAGAAAGGATTTTTTCTCCTTCCATTCCTGTTTGTGAATATCAACAGGAGCTTAAATGCTTCGAACTTTACAATGGAAAACGAGAAAACGAAGATGTAATAAAACGGTAAAACCTTGACGAAAAATACCATAATTCTTTGGATAACAGTTCGGCTACACTTATTTCGAAATTAGGCCTTTAAGAATGACGATTATTTGAAGGAGACATTTATTCGACATTTTCAAACAAGAATGGTACATTTTGTTTATCGCGAGGGCGTAAAATCATTTCGAAATATCTTATTATTTTTTTTTTTTAATTTGCGGTAAATGTTCGCAGTAACAGGCATACGCATTGACAAATGGGGCAACAGAAAAATTAATTTTAACCCAAAAGCGACAACGGAAATATTCGCTGAAAATTTAAAAGAAATGAAACGTTGAAAAAGACTTTAGACCAACCAAAATTGATTTTGCGAATAGTATCAAAAGTAGTTTTGGAATAAAAGAACGAGAGAAAGTCAAAATGAAAATTTGAGATTCATATCAATGAAAATAGACGAAAATAAAATTAAAATATTGACAGTTTCTTTTTCATAACAGAACGTGTTATAACCGGTTTCTTTTCTTCTTTAAAATAGTAAGACAAAAATGAAACCATTTATTTTTAATTTGCTCTGCCCGTGTCAGATAACATAAGCTAAAGTTATCTACATTTGGTCAGGGGAGCGCTTATTTGAATTTAAGCACTATTTTTACTATTATGAGCGGCGTTTATTCGAAAGGAACTCAAATGTGAAAATTATTTCGTTATTGGAGGCGCTTACTGGAGTTACAGTGTTTATTCGATGGAGGCCACTTTTCACTAGGGAGGTGTTTATTTGATGCAGAATGTTTATTTGACGGCGGACACTTATTAGAAGAAGGAGCTTATTGAACACAGAGTGTTTATTTGAAGGAAGGTACTTATTTGAAGGGGGAGCCTATTCGAGGGGAGGTTTTATTCAAGTTTTCTTGGGTAGAATAATAGTAGTTTATAAAAGAAGATAACATTTTTTTTCTTTTATATGCACCCTTATATATATATATATATATATATATATATGTGTGTGTGTGTGTGTGTGTGTTGGTATGTAGAAAAATAGGAAAGAACACGTTAGGTAAATAATCCGGAGTTCTTTAGTATTTTTGTTTTTATTTTTTAAAAACAGTGCTCCATACAGAAGTAGAGCTTACATTATAATTATTTTTTATTTTTATTTTTTAATTATTTTTAAAAAATAATATATATATATATATATATATATATATATATATATATATATATATATATATATATATATATACACACACACCGGGTGTAACAGCAAAAGTGTCCAAATCGTGTAAAAGGAAAACTGTCTGTTTCTTAGGTTAAGCTTTGAACCATTGTATCTTAGAAATGATTAAAGATATCTTACTGGAATTCTCCGAGGATTTTATAACAAAGTTGGACGAATTTGTGTAATAAGAATGTATAATTACTCTCTAAGCTTAACATCATTTCAATTTAGAGCTAAACTGATCAGTTAAAAAAGATCCAACTCAGTCTATCAGACGTTTGGTATGTGAGCTGTTTCAGCTACGACAGTCCAGTGAAAAAGGACTTAAAAATAAAATCGTATCTGAAACGTCTGAGGCACCTTGTTACTCCACGGCAGACAATTATATGTTTAGGGAGGGTGAAGATCATCGGGAATAAGTTAGTAAATGATCATGAAATTATATATATATATAATTCCAGGATCATTTTCTACCTTATTCAAGATTATCTACGGCCTTGTAACTTTCTGTCCGGGAGTAACAATGTGCATCACAGGTTTTACGTACGATTCCATTTTCAAGGCTTTTTTCTCTGCTCTTTGGACTGTCATAGCTGAAACTCCTCTCTCAAGCGCCAAACGTCTTACGGATTGAGTTGGTTCTTTTCTAATTCATCACATTAGCTCTAAGTTGAAATGATGATCCCGCTTTCTGTTGTGACTTTCTGTCCCAGTATTCTTCTCTGCTGTTGCCTCTTTGTTAAACTTATCCACCGTCCTCTTGATGGTACTTGAATGGACTTTGAATATGGAGGGCTGAATATGAATGCTGGTACGATTACTGAAGGCCCGAATGGTTTTTCCTCTCCATCCAGGGTAAAGAAGGCAACAATATCTACCTCAAATCAAACTGCTGCATGCATTTGCCTTTTATTATTTTTTCTGTATTTTTTTTAGTCATTTCTCCCAAAGAAAGGCACGAATGCCAATAGCCCACAGGAGGTTACATATAGTGAAATGGAGTGAAAAGGCTGAGTATATGAAGGATTGAGGAAAGGATAAATGAGGAAGATAGAAAATGGTTGATTGACGTTCAGTTTAAAAATTTTGAAGATTGTAGTTATCAGGGACTCAAGCAAACGGAAGGAAGTTTCACATGTGGGAAGTGCAAGTGTTGGAGTGGAAGCAGCAGCTGAATTCAGCAATTTCAAGAGTAAACGGGTGGGAAATAGTAGCAAACATTTAATGCGTGTATTCGGGGCACCAGGAAAAAAATCTCGTTCGAGCAGTTGGTATGAAAATATTTGTAGAAAAGACAGAGGGAAGCCATGTCGCGTTGGTAAGAAAGGGACTGAAATTGAAATGCCAAGTCAGGATGGATTACATTGCAGATCCTTCTTTGGAATTTGTCAAAAACCTTAATAGGAGTAGCAGGAACATCAGACCAAATATGGCAACAGTATTTAATTCACGAATAAATGGTAGATTTGTAAATGTTTACGATGGATTTTGGTGAAAAAAAAAAAAACCTTCCTTGTTGCGATGGTTTGTGTAGCAATTATGTTTTCACAGGGTAGTGTTCCCACCCACAAACCCAACATGTTTTGTATTCAGAGTTTTCCTTCTCCTAGATTGGTTGCCTATAAAAAGTAAGGAGCACAACCTGAATTGCTATTATCCCCTAGCTGGAGGGAGAATAGATTTTTTTATCAATATAAATATAATATAAGATAGAACGTGGTGATTGACATTATATTTAAATTTTTGAAGTTTTCAGTTTTCAGGGAAGTAATTAAACAGTTGGGAAGTGCAAACAAAAAAAAAAAAGAAAAAAAGAAAGAAAAAAATAGACTGTTGAATTAGAAGTTGAGGTTACAGTTAACTATTTAAACAGTAAAAGGGTGGGACCTAAATGCCAATCTAGTAGTGCACTTAAATTCCCATAGTTGGAGGACCAGGTAAAAAAGCTCGTCATAGCAGTTTCCATGAAAATATTTGTAGAAAAGACAGAGAGAAACCACGTCACATTGGTAAGAAAGGGGCTGAAGTCGAGATGCAAAATTAGGATCAATTACATCAGAGACCCCATCTTTGGATTTTGTCAGGAACCTCAACATGATAAGCAGGAACACCAGACCAAATATGGCAACATTATTCAATGCCCGATGAATGGAAGATTTGTAAATGTGTAAGATAGATTCTGGGGAGAAAAAAATATCTGCGAACATTGGACATTAGCAGAAGAATTACAGCCAATAACACAAGCATAGAAAATGAAATGATACTGAACCATCCAAGGTAATTTGTCTGAACGTTTGGCACAGAAAAGATCTATAAGAATATCGAAACATGTCTTCTAGAAAATAAGCAAATTATTATCATATAGGAAAAATGACTCGTGAAACAAAGAAAAGTACTGAATATAATATCAAATCAATTTGGTAGAGAATGCTGAAAAATCACCTTCCAGTTGAAGAACGAACTTGAAACTTCAAATCTGTGGCTTCTCTCTGTCTTTTCTACAATTATTTTCATGGGACCTGCTCTGACGAGTTACTTTCACTAGTTCCCAATCTGCATGAATTTAAGCGTGCTACTAGGTTGGCAGCTGGATCCCACTCTTTCATTGTTGAAAAAGTTAAATGTCGCCATCTCTTCTACTTCAACAGCTTTTTATCCCTCACTTCCTCTTACTTTTTTCCCTGATAGCTATAATCTTCAAATATTTAAATGTAATATCAATCGACATCTTCTGACGCCTTGATCCTGATCCCCGTTCTTCTCTTTATCCTTTCCTGAAACACTCCTTTTTACTCTTAGTCTCACTCTCTGTAACCCCTTGCGTGCTAGTGGCACTCTCGCCTTGCTTGGGGTGAAATGCTTAAAAAGACTTCTACGGACGAATACCATGGACAGTTCTCATTAAAAAACGGATAATTTTTATTGAAAGACCCTCTAGTACACTTATACTAACACTTTTAAGGAAATGCAAGAACTAGAGGGTAGAATCAGCAAAATGCTTGTCTGATTAATTTAAGATGAGGATAGCTGTCCGAAGAAATCAATAAGAAATTTTCGGTTGAAGGATTTCAGTCCCCAACTTTCTGAAAGAAAGATTTAGCAATCAACTTTCTGAATACAAAATATCAGCCTCAGACTTTCCAAAGACAAGATTTTAAACCTGAAATTACTGAATTGACGAGAAACTAAGAGGGATTTTTTTTCTTTCCTATAAAACTGTTTCGCTATTCTTGTTCGGTAAAAAAAAAAAATCTTATGCAAAGTTACAAGATGAATTTTTTCTTGATCTTCGCTATCACCGGGGAATATCGGTTGGTGGTGACTTTTATGATTGGGAATTTATCGTCAGAGACGCCTTGAATTAATATTTATGTTGATTTTCAGACATTTTTGTCGGAATCAAATAAAACTTACTGCATATAAAAGACGAATGCAATTAGACTGGGTGGGGCACCCAATTTGCCTATCTGATGACGTCAAAAAAAAAAAAAATGATAAGAACCCTCCTCCTCCCCACGAATGTGCATTACCTAAAAAGGTATTTGTGCAGGAAAAGCAGAAGAAGATTTCATTGGCTGCACGCGTTGGCGCATGCGCAGAAGGTATTACTTTCAATGATGGCTACATTTCGATTGCTTCTAGATTTAATAAAATAAACGCAAAGAAAAAATTCTGAAATTGAATTCAGCGCACAAATTGTGAACTGAAAACATTTCGTTAAGAATAAATGCAGGAGAATAATGATAAAGTTACATAACATTTATATCTGCACTGGAAAATATGAAACTTTTACTGGAAGAAGAATGCAAGAGATTGGTATGAACCTCACCCAAACCGGGTTACGGGGTTATGACCTGTTACGATTTTATGAGATTTTACAGTACACATAGACAGAACAATCAAAATTAATTGCTCAGACATCGTGATCAAAGAACTATTAAGAGAAAAAACAAACAAAAAAAAAACACACACAAAAAAAAAACAAACAAAAAAACAAAAACAAAAACAGAATCCCTGCAGATAGCAATCTATCTTTGCCGATCTTCAAAGAACTATGAAAATACAAGGATCTTGAAGTGGAAATCTCAAAAATGTGAACAAAATAACATCAATAATTCCAGTTAAAGTTGGAGCCCAAAGATTGACTAAATAAGCTTCTGATAGACTAATTGAAGTGATTCCTAATAGACCATGTCTTAAATAAAAATTTGTACATTTCAACATTACGAAGAGCTCTATCTATATAAAATGTGTATGATCTTATTTATTTTTTTTACAAAAATGATCAATGGAAAATATCATGAAGCCATTTCTGAACTTAGGTCTTTGGTTGGGACCCAGAAGGGAATGTGTATACAACAGAAATCAAAGGAAATAATAATAATAATAATAATAATAATAATAATTGTTCTGATGCTAGATCAGACATGTCTCTCATGGCTTTTGCTTTCAATTAATTGGAGGTGATAATGCGTACAGATTTAGTCTTAATTAATTAAGATGGGCTACAATAAACCCTAACCCTAACCTTAACCCGTACCCCGTTCAGTAGCACAGACTTGCTTGTCAGTTACCTGACCATAAGACAGTTGGTCATGCCACCTGGTGTGGGGTGAGGTTTATGACGCACTGCGCATCTTTTTATCAACGGAAGGAGTTGGGAAACAACATTACGGTAATGATATTTTCACATATAATTTTTAAATAAATAATTATATTTATGCTCTACTTTTGTATCGAGCACTATTTTTTAAAAATAATAACAAAAATACTAAAGAACTTTGGATTATTTACCTAACCAGTTCTTACCTATTTTCTATATATTTTCACACACACACACACACATATATATATATATATATATATATATATATATATATATATATGTATAGATAGGTAGGTGTGTGTGTGATAGAAATTATTAGGAGGATATGAGATAATTATAATTAAGCATTTTATCGAGGCTAGAAGAAACCTCAGCAAAATGCATAAAAGTACTTGACGGCCGTTTCGTCCCATATTAGGGACGCATCAGCAGTGTGCATACACTACTATCATTCTATCACTTGTATATCCTTACTTGAACCTCCTTGGGATGATGCGTCCCAAATATAGGACGAAACGACCGTCAAGTACTTTTATGCATTTTGTCGAGGTTTCTTCTAGCCTCGATAAAATGCTTAATTATGATTATCTCAAATCCTCCTAATAATTTCTATTACTTGTATATCCTAGCTTGAACAGGCTTTAAATACTCTGGATGGAGCCGCTTGGAGACAGCAGTCGTGGCTCGTGGGAGCACAGTCCTATGGGTAAGGCAAACTCGGATGAGTTCCACTGCGGATGTGATCGAGCGGCGCTATATCGAGTTTAATTCGCTAACGATGCCCGTTGGAACATTTGGTATGGCGTTTGCCTGATGACGTAACTATCCGAGTTTCAATTCTCGGCAGTGGGTGCTTGAACGAACCTGAAGATTTTTTTTAGCTGCGCACCACGTACACATTTATCGGCCGCTTTTATCAACAGTTGATATCATATCACGCACAGTTGACTGTAAGGCATACGATTCCTATGCATATAGACTGTGTGTCATGATCAGTCTTTTGGATTTTGTACTCCAGAGTTTTTTTTTCTTGCCATACTATTCTCGCAATGATAAAATTAACTTAAATAATTCGGCATAATGTCTAGTACACCTTCACTTCTGAAATCTGCTTTGCTTGGAAATGCGAATATTCTGCGGCTGGTTCTATCTATCTGAGGTCGTACGACTTGATAGAGATAACACCCTTACTGCAAGATCACGGTTTGAAAACGAAAATCATCGTGGAAGAAGACGAGATAATTGGAGTGTGTTGCGTTGAAAACTCAACAACTGACTGTAGTTTGAGTATGCATGTCGATTATTTAAACTCAGACCAATATTTGGCCTAGGGAATGTAATATAAATCATCTTAGACTGAGTTTGAAATAGAATACACTTTTCAGCCTGCGACGGACCTTTGTTGGACGTGATATGGGCTGAAACTAAAAGGTTTACTCAATCGAATTAGAATGGCCGGATAATAGTTTTGTGAAGAAGAAGAAATGAATGTGTCAGATTTGAGATCTTGCAGTTCAGACAAGTGTCTGTGTAGTTGTAAAAGCAAGTAAAATGCTGGAAAAATACCTCGGCCTTGCTAGAAAACTTAAAAATGTATGTACAATAAAGTTACTGCTGCTCTGAAAATGTAGTATTAATAGTAGTAGTAGTAGCAGTAGTAGTAATAATAATAATAATAATAATGGAAAATCTGCAACTTCTACGGGAGGGAAACTGAAAGAAATTGGTATGAACACCACCCAGAACCAGTTACGGTGATATGACCTGTAACAATATTATGGGACTACACAATACACACAGACAGAACAATTAAAGCTACCCGCTAGACATTGTTATTAGAGACCTCAAACAAAAAAAGGCGTCCTTATTGATATGACAGTCCGTGCCGAAACATTGTGAATATTGCAATGAAGATGAAGATAACAGTCCGAATAATGTAGATAATGTAAATAATAATAATAATAATAATAATAATAATAATAATAATAATAATAAAGCTAACCGCCCATACATTGTTATTAGAGACAGCAAACAAAAAATTTCCTCTTTATTGATATGGCAGTCCCTGCTGACTGCAATGTATCTTTGAAGATCTTCAAAAAGATATCAAAATACAAGGACGTTGAAATCGAAATCTCAAAAATGTGGCACATGCGAACATCAACAATCCCTGTTGTAGTTGGAGCACTCGGATTGGTTGGAAAAGATTCCATTAGACTAATTGAAGGGATTCCTGGAAGACTCTGCCTAAAAGAAATACAAAAAAAATGTTCTCACGACTTTATCTATGTAAAATATTTTCTTTTTTCTTTTTTTGTGTGTGTTAGTAGAAAATGTCATGATACCATTTCTAACCTTAGGTCTCTGGGCGGGACCCGGAACGAAATGTGAACACACCAGTAATCAAAGGAAATAATAATAATAATAATAATAATAATAATAATAATAATAATGAGGACATCAATAATTACAGTTGTAGTTGTAGTCCTCAGATTAATTTGAAAAAGATCCGATTGACTCAGTGAAGGGATTCCTGGTAGCCCATGCCTTAAAGAAATACAAAAAATTGTACTCACATGCTCAGCTCGCACATTACGAAGAACTTTATCTATGTAAAATGTGCGTGATCTTAATTTTTTTTGGGGGGTGGGGTGACAAAAATTATCAGGAGAAAATGTCATGAAGCCATTTCTGAGCTTAATTTTCAAATTGGCACGCGGAAGGAAATGTATATATAAAAGAAATCCAAGTAAATAATAATAATAATAATAATAATAATAATAATAATAATGCCGCTACAATCCAAATAAGATGAATGTGAACGAAAAAGTGAAGATTTTATAGGATTTCAAAATTCAAAGATACAAGCATCCTTGAGACCATCAAAGCAGCAATCATTGTCGCTAAGAAAAAAAAAAAAAAAATATATATATATATATATATATATATATATATATATATATGTATAAAACAAAAGAATCGAAAAACAAAATCAACTATAATACAAAAAACAACGAAAACAACAACAAAGAATAAAAAAAAATGCTTCCCCATTGACTTGGCTGTTCCCTGTGACCATAAAATCTTGGTCAAAGAAATTGACAAGCTCAAGAAATATATGAATTTGCTAAAATGGGGGATGTTCACAGCCCTATTAGGACATTGACGTCTACACAAACGAATTTAATGTCTTACATCGAGAAAATCAGAATGAAACCTAATATTCCATTGTCTAGAATACCAGCGTTGTAAATATTCTGTTGAAGAGGCCCAAGGTTTGAAATCGTATAATTTGATGGAGAGCAGGCATGATGAAAGATTTCCTGTTGAAAACCAAAAACGATCGGAATAATAATAATAATAATAATAATAATAATAATAATAATGATAATAATAATAATGATAATAATAATGATAATAATAATGATAATAATAATAATACCACCAGAAATATTTTGGATGGTAAAAATATTACGCATCAGCACATTGAAAAAATCCCTGGAAATCCCAGTATAAGAGAAATAAAAAAAATGGTCATAATAGGTACTATCCACAAACTAAGAAGAACTTTGACCATGTAACGCTAGTGATACTATGGTTGTTAGAAAAACAAGTCATGAAATGTAGTCATAAAAACATACCTCTACCTTCTTTAGGTCGTCCTGAAGACTTGGTAGGTACTGTGACCATTGATGAAATCGAAATCGATAATAATAATAATAATAATAATAATATTTTGTTTATATCTCTTAGATGAGGTATTATGATTATTTATATTATTTACATTATTCGGACTGTTATCCTCATCTTCATTGCCATATTCCCAACTTTTAGGCCGTTGTATGATGGGGCTTTCTCCAGGTAATTGGAATTTCGAATTGAAGTTTTTATTTCGTCCACCGGAGTAGATTGTTCTAGTTCCACGTGTCATGCCTCTTCCGGATGTCTCGGTTATTTCCCTTTAACTCAACTAAGATCCAGTAACTAAATCCAAACAGTTGTGAGTACACTACCAAGCTACAACAATGATGAACCGAAAACATGGAGAATTGAGTTAAGGGGAAATAACTGAGACATTCGGAAGAGGCATGGCACGTAGAACTAGAAAATTCTACCCTGGTGGATAAAGTAAAGGTTTCGGATCGAAATTTCAATCACCTGAAGAAGGTCAAAGCGTATAACTGCGGAAACATTGTGAATATGCCAGTGAAGGTGAGGATAACCATCCGAATAAAGTAGATAATGTAAATAATAATAATAACAACAACAACAATAAAGCTAACCGCCCATACATTGTTATTAAAGATAGCAAACAAATAATTGCCTCTTTATTGATATGGCAGTCCCTGCAGACTTTGAAGATCTTCAAAAACCTATCAAAATACAAGGACCTTGAAATCAAAATCTCAAAAATGTTGCACATGGGAACATCAACAATCACTGTTGTAATTGGAGCCTTCGGATTGGTTGAAAAAGATTCCAGTAAACTAATTGCAAGGATTCCTGGAAGCCCATGCTTTGAAGAAATACAAAAAAATGTTCTCACGAGTACAGCCCACATCTTACGAAGGACTTTATCTATGTAATATATGCCTGTGGTCTTTTTTTTTTAATTGGTCAGTGGAAAATATCCTGATGTCATTTCTAACCTTTGCTCTCTGGGCGGAACCCGTACAGAAATCTGTACCCACCAGTAATCAAATAATAATAATGCTGAATACTGCTCCCGACCCTCTTGTCTAAGGAGCGATTGGAGAGTAATCGTCCTGATATGACTAGCCATGAATGTTGCGGTCTCTTGGGATTAGAAAATTGTGAAGACGGAGACGGCGAAAATGCAGGGTCCTTTGCTGGGTAAATCGGAGAAATGTTACAAGGTGAATTTGTCCCTTTTATGGTTGACACATTCCGGACTATCTCCAGGAAACTTTCTACCTCACAAATAGGCCGTGTGGATACCTCGTATAGTTGACACTGCTCATAATAGCCTATATGCTGAGAAAAGTGCCGTCATTCGAAGCTTCGTGTAGCCGTTGAAATCCGTCCGTCATCAGCCGGCTGAAACCTCTATGAATCTAAGGGGATATCAAATGAAATATTAGACATAAATGGAGCTTGGCAAATGTTGACGTCTGGTATTAGAATATCGTAAAGGCGAAGAAGACGAAAATACAGAGACTTAGCAGAGGGTATATGTAAGAAATCTACCAAGCAGCAGCTGAAGTTATCTTTATTGTAGCTGGCACAATCAGGACTATATCCAGGAACCATTCTGCCTCGCAAGACGACTTCGGGGTACCTGACATATATTTGGGGTACGCGGGTGGCTGCACTGCTTGGAACAGCTCATATGCTGTTTAAGTTTCGAATAGGAGAGATGTGATTATTAACCGTCTGAATCGGACAGGATTTCAAATATTAGCATTACTACTTCTATTAATATTATTTATAATAATCCATGGATTGTTAGGATACTTCGATTTGTGATGTAAAAAACGTCGGTTCAAAATAATAAAGTGTCGAATTTACTATTCATGACTTTGGAGATAAACGCAAAATATCGAAGAGATCGTAGTAAAAAAAAGAAAAATATTTTTTTTCGTTCTCAAACTGAAATCTAACAGTGTAATTCTTTTTCTAACATTCATTTTATGATATTCACTAGATTACGCCGCTTTGACAGTAGAGTGGATGAAATTCTAGACAATCCGGCACCTTTGCTGTTGGGGGCTCAGATATAACCTGCGTCCAAATCACAAAGGACGTTCCATCAGAAATGATTTTGCCGACCAGCCTGATGCAATTGATTTCCAACTCGTTCTACCCATTAAAATTCTCTGGGCAGCGCCCAAAGCGAAAATTTACAAGGACAAGCGAGTGTGTATGCGTAGATATAGCTGTGTATGTGTGTTTATGCGTATACATGTGTATTTTATTGCGTATATTTATGTGTGCATAGGTGTGCATGTGAATTTACGTGTGTATATATGTATAGGTATGTGTTTTTTTATGTATATGGTTGTCGAGTCAGCTAGAAACATTACTCGTTAACAATGTCTGCCAGAATGGATTCTAGCTTTGTGAATATACGAGAGAGGGGGAGTGAGTGATAGAGAGAGGAGAGAGACAGTGGAAACAAAAGAGGGAGCAAAAAGCGATAGAGAACACATGTGAAAGACAGACGAGAGGAAGAGATATTGAGAAAGAAGACAAAAGAACGAAAAAAAGAGAGGAAAAAAGAGACAGGGACAGAATGAGAAAGAGAAAGTGAGAGTAAGAGTGATTGCCAGAAAGAGAGAGAAAGTCTGCGAAAAACAGAAAGTGAGAGAGAGAGAGAGAAAGAGAGAGAGAGAGAAAGAGAAAGAGAGCGAGAGAAAGCAAGCTTAAAAAAACAAAGAGAAATTGAGAGAAAGATAAAGAGAGAAAAAGTCTAAGAAAAATCGAGAGAAAGCATAAACGACAAAGAAAAACAGAGAGTAAATAGGAAAAAGACAAAGAGGAAGATCGAAAACGAGAGAGAAAAAGAGAGAAAGAAAAGAGTAAGAAAAGTGTGAGAAAGCGTAATATATATATATATATATATATATATGTGAGAGAGAGAGAGAGAGAGAGAGAGAGAAAGAATAAGAGAGAGAGAAAGACAATGAGAGACATATATAGAGAGAGAAACTGGGGAAAGCGATAGATAGATGAATAAATAAAGAGAAAAAGAGGGAAGCGGAGAAACAGATAGACAGAGCTGTTATTCCTTGAATAACCTTTTGTCATTCGAAGCTGCATTTCTTTGTTCATTTTAAAGTAACATTTCAAATATGCCTGACTCCAATGAAGAATTTACACCAACCGCTCAATCGTTTTGAGCGGGAATTACAACGGAACGACGTCACCGATATTTTCGACCCGCGTGAATTTGGTTTCCGGGTCGCTCAATCATGGAACAAGGATCATCTTTGTTATTCTCTTTCTTCTAAATACCTGTGGCAGTTTATCCCGTGGAAAATTCAATCTTTCATTTGTGTTAGATTTATTGTATTTGTAGCGAGGAATTTGGTCAGAATAAGGAAGAAAATAAAAAGATGAAAAATATTAAATACAGTGACAATGATGGAGATTAAAATAAAATGCTCTTAATGTATTATGTGGTCTACCTCAGTATTTGAAGTCTACCATAATGGTTATATGGGGTTTACATGAGCATTTGTGTCATGAGTCTGTCGGGATTAACTCCCCCTTAATTTCCTAATAGTCCAAATTGATCCTAGGGGTCGCTATCCCTAAATTAGAAATACTTGACAAAAACCCTTTTTCTCTCTTTTTCTTGCATTTTCAGCGGACACTGGCACCATGTAAAGCTCTCGCAGAATATACACGTTTCCTATTTGTGGGAAGACGCCATGGACATTATGCACGCACACACGTATGTACGAACTCTATTTGAAACATGAACTCTGTACATATACACACAAATTATGTCTACTGTAAATTCTTTTGTCTAAAACACGTATTTGTACATGTATATGGTTTTCTTGTTTTTCGGTTACATTTTCTTTTGGTTGGACTCATCTCTAGTCCGCCATGTTTTTGTAGAGGCCTTTTCATTTCAGGAGTTCTACACGAGTTAATATCACAACGCATAAAATACCCATAGTCCGCTACAAGTTTTCCTGTGAGTCATTTATTTCGTTTAAAACATTCAAACCAGATTGAAGTAAATAAAGATATGTAAGACCTCGTAAAATTAAGATTTTTTGCCAAAGAATTTTAACGAAATTATAATTTTATAAATGAGAACAACCTACTTAATATTTGGCAAGAAACGGAACTGTGCCATCAATGTAACTCTTTGGCAAAACAATATGATAGACCTGGCATTGCATTAGAAACAGTATGGTAGACAGTATTGGTAGACAGTATTAGTAGACAGTATACTACAATAGAGATATTGTCGTAGATTTCATACTACATCAGTACCAAAAATAGAGCGAAAAATTGCCAAAATCGATATGTTAGAATGTGTTGCAAGTTTTCTTTATTTTTAACGAGTTTCTCCAATTCTGAGTGCAAGTCACGACTAAGCATTTTGGTTCACTTTTTGGCGACAAGAGAGAAACGAGAACAAAGAATTATGAAAAGAAATATTTGCTTCGGGGGGTTTTACTTGTATTTTTGTGTCTCAAAATAAAATCCCAAGTTCTTTGTCAAATATTTATGCAGCCAGCACAGTTCGAACAACAAGTAAATCATATGTAGAACTGACTCGATTACACTGGAATAATTCATACCGGTGTCAGAATTCAGGGCTCGCAGAATTTCAGTAAAGAAAAGCTAAAATTCGAAAGGTGATTTTAAAGTCAGAGCGGATCTGATCATATCAAAAAGTGACGCAGTACAGTCTTTCTAACACGGTGTCTTGTGTCGTACGATGAAATAACTGGCTGGGTTTGGTGCATTTTTCCCGCCAAAGACGAAGGTCTGGATTCAAGTTCAAATGGCGTGAAATTACCGTAAAAGTGAAGATAAGACCGTAATTCTTTTAGGTAACCTATGCTGTAATGGTGTCCTAAGGGAAATGACAGCCAACCAGGATTTATAATCGGTGGGGGTAATCTTAAAAATATAAGGTACGTAAATCACACTGTATTACAGGCTGATAGGGAAAGAAAAATGCAGTACCTCCTAGAGAGGGTAGGAGAAAAAAAGTACTATCAATTGCAAGAAGATAAAATTATGATCATCAGCAAGAGGGAAAGCTCTAGATGCAAGTTACGAATTGGAGATGTCAACATCAAGCAGTTCTAGAAATTTAAATATGTTCAAATTGTTTTAACATAGGATGGAAAATGCGACACCGTGAACCATTCGACTAGAAAAAGGCATTTCAAATGACAAACAAGGTGATGAGAAACAGAAGAATTTCGTTAGACCCCCCCCCACACACACACACACCAAAAAAAAAAAAAAAAAAAAAAAGATACTTGACTGTTCTGTGGTATCCATCCTCTTATATGGTAGCGAATACTGGACAATCTCTCTACGGATCAGGTGAAAAATAGAGACAGCATGTATGTGGTTTTACAGAAGGATACTGAGAATTTGATCGTTTGAGCGAATAACCAACAACGACGTCTGAAGGAAAATGGCAACACTTATACTCAAAATCTCGAAATAGCTGAAATTCCTTGAACGCATAATGAGAGAGAAGGGTTTGGAAAATGTATTTGATAAGTATCGGTATCTGAATTGGTGTTGGGTTCATTTTCTTTCTAATTAAATCTCCGATTGTTTCTGTTGTTGTGGTAAAGGTCATAGTATTAGGAAGAACTAATTTGTTTACAAGTTTTCTAGAGGGTAA
>OZ010590.1:44273465-44285965 GCA_963932145.1 Acanthosepion lycidas | reverse complement strand
CTTGCCAACCGAACGATCCTTTGTGGCCGAGCGGTTAGGCACATCAAGAAATTGACGGATGTATAGGATGCAGGTTCGAATCCTGTCAAAGGACAAATATTTTCTATGAAAATTTCTCGGACATTCAGGCCGGTAAATGTTATTTAATACTGTTTATTATAAACAGAGCATTTACTTAAATGCTTGTATCTATAAAAAGAACGTTAAACATAAAAATGCCTTTAATATATATATATATATATATATATATATATATATATATATATATATATATACTAGCAGCATGGTCCGGCGTTGCCCGTGCTTGATTCAAAAATCGTACGACTCATACAGCAATCGCTATCACTTGACTTAAAATATTTTTGCCCTTCCTTGCCTTTAAAGGAGTACCCTTTGATGTGCTGATATTGCTACATGCCTTACTTCTTGTCTATCTCACACTGCGAATTTTTCTAAGCTCTATACTAAACATTAAATCTGTTACGAAAAAAGAAAACATAAAACGACCAGCTTTAAAAAAGGACTCGTAACTGGAAAAACCAAAGGAAAAAAGAATGTTAACAACAAATACTTTTTCACACCCAACCCAGTTCTGCAGAATCAGAATCAACATTGATTTTAAGCAAGCGAATAAGCCAATTGGAGTAAAGTGCCATGCAGATTTAAATTTTTCCCACTTGTCACGAATGCAGTTATCGATTTTTTGTTTGCATGATAGTTAACATTCGTGTCAGTCAGTTGTTGGCTCTCGCACTGGCCAATAGAATCTTCCTGCCTATTCGTGGCAGACAGCTATGAGCTCTCACTCTGGTCAGTAGAAAATGGCCGCAAACTACATGAAAATTGCCGTAGAAGCATGAAAAAATCGATTATTTCCACTATCGATGGGGGTGTGGAAATGCAAAGTCGGTCTTGGTCTTCCCACTAAGTTGGAGCATGTGCATGTACATTTTGGTGTAAATCCGTAAAAAATTGCGGCGGTGCATTCATTTACACACACACACACACACACATCCTGTCTTATATATATATATATATATATATATATATATATATATATATATATATATTAGTGAGTACACGTAACATTCAACGTCGATAGCACGACTCGGAGTTTCATAAAGACTTGCAATCTTCGGGTGCTGGATGTCGTCTGACCGTTGTAGCGTTTTGAAATTCGATTTCTCGTCGTAATAATTTATATTGTATGTTAAGGGTTGTTTATTTTATTATTGTTGCCTAAAATATTAATTATTTATAACTTATATCATTCTAATTCTTAATTTCGAATGATAAAGAATTAAAAATATAATAATTAGAAGTTATTTTAAATGAAAAATTTAAAAATAGAAATTAAGTAAGCACTTTATGTATCAAGGGGAGTAACTCTCTTTTTGAATAAAAAGCCATTGTTAAAACATTTAAAATATCATAACCATCTCTCTCTCTCTCTCTCCCTCTCTCTATCTACCTATTTATCTATCTATCTATCTATCTAAATTTGTGTTTGGCGCCATTTTTTCTTTTTCAATACCACGTTCATTTTTTTTTCCAAAGCTGACATTGCATAAGTTTCTATGAAAGCAATATGTCGCAGCCGATTCGATTATAAGAATTCGGCCTCGCTCCCCACATTCTCGGGGGATGAGAAACTGAAGCCGAATGAAATCTAATCTAATCAACCAGAGACGACTTTCCGCCACTAATGAAAAAAAATAAATAAATAACAAAACAAAAAAACGCCCCCCACAAAAAACCCAGACACTTGCAATGGCGTAGACAAATGTTTCGAATGACCAACGAAATCTTTCGCAATTTCTCTTTTACAATGGCCAAAAGATAAGCCTAGACATTGTGCCAAATATTAATTTCCCCCATATGAAGTAGAGAAAGTGTCTACACGTCCATGTGTGAGAGAGAAAGAGAGAGAGAGAGAGAGAAAGAAGGAGAGAGAGAAAGAGGTAAAGCAAGAGAAAGAAGGAGAACGAGAGTGCGAGAAAGAGGGGGAGAGAGAGAAATAGGGAGAGAGAGAAAGAGGGAGAGTGACAGAGAAAGAGGGATAAAGAGAAATAAGGAGAGAAAGAGAGAAGGAGAAAGAGAGAGAGAGACTGATAACAGTAGAGAGTAGTAGACGGCAAAAAGAAGAAAAACGATAGAAAATAACACAGATTTAATAAAATGTTAGATTTTATTTTACGATAAAATGAATTTAGAAATTTTAAGGAAAGTAACTTCGAAAGAATCTCAGATCATTTACAAATTGGAGTCCATGCGCACACACAACACAAACAGATATATATATATATATATATATATATATATATATATATATGATTGCATTTAAGCAACAAACCTCTTTTAATCAAGTTCTTTTAAACAATGCAATCAAGATCTGTCTGTCCAATATTTTGTTAATTTTTTTTGCGACTTCTGGCTAAGTTGTTTTATGCAAAACTGTCCAACATTTTTTCAACGTTGCTTGTTTTATTCCATCGGCAACTAGTCACTTCGCTTCTTTGAAGACGCACTTGCACTCATTATAAGCAGTGACACAGTGACCTCTGTTACAATCATACCTGTTACTCTTATACAAACGGGAAGAAGTGATTCTTATGGGCTTATAGCGGCTAAACAGGCAGGTGAGAACCAAGGAAATGATCGTCGTTTTACTTGGTATTACTGTGCTGGAACGAAAGCTAGGTGGAGACCTGGGTGAGATATTTTTGAACAGGATGATTAAAAACAGTCACGAAACGAGTCCCAATCAACGCGTTGATAACAGAAATATATTCTGCTGGTAGAAGGTTCGTGACCATCGGGAGAGCGGAAAGAATATATCTACAGACTCCAACTCGTGATCGGAGTTGCCAAGAGGAAAGTGATGCATGACATAAGTCCAGGGTAGAAGTAAAAACAGATCAAGTAAAGAGGTGTGTTTGTCAGGATTACTGGGGACATGCTTGGGGAAGTCTACCATTTGCGTGAGAGGGTTCAAAGTCTGGATGCCAGCGAGGTCAGTCACAGAGTGATTAAGCCACCTGATGTGCTGGTCAGTGAAGTGGCTGAACACAAAGATATTTTCAAACAGTTGTGGAGAGAGGGCCTTATCTATACTATCAAAAATAGTACCTGGCGTGGAAAAGTCATGAGAAGAAAGGGAACGATAGAGGAAAACGAAATAGCTGACTGGGTTTAGTAGAGGAAGATGCACATGTAACAACGGTCTGGAGACTCAAGAGAGTGTTCCGTAGACTGTGGGAGATATTCCCGAACTTAAACACCAAGATCATGCATGTGGATACTAGAGTCCATTCTGAAGAGAGGAAAATAACCAGGAACTGAGAATTCAGAGCCTGGGATCGAAGAAATAAGATTTAATTCACAGAGCGCTTAGACGTCCGGAGAAAGAAAGGTTGAGGGGTTTAATCATGTGTTATATAGAGCAGGAAAAGGCCAAGAATAACAATAGCTATCGGTCGTCCAAGGTAATAATCAGCTGAGGAATTGATTAAGACTGGAGCAAAGTGTTGCCTCGGTGTTGATACCCGGAAATTCTTTCAGGGATACCTTTCTATACGCGACAAAAACACAGTATCACTCATCCGCCATTTGTATCAGTGATGCAAACAACAAACAGTGACGTCACTAACCTTATGCAATGTACTGGAAAACTCTGTTAATATATCAAATATATTAATCAAAAACAAGATTTATTGGGTTATATTTGAGGCAGCCTGCTGTAGGTATGGTAAGTGGTGTACAGTAATTGTTTCGATGACTGTCACAGTTGTTTACAACTTAATGTCAAAGGTTTGCGTTTTATAGCCGCCACTGAAGTCAAACTAGTTTTAGACAGATATTTTAGGCTTGAAAACTAGACTTATACGGCACAATTTATGGTAATAATGTTCGCTTTTTGTAGACTTGTAAGTGGCAAAGCAGGTCCTCTTTTTTTTGTGGAACCTGAACTCACCCCACTTGGCTGTTTAGTTTGGAAAAGTCATAAATCATTGTTCGCAGCCCACACTCGTCCTAGATCAAAAGATTTTAGTTGAGCCTGATCGGAGATACATAAGGGGGTTATTCCCAAGAACCCTGAGCTAACATGGCTATGAAACAGCCATACTTCAATGACCAGGTCGTTTAATGAGCAACATCGTATATCGCTACATCCCATTAAACGTGTACCCTATATAATGGTTATAATGAAATGCAAACTTTTCTCGTGTTTTTATAACTTATATATATATATATATATATATATATATATATATATATATATATATATATATATAAACGATTTTCCTGTCAATATATATATAATAAGAATTATCTTTTAGATATGTCTGCTTGAATAAATTACACATATTATGTCTGCTAATTTTTAACAAAATCCGTTCATACTCACGAATAACTTTCCTTGTATTGATGTTATAGGATGAGAGGAATATGCTAAACCTGTTTAAATTTCTTTTATTTTCATTTCCCAAGTGGTTTCTCAAGTACCAAGTATTATACCCTAGAGAGAAAAAATTCCATATTTGATAATTTTTTCACGTTCTAATTAACGCTCAGCACATTGTCAACAATTTTGCATTTAAAAGCATAATGGAAAAATTAAGGTAATTGAAAACAACGCACATTTTTATAAATACTTATATTAATGAACAACATGTAGTTTTGTATTACTTGCACCTCTAAAGATGATCATGGAAGAAGATCGAAAGTACTTGGGAAATGAAAATAAAAGGAATTTAAACAGCTATAGCACATTTCTCTCATTGATGAATTGGATCGTGGTTACGATTCCAATGTAATAAATTATAACATGGAATATTAGTATTTGAGCCTTTTATATTATTCTTACACTGTCTTGGACATTGAGTTCTACCTGGATTCTATCCTCTTAGGAATTTTTGTATATATATACATATATATATATATATGTATGTGTGTGTGTATATATATATATATATATATATATATATATATATATATTGACCACTAATATTATCTATCTGTCTATATATATATATATATATATATATATATACATACAGTGTAACCCGGATATAAGAGAGTTGTCGGGACCGGAGAAGAAGTATCTTATATCCGGGTTTCTCTTATATCCGGGTTTGGTCTATTTTGTTTAAATTAACACAGGCTCTAATTTGGGACCAGCGACAATCTCTTATATCAGGGTCTCTTATATCCGGGTTACACTATATATATATATATATATATATATATATCAGATCGCTTGAAGATTGCGTTTAAGCATGAACTCAATTTCCATCTTTTATACTTATACTTACATACGCTCTATCCCTGATATTGTGAACTTTAACCAATGAATATAGCATACTTTAAAGCAAAGCCTTTTACTCAAACACCTGAAACCTACCCTAACAAAGGATTTCCAAGTCTCACAACCGTAGAGGAAGATGGATACGATCAGCTATTTGAATTTGTTCTGGAAACAGATGTTGTTCTTTCATATCCTTTACAGCCTCTCCATCGGAGCTGTAACCGTAGCGACCCGTGGGCGGATTTCTGCTGCAGGTGCCATCTTTTGATAGGGTTGGTCTAAAGTATTTGAAGCCATATATTTCACAGTGTATGTGTATGTATGTGTTTTGTGCGCATCTGTGTTTGTTGAAAGATGAAGAAAGAAAGAGAGAGAGAGAGAGAGGATGAAATAGATAAATGTAATATAAGGGAGGGAAAATCGATCGATATACGTAGGTATGGACATCTTTACGTTCCTTTACATTATACATTTTTTTTGTTTGTATGCAGGCGCGTCTACACACATATGTCTGTCTGGTTTTATACGGTGTGGCGCATTTGAACTTTTAGAATTCATGGTCGGATTCCTGAACTAGTTGAAATATTCTGCGTAATCAAGATTCTTCTTTTGATTTCAGCTTCAACGGATCAGAATTTCCATCTTGATCTGATGGAAGCAGGTCAGTTTCTTTCCGATTTCGCAAATCACATTCTCTACTCATGTCCGTCACCAAGCAACGTTGTTATCAAGGAATTAGACAGGCGTTACTTGCTTTGATGTTTTCGAACGACAGTTATCCGCTGGAGTAAGCATCTTTGCTACTCGGAAAATTAACAGATTATAAAGACATTCACTTGGGGAAAAAGTATTCTATACCTAAAATATCTTAAGTCTTGTAGACATTTATGCTAATAAATCAGAGTCTCAAACATAAACACAAATTCTTATATATATATATATGTTTAACAACTATTCTTCTGTGGTGTTAGGCGAAAGGGATCACTAAAGAAAGGATGCCTTCCTGCATTTTTAAATCTGTTGGTTTATAAATATATGAAGAACAGACTTGGTTCTATAGCCTTGGATGGCAACTGAACCAGTATCAGGACAATTGAAAACCTGTGGAGTGTCCTTTGGGGACCTTGTGTCACGTAGTGCACCGGATCTTTGTATTCGGCCCTTCAAAAGGTGTGGTTGGTTCTGCCCAAAACCTTCACCACTATAATCTAATAATATGTGCAGGTGTCTGGGCTGTCGGTTCCTAGAAACTGAGCTGCCTAACCGTCATACATCGAATTCGACGGAAGAGTCCACTATATATATATATATATATATATATATATATATATATATATATATATATATATATATGTGTGTGTGTGTGTGTGTGTCTGTGTGTAAAAAGTGTGTGTATATAAATATAAATAAATATATATATGTATAATTATTTATATATTATATGCGCGGTACTTATTAAAAAGCGCTCAATATCAGAGATAGAGCTAACATATTTAGTTCGATAGATGTGAGTTTGTGACCCTGGGTTTCACGCTTTAGCGATCGTCAGACAAACTCCGATCGCTAAAGCGTGAAACCCAGGGTCACAAACTCACATCTATCCAACCAAATATATATATATATATATATATATATATATATATATATATATATATATATATATATATATATATATATATCCAAGACCAAGACTGTCCTTCATACATTTATATACCTACAGAGTTAAAAAGGCAGAAATGCATTCTTTTTTTAGAGATCCCGTTCGCCCATATATATATATATATATATATATATATATATATATATATATATATATATATATATGAGAAAAGGGTATATAATTTTCTATACGCCAAGAAAAATTTAGGAAAATATATAACATAGATTTTCCTGTCCCGCGTTCCGTCATTTAGGCTTTTCATCGTGCAAAAGTGATATATATATCTATATTAATGAATAGCAAACACTTCAAATATCATAGGTATTTTAAGTGTTTGATATTTATTAATTAATAATTTTGCACTGTCTCCGACATAGAACTCTCCTTGCATAGTTATTTTCTTGGAAATTCAATACAGGATAAAATTGTTATTATTTTTACACACACACACACACACACACACACACACACACACACACACACACACACATATATATATATATATATATATATATATATATATATATATATATATATATATATACAATTGAATAGAGAGAACCTTTAGATATTATTCAAACAAACGTGTTTGAAATAAATGTATATATAATTTTTCAGCTCTTTTGTGGATGAAGCTTTTGGTAATTAGGAGAATTTACGAAGAAACTAGGTTTCTATTATTTAAGATTTAATAGCATTTTGCAACATTGTTCCCTTTTTGTGTCCTTTTACCAGAATAAACCTAGTTTTGGCCATAATATTTATAAATTTAATACATTTTCATTTCCTTCCTGCAATTTTATTCGGCCTACGAATGACCGACGTAACAAGATCTTTCTAGTGACCATTTCGACTGTCCGTGATGTTGAATTTCATAAATAAAGGCACCCAAATAAATAGTTTCAATAAAACGCGTCGAAAACAAAATCGGATTCATTCAAATATATCTACCCCGGCCTATTACTACAGTTGGAAGGTTGAACCTTACAGCTTACCCCATATCTTTTGAGTGTTCCATGCACAAAGCTACATCATTAGGTTGGTGCAAAAATAATGACTTAATAATGTCGTTTTTTGACGTTAAAAAATACGCCAAAAAACGACATTATTACGTCATTATTTTTGCACCAACCTAATAATTAGACATTTTATGCAATATTGGTTAGCAAGCTTGTCTCGCCGGCTTGTGTAAATGAAACTGGGTGCCGTATACTTACGGCTCAGCGTTAAAAATATTCCTTGAAATATCTATAGCCTTGCAAAGACCTCCCTTACGCACACGAGTACAGAAGCATACAGGTAGATAGATATGCATGTGAAAATCATCTTGACTCCGCTCTTCTGTTTAATGAGGTAGAAAGTAACTTTTGTGCGACCGAATTACTGAACTTTCCAAAAGTGTTGATGTGCCCTGCACAAATGCCACATTACAGTTTAATTTTGCAATAAAGTATTTGATGATATTATCGTGATCTGCCACAATTTCTATCAAATTCTCATGTAATTCCTTCAAACTGAATTAAATTCAAATCTATACAAGTACGATTTCAATGTCTGACATATTCGCATACATTCTTATACGGAACGATGTGGAGAATCGGTCAATATTGCATTTAGACGTTTGGCACAAAAGCAAATTCCACAGTTAGTCGTCAGACAAGACCCATTTATTATGCCAAAAGAAACCAGGTCCCCAAAATTTGAAACTCTAAAAGTTTTCAGTATTCTATGAGTATCAACGGACTGTATACTATTGTTTTTGACATGAGTTAGAGAATGCGTCCATCTGTCTGAGTAAGCTAAAATTATTACAAAGGCTGCTTTTCTTTCTACGTGCCGGTGTTCCATCGCGGTTTCTAATCATCATGACTCCCCACAATTTAATATCCCGCGTAGTTCGAATCAGTATTTGTCCCTTCATCATCCAGGTTCTGACATCCATTTACACAAATTCATTAGGTCGGTTACTTTATAGTTTCCTATGTACCACTTACGTTCACCATGTCCTTTATTAATAAACGGATCTACGGAAAACTTGCCTAGTCCTTATCTGCTCAAATATTGCTTTCCATTGAGTCCCAAGTCTGCACTGATAAGCACAGTTATTAAAATCATAAAAGAATGTCACCAAATTCACGAGCCAACGCTTAAACGCGCCAACACTTTATCCATCCGTGGGACAATCCGGAGTGCGTAACTTATAATCGTAAACCTAATTTACCTATGTACTGTTGAGATTGCAGATATTCATTGTCCCACTTGACTGCATTCACCGAGTAGTCGTTTTTTTGCTGTGTCCTTTCTTTATTAATGATTTTTAAATAATATATATTTCTACGCTAGGTATTTTCTATGTTAAATACTGATAGCTTTCTGAGTGTGTCTATATTTCTGAGATGAGGTATTATGTACAGTATTTACATTAGTCGGACTATTGTCCTCATCTTTGTCGCCATATTTGTCACAACGTTTCGGCCGTTGTGCGCTCCGGCCTTCTTCAGGTGGTTGGAATTTCGAACTGAACCCTTTATTTCGATCACTGGGGTAGACTGTTCTCAAGGACACATGGCACAGTGGATAAAGGCGTTGGTTAGATCCAGTGACAGACCCAAAGAGTGTGAGTTCAATACCCGGTTAAGGCAGTGGAGAACTTTCAGAGGGAAAATTAGCAGGAGATAACTGATAACTGACATCCATCAAACATGGCACGTGGAACTAGAACAGTCTACCCCAGTGATCGAAATAAAGGGTTCAGTTCGAAATTTAAACAACATGAAGAAGGCCTGAGCGTACAAAGGCCGAAACATTGTGAAAAATATGGCGACAAAGATGAGGACATTAGTCCGACTAATGTAAATACTGATAGCTTTCTGTTCGTATTTTTGTTTAAACCTTTATCATTATTAATATATTCACTTCATGGTATTCCCTGGACACTTCTTCATCTGTGAGCAAACTGTCCAGCATTTAATATTTTGATATTACATAGCAGTTCAGCACTTTGTAAGGAGAAGCTAAGAAAGAGAAGGAGAATCGTTAAGAGTGTAGATATATTTGCATTTTAATCAACTAAATCGGCATCCAGAAAACAGGCTATTAAACTCTGTTTATTTCTTTTGCATTCTTAGTGGTCATTCTACATACAAAGTCACTAACGGAAACCATTTATAAAATGACCAGTTCCCCAGTGGCTAGAAAAGACCAAAAAATCAAATCTCGCAATATCAGTGCTTAAAAATCGTTATAGGATATTAAAACGTCGATTTACTCTTCAGCGTCGTGAGATATTGACTCAGTTCTTATGACTAACGTCGGATTTTGGATTGCATTCTAGTATTTATTTAAATAAATATTTCCTTGTCTTCTTTTCTGAAATTTAATAACTGATAGCATGCAAATCTTGTATCTCCCTCTGTTCACGACTGTTACAAAACAATAAGAAGCAGACAACAGATTGCTAGAACAATAAGCAATCAATTTAAGTAGGGATTCCCCACCCCGGATTCTTACAGAGAGATTTGCAGAGGAGATAGGGTTATTTTTCTCGTTTCGGATGGATCCTGCAGATGTAGTATTTGTTCTCTCCGCCTTTGCCTTCTCCCCACTCCGTTGTGTGACATCTGTTACATAACGGTGGTATGACCGGCTGTGACTAGCTTAGACAAACTCTGACCAGATTAGACAAGCTCTGACCAGTTTAGACCAGCGGCCCGAGTGGAAACACTCGGTCGCTACTTTAAAAACCGATCTTGTGTCACAATTTGGCTCAGTGTGTGTGAGTGAGGTGCCAAGTATTAGGTTGGTGCAAAAATAATGTCGTTTTCTCACATATGTTACTTTTATATATGATTTCTGAATTAATTCATTGATATATATATAGCCATGTTATGTATCAATTTGAAGCGCGTTTTTCGTTCTATCGAATCGTGTTAATTCGTTACCGTTCTCAATCTCTTTTGCAGGCTTTTCGACAGCATGGACAAAATTCAAATCCGCACGATTTTCTTGTTCCAGTTCAAACTAGGCCGAAAAGCTGCCGAGACAGCTCGTGATATCAATGATGCGTTTGGCCCAGGAACCACTAACGAACGTGTGGCACAACGGTGGTTCAAGAAATTTCGCAATGGGGACGAGAGCCTCGAAGATGAAGACGGTCGCGGCCGCCCGACTGCGGTTGATAACGAACATTTGAAAGCCTTAATTGAAGCCGATCCTCGCAAAACCACACGAGAAGTTGCTGTTGAACTCGAGGTCGACCACTCAACAGTCGTTCGCCATTTAAAGCAAATAGGGAAGTCAAAAAAGTTGGATAAATGGGTGAACGATAATCAAAAAAAATCGTCAAAAAATGACATTATTTTTGCACCAACCTAATAAATCTCGAGTAGTCAATTTAGAGTGGTTTGTTTAACACCATATAAAGCGTTGTCAATAGTTAGTCATCAGTGTGCGGCAAAATTGATAAAATAATTATAAATAATAATAAATAATGCAATAAGTAAATAAATAATCAAGTTTCTAATAGTAATACTAAAGAAGTGGTTAGCGGGAAGAAGCTGTTCGAGTGGAACATATCTCGCCAATGGAATACGGTTGGAATGTTGGTGGTTTGCTACAATGTGGCTGGCATGGTGGGTCCTGGCCGGGAAGGGTAGAACTAGCGGAACAAAAAAAATTCAGTTCGTCCGAGGACTATCCATAGACGTAGCGATAGAGTAGTGAGAGGATCGCAACTGTAAGACAGAGGTTGGAGGGTGTAAAACAATGAGTTAGTCAAAAGGACTCTAAGACGCTTATATGCTTTATCGAGACAGAAAGTGAGGACTGGATAGCTCCTGCCCAAATATGACAACAGTACTCCATTTTAGGCCTGATCTGCATCTTGTAAGGGCAGAAGATAGCACGAGGAGTCAGGTACTTACTAGAACGGTACAAGGAACCGCCAATTTTTCCTGCATCTTTAGCGATAGATTGCATGAACGAGACACAATAAAGATCAGGAGCGGGTTTAAGGTCCAATAGACACTGAAGGGGCCGTTATTTATTATCTAATATAGATAACATTGATTGTTATGCGATAGTTATCGTCACATAGCTATCTTCTAAGTTATGATAATAGAATATCATCTTTTATGGTAAACATCTTTGTTTAAATGTCCATATAACCACTCTGATGATGGCTCATGTGAGCCGAAAGCTCAGAACAAGGAACAGCATTAAAAAATACTTAAATGTTGGACAATTTTTGTTTTTCTCCCGAAATTAAAGCAATCATACGAATTTTAGAACAGCCCCTGATCAATCATAACAGACATTCGTTTTCTCTTATATTTAACAATATAAGTCTGATTATATATATATATATATATATATATTAATTGATTCATCGAGTCTGATAGAAACCTCAGGAAGCACTGGACGGCCGTTTCGTCCTATATTTGGGACTCATCAGCAGTGCGCATCCACTACCGAGGGAATCGAAACCCCGACAGTTAGGTTGGTAAGCTAACACTATACCAACTGCTCCGCCGG
>OZ010590.1:44238465-44268465 GCA_963932145.1 Acanthosepion lycidas | reverse complement strand
TGCCCTTTGTGAGATGGTATCTCCAACTGATTAAATAATATTTATGTTGGCCACACCACAAACTCGCTTCCACGAAGCTTGACTCTACATTTGAATGATAACTAACATTTTTAGGCATTTAAAACAACATTCCAGGAAATCATTGTTGAAAACACATCTATACTTAAACATGAAAACAATAAACAAAAACTAAAAATTCTTGCAGCTATATACATAATACAGTTGAAACCTAACCTGAACAAAATAAAGTATGAGAACTCTATGAATATTCTTAAATACTGAAGCCATTGGTTTATGACAAAGGCTTCCATACTTAACACTTCATGTTTTCACTCTCGCGTGGTCATGTGGGATGTCATGGGCCTCGGTGCGATTCACGCTTCCAGTGTCTCGTATGCACGAGTTAGTCGTTGCTTGGAAATCTTCTATGCAAACAAAAACAGATTATCATTATTGCTAAGTCCGTGTATTGTTTAATTTATTGTAATGTAATGGTCAGTGACGATGGCTTATGTAAGCCGAAAGCTTAGATAGTGTTAAAAAAAAACATGTATCAATATGGTGATTTTCTTTCGTCTTTTAATGGTGAAGTTATTAAGCTTATCAGACGATATGAAAGGGAGTTGCTTAAAATAAATGAACAAAACTTGTCTATATTATTTAATGAAACATGAATTAATATATATATATATATATATATATATATATATATATATAAGAACTTGGTAATCCGCATGGGTAATTTTTTTAATATGTTCTCTATAAATGTGTTAATAAATATAGTATTTAACTTATATTAAATCCCTAAACTATTTGTTTAAAAAAAATAAAGTATTTAAATTGATAGCAAACATGAAATTAATTTATTCCGGTTTTTTAGACATCTAAATTACTATCAAGTATTAAAATCTATTCTTTACATAAATTGCTAAAACCCAATTACAGCCTCTTTCTCTTTACTTCCCTCTCCCTCTACTTTCTTTTTCCTTTTTCTTTTCTCCCTTCTCTCCTATCACTTCCGTTGTCAACTGTCTAAATGGGTCAAGGACTGGTCACTCCCCCTACCCCAATACAAAGTATGCTTCAGAGAGATATGAAATTAATCCCTGCCTATATTCTACCATGTCTCTTTAACTATCCCTCTTACACTCTCTGTTAAATTACAAAAACTTACACTACTCATCAATTTTAATTTCATTTTTCATTTCATTTAATTTTTGGAAGTGCTATCTGATGATCCGGCGTCTTTTAAAAGGGCTCTGGTGAAATAAATTATTATAATGGGACCTTAAAGTGTTCTGTTTTTCTTTTAAATATATATATATATATATATATATATATATATATATATATATATATATATGTGTGTGTGTGTGTGTTTATTGGTGCGTCTTTATAAGCTACACCTTTTATAAGTCGATCTTGTAAGGACCTAAATTAATAGAAATTAAAAAAAGAATTATAATCAGTATATGCATATAAAGGAACGTCCAGATATTAGAAATCCGTCCAGTAGGTGGAAGGTTAAAATAGTACCGGGTGACACAATCCAAAAAAGTTATCCTCATCAAAGAGAAAAAGTTCTGCCGAATCGTGTGCTGTGTCTTTTCAGAAAATTGCAAACTGATGAAAACTGATCAACTTATAGATATTCAGAAGTTAGTAAAATATCTGTCCCCAACCAGACAAGCAAAATCTCAAGGTATTTAAGGTCAATTCTGTAACCATAATTTTTAGAGCTTTTGAATCTATTCCAATAATTCTTAGGCAAAAGATGGAAGCGCTTGCGCCCAGCAAAGAGAGCTAAAACAGCTTTAATAAAATTAGAAAGCAAAGAACTTATGAGGTTTTGAGTGTCTTAGTAGAACTTAAATTCAAGTGAAGGATTCTAATGAAAATTAATGTCATAGCTAGTTGAGATATTAAATCATTTTTTATACTAGCATACTAACTGACAAATGGCACGAAATCGTAAAATTATCGACTTTGTACAATATTTTTTTAACAGTGAGTTATAGTTTTTACAAAGAATAAAATGGATGTTCACCTCTGAATTGTGTACTCTCTTGCCTTTTTTTTTAGAATTATTTTAAAGCATACTCCAAATTGTGTAAGAATTTCATTATACATTATATTATTCCTAATATATCCACACAAAATTAAATTCCAGGCTGAGATAAGCAACAAAAAAATAAGTCTAACCAACAACTGAATTCACATATGAATAAAAACATAAACAATTAACAGCTGTTAATTCCAACTTTTATCATTCTTTCTTTCTTTTTATGAACCATGTACTTTTAGGGCGTAAGCAATCATGGCTCCCCACTTTCCCTTATCCCCTGTAGCTCTCAAGAAGTTTCGTCCCTCTCTCACCTCTCTTAGTTCACGTTCTGTCATCCACTCACTTAAACCTGCGTTCTTTCCCTTGTCTCTCTGTCTCTCTATTCGACCCCTGAGTATCAGATTCTCCAGGCCCTTCTTTCACATGACGTGTCCTAGAAACTTCAGCTGTCTCTTCCTGATGTTAACTATAAGCCTCCTCTTTGTTTGCAACCTCTCCAAGACCTCATCGTTGCTCACACGCTCGGTCCATGATATTCTTAGCATGCTTCTGTAGAATCACATCTCCGTTGCTTCTTCATCTGTGAGGAGACAGTCCAACATTCGCTGCCGTAAAGAAGGACAGATGTCACGTAAGAGCTCATTATTCTTTTCTTTGTTACCAAAGAAATCCTCTTGTCTTGCAATACTCTGCCCAGCTTTTCGAATGTGCCCTTGGCCATCCCAATACGCCTACAGATCTCAGTGTCGCACTTACCATCCTCATACGAACCCATTAATTCCTAGGGGAAATTTAACTATTAATTATAAACATTGAAGCAAAAATCAGGTATTAATTATAAGTTTCACAAAGGTCTGTTTTTAATTATCAGTTTACAAAATAACGTATTAATAATGTTTATAAAAATTCTATATTAAATATTGATTTCTACCTATTAATACACAGCTTTCTATATTGAGGACACTGCACATCAATGTATTAAAATAAAACGTTTATCGTAATTCTAGAAATGAACACGATAATATAAATTTTTACTCATATCATAACAAATAAAATAAAATGTCCATAATTACAGGCTTTTATTTAAGAGCCTTTAAACATTGCAGTCCTGAATCCCTACCAGAAAATACTTATTTCATATGCAAGGCTGAATTGTAAGGAATGATGATACAAAAGAAATTTCCAAGTATTTCTATCGGAACCAAAATAACATTTACATCGTTATCGGAATGTATGCTAGCTCAGTATACAATATTATCAGTCAAACATTGACTGTTTAAGGGACAGATCATATTTTTTCGGCAGTTGCATTTATTTAAAAAAAAAATAACGTTGCCCTTATTGGAAATATGTTTATTTAAATAATGTATTTTGGGGTTATAGATTTATCGATGCTATTAACTCAGCTATAGCTATAGATAACATTAGCATTATTTTTGTTAAAAATCGTTTTTAGTGTTGGTGAATGATGAAACTGCTTATGAATTAAATTTAGAAAAATAATAATAATAATGGGTGTCTTACTACCATTTAATTGTCAGAAATATTTTGAAAGAGCAGTGGTATTTATGTATTTTATATTACCTTAAGTCATTTGATGATGGTAGAAACAAAATTTCCAAAGATTTTCAGTGGAACTAAAATAAAATTTGACATCATTACCAGAATGTATGCTAGCTCAGTATAGAATATTATCAGTTGTACATTAGCAGTTTAAGGGACAGATCATATTTTTTTTGGTAGTTGCATTTATTTAAAAAAATATAATTTGTTGTCTTTTTTGGACATCTATTTGTTTAATAATATTGTTATGTTGGGATATAGATTTATCAATGTTACTAATGCAGATATAACTGATCTTGGCATTATTTTTGTTAAAAAATCTTTTTTAGTGAATGATTAAAGTGCTTATGAATTAAATTTAGGAAAATTCTTCCAATATTCGTTTGAACATTATGATTAAAAGGTGGATTAAACCATATAATATTATGCTTATGGTGTTTCTGTTTATTTTTCACCTTTTTTTTAAATACTGTAAATTTACTTTATGGTTGCTTAGCTGTAAAGATTATATTTATTTAATTTTATCATTATCAAATATTTCTTTATTGCTGGAGTTAGTAGATGATCTAACTTTGACTGATTTATATAAATTATGTAGAATTTTAAGATGGTGTTTTCATTCTTTACTGATGTATTCATGGATATATAGATTTTTGGTATATAGTTTGTAATTATTATCATTATCATTATTCATGTAATTATTATTATTATTATTATTATTATTATTATTATTATTATTATTATTCAAGTCCAAGGTTACATTGAGAAAGTTGATCACTTTAGCAATGGCGATAGTGGTAATATTCAGCTTGTGATCTTTGAAAAATTTTATCAGTTCATTTCTCAATCGGTCTATATTTCCTGGATTTATTTTACGGAGCAGAATTACCCATTAAAGACACCGGACAATATAGCAATGACAGTGTAATTCTCCTTCGTAAAATAAGTCAAATGAGTTGTTGACAAGTTTTGATGCTACCCACTATATAATCTAAAGATAAGATTTTTTTGACCGAAGATCTTTTCAGTTCCATTTTGTAGTCTGGCAGATGATCGTAATAATGTAGGGCCGAATAAGGATCCTATTAACAAGCAAATAGATGCAGATATTTATGTGTTTTGGTGTGAGGATATTTCCTCATAATACAATATAAATTTTTATCTTTTGAACGAAGAGTCGTTTAAATAGAATTTCTGATTTCTAATTCAATTAAATTAAAATGAATAAATTTTCCTTAAAAAGCAAATCTGGTCATTTTATCACTACTTCTCTGTAACTTTTATCCACAATGGATAATTTATCAGTCCTTTCTCCATTCAACTTAGCCTAAGGCAAATAAAAATGCGAAAAATAAGTAATTAAGATCTATTTAATTGATTTTTTATTGCAATATTTAAAGAAAATAAGTTCTTTATTTCTTCAGTTTAAGTGCCATGTAGACAATCTCCACACAGATGAAGACGAGGCCTGAAGCAACGACAATGTACTTCTACAGAAGGATATTGAGAATAACATAGACTGAAAATGTGAATAACAACGAAGTTTTAGAAAAAATAGTAACAAAATGACACTTATACTTAGCATCAGTAAGGGACAGTTGAGATTTTTCGGAAACACAATGAGGAAAGAGGCCTTAAAAAATTTGATACTCACAGGACAAAATGAAGGCAAGAGGACAGAGGAAAACAAAGCATTATTTACTTTATGAAGTTGAGTAAATGAATGGTAGAACTAGATTTAGGAGAGATAACCCAAAGATACAATTTATTAAGAGTTGCAAAGGACCAGAAATTGTGGAGAGCCATGATCGCCAATCTCCTGAAAATGCATGGCACATAGAAGACGACGACTGCAAGTGGGAAGTTACACCCATACACACTTATTTTTTTATCAGTTCATGAATTGCATATATTTTCATGTTGTTATATACATCTTTGAACTTTTATAGCCGATGTAGTTTTTATTTTTTTATATCTATTTTGCTACAGCCGGTAATTTTACAAGTCATATTTACAAGATTTTTATACACAAAGGTGCCTGAGTAAAACATCGAATGAAGCATTGCATTAAAAGAGTAAATCTGACGTAATACTGTCGAAGGGCGCATATTTTTCTAACATTATTTTTTGAATATTCAGGGCGGTAGATGTTAATAAATAAATATACCTTTTAATAAATAAATAAAAACAGGGCATTATCTGTCGATATTTTTGAGATGAGGTATTATGTACACTATTTACATTATTCGGAGTAATGTCATCATCTTTGTCGCCATATTTATTACAACGTTTCGGCCTTTGCACGCTCTGACCATCTTCAGGTGGTTGAAATGTCGAACTGAGGACACATGGAAAGTGGATAAAGGCGTTAGTTAGATTCAGTGACAGGACCCAAAGATTGTGAGTTCAATACCCGGTTAAGGCAGTAGGGAACTTGGAGAGTGGAATTAACAGGAGATAACTGATAACTGACATCCATTAAACATGGCACGTGGAACTAGAAGAGTCTACCCCAGTGAACGAAATAAAGAGTTCAGTTCGACATTCCAACCACCTGAAGAAAGCCGGATCGTACAACGGCCGAAACGTTGTAATAAATATGGCGACAAAGATGAGGACAACAGTCCGAATAATGTAAATAGAAAACAGGGCATCTACTTAAATATGAGTATCCATTTAAAATAACGTTTAAACAATTAGATTAAAAATATGTCGGATTTAATCCATTTCCTAAGAAAAAAATTGCCTTTAAGTTAGAATACGAAAGAGAACAGATATGTATATTTCGAGAATCGGGAAGATATGTGTTTTTAAAAGCACTATTTGGGCTTTGATCATTAAAACTGTAATAATGAACTCCTCTTTCGAATTGTATAAGTTGCTTAAATTACCCAGTGATCATAAGCTGTCCCCCATCTAAATAACTATCAGGCTCGATGTTGCTTAACTTCGGTGATCGAACGGACAAGAACCGCTGTTTTTAGCGTGAGTTGACCGTATGCAATAATAACAGACACCCTAGTCTAAATAATGACAATACTCCCGCTTATAACATTAGATGGCATTACTCTTCTAAATCACTTCACCGCAACTAAGGGGATAATGCCACTAAGACGCAAGGCGGTTAATGGGAGTGGAAGTGAACGACAAAATTTTAGTGAGGAGATTTGAGGAGAGTGTTCAATGAAATAGCATAAATCAGGAAAACAGAAGCTGGTGACTGACGCAGCATTTAAATTTTTGAAGATTGTTGTTGTCAGGAAAGCCGAAAATTGAAAGAGAGTTTAAGAGGTGAGAAGGACGAAAAAAATATTCGAATGATGAACAACACGTCCATTTCTGTGTGCAGCGCTGTCAATTGTAAATATGACGGTGATGAAGACAGAAAAGCAACATGGCAATTCGTGATCAACGTGAGTTTAGTATAAGCTATGAGGAAACAATCGATGTGGCGTCGAAAGGTTTAATTGCAGGGACATACATGTCAACTGCAAACCTTTAAGCGTGTCACTAAAAGACACGAAGATTAAATAACTAAATTTACACAGATAATTTGCCTTGGTTTATTTTGCCACATAACCTGAATGGGTTATTTAATGCCGACAAAATTTTTATTGTCGGTAATATTATTGTTCAAAAATATATTTCTGGTAAAATTTTTCCCTTCAAAAAAAATCTATTTCTGGTAATATTTTTTCTTCAAAAATCTATTTCTGATAATAATTTCCCTTCAAATATGTATAGCTGGTAATATTTGAAAAATATATATATACCTGGTAATATTTTCTTTTCAAAAATCTATTGCTGGTAATTTGTTTTTCAGAAATCTATTGTTGGCAATTTGTTTTCAAAAATGTTTTGCTGGTAGTAAAAGCAATTTATACACGTTTTGACTCCAGTTTGGGGGTGGGGGTTAACTATTTGCCCATAGCTGGGGAACTAACAGGTGCTACCACCCCGGGTCTGGGTGGACCTGGGAACATCAGCAATTAAGAGGTGGTTCCACGCTCGTGAAAACCTCCTGATCTGAGGCCTTGCTGTAGTTTATCGCCTTACCCAGGACGCGGATGTAGTTTTTCGTCAGACCCATACACAGATAAACCATTTAGGAAAAATATATAAAAGCAAACATCTTGAAATATGTAATTGTTAATTTGATGGATGCGTATATGTAGACTGATGGCCAAATCTTAAGAGACATTAAAAATTAAAATGTTTTCGTTTTGTATCAGTTGTGGATGCTTATCACTTTTTGGAGGCGGTTTCCTAAAATAAGAATGTTATTTGTTTTATGTCTATAGTAGCCAGTGATTGCATAGATTGTATTTCATGAAATTAAGGAAATATAAACTATTAATATACATTTTATCGCTCGTATCTTTAGAAGCAACGAAAGTTATATCATTAGTCATGTCTTCTTTGTGAATTTCATATAAAATTTAATTTCTTGTTTCTTAATGGTTATTTTTCTTGGGTTATTTTCAGATTTAGCTTGATGGATAAAGGATCACAAAACCTGAAACCAGGAATGGAAGTCTATAATATTCTATGATGAAATTCATTCAAATCCAACCTTGTTGGACGGGATAGATATCAATATGATTGGAGTTTTTCCCGCTAAGACCCTTTTCTACTCGGGCAGTTGGTAGAGAAAATGTAAAGATATGAGGAGCAATTTCTGCGACAGGAAAGATGGACTTGTAGGTGGCTGAGGGGTGCAAAAATGATCAAAGGTACGTTAATCTTCTTCGCCAATCGCTCCTGAGAGATGAAGGAAATCGGATATGCGGGGAAAACTGAATTCTACAGCAGAACAATGCACCCATCCACAACGCGAGTGTGATCAGGAAGTTTTCGTTTTAAGAACAAGGAATTTGTTTTTTGAACTGGCCGGCTAATTCTCCTGATTGGAATGTTATAGAAAACGCTTGCGGATACATTTCTAGGTAAATCTACTCAAATTGGCAGTATGGCACTATCGATGAGCTAAAAGTGGCCATTTTTAAAAATCGTGATTACTTGCCGTTCTAGTTCATTATAACACTTGTGGGAAACTTGAAGAACGGGGTGTGGGGTTTTATGTGTTAAAAGAAATGCCACATATTATTAGAATAATTTTGTAAGCTTATGAATATTTGTATTTCGTGTGTGAATTCAATCCTTTCAAATGTTTTTTCCGACATATTTTCTATTACAATTATATTCATTAAGTTACGGAAGTGTCCACTCTATCTATCTATCTATCTATCTATCTATCTATCTATCTATCTATCTATCTATATATATATATATATATATATATATATATATATATATATAGTGGACACTAGGGTCAACAGAGTGGCAACAGCAAACTCTTTCATATTTCAGCGCAATTTTGGGTGGTATCTCGATTATTCATATATATTGTTCATTGTTTACATTATTCAGACTATTGTCCTAATCTTTGTCTCCATATTTATCACGTTTCGGCCGTTGTACGCCCCGGCCTTCTTCAGATGGTTGGAATGTCGAACTGAACCGTTTATTTCCATCACTGGGGTAGACTGTTCTAGTGCCACGTGCCATATCTAATGGATGTCAGTTATCACTTATCTCCTGTTAATTCCCCTCTCCAAGTTCTCCACCGTCTTAACCAGGTATTGAACTCAAACTCTTTGGGTCCTGTCACTGGATCTAACCAACGCCTTTCTCTATTGTGCCTTCTGTATGATTTTCTGGGTATTATAAACCTAATGTCCTCAGCATCATTTTTTTACCAGTGCTCATTTTGCAAGTATTGCTGTTATCATTACATGTTTTTACCAGAGCTCATATTGCAATTTTTGTTGTTATTATCGCTTTTCTCTGGCCCTCCTTATTACTCAAGTGAGCGAAATAAAGGTTTCAGTTCGACATTCGAAAAAGCTAAAGAAGAAGAAGGTAAAGAAAAATAAAAAGCAATAAGGATTGGAAGAAAAGAAAAAGAAAGAAAAAGAAGAAGAATTAGAAGAAGAAGAAAAAGAAAAAGAAATCTAAAAGAAGAAAAAGTAAAAGTGGAATAAAAAGAAGAAACAGAAAAGAAAGTAGAAGGAAGAGGAGGAGGTTTAGCAGCAGCAGCTGCGCCAAAAGCGGCAAAAGAAGAAGATTACAGCAGCAGTAGCAACAGAAAAAGAAGGAGAAGAAGAAGAGAAGAAGAAGATAATGAGCAGCAGCAGCAAAAGAAAAAGAAGAAACAGAAGACAAAGAAGAAGAAAGAAGAGGAGGCGTACCAGAAGCTGCAAAAGTACAAGAATGCAGCAGCAGTACCATCAGAAGAAGAAGAAGAAGAAGAAGAAGAAGAAGAAGAAGAAGAAGAAGAAAAGAGTGGCAGCAGTAGAAAAAGAAAAAGAAGAAACAGAAAACGAAGAAGAAGAATGAACAGCTGCAAAAGACGAAGAAAACAGAAAAGGAAGAAGGGATAGGGGAGTTCCAGCCTCAAAAGAAAAAAAGAAAGAAAGAAAGAAATGACAACAGCAGCAGCAGAAGAAGAAAATGAAGAAAAAGATAAAGGGAAATTCAACAGAGTACGAAGAAGGAGAATGAAAAAGACGAGTTGTAACAGCAATAGCAGCAAAAGAAAAAAAATGAATGATAGCAGCAGTAGAATCAGCAATAGAAGAAGAAGAAGAAGAAGAAGAAGGAGGAAGAGAAGGAGGAGGAGGAGGAGAAGAAGAAGAAGAAGAAGAAGAAGAAAAGAGTGGCAGCAGTAGAAAAAGAAAAAGAAGAAACAGAAAACGAAGAAGAAGAATGAACAGCTGCAAAAGACGAAGAAAACAGAAAAGGAAGAAGGGATAGGGTAGGTCCAGCCTCAAAAGAAAAAAAAAGAAAGAAAGAAATGACAACAGCAGCAGCAGAAGAAGAAAATGAAGAAAAAGATAAAGGGAAATTCAACAGAGTACGAAGAAGGAGAATGAAAAAGACGAGTTGTAACAGCAATAGCAGCAAAAGAAGAAAATGAATGGATGCAGCAGTAGAATCAGCAATAGAAGAAGAAGAAGTAGAAGGAGGAAGAGAAGAAGAAGAAGAAGAAGAATGTGTGGCAACAACAGTAGCAGAAGTAGAAACAGAAAAAGAAGAAGAAGAAGAAAAGAATGAAGAAAAGCAGGTGTAACAGCAGCAGTAGAAGAAGCTGTTTCCTTCCGTTCAATTATTTGCTGTCTGACGACATATGTTGCATTATTTTTTCGTATAAAATATGAATAAACACTCGATATTTATTCTCTGGGTAAAAGTATTAACCTTTCACAAGGCAATATTTAACCTTGTCATTAAGTACAGTCCACGACCAGGGAAAATGGAATGTTTTATATGCCCCAATCGTTTTATCTGTTATCAAATATGGTTGATAATCATTTCATATAATTGCCAGGATTTTCGTTTATTTTTGTACTGCCGTTTTCTAAATACATGTTTTGAGAGCGTCGCATTTTCTTCGGGGTTCATTCTAGTTTCATCTAGGTAGCAATGACATGTAAAAGCCATTATGCTTTGTCTCAAGTAAAAGACGGATCGCAGTGCAGACTTCATTGGAAAAATTCTCTGTGAGACTTGGTTTTATGTGCATCTATCAGAGAGGAGAGACCCAAGGGAATATTATTCATGAAAGTTTTCTATTGCTGCTGCAAAAACAGTCCATCAATCGCAGGTGTCACATCCCCCAAACACAGTACTTCATCCACCATTAGATCTCAAATATTGATCACTCAATGAGAATATATTTCAAGGGAACATTACAAAACGATCCTGTTAACCATAATTCCACTGGGGGACGTTCTCGATTTTAGTAAGCTGAGATCATTTGCGCAGAATACCAAAGAGTGCAGTAAGACCTCATTACAATAATGTAACAATACACGAGACGAACGTCATATTATCAACTTTGTGTCTTTCTTGTCAGAGTTCATCTTGCTCATTTATAAATGAAGCAGTCGTCCGTGCATTGAATATTGCTGCCACATCTGCGTCATGTTCTCCGTGAAACTGTAGCTGATCAGTAAAGATCAGATACCATTTGAACTGAACACCAAAACAACCGTTAAAATAATACAACGGAGCACATCAAATACTACTAATATTAGGTTGGCGCAAAAATAATGACGTAATAATGTCGTTTTTTGACGTATTTTTTAAGGTCAAAAACGACATTATTGCGTCATTATTGTTGCACCGACCTAATAGAAGTTTGCTATGCGACTATAACATTCGCGGAATAGCAGACGCAGGTCGTAAATTCGTAATGCAAAATTCTATGTAAACATAATATTATGCTATATTTAATGGTGAACATTTCTGTTATATTATATCCATATAACCCCTCTGATGATGGCTCATGTGAGCTAAAAGCTTACATCGAGGAAAAGCATAAAAAATTCTCTAACTGTTGAAGAGTTTTTGGATTTATTTTCTTCCGAAATTAAAACAACTAGACGAAACTATGATCAAACATAATATACATTGGTTGTTTGTGATATTTAACGATATATGTTTGAATAATGATCTGCTGGCCAATAGAGTATACATACATACATATATATATATATATATATATATATATATATATATATATATATATATATATATATATATGTGAAAATATATAGAAAATAGGAAAGAACTCGTTAGGTAAATAATGCAAAGTTCTTTAGTATTTTTGTTATTATTTTTAAAAAATAGTGCTCGCTACAAAAGTAGAGCATAAATATAATTATTTATTTAAAAATATGATTCCAACACGCTACATGAGAGTTCTCATGTTTCAAAACAAGAGCCGAAAACTTCAATATAATTATTTGAATTAAATTGAATTAAAGTAAGCTCTGTTCCATCTTCCAGCGAAATTCTTTTTTTGAATAACTTATTTCTGAAATTTACGTGTTTTAATAGCATATTCATTATTGAAATCAAAATTTCTATGGTAACGGCTAGAGCTATTGTTTAAATAGAAAGGACTGTAGGGTGTTAATAATTTGTATCAGTATAGAGTTACATTCATAGATGTCAAGTAAGGTAAGGTTGGGTGTCTAAATTTAAAACGGAAGATGATTTCGCCTAGTCTGGTTTAGAAAAAAAAAACTACACATTATTAAGTTTCTAAATAAAAACTACATTATTAAGTTCCTAAATAAAAACTACACATTATTAAGTTTCTAAATAATAAAAATCTATTAAACAATAGACATGAGTTAACGGTTTTTCCCGACATCATCAAATTTTTGCATTGAATAATTAACATAAAAACAAACAATAATATAACTTTTATATTCTATAGCCCAAATAAATAGTTTAAATACCCTACAAAAAAGATAACCCTTTATGAAGTCGTCAAAAAACAAATGTTACTGCAGTTTTCATATGCATAAAAACCTTTCAGAAATAATGAAATAAAAAAATAAATAAATCTCCATAGACACGTTTTTTTTTTCTTATTGTCTTGCACACTTTTTTCTTTATTTTTACATTCAGAATGCTTTAAAAATTCCATTTACAAGACAATTGTTTATAATAAAATTCTATTCAATCGGTAGACTCATAACGAAAAGTTTGGGTTTGACCAATTAAAAAAAAACAAAAAAAAACTAATTAAGACATGCGTGTCCGTCAACCTTAAACAATAATCTTTGTCAATTTTATTTTTCAGTCTTTATGATGGTCGATACTTGATCTATCGCTTACTGTTACATCCCCGGGCAACGCCGGGCTGTACTGCTAGTATATATATATATATATATATATATATATATATATATATATATATATATACAAAAGTGACTATAAAAGTCAACACTTAGAGGCGAAAGGATATTTCATGCAATCATATATATATATATATATATATATATATATATATATATATATATATATATATATATATATATATATATATATTAGGTTGGTGCAAAAATAATTTCGTTTTCTCACATAGTAACATATGTTAGAAAACGAAATTATTTTTGCACCAACCTAATATATATATTCAAGAAACAACGTACTGATATATATATATTCTCTCATACTCTCTCTCTCTGTCTCTCTCTCTCTCTCTCTCTCTCTATCTATCTATCTATCTATCTATCTATCTATCTATATATATATATATAATGTATGAGTGGTGGTGTCGGTGTGTAGGTGTGCGATAGTGTATGAACACCAACATTAAGATTCATGAGGATAATTTACTGAATTTTGTGCCTACTGAGTTTTAGCTCGAAATGCGCCTGTGGCATGTCCCGATCCCTTCCTCTGTTTTTTCTGGCTTCTTCTCTTCTCACCTCAAGGAGAAAGCACAGGAAGAACGGAAAATCGTGTCTGATTATTTGAATTTGCTTCTTGACTATTTTTCCGTCTGCACCCAGGAAGCGAACGAGACTTAGGGCAAAACGAGAGTATGAGAACGAGAACGAGAACGAGAACGTGACTTTTAACGCCGCGGGCTACTATAGTGCCGCAAATGGTGCGCGAGTACGCGCGTGACATCAGTCTGAAAACTAGGCATTTGAGAAGCACGCTTGTTTCTTGCTTGACTCTGCTAAATACATTTAATTTATTACTAAGTGAAATTGCTTCAAATGAATCATTCTCTTTTTTATTAACATTTTATATTTGATTATTATTATTATTATTATTATTATTATTATTATTATTATTATTATTATTATTATTTTCTTTGATTTCTGGCGTTTACACATTTCTTTCCGGGTCCCGCCCAGAGACCTAAGGTTAGAAATGGCATCATGACACTTTCCACTAACAAAAAAAAAAAAAAAAAATGAAATTACATAGATAAAGCCCTTCGTAAAGTGTGGGCTGTACTTGTCAGAACATTTTTTTGTATCTCCTTGAGGCATGGACTTCCAGGAATCCCTTCAATTAGTCTACTGCAATCTTTTCCAACCAGTCCTAGGGCTCCAACTACAACAGGGATTGTTGATGTTCCCATATGCCACATTTTCGAGATTTCTATTTCAAGGTCCTTGTATTTTGACAGCTTTTTGAATATCTTCAATGATATATTGCAGTCAGCAGGGACTGCCATATCAATAAGGAGGCACCGTTTTTGTCTGTGGTCTTTAATAACAATATCTGGGCGGTTGGCTTTGATTGTTCTGTCAGTGTGTATTGTGTAGTCCCATAGAATTGTAACAGGTCCTATCTCTGTATTATTATTATTATTATTATTATTATTATTATTATTATTATTATTATTATTATTATTATTATTATTCCTTTTCTTCTTCTTCTTCGTCTTCTTCTTCTTCTCTCATTATCATCATTATTATTATTTACTTTGATTTTTATTTTATACGCATTTCCTTTCGTGTCCCAAACAGAGACCTAAGATGAGAAACGGCTTCATAACATTTTCGAGTGATCATTTTATACCACACCCGAAACAAACCATACTCTAGGCATGGACTATCAATCTAAGGCTTCAAACTATAACTGGTATTATTGATTTCCTCACCTGCCATATTTTTTTTTCCACGTCAAGATCCTTGTATTCTGATAAAATCTTCTAAGATACATTACAGTCTGTAGGGACTGCCATGTCAATAAGAAAGCACATTCTGTTTTTATGGTTTTTATGATGACTCGGCGATTAGCTTTGATTGTTCTGTCTGTGCGCATTGTAAAGCCCCATAAAATTGTTACAGGGTATATATCTGTAACCGGGTCAGGGTGGTGTTCATACCAATTTCTTGCAGTTTCCTTCCCGTAAAATTTGCTGCTTTTCAAGTGCAGAGATTCGCTCATTCTATCATGCCGCATTTTATATTCAGTTGGTGCTAACACTCTGCAATCTGATACAAGTTGGTCAATTGTTTTTGGATATTTTATCACAGAATTTGCATTTCAAGTTATTACAATTTTTCGTTATGCGTGCTTTGGCAATTTCTTGTTTTGTTGATCATGTTCAACAAGAATAAAATTTTCTGTTTCAGCTTTTAACCTTCCACCACCTAAACTCTGAAAGATATGGGTTCCGTCTCGATCAGCTTTGTTTAGTACGGGCAGAATATTGATTACATAAAGAGCCTCGCCATCATTTCTGTATTTAGTACATTGTACTTACTTTCTTTTTTATGTTCTTTGCCACTGCAATAGATGTATTATGGTTTATTTGCATTTCTTTATCCAATTGAAATTCACTTTTGAATTTGTTGGCTTCCTTTATTACTGGTTAATATTTCCTATTTCTTTCATATTCTTTGACACAGATCATCATCCTATCTTTTGTCGATTCCGGATAATTTTAAAGACCGATCTTGTGGTTATTATTATTATTATTATTATTATTATTATTAATAGTAGTAGTAGTAGTAGTAGTAATAGTAGTAGTAGTAGTATTTCTTTTGAAGACCAGTGTTGTGGGTTTTATTATTATTAGTAGTATTATTATTACTATTGTTTTTGAAGAACGATATTGTGGGTTTTATTATTATTATTATTATTATTATTATTATTATTATTATTATTATTATTATTATTATTTTTGAAGACTGATGTTGTGGGTTTTATTATTATTATTATTAGTCGTAGTAGTAGTAGTTGTAGTAGTAATAGTATTGTTTTTGAAGACCGATGTTGTGGGTTTTATTATTATTATTATTATTATTATTATTATTATTATTATTATTATTATTAATAGTAGTAGTATTGCTTTTGAAGAGCGATGTTGTGGGTTTTATTATTATTATTACTATTTTTTTGAAAACCGATGTTGTGGGTTTTATCATTATTATTATTATTATTATTATTATTGTTATTGTTGTTGTTGTTGTTGTTTTTGAAGAACGGTGTTGTGGATTTTATTATTATTGCTATTATTATTGCTGTTGTTGTTGTTTTTGTCCACAGGGTCTTCTTTTTCTTGCATTATGTGTGTTCTCTGTCAGGTCGTACAAACAGATAGCCCCTTTCGCAGAATATTTGCAGTGCCAAGCGACTTAGACTTCTGAAACGATGTGATACTTGGCTTTATTCTGAATTTCTCAATGCAGGACTTTATGTTTGATGGTAAAGGCCTCAACACCCCAATGATAAATAGAACAATGGTGACCTGAACGACCCACATTCTAGTAAATCCTGTATATTTCTTAAGCCCGACAATTTCTTTGACCGAAATATTATGATCGCCAAGAAGAGCCAAATCGATGACGAGACATTTTCTCATTTCTTTTACAACTCCGCTGATGTCTGGATGTGAACCTTTTGGTTGTTGAGATCTCATAAGATCTTGACTTCTCTGACTTCTGTTGTTGTTGTTATTATTATTATTATTATTATTATTATTATAATTATTATTACTATTTACTCGAGTTTTCAAAATGGTTGTAAGAAGAGGCTTTCACTTGAGATTTAGTCATATCAATACTCCATAGTTTGCCTTCGTATCCTAACGGTTTTCAATCATGCTATAGCTCAAAACACTTCGGATTTATTTCTCGTAATCCGTAAACAACTATCACTTGCATGTTTTACATCTCTCTGGTGAGGTGAATCTTTTTTTATTTTATTATTTTTCTATATTCGTTTTGGTTTCATTCTTGACACATTTTTTGCAATTCTTTTATTTGCGATTTAAAGTAAACGGAGCTTTTTCTTAGGAAGATTTTCTATATTATCATTTTTGACCATTTTGTTCAGCTTTTAACTCACTTCATTAACGTAACAGCCTCTCTAACCCATTCGAATATTTTATCTTTCTCGTGGTCATTAGTAGCTGTTGTTTAAGGTGGGAAATCATTTGTAATAATCTCTGACAATGTTTAATCTCATTATTTGGTTAAACAGTATTAGTAACATATTTTTCATCCCTAGGCTAGTTTCGCCTTTGAGGGCGGTCGCCGGCAATGGTAAACCGTGCTATGACTGATGTGAGATGAAGTTTTCCTTAGTTCAATTCATAATTATAATGCCTGCATTTAATCCTTTCTGGCAGGAGGTGTTTTCTTCGTGACACCATACATTTTTTAATAGAATTTTCATTTAATATTATTTTTATGATTCATAATAAAATACCCCTTATGTAAATTAATGAAAGTTAAAAAAAAAAAAAAAAATAACTACAGTGGAACTTCGGTTCACGAATTTAATTCGTTCCTGGAGCCTGTTCGTAAACTGAAACTATTTTTCCAATAGGAATCAATGCAAAATGGATTCATCCGTTCCTGGTCCCAAGATGATTTATTTAAATTTAAACTTTAACAGTACTTTGTGTACAAGTTTATTATACACAACACTAATGAAAATCATATAATAGATAAAACTATTGAAAATCATTAAATCTAAGAAAAAAAATTCCAGTACTAAACAGATAAAATATATACTTCAATTTTATCGTACCTATATGTAGGAGATTTGATAGCGTAAGTGGAAGGGGGAAGGAAAGAGATGTTATTGTTTAGAAAAGGGAAGGAAAGTCATGATCGTCTTTTTATTTATAAGAATAATATAGATCATTGATTTTGTCATATGAAACTGAGTCGGAAGAGACAATATCATCATCATACAGATAATATCATCAACAATTGTTTTTCTCTTAACTTTTCTTTTTCCTTTACCAGTATCACTGCTAGCTTTCTTTGGAGACATGACTGAGGACTAATGAAGAGAAAAAAAAGGCACAGTATAATAAAATTGGAAAAGAACAGCACAGCACACAAATGTATACAAAATGGTGGTCGACTAAGAAATGATTCTGTTCGGATTAACTCCGTTCAGCTCGGGTCGGTTCGGCTCATTACGGCTCGGTACGGCTCGGTACGGCTCGGTACGGCTCGGTACGGCTCGGTTCGGCAATGTTGTTCGAGGACCGAAATTTTATTTCATAACCGAGGCATTTATATCTCGAATATTCTGTTCGAAGACCGATTTGTTCAACATGTGAGACATTCGAGAACCGAGGTTGGGCTGTATTTAAAATTTTTAAAGCATCTGTTTATATTTCTGAGATGAAGTATTGTAATATATCTATTTTCACTATTTACATTGTTCGAAGTGTTGTCCTCATTTTTATTGTCATATTCACGACGTTTCGGCCATTGTACGCTCCGGCCTTCTTCAAGTGATATACGTCGCAATTTCGACCAATGCTTTTTATCCATTTAGCCCAGTGGATAAAAGCGTTGGTTGAACTAATCCATAAATTGATCCTTCTACAAAAGTTAAATATGCTAGAAAATATGAGGCTTACGGTCATACCCCGTTGAAACACCGATTTCCGTAGGCAATTACCGAAGTTAAGCAAAGTCGTGACTGGTCACTACCTAAATGGGTGACCATTTTGGACTAGTGAATTGTTAATCGAAGAGCCGAGTTCCACTTGCAGTTGAGTATGTTATATTCGTTTGCACGTAACTGCCCCTGGAGAAGGTATAAATCCACTTCTTCTCCCCCCAGCTATGGGTTAATTAGTAAGACTTGTATCATTAAATCATTATTATCTCCCCAAAAGTCTTAAAATATTTTCTGGGTTTAAATAACCTGTAAAAGTTTGATAAACCGTAAAAATACGAATCAATTCAAACAACTCAGTCATGTTTATTCATACATAAATCTTTGCAAAATTAATTTTTCTTCTCATTGTTGTTCTTTCTTTATTTTCACTTTCGCACCAGATATTTGGTCATTTTCGATGTTGCAGATATTATTTTCCTTGACAGCAATGAATCATATTTGTTCTAAAGGAACTGAGATGGAAAAAAATATCGGTTAATTAATTTTCATTTGAAAAAAAAAAAAAAAAAGCCGACATTAATGAATTTGAATCATTTAAAATGTTTGTAAATTATTTGTTCTTTCACGACTTTAGGGATATTTTATCGTATTTTTTTTTAAATTTCTTTTTCATCTTTACTATTTCTTTCTTTCTTTCTTTCTTTCTTTCTTTTTCATTTCGGTTTACACTTCCTTTGTTTCTTTTTTTTTTTTTACTCACATCATTTCTCCTCCCTTTTCAAGGTTTTTCTTCTTTATTTCAACTACAAATAAATACATGGGGAAGCGCGGTATGTGTAACTGTTATCAGCGCAGAAAGCTAAATTTGCGTGACGAGTTCAATTCCCACTCGGATCTACTACATTCATTTCGTACTAATGCCCTTGGAAAAGGCAAAAATACATCTCCCTCCAGATATGGATTAAATGGAAGAGTAAACGAAGCTATCTTGCCTTGAGATAACAACATAGTTTAGGAAAAACTAGCCCTCATCAAAACAAACGTTAATAGGGATGGGATCCGCCAGGTTATCTTTCCACTTCTTCTATGGCTTCAGTACATATGCTGACCCCACAACTCTGATTGGTTACGAGGCTTGTGATATGTTAGGTGATTTCATTTTTCTTTATATACATTCAATCTCTACTTTAAAATGGTTAGGTACGAATTTTAAGAAATACAAACACATCTTTAAGACTTTATAATGCAATTTCTATAATTAGAAATTATTCTTCAATATTCCGAAGATACTTGCTAAGGGGTAGCATTATAAAATAGTTAGCAATGAGTGCCGAAAGTTAAACAAAGAATTGTATTGAATTTCTATTGAATATTGCACTCATATACGACAGAGAATGCTTTACAATCTACTTACAGTTAAAAGGGACACTTCAGGCCCTAGAGATAAGGCTCCGTAGAATACTGTTGATATTAACACAAATGGAACATGTAAGCAATTCTTTTACTTATATAAAAAATATAAACAGTGAAAAAACGAAATTATGCACAAAATAGTAAAAAATTACACCGCAGAATAAATTCACGTACACTTTCATTAGATATGTATAAGGAACGATAACTGATCACCCAATTCACCTTTGCACTGAGATGACAGGTAACAGGTAGAAGCGATAAATATATTTTTTACTCTATTTCAAAACTTACTTATAAATAATCAACTAATCCATCTTATATTTTTTTTTTATAATGTCTACTTTAATTTTGGGAGATTGTTAAAAAGGAACTTGATATATTTCTGTCGGGAAACAAGCATCATGACATGATAAAAATTCGAAATTAAACTATTTTAAATTTGGTGTTAAAGACGCCAGATTAAATTTCAATCTTTGCGATTAGCTTTATGTTAATCTTTATCTTAATCTTGCAATTAAGACCAAATTAAACTTTCAAAGAAGTTACATAAATTATTGAATACGTTTTAAAAAGTGTATTAATAGCCCGTGATCAGCTCTACAATTTCAATGTTTTTGCTCACTACCCCTTTGAGATGAGCCGCATATAGAATATAGAATTTTATACGGATATATTTAGGGTTTCTGTATAAAGGTGCATTTGGTGGCTATTAGTAGCAAAATCACAGCGTGATGCTTGGTTACAAACTATCAGACACAGACACACACATATATATATTTTTTCTTTTTTTTCCATATCATTTCCGGTGATCTGACCGATTAAATAGGTCAATGTCTGATCTTTAACGCCCCTCCTCCTCAATATTAAGTATTGTCATAAAAATAAATTTTAAAACTCTCCCTTCATTCTCTAATTTGACCATGTCTCTCACAGAATCCCTCACCACCCTCTATGTCACCGTATATAAGCTTAATACTGCGGTTCAAAAATGTAAATTTTAAATTCATTTTTTCACCCTTGAAAGTGAAGTCTGAAGATCCAGAGTAAAATAAAATCTCTGGTGAAATAAGTTATAACGATGGAACCTTACAGTAGTCTGTTTTGTTTTTAATTTAGATTAAATTATTCGCTCTGACTTAATATTAAGCTCTCCGGTTTTCATCCTCCTTGGGATTATCCATACGGATTACCAAGATTTTCCTTACTTAAATACATACATACATATATATATATATATATATGTGTGTGTGTGTGTGTGTGTGTGTGTGTAGATAATATTTATTTTAGGATATTAAAACATGTTATAAAAAATTGATACACAATTACAATTATGTTTCAACACCATAAATGTCACACGAACTGGCAAGTGAAAGATTAATTTGATTACAAAAAGCAGAATACTTTATAAAATATAGACTTGTGCTTTTTGTCGTGATTACCCAATTGAATGTGACCTACGCTAAATTCAAATTCACCGGAATTTTTTTTAATATACGTCATGACACAAAGTTTTCTGTATATAAAACCTAGAAAATTTCCTTATGGCTAGATACAGATTGTTACATTATTTCGTAAGATGTATCGAAGTCTGACGCTCAACTTTCCTCAGAAGTAAAAGCGAAAGAAATGGGGTGATAATTTAATATAATATTAGCCAGTTATATGATCGTTCAGCTTCTTGCATAAAATCTTGAAGTTGATAAATAAAAGACCCCTTGAAAAAAAACTGGTAAATAATTAAATCGGGCGAAAAAAGGGATAAAAAAATACAGAACCACTTTGGCAAATTAATATGCAACTCTTAAGAAAAGAGCATTCATATAAGATGTTAATAATACCGACTAATCAATGTAAGGTGTTAATGTTTAGCTCTAGTATGTACTGAGCTCTTTTTGTGTGTGTGTCTCTGTGTCTGGGTGTGTGTATTTTAGATTTTAGACAGCAATCCTTCATTTATGCATGTTTCATTAAAAACCACAGACAAGTTATTACGACCAAGCTTTTTATTTAATTAAATAGAACGCTTAATCGTATTAGGTTGGTGCAAAAATAATGTCGTTTTCTCACATGTTACTTTTATATATGATTTCTGAATTAATTCATTGATATATATATAGCCATGTTATATATCATTTTGAAGTGCGTTTTTCGCTCTATCGAATCGTGTTATTCGTTACCGTTCTCAATCTCTTCATTCATTTTTTTTTGCAGGCTTTTCGACAGCATGGACAAAATTCAAATCCGCACGATTTTCTTGTTCCAGTACAAACTAGGCCGAAAAGCTGCCGAGACAGCTCGTGATATCAATGATGAGTTTGGCCCAGGAACCACGAACGAACGTGTGGCACAACGGTTGTTCAAGAAATTTCGCAATGGTGACGAGAGCCTCGAAGATGAAGACGGTCGCGGCCGGCCGACTGCGGTTGATAACGAACATTTGAAAGCCTTAATTGAAGCCGATCCTCGCAAAACCACACGAGAAGTTGGTGTTGAACTCGAGGTCGACCACTCAACAGTCGTTCGCCATTTAAAGCAAATAGGGAAATCAAAAAAGTTGGATAAATGGGTGAACGATAATGAAAAAAAATCGTCAAAAAACGACATTATTTTTGCACCAACCTAATAGTAACTTGTCTGTCGTTTGTAATGAAACATGCATATGTATATATATATATATATATATATATATATATATATATATATATATATATATATATAGACACACACACACACACACATATATATATATATATATATATATATATATATATATATATATATATATATATATTCCATTGGATAATATAGATATAGTATGCTTTTCTATGAACTTTCGAACTCCTCCATAATCATCTTCAAACAATCTTATTAACAACGATCACATTTGCAATAAGGTTGTCTTTTGAATTCCTCCCCACCCCCTAGCGTGATCTTGAATGTGTACTTGGGTAGAAAAACATATTACGGTGCCATTCTTGATGAATTACGTCTTAACATCAATAAATTGATTACAGAACTTGAAAGAATTATTATAAAAATAGATAGATCTCTGTCTCATTCTCCCTCACTCTCTCATCATATATATATATATATATATATATATATATATATATATAGGTTTAACTTGGTCGTCTTCACAAGTTTAATCTTTATACTTAACTCGTGAAGTGAAAGTTATCTTGAATGCCCACTCTTCTAGGTTTGTTTACGTAGACCTGGGGCTTTCTCGTTGAATCTAACCTTCATCAACGGCTTTCCGGATACCAACAGTTCTCGATCCAGTAACTATGGTGATGTTATTTACACATGTCTTAATGGTACATTTGATAGAGCTGAATATATCGACTCTAAAGATTCGTAGATTAACTATTTTTTTTTCAATCCACTCTTTATGAGGTTTCAGCAGTTAATCACCGTCATGCTCATCTAGACAGATTGAGGATTTCAGAGAGATTAATATTTGATCTTGCATGATCCTGCCACAATATTTCTAATGTTCTTAGATCTTAAACGTTTGAATGGGGAAAGTGTAATGGCGTTGTTTTCGGTGTCCTTTTTGAAGTTTAGGTTTAGGTTAATTTTGAATGTAGAAAAAAAATCCAAACTGTTCCAGATGAAATAGGAATACTATGTTAAAACTAACTTCCAAATCAATATCGTATTTAAGTGCCGCCGATGCTCTTTAAAAAACATGAATTCATCTTCCTCCAGCTATGGGTTAAATAGCATGCAAGACTGGATTCTCATTCCCTAAGATGGCAACGGTAGAATAATGGATAAGCGGCACAGATTAAGGAACTGAGTTTGAAATCCAGTCCAATCAATTACATTCACTTACGTGGTAATATCCTTGGGAAAAATATGAATCCTCTTCTTCTCCCCTCAACTAGGACACACTGGTTTCTAAAGCCTTTGATAGCAACTGGTCTACCGCAGAAAGAAATGGCAATCTACTGCGGGAAGAAAATCTGCCTCGTCAGTCATCTATCGAAAGATAAATGATCGCCTGCGCATGTATCACTCATCGCATATAACTGACTGATAGTTTATATTTATTGATATGTTGTCGACGTGAATTCTTCTTCTCTCCGCCCCTAGCTATGGGTAAATAGCAAGACAGTCCTGGTTCTATAGCCTTGGATGGCAACTGGTCTACCGCAGAAAGAAATGGCAACCTACTACGGAAAAAAATCTGCCTCGTCAGTCGTGTATGGAAAGATTCACGATTGCTTAAGCGTGTATCACGCATGGAACATAACTGACTGAATTTAGCAACCACTCTAGGAGAAGGAAAATTCTGAATTTAAAGTAAATACATCCCGAAGAAATGTATCAGGCTATATTGTCCTAGGCGTCCCACTGTTGCTATGCCTATGTACTAATGTACGACCCCAATTGGTTATAAGACTAGGGATGATCTCATAAATATGTGTACTGTCAAACATTTTTCTTGGGGTAAAATTGGTTTCCTGATGCGTTCTAAACGCTTTTGAATTCAGTAATGTGCTTCTCGAGTAAATTGCCAAGGCGCAACTGTTCAATTTACCATGGCATTTAAACTTTAGCTATAGGCATGATTTTAATCACAGTAGAATTTTAATATTTTTGGCTTTTTTCCTTGGGTTCAAACGACGACAACAAACACAGAGTGGAATAGACAATTCTTTCAAGCAACCGGAATTAATGGTTTCTATGCGTAAAATAACGTCCTAAAATAAATACAGCGGACATAGTAATTACTGAGTAGAGAGGGTGGGGTGCTGCATCGTTCGCATCCAGATCCACTCTCCACAATCCGAATAAAATGATCAACTATCAGAGTTTTGTGCAGATTTTCCTCTTAGCCGGATCAAGAACCTTTCAGTACCCTCTCGTATGTAATTTTAAAGAAGCTTTTATCTATATATGCAGAAAGATTTCTAAAATAATATATATGTGAACGTGTGTATATGTCTGCGAGCGGGCGCGTGTGTGTGTTGTTTTCTTGTCTCTTTTCTTTCGCAATTGGAAACCTGCCTAGTGACTTTTGACGTTTCTTTTACATCAGGCTAATCCGTCCATTTGCTCTCTAAGGTTCGATAAGTGATCAGAATCGTAGTGGCTTGTGCATTCAGTTGTTGAGCCGCTTGATATCACATTTCTGTACTTTATGACCTCGTATCGAACCGGGGACCAGATTAATCTACTCTTTCTCTCTGCTTCCGCGCGACCCCGCTCTCCTCCTGGATGAAATCCAAACTGGGACTGATTGCCTCGGTTGGCATGAGCTCTCATTCTTCTTGTTAGACGAAAGACAAGTGTCCTCCAGAAGTCAAGTCTAATAATTCGGAAAAGGCTCAAACGTTGGTTCTCTATTTCCAAAGATGTCAGCATGGATGAGTTGAGTTTTAATAGAAAAAGAAAAGAACTAGGACACATAAAGAAGGAACGAGAGAAAGAAACGGATTGAAAAATAAAGAACTAGAAAAGAAAGAGAGAAAGAGGTTTGTAAACTGTAAACAAAAAAGGGAAAGAGTATAGGAAAAAAAAAGGAAAGACAAGAAGATGCGAACAAATTGGAAAAGAATCAATGAAAGAATGAAAGTGAAGAAGAAACTTAAAAATAAGATAAACAGAGATTAGGGAATAAAAAAGAAAAAAAAAGAAGGTGGATACTAGAGTGTAAAGGAAAAAATAGAAAGAAATTTAAACAAAAAAAAAATGGGAAGGAAAAATAAAAAAGACGGAAAGAAAGTAGAGGAAAGAAATAAAAAAAAAAGCGAGAAGTAAAAAAAGATAAAAGTGAAAAAAGATAAGAGGAAAGAAATAAAATATATTGTAAGAGAAAGTGAAAGAAACGTAGAGGCTGATAAAGAGAATGAAACAGAGGAGCGTGGATAAAGAAAAAATAGATTAAAGAAAAAAAAAAAAAGAAACGAAAGAAGGAAAATCGAAGAATGATAAAGAAAGAAGAAAAGAAAAAAAGAAAAGGAAGATGAAAAAAAAAAAGGATAAAAAGTGAGAAGGTACAAATAGGAAGATTAAAAGATCTGTCCGAAAAACGCCACAACGAAGACGTAGAAAGAAAGAAAGAAAGAAAAAAGAAAACGTCTGTGTGTGAGAGAGATAGAGAGATAGAGAGATAGAAATACAGCGTATTGATCGTAGAAAAATGAAGGAATAAAAACAATGAAAAAGTAGCGAGAATTAATGTTATATTCCGTTAACATCTTATCAGAAATGCTATCTTCTCAAGCTGTAAACTCTTAGTATTATTCAATGTATTTCGTTCGTTTCATTATACCCTTGCCATGCTTCTGCAGGGTGTGGTCCATTCCCCGCTGGGCTAATGTAAGCATCTGCAATTCCCTTACCCAAAGACGTTACACTGAAACGCAAAGAAAATTATTTACATTAACCGAAAACATATCGATATTAATTTTGCTATAAGATTCAGAAATGACATTTGTTATGGAGTAGAGCCGCCATATCTGGGCTTGAGATGTCCGATCCTTACTTGTCTATTATGATAGAGTCCAAGAGCGACTATCCGGCCTTGAGGGTGATTAATTATTTTCCACTTTCCAAGTCTTTTCCCACAGACGAAACTTCGCAAGCCTCTCGCTACTCTGTCGCTATTTCCACGCGAGATAGATACCTTGCTTCCACCAGCCCTGACCTTTGCAACTGGCACCCACCATGCCACCTACACACTGGTGAATCATTTCTTTCGTATTCTATTAATAAGAAGTAAGTTCGACGATTCTGGCAGCTTCTTTCCAAGAACTGCTGCCTTCTGGAACCGGCTCCTAGCAGGATGTTTTCCCAATGACTACAATCTGGATGTCTTTAAATGTATGACTGTTATCTTTCGTACGTAAACTCATGAACTGCACTTCTCGCCTTTGCTTAGGCTCATACAACACTGCATAGCAATCATCTACCTTGAGTGGCTCTTTGACCATCATTAGTTTGAATATTAATATAAAAATATACATAGACGTTGCTGATTGCATTTGACTTCCTTGTTCATACATTTTATTATCTTTCTAAAGGTTGGACACAAAAACTTAAAAACGCATCATTTTAGTAGGTCATGTGGCATATATGGCCCTAAAGTTTACAGATTAGAGTTAATCCTGTGGATTATATAGCAAGTAGGGGATTACTGGATGGAATTGACAGACCCACGCCGAACTGTTTTTGAATTCCTAGTTATCTTTCTCTTAAACTTGTTTTAAATAAAAGGCTAGAGGGTCTAGTCTACCTTGCTATTTGGGAAGGTAGAGAATTCATAACAAGGTTATTTGTGCGAAAGAAAATGCATTTGCCTTTGGTGGAAGTTGAACTCGGCACGACAACCCCATTTACCACACCGATAATCATTACGCAATAACCGCACCGATAACCACGACGATAAGCGACAATCCCATTTACCACACCGATAACCACTACAATAATCACTAATATAACCACTAAGATAACCGAAAATTCCATTTACCACACCGATAACCAATGGATAACCACTATGATAACCGACAATCCCATTTACTACAAGGATAACCACTACGATAACCACTAAGATAACCGACAATCCATTTACCCCACCGATAACCACTATGATAATCACTAAGATAACTACTAAGATAACCGACAATTCCATTTACCACACCGATAACCACTAGGACAATGACTAATATAACCACTAAGATAACCGAGAATTTCATTTACCACGCATGTAACCACTACGATAACCACTAATATAGCCACTAAGATAAGCGACAATTCCATTTAACACGCCGATAAACACTAAGATAACCACTAAGATAACCAACAATCCCATTTACCACACCGATAACCCCTACGATAACCACTAAGATAACCACTACACTAACCGACAATTCCATTTATAACACCAATAGCCACTACGCTCGGCACACATACAAAAAGGCACATAAAACTTTTAAAATGAAAAAAAATAAAAACGTATGCCAAGAAAGTGTACAGCTTGTTTGACGGTATTCAGCACATAAAAATGGAATTGAAGAGTCGGGTTCAAATTTCGGTCGATTCAGTTTAGGTTCAGTTTCACACCATAACCTTGGAAATGGGCCTAAATACAGAATATAACACTACTTCTCGTATTCTTTTTCATAATTTTATTCTATTTCTTATCTTCCCAGATATGGGTTAAATAGTAGGGTAGACTAAATTCTCTATCATTGGATGGTAACTAGTCTGGGAAAAGAACTAAAATTCACATCCGAACCACCCCAACCTTTTCTTTGCCAAGAAAAAAAGTCACTTCACAGATAATAAAGAAAAAACGAATGTGGGGAGACTTGATTACCTACGTGCCGAAGATGAATTTAAAAATAAAGAATATCATTTAGGACAGAATCAAATCCTGTATATATGTTCCATGTCAGTTACCACACAGAGTAGAATCAAATCGTAGCAAAGTGAATATCATTGAAGAACACAAGATTGCAATATGACGGTGAAAGGTTTGGAGAATACATTGGATGCAGAATAACTTTCCATGTTAGATCTGTGGATCACGTTTTATTTTACCTCAGCAAAAAGAAACGGGTCTTTTACACAGCAAAACCACCAAATGACACCATTATCTACATAGCGAAACGCTTCCTCGGTGCGGCATTGTCAAGTAACTATCTGGCCAGGTGCCAGCAATTCTTAATAGAAAATTTCTTTTCAATTTCACCAAACACTGCCATCCAGTGGATTCTCTGTAGGCAGAGCTGCTAAAAGTTATCCCCAATCTAATGATGATTCTTTTCATTCTGGATTCTCGTATTCAATCCATTTTATTCTCAGCAAGTAACTTTTGACAGAAGATCAAAACCATATTATTTTTGCGGTTTTATTTCCTTATTTGAAATGAAATAACGGTTTAAATTGTTTAGTATATATATCTATATCCGCGAAGCCGGTATTAAAAAAAAAAAAAATTAAGTAGAGAAAGCCATATGTAAAAACGCTGACCCCCTTCTGCGTGAATTAAGCTGGCGCCATTTTTCGATTCTGAATTCTTCCTAGGGATTATAAATGGCGTACTACTATTAAGTGCCTGGGTTCATTTGTTTTACCAATTTGTATGAGTCAAAAGTTTCTAATTTTTCAAGTTTTTTCCTGTTGAGCCGAAGATCTTTTTAAAACTTTGTAACTCAATTCCGTCCTCAGCGTGCTTGCATCTACTGTATCATCAGCTTAAGTGTTAGGGACACACTGTCCCGTTTCAGATGCTTGTTTCTCCTGAGAAAAAAAAACAGGGATGGTAAACAGTTTAGAATTTGTATTGTCCTTTCAACCATGTGAATAAATTTTCGTTTATTGACAAAATTCTCTTGAAGTACACACAAGCTTACGCACATGAAATAAGTAAACTTTAAATAAATTTCAAAAATTTCTCTAACATTATGCCAAAAACTGACGCTGGTAATTTTTATACTAATCAATTATTTTATGCAATTATTTGCTTGGAAAATCTAGCTTAGAAAATCATTGAAATTTTTCATTCAGAGTTGGTTTTCGGTACATCTTGTTGAGCCAGAATGTTCGGTAGTTTTACAGAGGTCTTATCATTCTCAACAGAGTTTTCAGATAAAACGAAGCCGTAAGATAAAAACAGGGATAAAGCAATGATAAGTATGTTTGTCTAAATGAAGTGATTGTATATTTAAATATCATTTGACAACCATCAAGGCAATAAAGCCGCTAAGACGCAAGGGGTTACTGAGTGTTAGAGAATAAAGGTGCAA
>OZ010590.1:44158465-44235965 GCA_963932145.1 Acanthosepion lycidas | reverse complement strand
AGATATAATTGGAAAAGATGGGAAAAGATACAGAAAGAAAAGGGAAGACAGGGAAAAATTGATGGAGAAAAGAAAGGAATAAAAAGAAAAGAACAGTAATGGAATGTTCTGTTAACATCTTGAATCCCATAATATCACTGTTTTTCTCTTTCACTGACTGAATTCCGTTAAATGCCTGATCTTACATCTAAGGTCCTTTAAGAACACACGCATTAGGCCAAGCTTTAGAACACAATACTTCATATAAAGACAATTATGGATTATTGCGCTTTGTCATTCACTGGGCCGGATTACTGATCCTTAGTTTAATATCGACAAGAAAAATTAAGAAAACATTTTTTTTTTCACATAAATTCATATTTAAATATAAATTCCAACAGTTTCGTCTCCGTAAGAACCAGATTAGGGAAAACGTGTTTATAACACAGGTTCGATCCTTTCAAAGCAATCTTATACTCTTTATTTGGTACCGGAGTGAGAAAATATAAACTTTATTTGGTACCGGAGTGAGGAAATATATATTTAGACATTATTCTTTGACAAACCTCAATGAATTCTAAGTAACTGCAATTATTAACTTGCAAAACAAACAAACAAACAAACAAAAAAACAAAAAACAAATAAACACTTATACTTACACGTAGAATCAGAAAGAGGCTGTTAAATTTTGTGGACGCCATTGTTGAAACATGATTTGGAGAATTTGTCACTTGCAGGACAAGAAGGAAACGAGAGAAGCATTGTAAAAGGCTTGTGTAATTGTATGTCAGAGCAGAAGCCTAAAAATGGTGAGATCGACAACGATAAGAAGTTGTGGAGAGTCATAATCGCCAACTTCCTGAAGATACGTGGTGTACAAAAGAAAACCCTTTGGAAAGGCTTTAATATCTCTCTTCTTTCTACAACATACGGATTAAATAGCAGTATAGATTCGGGTCTGTAATCTTGGTTGGCAACCAGGCTATGAGAAGGAAATCTTTGAATTCGGAACCGAGGAGAAAGCAGCAGAAAACGAGTTCGCTATCATTTCTTTTCTTTTTTTTTCTTACAGTAAGGTTCAACCTTTACAAGGCTCGGGAGCCACTTGAGGTAGAGGGTTACGTTAGGATGCCATTTGTGTGTATTGGAAGATAACAGTTGTCTCTAGCCATGAACATGTTTAGATTGTAGTGATCAGGGAACCATCCTGTTAGGAGTCTGTTACACAGGGCAGGAAGAAGCTGCTCGTGTGGAACTTACATCACACCGGTGGAATACGAAGGGATTGTGTGTGGTTTGCGACTATGTAAGTGGCATGGCGTGTTCTTGCCGTGGAGTTTTGACTGAGCGAGACCAGGGAATGTAATTCTTCGGAGCACTTTCCGTTGAAGTAGCTCTAGAAAAGCGAGAGGCGTGACACATCCCGCCTGTGGGGGAGATGTTGAAAGGCGAAGAATAATACAAATGCATGAGCAACCACAGGATTTATACACACATGATGACGAGCGCACATACATACATATGAGTTTAGCTGTACAATACATGCACATATAGATATGCACGTAAATACACACATAAGCACATAGATACGCATGCATATGCTTAAGCTAATAAACAGTAAACATGCAAAAGCTATACTTTAATTAAACGTGTATGAATATATATATACATATCTATGTGGGTTTGTGTCTGTGCATTTATGTGTGTATAGGTGTGTGTGTCTTTGTGTATGCGTGCCGTTTTTATACAAATAAATATTGGGTGAGTGCAAATGTTTAGATCACACATATTTGGGAAACAAGATACCGAATAGACGTATTTTTTAAATAATTGTGCTGGAAAGTTTCGTATGTAATATGTTTTTGCAATATATATATATATATATATATATATATATATATATATATATATATATATATATATATATATATATATACTCATCTAATACGAATTTATCGATTCATCGTATTCATCTTGAAACTGTTGAATGTTCATCTTGAAGGGATATGTTTTGGCTTTTTACAACGTGGTCTCCGCCCCTTGCCATTTTTTTTTTACAACTCCCCCCCGCCACATTTCTTTTTTCATTCGCATATTCGCAGGTTGTTGCTCCTTTCCCAACTTCAGCAAAGAAAGAAAATCCGATATTACTGTGTCCTGCTCGAGAGAAAATGTTATTATTTGTTTTCCATACCCAATTTTTAGTCTCCCAATGGATACAATGGGCGAATCTTTTACATATTTTGGTAAGAATGATTTGCAAGAAGTATTCTATTTTTCGGAGAGTTGTTTTCGAGATGCTGCATTGAAGGTTTTCAAAATACATCGGCGCAGAAGAGAATTACACATATGCGCGAGAGTATACACTCATAGCCACATATAGACATTATAGGTTTTTGTTCTTTCGTCCGATATATATATATATATATATATATATATATATATATATATATATATTATACTGCAAAAAAATCAAAATTAGCTCATGTGAGCATTCTCTGTGGATCAGTTTTAATATCTGATATTACTAGAATCTACCCGGATTATATACCAAAAACACTATACCGACATGAGGTAATTTTGGATTTCTTGCTGTATAAAATATATGTTCTGTTATAATAGATTGAAGTCTATTTATGGATCAGTTTTAATATCTTATATTACTAGGATCCACCCGGATGATATACTAACAGATCCATTACCTGTACTATATATATATATATATATATATATATATATATATATATATATATATATAATTATTTACATAAAAATATGATTCCATCGCTACATAAGAGTTCTCATGTTTCAAAACAAGAGCCGAAAACTTCAACATAAGTATTTGAATTAAATTGAATTTAAGTACCAAGCTCTGTTCCATCTTCAAGCGAACTTTTGGGGATACCAAAAAAAAAACATTCGCTTGAAGATGGAACAGAGCTTGCTAATTTAATTCAAATAATTATATTGAAGTTTTCAGCTTTTGTTTTGAAACATGAGAACTCTTATGTAGCGATGGAATAATATTGTTAAATAAATAATTATATTTATGTTCTACTTTTGTATCGAGCACTATTTTTAAAAATAATAACAAAAATACTAAAGAACTTTGGATTATTTACCTAACGAGTTCTTTGCTATTTTCTATATATTTTACACACACACACACACACATATATATATGTATATACATATATATATATATATATATATATTACAGTTCTAATCGTTATATATATATATATATATATATATACACACACATGCACACACACGGATACGCACACATATAATTATATATATATATATATATATATATATATATATATATCGGGTGTAACAGCAAAATTGTCCAATTGTTAGATTAACCTTCAAACCGTTGTATCTTAGAAACCATTAAAGATATCTTACTGGAATTCCTCCAGTTCTTTTTTAAACACAGTTGGACTCTACTTTCAGCAATAAGAATGCATAATTACTTTCCAAACTTGACAGAGAAATCGGGATGAATTCGATCATAAACGAAAATATCATGTTCATCATTAATTAATCATAGCTAAGGATAGGAAGCTCACGAAGGATTGAAATAAAGTTCAAAGATATATATATATATATATATATATATATATATATATATATATATATATATATATATATATATAACGAAATATAGTTAAAGGTGTGCTATATTTATAGGATAAAGTGCTCAATCTCAGAGATAGAGCGTATGTAATTATATTATTATTATTATTATCATTATTATTATTATTATTATTATTATTATTCCAGGATCATTGTACAATTTATTCAGGATGATCTTTGCTCTCCATAACCTTTTAACTTTCTTCTATCCTTTAGTAACAGGGTCCTTCACAGGTTTATCGTACGATTTCATTTTCAAGTCTTTTGATCACTGCTCTTTGGACTGTCATAACTGAAACTCTTCTCTCATATGCGAAATGTGTTACGAAATGAGTTGGATCTTTTCTAATTGATCTCTTTAGCTCCAAGTTGAAATGATAATCCCTCTTGCTGTTGTGACCTCTTAATCCAGTTTTCCTCTCTACTGTTCCCTCTTTTTTACACTTTTTCACGGTTCTATTCATGCTTCATGAATGGAATCTGTAGATGGAAGCCAGATTATTAATGTTGGTACTGAATCATTTTTCCTTTCACCATTGCTCAGTTGAGAAGACAGTCGGACTGACACAAAACGATTTTAACCTGTTCTCTTACTAGCTGAATAACTTAAATGGTTTTTCAGTAATTCTTACTCTTAAGAGTATCAAGATGACTGACCGTCTAATCCGTAAATCTGTCGAAAAGAATCTCAATTAGATTTGTGGTTTTTTTTATTGCTGGTAATGTTTTTTTCTTCAAAAATGTATTGTTGGTAAGATTTTGTCGTTCAAATATGCATTCCAGGCAATGTTTCTTCCTTCAAAATTATTTTGCTGATAATGTCTTTTTCTTCAAAAATGTATTGCTGATAATATTTTTCTTTCAAAAATCTATTACTGGTAATATTTCTTCCTTCAAAAATGTTTTTTCCTTCAAAAATGTATTGTCGGTAATATTTTTTTCTTCAAAATTTATTGCTGGTAATATTTTAACTTACAAAATATTTGACTGGTAAGTTCCTTTCTTCAAAAATGTATTGTTGATAATATTTTTGTTGAAAATTCTGACTGATCGACGTTAATGGAATGTTACTAGTTTGGTTATCGAGCCATTGAATGTAACTAAGCGGTATTTCACTCCGCTTAGCTGTTATAGCTAGGCCAGAGAAGAGATTAGCTGTCAAGCTCTGGTCATCTAGAGTTGTATAATCAGTATAGATATTCATAAATGATTGGTGTATACACATAGGCAAATATCTTAAGTACATCAGTCAATCAGTTATGTGCCATGCGTGATACACATTTAGGCGATCATGTATCTTTCGATACATGACTGACGAGACAGATTTTTTCCTGCTGTATAGTGCCATTTTTTTTTCTGCGGTAGACCAGTAGAACCCGGTCTATCCCGCTATTTACTGATATCTGGGGTGGGGGGGGGAGAAGAAGAGGATTCCTTATTAGCACATAAGTGAATGTAATGGATTCGACTGCAATTCGAACTCGGTTCTCGGATTCATCAATCCGAACCGCTATCCATTACTCCACCTTGCTTCCTTAAGTACGTAAAGTGATAAACAATAGCATACATTTTTTTTTGTTTTAAGTTTTAGACGCAGTGTTTCCCTGGGTTCCTCGTAAACTAACCTAAAAAGAACAGTATTTTAAATAAGAGTTGAAACAGATAAAAAGGGTTATTGTTCTGTATGATTCAGCGCAAGGTTGTTTTGTTTGATAAATTTCTAATCCTGTAAACATGTGTAGGGGCCGCCGTGTATCGAGAAGGAAATCTATTGCCATTCGTTCACTGAAACTGATAGAGTATTAAAAAGCTTTTCATATAGAATTTAATTTCTAGCTTAAATAATATTTGTGTATCAGGAGATAAATTTATAATCCTGTAAGCAATGTTGCACTTAAAAATGCCGAATGTAGATGATTGAACATCTGTGCTTGAGATACCGAATGATAGAATTATTGCTTTTCTGTTAGTTCAACACGATGGGTGGCCGCTAGATAGATAGATAGATAGATAGATAGATAGATAGATATGAACAGATTTATATATATATATATATATATATATATATATATATAGATAGATAGATAGATAGATATGAACAGACAGAGATAGATAGATATGAACAGACTGAGATAGATAGATAGATAGATAGATAGATAGATAGATAGATAGATAGATATGAACAGACTGAGATAGATAGATAGATATGGACAGACTGAGATAGATAGATAGATATGAACAGACTGAGATAGATAGATAGATAAATAGATAGATAGATAGAGAGATAGATAGATAGAGAGATAGATAGATATGAACAGACTGAGATAGATAGATAGATAGATAGACATGAACAGACTGATAGATAGATAGATAGATAGATAATGAACAGACTGAGATAGATGTATACATATGAACAGACTGCGAGATAGATATGAACAGACTGATATATATATATATATATATATATATATATATATATATATATATATATATATATATATATATATATATATATATATATATAGAGAGAGAGAGAGAGAGAGAGATAGATAGATAGATATGAACAGACTGAGATACATAATCCTGTAAGCCATGTTGTACTTAAAAATACAGAATGTAGATGGTTGGACAACTTTGCTTGATGTATAAATCATAGAATTAATGCTTTTCTTTTAATTCAACAAGATGGGGTGTCGCTAGATAGATAGATAGACTGAGGTACCGAATAAGAAAATTATTGCTTTTCTGTTAGTCCAACTCGATGGTTGATCACTTGGGAATTCCATGCGATGTAAGCCTGGATATGCCGGTGGTGTAATGGATAATGGCTTAGTATTGTTAATCGGAAAGCAGAGTTTCAATCCCCTCCGTGTTCTCTATATTCTCTTACGCGCAAATGCCCTTGGGAAACATATGAAATCATCTCTTCTCCCCCAATAATAAGACCCTGTATAATTAAACCATTTGATATATCCCGGAAAAGGATATATTTGAACGAAATAGCTAAGTGGTTTTGGCTATTATAACCAAGTAGAATACGGTAGCAGGGTTCGACTGATTACGCGTCGTAGTCGCAGGTAAGAAGTGTAGATCAATGGCGTAGTCCAATGGGCGTCGTTATAGACTTAGCTCTCAGACAAAGGCTCTTGACTTTCCTACACGTCCGTCGGCATTTATGACGGACACCAGCCAATGATATTCCATTGGGAGATGGGGGGGCACAGGTGTACGCATATTCCATTATATCACCATTATTATCTAAGCAAAATTCTTACACTCTAAAATATTTTCTGATTTGAACTAACCTACAAATGTTTCATAAGACGTAGTAAACGAATTTATCACGTTTATTACGTCCGCATCACAGAAATACTGGTTCTCGTGCGATTACCGAAGTTAAGCAACGTCGAGCCTGGTTAATACCTACATGGGTGACAGATTGCGAAAACATGTGTTGTGAGTTTCGGTGTGCGGGTATCTAATTGTTTGGGATTGGAAAATCGGAGAGCCGTGTTCCAGTTACAGTTGGGTGCGTTATAGTCACTTATGTACAAATTCCCTTGGGAAAAATAAGAATCCATTTATTCTATAATTAGTAAGACTAAGACTCGTGCAACTAAACCATTATTATTTCCAATAATAAAATTATAACTGTGTACAAAATATTAAGATTTCGGCATTAAATAACCTACAAATTGTTGATATACCGCTCAACAAACCAACGAACAAATTAATCAAGCAATTTTGTATATTTACCGAATTCATTTTGCTTTCATTGTTTAATTAGCTTCTCAAAATATTCTCGCCTTTTCTTAATATTAGGTTGGTGCAAAAATAATGTCGGTTTCTTACATATTAACATATGTGAGAAAACGACATTATTTTTGCACCAAACTAATAGTAATAATATATACATACATACAGGCACACACACACACATATATATATATATATATATATGTGTGTGTGTGTGTGTGTGTGTTCGTGCGCGCGCGCGTGTGTGTGTGTGTGGATGTGTGCACACCTCCCTATTGCTGTGTGACTGAAATAAGCTAATATTGCCTTCGTTGGATTTTTCTGAAAAAAAAAAAATATATATATAAAAAAAATGATAGGAAAATGTTTTTTTTTTCAAAAACTTGAAATTATATCCTTTTGTATTTCGCTTATAAATAGTACACGTCTGTCCAATTCAGTGTAATTGCCGGGTTAAAACGTATATTAGATATAATTATATAGCCATAGTCATCAAAGTTATTTTATGTTTGTTTTAAACGCTATCAAGAGACGCGTCGATACACACTTACATATTCGGTTGGGATAGAAGTCCGTAGTGGTTTTGAGAGTTGCCATTTGAACAGGTGATTTCGTTTCAAACGTAACTGGAATTCATGTCTAGATATCTGACGTGACTTCCCGCTGTCATTTGCATGGTAACTGCTCGGACGAGCTTGTTTTCCCCTCTTGCCCCGACTACATGCATTCAAGCGTGGTACTAGATTGGCATCAAGTCGCACCCTTTTGATGCTAACGGACACCTTCGCTTCTACCCCAACAGTTTTCTTTCTCGCACTTAGCGCCTGTGGAACCTCCTTCCACTTACTTGCTTCCCTTATAAGAACAACATATAAAAATTTAAATGCAACATCAATCGCAATCTTCAGTCTTCTTGTATCCGATTCATCTTTTGTCCATTCCTCAATCCTCTCTATACTCACTCTTCTCTTTCACTTAAACTCCCTGTAACCTCCTGCATACCAGAAGAAAATGTCGATTGATATTACATTCAAATTTTTTTAGATTATAGCTATCATGGAAGCAAATAAGAGGAAGGGAGTTTCACTGCTGGGAAGCGCGAGAGAAAAATCTGGTGAAGTAGAAGAGGCGGATATATTTAACTGTTTCTACAGTAAAAAGGTTGGACCGAGATGTCAACCTAGTCGCACGCTTAAAATCATGAAGTCAGGGCACCAATGAAAATAGCTCGTCTAGGCAATTCTGATGCACCCTGTAGTTCATGTCGTACCTTTAGGTGGGAGGTATTGCTGGGAGGTATATGTGTGTCTGGAGGTGGGTAATCTGCTGCATTTTCTATTTTGTGCTGGTATGGAAAAGTCCGTTATTTTTAAAAGTCGAAATGATACTGGAATGAAGAGTAAGAAGGTATGTAGTTTATAAACTAATCTCCTGGTCGGTATCTGTTGACTTTTCTGAGCCTGGCTGCCTAAATAGCGCTCTTTATTTTTTTATGTCACTGATTAGAGATCACGACAAGAAAAAAAAAACATCTTTCCAGCGTCGTCTTTACATTTGACTCGTTATCTTTTCACAGCACGACGTAATCTTCTTAAACCCCTTTAGATATCCCTGGATCCAATCCCAGTATATGGCTCTAACTTACAGGAAAAGCTAAAGATACACATATCTGCACCCAGATAAAGAAGAGAGTGACAGCCAAATAGAAACAGGGTGAGAGAGAAAGAGATATATATATATAGAGAGAATGAGAGAGTAAGAGAGAAGCAGAGAGAGATAGAGAGAGAGAGAGAGATAGAGAGAGAGAGAAAAGACAAATTAGCAAACAGAAACTGGTAAGAGAGATATATAGAAACATAAAGAGATAGATAGATAGACAGACAGACAGATAGATAGACAGATAGATAGGTGTACAGAAAGAGAGATAGAAAGAGAGGCGTACAGAAAGAGAGAGAAAGAGAGACACGTGGACAGAGAAGAAAACAAGGAAGAAAGTGAGAGCAATATAGACTAAAACACAGAGAGAATGAGACAGAGAGACAGCAACAGAAAGAGAGAAAGTCAGAAACAGAAAATAACAGCGAGACAGAGAGAAATGCATAGAGAGCGAGAGAGAGAGAGAAAGAGAGAGAGGGGACATACAGGTAGTTTGATAGACAAACAGAAAGAGAGAATAAAAGAGAGAGTGAAAAAGACAGAAAGGAACATAGAGAGAGAGAGAGAGAAAGAGAGAGAGAGAGAGAGAAGAGAGACATATATACAGAAAAATTGAGAGATGTAATTGAATATAATAAAATAAGTGGGTGCTGAAAGTTCTCAGTTCGACGCACTTCTCAAATTACTAAATATCAGATTTTCGTGGGGAAGTGCTTTTTTCACGTCGAGCATAAAAGGAATAAGTTGAGAGCCATGATCGCTTACATCTTGGAGGGTCGTAGAACATTAAAAATATACCAAGCGAACCATCTGATCCTTTTAAATATCAACCTATTAATCTTCTACCAATTTTTGGCATCGGTGGAGTAATGGATTGCCACATGCTTTGAGAAATTGGAGAACCGAGTTCGAATTCCAGCCAAATCCATTATATTCAGTTACGTACTAAAACTCTTTTGAAAGGCATGAATCCTCATCTCCCCTCATTGCAATGGGTAAATAGGCAGAACAGACTGGGTTCTATAGCCCCTGGATGGCAATTGGTCTACTGCTGAAAGAAATGGCAACCTACTCCGTGAAAAAATCTGCCTCGTCAGTCATGTATCGAAAGATACCTAGTTACCTAAGCGGGTATCATGTGTGGCAGATCATTGACGAGAAGTTCTAATTAATTTTAGAATTGGTTAAGCACCTCACATCGCAGGGTCTTTTTTCAGATAGGAAATATGGCTTTCGGTTCTCTAGGCCAATTCCTGATGTGTTGACGATTATTGCTGAAAGAGTCTATCAAGCTCTAAATAAGAATGGTGAAGCTCGAGCTGGAGTTTTGGATATCTCGAAAGCATTTGACAGAGTTTGGTATATTGGTTGTCTTCACAAGTTGAAAGGTAATGATATTTCTGGACGAATTTTGTAACTGATTCAATCTTTCTTATCAAATCGCGAAAGGAAAGTTTTCTTGAATGGCCACACTTCTAGATCTTTTTGCCTAAAAACAGGTCTTCTCCAGGGATTTATTCTGGGACTTACGTTGTTTCAAAACTTTCATAAATGACCTTACTGATGTCATCATTTCTCAATTTGCTATCTATGCTGGTGATTCAAATATTTACTCCGGTTATAGTAAATCTGTTAACATCAAATGTTAAATGAGGCAAGTGATTAGTTAATTTTAACGTTTCAAAAACGAAACTGCTCTGGTTTAATAATCTGAGCGAACCCTCTTTAACTTCCATCAGTATGGCTGATGCTAACCTCCAGGCGAATGATTCATTAGCATTCTTGGACGAACGTTTTCAGCTGAAAGGAAGTAGAAATAGTATAGTGAATCAATTTCTAAGTCTACAACTAAGTTGGTTCATTGTGTAGCGCTAGACAATTTTTCACGCCAGAATGCCTCTTACATAAAGGGTGTTGCAATAACTTGTACTGACTTTTAAACTTGAATTAAGTTTAAGAGGCTAATGATTTTTTCCTTTTTTCTTTTAGATTTAACAACTTAAGTCTTTGGCAATTTCAACCATGGAATGATTAACAATCAAACATGTTAAATTTATCGAAGCCTATTACGAAAATGGACGTTCAAACAGAAATGCATTTCGCGCACCAGCCGAGAATGCAATTGGAAACGATATAACGTTGTTGTGGAGAGGTTCGATTCCTGAACGCGATGACAAATAGAGGTGTCTGGATTTTCGGCCATTTTCGTGCACTGCAGCAATGTTTTTAGCTGAACGGCGTAAACGAGCACGCAGTGGTGTTTTCATATCTGCCACCGACCCAGCTTGTTTGAATTTACGAATATTTTTTCTAATTGCACTCTTGAGACTTTAACACGTTGTTTGATTGCTAATCTTTCCATGGTTGAAATTGCCAAAGACTTCAGTTGTTAAATCTGAAAGAAAAAGAAAAAAATGATAAGACTCTTAAACTTAATTCGCATTTAAAATCGATCGTAGTTATTGGAACACACTTTTATAAGTCTACCATTTGTCCTTGCTTTGAATACCACTTCTACATCTGTGCTAATACTCCTGCTATATATTTAGAGATTCTTGATAAAATCGAAAGAATCTGTAATATTATTGGCCCCTTTTTTACCAGCGTGACGTTGCTTCCCTGTGTCATCTCTATAAATACTTTCATGGTAATTGTCCTGATGAACTTCCCTCTACGGTAATTAATCTTTATCAATTTTAGTGCAATAGTAGGCTGGGGGCAAGGCCTGATCCTTTCCCCACTTGAAATAGCTAAATATAACCTCAAGTTCAATGGTAACAGTTTCTTCTATCGCGCTTCTCGCTTGTTTGAGACTCTTCCGGCTTTTTCTTTCCAGACAGTCATCTTCAAAAATTTAAAGGTAATGTCAATTTGTTATCTTCTGTATTCTTCGTGCTAGTTCTTTTATTGTCCTCTCTATTTAGTAAGTATTTTTTTCTCATATTCAATAACACTCAGTAGCCTTGATTAGTGTGAAATGATTAACAATATTTTATGAATCTCTTAATGCTTAATTGTTTATTTTAAAAAAAAACATCTTGCTCTCCTCAATGCCGAAATCCCTCATGGCATTTAATTTCTTAGTTGCAATGATTCTGACCTTCACAGCTAAGACCCCCCCGCCTTGTCATGTACACGGGGACAAAATGGTGTCCATTCTCTCATATTCCATTAGGGAGAAGGAAGTTCCACTGGGAGAGCTTCTTCGCAAGAAACGGCCGAGGGGATGTTTGCCTGATCACCAAGATCTTAATATTTTCAAGTTTAGGGTTAACCTATGTGCAACCTACATGTCATAATAAACTACAGTTTCTACATCCTCCTCTTACACTTACAACTTCATTGAGTAACGCTATATCACGAGTGGCTCTTGGGGTTTGATCATCAGTAAAAGGGTGAACATCAGTAAAATTTTGAATCAGATATTCTAACTTTGATTCAGTCATGCCAGTTATATATCTTTACCCATACGAACGGAAAATTGGCTCAAAATCGTACCGCAATACAAAACTCAACATCTATTTTAAACGTTGACAAAAGCATAACAAAAGAAAACATTTCTTTTTATTGCTCGTACAAAGAAAATAATTTACCTAGTTTTAATCCTGTCTTTTTTAGAATCGATTAAATCATACTAGTCATGTATGAAAAATTAAAAAGTCTCTTTCTCTCTTTGCGGCTTTAGCAATACAACAAAACTGATGTTACTCTGAAATCATTACAAAGCTGCCCCTGAGTAAAATGGACTGAGTTACAATACATGTTACAATGTAACAGCAGCCACGTTACAAAATCTCCCCATTGTTTATTTAATCATTTTCATGAATACCAGATATACTGCAACATTATCTTGTTTTGAAAAGAAAACCTTTTTTGTAATTACTTTGTTTTTTTATTTCTCTTTTTTTTTTCCTGGCTGGTAATTTCTTCTTTCATCCTTTCAATGAAATGCTGTCATAGCATTTTTATAAGACTGACTTTCCTCACAAACGTTGTTTTCGTTATATACATTGACACATTTAATAGGAAAGAAAAAATACATAAATTATTAAAACTGATTCATCGTATCAGTAATTCTTCTTCTTTGCTCATCTTTTCTTTCCTCATTCTCTTTTTTATCTTCTTCCTCATTCTCTTTTTCTTCTTCATTCTCTTTTACATATTGTTCTTCTAGTATTTCCTCTCTTTTTATTTCTCATTTCATCTTCTTCTTCATTCTCTTTTTTTCTTCCTTATTCTCCTTCATGCATTCTTCAACTTTTTCTTCATTCTCTTTTTTGTCCTAATTCTCTTTTTATCTTCTTCTTTCTGTCTTTTGCTCATTCTCATTTATATCTTCTTTTTCATTCTTTTTTTCGCCATTCTCTTTTACATAATTCTCCTCCTCTTCCTTTTCGCCTGCGTTCTCTTTTTCTTCCTCATTCTCTTTTTCATCATCTTCTTCTTCAACATTCACTTTTTTCTCATTCTCTTATTACTTTCTTCTCAATTTTCTTTTTCTCCCGAAGTCTCTTTTTCATCTTCTTCTTTTCCATTCTCTTTTTCTTCCTCGTTCTACTTTTATCTTCTTCTTCATTCTTTTTTCTTCATCATTCTGTTCTTCATTTTCTTCTTCGTCGTTTTTTCTTCATTATCCATTTCATCTTCTTTTTCTTCTTCATCCGAAACTTCTTCCTCTTATCCCTCGTGTGATTCCTCTTATCTTGTTTTTGATTCTCTTCTTCTTTCTTTCCTTCTTCAAATTCGTTTTCCCCTTCTCGTCCTTCTCATCCTCTTCTTCTTCTTCTTCTTCTTCTTCTTCTTCTTCTTCTTCTTCTTCTTCTTCTTCAGAATGTATTAGTAGTTGAACTATAAGCCGTAGTGTTGGTGGCGATGGCCACTTTAGTCGCCTTGGAGTTGGGTATCTTTAGTAAAAGTTTTACATTTTTTTAGTTGTTATGGAGACAGAGTACATTTATAAAAAATCTGAACTAAAACATTTCCAAGTCAGCGTCTGTCTTCGCCAGAGGGCCACAAATCCAAGAAAAAAAATCATTTCTATTGTAAGCTTACAAAATGACACGTAACCAAATGCAGATTTACTTATTTTCTTTCTTTCTTTCTTTTTACATTTTATTTATAACTAACATACAATCATATATATGTCACTCCATCAATAGCTATATATCTATTCATCTATCTGTTTTTAATCATTCAAAACTCAGCAAGGCGATAACGTCACTAAGTCACAAGGGGCTACTGAGAGTTATAAAATAAGAAAAAAAAATCTTTATTGACGAGAAAGAATGATAAAAGAACTGCTTTCAAGGGGACATAAAATGATGGTTAACATTAGATTCCGCAGTTGACAGGAAAGAAAGTAGCCAGCAGGAACTTCCACAGGTTAGAAGTGTAAGAGAAGAAAACGTTAGCATAGAACTTCCGGATACATGTAGCATTTTTAACAGTAAAATGATAAGACTTAATTCATAATCTAGTGCTGCCCCTACACCCTTGTGCAAATTAATGGAAACAAAATTAATACTTCGATAATTATTTACTTTTTTACGTAATTTTCCAATGAAAGATGCCCCAGTGCACATATTAGTACTTCATATGTCCATTCCACGAAGTCGTTCCTTGCACACAAACCAAAGATTCTAGATTGGATTTAAATTAGGATAGTTTCGGAGCCAGTACATAGTACTTTGATTTGCTCACTGGTTAGGTTTGTCAGTGTGTTCGTGTTGTGTTACAGTTTTTGTACTCTTCTTTGGTATAACGTCCATCGCAGACAATGACCGTAGGACAAGTAATCGACAGTTAAGACAATAGTTTCTGCGCATGAGGAAAATATGACGTAATCACAGATGACGCAATAAATTTCAAGGCCAAACAAATTACATCATACACCCGGAAAATAGATTCATATTACTCCACACCACTGCAAATGACCTAATCTAAGGAAAAATAGAAATCGATTACACCCTGTCACACCATTGTATCTAAAAATGGCCGTATGATGAAAAAAAAGAAACTAAAGTGGTTGTTTGAAATAATTTGCACAAGGGTGTTGATTCGAGAATTAGAGGTATTAAAGCGGAATGATTAGAATATGAAAATATTTGTAGAAATGAGCAAGGAAGCTGCATTTCGGTGGTGCTGGGAATAGTGTCTGAAGACGAGATGTCAGGTCAGGACCGGTAGCATTTTCAGATTCTACTTTGAATTGTGCTGAGAATCTTTAAGTACATAGCCAAAGACCCAAACAGATGGTGGCAGCAATATTCGATGCACAAACCAATGGAAGAATTATAAATATACGTAATCGAGATTCGCGCAATAATAATCATCTCGAACAACACAGTGAGAAACAATTTCCTAGATTAAGATCGATCTACAACTTCTTTATTTATAACTAACATATATGTTATTCTATACGCATCTTTCTATACAAATAGATAACTCATTTGATTCATATCTATCTATCTATCTATCTATCTATCTATCTATCTATCTTCATCTATTCATTATCTATCTATTTATCTCATTCAGTTCATCTATCTATCAATCTATCTCATTCAGTTCATCTATCTATCTATCTATCTATCTATCTATCTATCTATCTATCTATCTAACTCGTTCTGTTACTCTAATTCTATCTATCTATCTATCTATCTATCTATCTATCTAACTCGATCTGTTCCTCTAATTCTATCTATCTATCTATCTATCTATCTATCTATGTAACTCGTTCTGTTCCTCTAATTCTATCTATCTATCTATCTATCTATCTATCTATCTATCTATCTATCTATCTATCTATCTATCTAACTCGTTCTCTTCCTCTAATTCTATCTATCTATCTATCTATCTATCTATCTATCTATCTATCTATCTATCTATCTATCTATCTCGTTCTCTTCCTCTAATTCTATCTATCTATCTATCTATCTATCTCATTCTATTCATTAAATTCTATCTATCTATCTATCCACACACACACACACACACACACACACACACACACACACACATATATATATATATATATATATATATATATATATAATGATAGATAAAAATCTTACGAATTATAATTTAGCCTGGTACAAGATTCTCTTATTTCAAAGGGTGGCATTTACCGTCTAAGAATGTCAACGTTCTAGTCTTTTACTTGAGCTCGAAATTCTGTCCATTGTGCCAGTGGGATGCGTTCTATTGTCCACTCCATTCTGTTTATTAACATCACTTTTATCTAGCACAAAGCCGGTGCGCCTAGTGAGAATCTACGCGATAATTTGACTGCGAATCAGTCCTGCCACACCTCGCATCATATACAGGCTGCGATGAGTAATTTTAAATGTGCGTATGCGCGTTGATTGTTTTTGATTTTGTCGACTGCACAGTAAAGTTGATTTAGTTGGGCCCCGTCTGTGTGAAAAAGAGCACCATGACGCTTTTCATTTGTCCAGAAATTTGGAAACGGCATGCTCTGCTTCTCGATATTCTGGCTAGAAGCTCCAAACGCACATTTCAGGGTGTTTGGATGTCAATCTGAGGACAGTGAAGAGGATTCGGAAAGAGTTGGAGGAGTCTAATAGTGATTACGAATGGACGGCGGCGTTGAAAACTCTGATCCTTCTGATATAAAAAAAAAAAACTTCCTAATTTCATTTCTTGATGAGGGCCTCAGACACAACAGGGAGGCCCACATCAGGTTCCTTGAGGAGGTTGTGTGGAACTGGGTCAAGAACGTGGCTGCAGGTAAACTCTATGTCAGGCAACAGAACTCTTCACCTTGGTAAACAAGCAGGAGAACCCAGTCATAGTTGTCAGACTATTTCTGAGATCAAATCCCTCTTTAAATCTGCCCACCTAACTCCGCATTTTTCTAAATACTCCTTGTTGATATATAAAATTATACAAAATTATATATCGTCATATTGTAGCGATTATTATCGCCATCACACACACATACATACATACAGAACATACGGCAAGCATTCATTGGCTAATCTCAAAACTAGCTTGCTGACTGGTCAATTCCGACCAATCAAATCACCTGCACGCGAGGAATAATTTTCCCGCGCACAAGCGTTGGAGCCTGTCACGTCAGACACAACCTTATATAAACGAAACACGAATAAGCCTCTCTCGTGTTTCTCTTTATTCATCTTTTTCCTTACTGCCTTTATGTAATCTTCAAGAGCTCCCGTCTTAACCGTGCGGTTAGACGTTAAAGAACATTGCCAACAACTCTTACCGACTTTGTCATAAGCCACCAGTAGAGTCCAGCTATTTACGCCTGTCTACACAAATCCACGACTTTACTCACAACGCACACACAGACACAGATTTTTGTAACACATTGCACATATCTTCCTTTCTGTGACTCAGCCAAGTTCATGAACTACCTCTCTCTTAATTTCTCAAAACAATACACTTCTTAATTAATTAAGAATTCTATTCTAACACCAGACTCTATTCAACATAGAATCCTGAACATTCTTATTCAAGAGAAATTCTTTTGAACATTCAATCTTAATCAGAATACAGTTAAAGGGAAACAACTTTTTTTTTCTTAATTACTACATATCATTGCATGATTGTTTTGTATGTTATTGTTTGAATATATATTTTATTGTTGATGCACAATTGGAGTGTCGTTTTTTTTCTTGAATCGTTAAATGGAAAATATAAATGCTCTCAGAACACGCTATTACATTTGATAACCTCAACGCATAAACCAAAGTAGGATTTACAATATCATAGATATGTATGAAATGTTTTGACAAAAAAGAAGAACCTAATGTTTAATTCTCCATCGCCAAATTCAGTGAATTTAAAATGTCTAGCCAGACTGTGGAAACACTGAAGCGAAATACTCCCAAACGTTTGCTATATATGAACACATTGATTACTATTTTTAACTGGCAATACTGTGTATTTTCCGTGTATCCTTATTGAAAATATAACTAAATTACGACATGGGGAAATAAAAGCCATTTATTATTTTTTTCGAACTTTTTCTTATACTTGAGGATATTTAAATGTGTGTGTGGTACGTTTGTATAAATGCACATACAAATACCTCACATATGGGTAAGTATACATTATATAATAATAAATACATGATTTGTGTTTGAAAGAAATGGCTTATTATTGACAGACACCCACATAATTCTCCGCCATTAGATGACTTATAACCTTATACAAAAATTAATTGGTATGCGAACAAGCAATGTATCCAATTTTAAAAATAAGTACGATGTAGTGTATCGATTTTTGTACACGACTGGGGTGATGAAAAGTACTTTTCTCAATCGACTTCCCAAAATTAGTATCTCAAAGACCAAACAACAACGTTTTCCACAGAAAAGTTAAGAAACATTGAGGCACTATATGCCACGTGACTTTTAACTGCGATGTTCTTACGTGGAAATTTATATGGCTCTATTATGTTGATCAGGGCAAGAATCATTCAGTATCCTTCATAAATCCACCCTCTCTCTGTCCCTCTTTTTCTCGCTCTTTCCCTCTCTATGCTTATATATATATATATATATATATATATATATATATATATATATATATATATATGGATAAAAAAGACAACTGGAAAATATATTTGTTTGCCGACGCGTTTCGTCAATCCGAATTTATCAAGGCAAGTTTAAAAGTGAAATGTTTTTTTAGTCACATTAAAATCAAAATAGTAAGGGAAAGCTACTTTGTAAGACTCCTTCTATTTGTTTTTGTTTTTTTTTTTACTAAGAATTTTTAATAAGAAAAACAAAAATAAACAAAAAATTAACAATATCCAGAAGTAGGCTTACAAAGGAGCTTCCATTTAATATTTTGATTTTAAAGTAAATAAAAAATGTTTCGCTTTTAAACGTGCCTTGATAAAGTCGGAATGACGAAACGCGTCGGCAATGACTAAGAAATATATTTTCCAAATGTTTTCTTTTTATCCAAATTGTCTTTTCTTTCGAATTATTCTGAGAAATTAACACACACACACACATATATATATATGTATTTGTGTGTATACGAAATAAGCACTATTTAAAAAAATGAGTGTCTATTCAAATATGAGTATAAACCAGAAATAGCGTTTGAAGTAATATGAAGTAATATATATATTCATATAAATATATATATATATATATATTTATATGAATATATGTGTTTGTGTATGAATATATGTGTTTTTGTGTGTGTGTATATATATATATATATATATGATAAATGTACAACTTATCTTAGTCGTAGGTTTCTGAAGTACGTCAGAGGACTAAATGCGTCGGCTAAGGTAAGTTTTCCTTTTGTTTTTATTCATATTTTTGGATATATATGAAATGTTAGACGCACACACACATACACACACACACACACATACACACACACACACACATATATATATATATATATATATATATATATATATATATATATATATATATATATACTTGTTTATTCTTTTTTAAGATCCAGGTAGTAGCACCATACATTAACTCCGCCTCTACAGTGTCTCGAAAGAATCTCCGCTTGAGGTTGTCTGCTGGATCAGTTTTCCAGATTTCCAGATTTCCAGATTGCATTCATTTCATTAAATCTGGCCTAAGCTTCAATTGTGCGAAATTTCACATCTTTTTCACTTATGCAAACGCAAAATGCGATTTCTACGACACTGCTTGCGAGTAAAACATTAACTCGCTGTTGATCTACTGTTTGGGGCTATAGGCCATGGAGCAAAATGAGTTGATCGCCCAGCAGCCAACTACATTGACCAGCTATGTTATGACACAGAATTCCTCCCTAATAATCTTCCGACCTTGATGCAGGTCTGTGATATTTGGTGTGTTAGGCTCATGAATATCCGTGCTAAAAAAAAACACAACCGAATAATTTATTCTTAGTGCATATATATACATGCGTGAGTGTTTGTGTGTGTCTTCTAATTTCTCTCGCAGTGTACGGGTGTTTTACTTAAAAACACAACGACGCCATTATGGTTTCATAGATGGCCATGGTTGATTGAATTATATATTCTTGAAAAGATGCAACAATCGAGGTTGAATTACGACTGTCTCTGTCATTTTATGACCGTCACACTGCATTAAAAGCCAAACGGTTTTGAACGAAGTTATTTTTCTTCGTTCCTTTACTTAATGCCATTAGATTCTTCTGTGGAATATTGGTTCACGCCGTCACCATGCTAAACGATTCTGATGTGGTTTTTTCCTGAAAATTACTACGGAGTAAATTTGTTAGCCACAAGCCCAAACTCTTTCAAGTTCAGAATTTTCCTCCGCCAAGTCTGGTTGCCAAGCAAAGAGAGAAATGAAAATTTGGGAATCCAAAATTCCAGGATTGTTGATCCGGATCCAGCCCGGAATGTTTTTAATTTTCCGAGGGAGTCATCCTGATTCCAAAATGGGATGATATCTTGGGCTACGGCCTCTAGGAGTAGAGATGAAAAAGTGTGACACACTGACTTTCGCATTTATTTATATAGTAGTAAACTTTTAAAAATTAAAATACTTCTTTATTTTTGTTCTGTCATCCATTTCCACAAGTTCCTGATTCATGTTACTCACTGATTTATAACACTCTTTTTGCCTTCAGCGTATAGTATATGTGATAAACAATCCAAGCATTCTTTCATTGTTACGTGTTCCAGAAATCAGAACCGTCTCTCTCTGTTTATAAAAATTACTTTCTGCGTACTTCCCATTATGCTAAAAATTTGAACAAAGGCAACAGAACTTTCTAAATAGCAGAAGATATTTCTACAAAACAAGCACAGGAATGCTTCAAAAAAGTCTTGCAGTTGAACTACCTCCATACAGAGAACGATGTGTGCAAATTATCTCTTACGCTGAGTCGTATTTCCTTTTTTGTTTGTCAAACTAGACCTGATGTTCACGCTACCAAATTCATTTATCAGTGACAGGCCATGTGCAAACTGGTGACAACCTCGCGACTGTCGTCCAGGGTATGACATTAAACGACATCCTGTAGCAAGGCCTCTGATCGGGATGTCTTAAGGAGGGTTGAACCATCTCTTAATTGCTGTTGTTCCCAAGTTCACCCTGACCCATAGGGGTACCACATGTTAGGGTACTATTTGTGGGCAAATAGGGAACACCGAAACTAGGATAAAAACATGAAAATATAGAAGTATATTACAAAAAAATTACCATCAATATATTTTCATAGTAAAAATAAATTACCATTTCATTCATTGAGTAGTCCTTTTGTAATCTTTTATAATTTGTTTACATAATTTTTACATATCGAATACAGTAAAAAAAATAATTGCATATTTTGTTTGTGGTGAGTCATTATTAAAATTCTGGTTTCAATATATTTTCTATTCAATGTTTCTAATACAAAAGATATTAACTCTAGTTGAATTTATTCATGAAAGAGTAAAATTCTGAAGTCAGCGGAAATTAGTTATTTCTGTACATATTTAAAACTAAATGCCCACAAATTGGTAAAAGCTACGAAACTAATGTTTGGCGTCAATGCTTACAACACCAAATCCCAGCTTTTGCACCGAATTCAATGTTGATTTTCTAAAAAACGAAAAGTGAAAAATCAACTTGTCCTATTGCTCCATTGAACGCAAACGCCATTTTTTGCCGATCGAACAATTTTCTTAATATATTTATTCTATCAGAATTTAATATTCATTTTAGTTGCTTGTAGCCAACAGCTTTGCAAGTGGTAATGATTTTGAACTAACTGAATACCTTTCGGCATCCTTTTAAAGCTACGAAGTGTATCACCGTCGCATGGCTGCATTGAATTAAAATATTGGGTAAAGCGCAAAAGATATGAACTAGTGATTTTATATAATGGCTTGAAAAAAATGATATATTCTTTACTGAGAGCTTTTTTTCCAATTCTCTCAAATTCCCATTTAGTTTTCAAGTGCAATGGAAAGAGCTCATATTAGGTTATAAATTCAAGCCGGGGATAAGAAAAGTGATTATTGATGACGTGAAAAAATAGGCCTGAATTTTATCATGAATCTGGCACTTATAATATTGGTTTGGTTCCTATAACAGCATATCAACTCCTTATAGATCATTTAAAGGGGAAATTTTATTTTCTTATGAGCTTTCCAAAAAATGTATTGCTAATAATTTTTTTCTAAAATGTTTTTTTTTTCTACTATGAAAATATATTGCTGATTTTCAACAATACATTTTTATTGTAGAAAATAAAAAACATTTTACAAATAATTTCTAAAATGTTTTTTATTTTCTACGATGAAAATGTATTGTTGATAATTATTTCTAAAATGCTTTTATTTTCTACTATGAAAATCTATCGATGATAATTATTTCTAAAATGTTTTTTTTTATTTTTTACAATGAAAATATATTATTGATAATTATTTCTAAAATGTTATTTATTTTATACAATGAAAATGTATTGTTGATAATTATTTCTAAAATGTTTTTATTTTGTACAATGGAAATGTATTGTTGATAATTATTTCTAAAATGTTTTTATTTTGTGGAATGAAAATATATTGTTCATAATTATTTCTAAAATGTTTTTATTTTCTACTATGAAAATGTATTGTTGATAATTATTTCTAAAATGTTTTTTTATTTTATACAATGAAAATGTATTGTTGATAATTATTTCTAAAATGTTTTTTATTTTATACTATGAAAATGTATTGTTTATAATTATTTCTAAAATGTTTTTTATTTTATACAATGAAAATGTATTGTTGATAATTATTTCTAAAATGTTTTTATTTTCTACTATGAAAATGTATTGTTGATAATTATTTCTAAAATGTTTTTTATTTTCTACTATAAAAATGTATTGTTGATAATTATTTCTAAAATGTTTTTTATTTTCTACAATGAAAATGTTTTGTTGATAATTATTTCTAGAATGTTTTTTTATTTTATACAATGAAAATGTATTGTTGATAATTATTTCTAAAATGTTTTTATTTTCTACTATGAAAATGTATTGTTGGTAATTATTTCTAAAATGTTTTTTTATTTTCTATTATGAAAATGTATTGTTGATAATTATTTCTAAAATGTTTTTTATTTTATACAATGAAAATGTATTGTTGATAATTATTTCTAAAATGTTTTTATTTTCTACTATAAAAATGTATTGTTGATAATTATTTCTAATATGTTTTTTATTTTATACAATGAAAATGTATTGTTGATAATTATTTCTAAAATGTTTTTTTATTTTCTATTATGAAAATGTATTGTTGATAATTATTTCTAAAATGTTTTTTATTTTATACAATGAAAATGTATTGTTGATAATTATTTCTAAAATGTTTTTTATTTTCTATTATGAAAATGTATTGTTGATAATTATTTCTAAAATGTTTTTTATTTTATACAATGAAAATGTATTGTTGATAATTATTTCTTAAATGTTTTTATTTTCTACTATGAAAATGTATTGTTGATAATTATTTCTAAAATGTTTTTTATATTCTACTATGAAAATGTATTGTTGATAATTATTTCAAAAAATGTTTTTTATTTTATACAATGAAAATATATTGTTGATAATTATTTCTAAAATGTTTTTATTTTCTACTATGAAAATGTATTGTTGATAATTATTTCTAAAATGTTTTTTATATTCTACTATGAAAATGTATTGTTGATAATTATTTCAAAAAATGTTTTTTATTTTATACAATGAAAATGTATTGTTGATAATTATTTCTAAAATGTTTTTATTTTCTACTATGAAAATGTATTATTGATAATTATTTTTAAAATGTTTTTTATTTTCTACTATGAAAATGTATTGTTGATAATTATTTCTAAAATGTTTTTTATATTCTACTATGAAAATGTATTGTTGATAATTATTTCTAAAATGTTTTTTATATTCTACTATGAAAATGTATTGTTGATAATTATTTCTAAAATGTTTTTTATATTCTACTATGAAAATGTATTGTTGATAATTATTTCTAAAATGTTTTTTATATTCTACTATGAAAATGTATTGTTGATAATTATTTCTAAAATGTTTTTTATATTCTACTATGAAAATGTATTGTTGATAATTATTTCTAAAATGTTTTTTATATTCTACTATGAAAATGTATTGTTGATAATTATTTCTAAAATGTTTTTTATATTCTACTATGAAAATGTATTGTTGATAATTATTTCTAAAATGTTTTTTATATTCTACTATGAAAATGTATTGTTGATAATTATTTCTAAAATGTTTTTTATATTCTACTATGAAAATGTATTGTTGATAATTATTTCTAAAATGTTTTTTATATTCTACTATGAAAATGTATTGTTGATAATTATTTCTAAAATGTTTTTTATATTCTACTATGAAAATGTATTGTTGATAATTATTTCTAAAATGTTTTTTATATTCTACTATGAAAATGTATTGTTGATAATTATTTCTAAAATGTTTTTTATATTCTACTATGAAAATGTATTGTTGATAATTATTTCTAAAATGTTTTTTATATTCTACTATGAAAATGTATTGTTGATAATTATTTCTAAATTGTTTTTTATATTCTACTATGAAAATGTATTGTTGATAATTATTTCTAAAATGTTTTTTATATTCTACTATGAAAATGTATTGTTGATAATTATTTCTAAAATGCTTTTATTTTCTACTATGAAAATCTATCGATGATAATTATTTCTAAAATGTTTTTTTTTATTTTTTACAATGAAAATATATTATTGATAATTATTTCTAAAATGTTATTTATTTTATACAATGAAAATGTATTGTTGATAATTATTTCTAAAATGTTTTTATTTTGTACAATGGAAATGTATTGTTGATAATTATTTCTAAAATGTTTTTATTTTGTGGAATGAAAATATATTGTTCATAATTATTTCTAAAATGTTTTTATTTTCTACTATGAAAATGTATTGTTGATAATTATTTCTAAAATGTTTTTTTATTTTATACAATGAAAATGTATTGTTGATAATTATTTCTAAAATGTTTTTTATTTTATACTATGAAAATGTATTGTTTATAATTATTTCTAAAATGTTTTTTATTTTATACAATGAAAATGTATTGTTGATAATTATTTCTAAAATGTTTTTATTTTCTACTATGAAAATGTATTGTTGATAATTATTTCTAAAATGTTTTTTATTTTCTACTATAAAAATGTATTGTTGATAATTATTTCTAAAATGTTTTTTATTTTCTACAATGAAAATGTTTTGTTGATAATTATTTCTAGAATGTTTTTTTATTTTATACAATGAAAATGTATTGTTGATAATTATTTCTAAAATGTTTTTATTTTCTACTATGAAAATGTATTGTTGGTAATTATTTCTAAAATGTTTTTTTATTTTCTATTATGAAAATGTATTGTTGATAATTATTTCTAAAATGTTTTTTATTTTATACAATGAAAATGTATTGTTGATAATTATTTCTAAAATGTTTTTATTTTCTACTATAAAAATGTATTGTTGATAATTATTTCTAATATGTTTTTTATTTTATACAATGAAAATGTATTGTTGATAATTATTTCTAAAATGTTTTTTTATTTTCTATTATGAAAATGTATTGTTGATAATTATTTCTAAAATGTTTTTTATTTTATACAATGAAAATGTATTGTTGATAATTATTTCTAAAATGTTTTTTATTTTCTATTATGAAAATGTATTGTTGATAATTATTTCTAAAATGTTTTTTATTTTATACAATGAAAATGTATTGTTGATAATTATTTCTTAAATGTTTTTATTTTCTACTATGAAAATGTATTGTTGATAATTATTTCTAAAATGTTTTTTATATTCTACTATGAAAATGTATTGTTGATAATTATTTCAAAAAATGTTTTTTATTTTATACAATGAAAATATATTGTTGATAATTATTTCTAAAATGTTTTTATTTTCTACTATGAAAATGTATTGTTGATAATTATTTCTAAAATGTTTTTTATATTCTACTATGAAAATGTATTGTTGATAATTATTTCAAAAAATGTTTTTTATTTTATACAATGAAAATGTATTGTTGATAATTATTTCTAAAATGTTTTTATTTTCTACTATGAAAATGTATTATTGATAATTATTTTTAAAATGTTTTTTATTTTCTACTATGAAAATGTATTGTTGATAATTATTTCTAAAATGTTTTTTATATTCTACTATGAAAATGTATTGTTGATAATTATTTCTAAAATGTTTTTTATATTCTACTATGAAAATGTATTGTTGATAATTATTTCTAAAATGTTTTTTATATTCTACTATGAAAATGTATTGTTGATAATTATTTCTAAAATGTTTTTTATATTCTACTATGAAAATGTATTGTTGATAATTATTTCTAAAATGTTTTTTATATTCTACTATGAAAATGTATTGTTGATAATTATTTCTAAAATGTTTTTTATATTCTACTATGAAAATGTATTGTTGATAATTATTTCTAAAATGTTTTTTATATTCTACTATGAAAATGTATTGTTGATAATTATTTCTAAAATGTTTTTTATATTCTACTATGAAAATGTATTGTTGATAATTATTTCTAAAATGTTTTTTATATTCTACTATGAAAATGTATTGTTGATAATTATTTCTAAAATGTTTTTTATATTCTACTATGAAAATGTATTGTTGATAATTATTTCTAAAATGTTTTTTATATTCTACTATGAAAATGTATTGTTGATAATTATTTCTAAAATGTTTTTTATATTCTACTATGAAAATGTATTGTTGATAATTATTTCTAAAATGTTTTTTATATTCTACTATGAAAATGTATTGTTGATAATTATTTCTAAAATGTTTTTTATATTCTACTATGAAAATGTATTGTTGATAATTATTTCTAAATTGTTTTTTATATTCTACTATGAAAATGTATTGTTGATAATTATTTCTAAAATGTTTTTTATATTCTACTATGAAAATGTATTGTTGATAATTATTTCTAAAATGTTATTTATTTTATACAATGAAAATGTATTGTTGATAATTATTTCTAAAATGTTTTTATTTTGTACAATGGAAATGTATTGTTGATAATTATTTCTAAAATGTTTTTATTTTGTGCAATGAAAATATATTGTTGATAATTATTTCTAAAATGTTTTTATTTTCTACTATGAAAATGTATTGTTGATAATTATTTCTAAAATGTTATTTATTTTATACAATGAAAATGTATTGTTGATAATTATTTCTAAAATGTTTTTATTTTCTACTATGAAAATGTATTATTGATAATTATTTTTAAAATGTTTTTTATTTTCTACTATGAAAATGTATTGTTGATAATTATTTCTAAAATGTTTTTTATATTCTACTATGAAAATGTATTGTTGATAATTATTTCTAAAATGTTTTTTATATTCTACTATGAAAATGTATTGTTGATAATTATTTCTAAAATGTTTTTTATATTCTACTATGAAAATGTATTGTTGATAATTATTTCTAAAATGTTTTTTATATTCTACTATGAAAATGTATTGTTGATAATTATTTCTAAAATGTTTTTTATATTCTACTATGAAAATGTATTGTTGATAATTATTTCTAAAATGTTTTTTATATTCTACTATGAAAATGTATTGTTGATAATTATTTCTAAAATGTTTTTTATATTCTACTATGAAAATGTATTGTTGATAATTATTTCTAAAATGTTTTTTATATTCTACTATGAAAATGTATTGTTGATAATTATTTCTAAAATGTTTTTTATATTCTACTATGAAAATGTATTGTTGATAATTATTTCTAAAATGTTTTTTATATTCTACTATGAAAATGTATTGTTGATAATTATTTCTAAAATGTTTTTTATATTCTACTATGAAAATGTATTGTTGATAATTATTTCTAAAATGTTTTTTATATTCTACTATGAAAATGTATTGTTGATAATTATTTCTAAAATGTTTTTTATATTCTACTATGAAAATGTATTGTTGATAATTATTTCTAAATTGTTTTTTATATTCTACTATGAAAATGTATTGTTGATAATTATTTCTAAAATGTTTTTTATATTCTACTATGAAAATGTATTGTTGATAATTATTTCTAAAATGTTTTTTATATTCTACTATGAAAATGTATTGTTGATAATTATTTCTAAAATGTTATTTATTTTATACAATGAAAATGTATTGTTGATAATTATTTCTAAAATGTTTTTATTTTGTACAATGGAAATGTATTGTTGATAATTATTTCTAAAATGTTTTTATTTTGTGCAATGAAAATATATTGTTGATAATTATTTCTAAAATGTTTTTATTTTATACAATGAAAATATATTGTTGATAATTATTTCTAAAATGTTTTTATTTTCTACTATGAAAATGTATTGTTGATAATTATTTCTAAAATGTTATTTATTTTATACAATGAAAATGTATTGTTGATAATTATTTCTAAAATGTTTTTAATTTGTACAATGGAAATGTATTGTTGATAATTATTTCTAAAATGTTTTTATTTTGTGCAATGAAAATATATTGTTGATAATTATTTCTAAAATGTTTTTATTTTATACAATGAAAATATATTGTTGATAATTATTTCTAAAATGTTTTTATTTTCTACTATGAAAATGTATTGTTGATAATTATTTCTAAAATGTTATTTATTTTATACAATGAAAATGTATTGTTGATAATTATTTCTAAAATGTTTTTATTTTCTACTATGAAAATGTATTGTTGATAATTATTTCTAAAATGTTTTTTATTTTCTACTATGAAAATGTATTGTTGATAATTATTTCTAAAATGTTTTTTATATTCTACTATGAAAATGTATTGTTGATAATTATTTCTAAAATGTTTTTTATATTCTACTATGAAAATGTATTGTTGATAATTATTTCTAAAATGTTTTGATATTTTCATGTTCTAACACCAATTTGCTTGTTTACTATTTGCATATAGCTGACATCCTAACAATTGATTTCACCTTGTGTCAATGTGGACCTTGTAACAACAGCAATTAGAGGTGGTTCTAAGCTCCTCAAAACCTTCTGATCAGATGCTTTGCTGTTCTATGTAATTTATTAGCATATCCAGGACGAATATATAACATAGAGAAAACACATAACAAATAAGAAGCAACGTTCGTTACTTGATGTGAGACAACAGGCATGCAAGTAGGCACTTAGTGTAAGTATCCTAAAGTTAGTGTTTGACAAAGTCATTTGTTTTTATTTAGAGATCCTGACCTTCTGGACTCTTAGCTTAGTTTCTGGCTCTGCGGTGTCGCCATCTTTGAGAGGATATATTTCTATTGGGCGGAACTGTCATTTCTTGACCTCAAGATTTGCTTGAAGCTTCGTGAATTAATTTTGTGAGGATATTTTCTCACAGATCCATTGACGTAGAATGGGAGTTGATCGCATTAAGGTTAGGCTTCGTGGATCTGTTGTTAGCGAAAGACACTCGAAATGCATCTTTATGCAGAGGCACGAGCGGTCGTTACATTTTTTTTTTCTTTGGTGGCTTACAGAAAAGAAAAAGCCGATTGGGAACACTGAACGAGTTCGTTTTGTTTGCTTTCTGGCACGTGTTCGGAATCATGAGCCAACAAAGCAACAGGATATTTCTACACTAACATTTTGGCATAAAGACAAAATACACAAACACAATCGACTTGTTTGTAGAGGCACATGCGCAGAATTCAAAATTTATTAAATATAGACACATTTAAATAGAGAAGCTTTTATTTTATCAATTTATTTATAATTTCATCTCATGCAAGGCAATGAGGCTACTAAGGCCTTGGGGTGTGAAAGAATAAGAGAAAAGGAAAAAACATTATAATATATATATATATATATATATGTATATATATATATATATATATATATATATATATATATATAGATAGATAGATAGATCGATAGATAGATCGATAGATAGATAGTTCATGCAAAATTAGGTAAACCATATGGGTAGACCCAAGGAGGAGGATTTCTTCATTTCAACCTTTGGAAGTAAAGTCTGATGAACCAGAGCCCTTTAAAAGGGTTGTGGTGAAATAATTTATTACATGGAACCTTAAAGTGGTCTGTTTTTATTCAAACATATATATTTATATATATATATTTATATATATATATATATATAGATAGATAGATAGATAGATAGATAGATAGATAGATAGTTCATGCAAAATTAGGTAAACCATATGGGTAGACCCAAGGAGGAGGATTTTTTCATTTCAACCTTTGGAAGTAAAGTCTGATGAACCAGAGCCCTTTAAAAGGGTTGTGGTGAAATAATTTATTACATGGAACCTTAAAGTGGTCTGTTTTTATTCAAACATATATATATATATATATATATTTATATATATATATATATATATATATATATAGATAGATAGATAGATAGATAGATAGATAGATAGATAGATAGATAGATAGATAGATAGATAGTTCATGCAAAATTAGGTAAACCATATGGGTAGACCCAAGGAGGAGGATTTTTTCATTTCAACCTTTGGAAGTATTATTCAAACATATATATATATATATATATATATATATATATATATATATATATATAGAGAGAGAGAGAGAGAGAGAGAGAGAGAGAGAGAGAGAGAGTAGAGGGGGAGAAGGAGAAAGAGACCAATAAATGAACCGGAAATAAGATGACAATTGACAGTGCACTTAAATTGAAACCCTAAATTAGTTACGAAAAACTACTAATAAGAAAAAGGGAACAGTAAAAGGACAACATTTAAGAAAGCTTTTTGATTTTTGAAGATCAAAATTTGACTGGAAAGCAACATGTCGAAAGAGATTACCACAAGCAAAGTGAGAGAGAAGAAACTATTGCCATAGGACTTACGGTCAGATCTAGCCATTTCATCTGTAAAATGATGAGACCTATCTACCAAGTCTCCACTTGATTATGCTTAAAAAATATAGACATATTTAAATAGACAAGCTTTCAGTTCATCAATTTATTTATCATTTGATCTCAAGCAAGGTAATGAAGCCCCTAAGACGCAGGGAGTGTGAAATAATAGTAGGAAAAGTAAAACATTATAATGGAGAGAGGGGGAGAAAGAAAGAAAGAGAGAGAGAGAGAAAGAAATGAACAAAAAATAAGGCGACAAACGATAACTATTGACAGTGGTGCATTTAAATTGAAAATTAATTAAGGAAAAAAAATAATATCAAGAAAAAGAGAACAGCAAAAAGAAAAAAATATAAAGAAGACTTCGATTTTTGAAGATCAAATTTGACTGGAAAGCAACGTGCCAAAAGAGAGTACCACAAGCAAATATGAGAGAGAAGCTTGCTTTGGTTTGGTTTGTTTTACGGCACATCAACCAAAATTGGTTATTTAATGCCGACAATTTTTATTGGTGGTAATATATTTTTTTCCTTCAAAAATTTATAGCTGATAATATTTTTGTTTTTGAAAAAAATTATTGCTGACAATAATTTTTTACAAAATATTTCTGGTATTAAAACATATTTTCTCACTTTCATAGTGTTTTGGCCCCAGTTCGGGGGTTAACTATTTGCCCATAGATAGGACCCTAACAGGTGCTACCACCCCGGGTTAAGGTTGACTTGGGAACACCAGCAATTAAGAGGTTGTTCCACGCTCCTCAAAACCTCCTCATCAAAGGCCTTGCTGTTGGGCGTAGTTTATCGGCTTACCCAGGACACGGATATAGTTTATCGTCATACCAAGGACGGTGAAAGAGAAGAAACTATTAGCATAGAACTTACGGTCAGATCTAGCCATTTCATTTGTAAAATGATGAGGCCTACCTAAAAGTTATACATCTGAATTTATGTCTATTGATTAAGCTTAAAAAAACCGTTAACACATTACGAGATAAGCAAAATGTATTTAAACTATCTTCTAATTGAACAGAGACTACTTACCTACCCTGAAAATCGGCATATGGTTTACTCGCGTTTTACTTAGTCTTGAACTGGTGCTGTTTGCATAATTATCTTGCGTTTTTAAACAATATTTATTATGAAAAAAATAAACATAACTCTTTAGCAATAACATTTTAAAATGGTTATTCCGGAACATGTCATTATCGACACGCATTTTTATAACCTGAAAATAAAATAATATTTTTATTAAAAAAAGTAAACTAAACAGCAATATTTATTAAGAAATAAATAGCCTACAAAAAAGCCTGATAAAAAAACCTAATACTAAACCAACCAGGAAAGAGATCAGGCGACTTCATTAGTATTATGCATTTCATTAGGCTGTGTTTCCGCAAAGTAACGCAGTTAACTGCTAGTTACCTGCATCGGATTAACTGCGCGTTTCTGACTGTCCCCCACCTCTCAAGAAGTCTGGGATGCATTGCTTACTGCCAAAGTGTCTATGCACATATATCTACATGCGATGAATGAACAAACAATTGCCTGACTCCCGTTTTCCAGATATTTTCGCTAGATTTAACTCAATGTCTTGGGAAATTCACCCAACGCGAAGGCGGATTCTTCAATCAAACATCTTTAGACAATTATTCATGAAATCAAGAATTCTACCGAACTTCCCTCGCATAAGTAAACAGATAATTCTTTCGTCTTTTTCCTCGGGCATGAAGCCAATTTAATATTCTTTATAGGCAGAATATTAGCTAAACCTATTTAATATGAGATCCCGTTGATGGAAATTCGGGGACATTTTCCACAGGAAAAACTCACTTTCAGTCGTCTTTATTACGTTAGCTCAAGAAAGAGGCCAACTTTATCATCTTTTACTTTATGTACAGATTTACTTTTCGTATTGAAGCAAAGAATGTGTGAAAAGAAAACGTTTTAGGCCGATAACATAAACTAGTAACACATTGTCAAATTGCTGGATCTTTGTATGAGTTTACATTGTTATGAATATTTACGGTTCCCTCCCGCCCTCTTTCTCTCACGCACATTCTATCTCTCTCTGTCTCTTTCTCTACGTATAAGATTGTGGCCACCAATAAGGAATCATGGTAGGATTTCCAGTTCTCCCAGAATTGTTTCGCTGTATAGGTTGAATAAATCCGGTGAGAAGACACATCATTGCCTTACGCTCCTTTCTATATTTGTCTATCTGCTGAACTTATTTTCTATCTATTTAGGCTTTTGATTATTCTAACGTCTTTCCTGAATATGTCAAGGTTAATTGTTGATATCTATCTATCTATCTATCTATCTATCTATCTATCTATCTATCTATCTATCTATCTATCTATCTATCACAGTTTGTTCATATCTATCTATCTATCTATCTATCTATCTATCTATCACAGTTTGTTCATATCTATCTATCTATCTATCACAGTTTGTTCATATCTATCTATCTATCTATCTCAGTTTGTTCATATCTATCCATCTATCTCAGTTTGTTCATATCTATCTATCTATCTATCTCAGTTTGTTCATATCTATCTATCTATCTATCACAGTTTGTTCATATCTATCTATCACAGTTTGTTCATATCTATCTATCTATCTATCTATCTATCTATCTATCTATCTATATATATATATATATATATATATATATATATATATATATATATATATCGGCAGCATATCTTTATAGGGATATGTTTCATTGCATAATAAGGACATAATATGTCTAAAAATTTATTACTGATGGAGTAATTGTGGCACAAAGCCGACAGAATTGGGGAGACTGGTCGAGGTTGGTCATCACAAGCTATCTTATACCAAGCTAATTGGATGCACGTTTTATTCATTCGTTCACAATATACTCATTCACCTTAAAAATTTATCCATCACTATTTGCTCCTTTTTAAATTATCTCACACACACACTGGAAAAAAAAACAAAAAAGCCCCCCCCCAAAAAAAAACAAAAAAAAAAACCCATGAGTTAAAAATTCTAATATGCACAATTCTGTATAAATATGTCTATTTATTTTTATACTGATCCTTTCCAGTTGTTTAATCTGTTTCTTGATGTTTACATGTCTGCAGAGCCTCGTCTGGGGGATACCCTCTGACATAAGTATAGGTAAGTAGAGATAAGTGTAAAAAAAAACAAAACAAATACAATTAAATAATTACTTACCCGCTGCCCCACGCAGCAAAATGTGGCACAAGGCCGAGTTTAAAGTGAGGTATTCGAGCCCGTAAGCTCGGGCAAAGATTTCCTATAGACCACGTAAAAACGAAGTCAGTTTCCCGATACGACACTCTGCTCTTCGGCAGAGCCTCGTCTGGGGGATACCCTCTGACATCCACAAATATGTATAACAAAATTCATATATTACATCTCGCCTACGTCACAACACTCTTTGTCTAAGTCACAACACTGTTTTTCTACGTCACACCACTCTTTGACTACGTCACGACTCACTAGGTCTATGACATTCACTGTTTCTACTTACCGATCATTAAAATTAATCGAGGCAAAATATCTATTGTCTTTTATAATATTTGCCTTTAAGAACATTTACTGCCTAACTACACAGATATGATGGACATTCTTTTTATTCCAACACTCTGCATCGATACATTTTTCGTTATTATTAATTAATCTGTAGTTCTATTACAAATTAAGTTGTGACGTTTATATTACAATTTTAAGTTTATACATTAAACATTACTATAATATTTATGTAACTGTTTTCCCTATTTTGTTATAAATTTATCTCAGTGTACTTAGTCGGCACAGTATTCAATGTTTAGAACAAAAAGTGTGATACCGGAAAGAAAGAAATTTCCACGGACTTCGAAATGCATCACACATTTTATAAATCTGAACATTTTTTTAAATAGTGCGTCTCATATGCATAAAGATGCGCGGTACGCATGCTCAGAATGCAGGGCATATATAAAATTGACGTGTGCATGTATAAAAGTAAATCTATGAAATAATTTTGTATGGATTCTTAAGGTCAATGTTGCTTTGAAAAAAGCCTCCTTTCATATTGAAGGCTTTTTTATTTATTGTTTTGTATCTTCTTCTATCTTGCCACAATCTTCTTTCGTTCTGTTGAAGCTTTGCAAACCAGACTTGCTTTGCAGTCAACCAATCGATATATACATGAGTTCATTCTCTATTCCCATTGGACAATCGCCGATCAAGATTAACCTGACGCTGTGGGGCGCTGCATGTTGTCAGATGGGGAGTAGCACTATTAAAATAATCTAGACAATGTAATTTCTCACACGCTAACCCACCTGCGAGGAGGAGGAGGAGGAGAAGAAGAAGAAGAAGAAGAAGAAGAAGAAGAAGAAGAAGAAGAAGAAGAAGAAGAAGAAGGGATAGAGCGGGGTAAATAAGAAAAGGATAAAGTAAGAGAAAGGGAAATTAAAACAAAGCTAAAAAATAAGTAGAGCATGAAGACAAAAGTAAAATATCAGGGGTTATACAGTGATAGAAGAAGAAAGTGGGGGCCTACAAAGGGGGCAATATAGAATAGAAGCAATGTGACAAAAAGAGAATGAAAAACAAAGAAAGAATAAATAGAAGGAAAAGAAGTAATAGTAGAGAAAGAAGGAGGAATGGGTAAAGAAAGAAAGAAAGAAAAAAAAAAGAAAGAAAGAAAAAAAGAAAGAAGAAAGCGATAAAGAAAGGAAGAAATACTGAAGAAGAAAAAGAAAACGACCAGGAAGACGAAAAAGAGAAATTGGAAAGACATGAGAAAAAAATGAACTTTAGCTAAGTACTGTAAGCATTGGCAGAGTAAACCAAGATATAAAATCATACAAAGACAGAGAATTGTTACGTCATTTATCTGCGGGGCCGAGGAATGACACTCTCAACGGCAAGGAGATACCGTCTCAAAAAAAAAGAAAAAAAGACTGCAGCGTTTAGCAACAGTTGCAATATCTAATTCTACCAAATTATTTGGAATGTTACTAAAAAACATTGTGATTACTGAATCTAATCATTCAACTTAATGTTCCTTCAAGGAAAAGCAGGAAGACTCTTTGTTCTGATTATATATCAGACATTTTTTTACAAATCAGCGCAACTATTAGGTTGGTGCCAAAAACAATGACGGTTTTTGACGTTAAAAAAATACGTCAAAAACCGTCATTGTTTTTTGCACCAACCTAATAATTGGTTTTGATGGGGAAAAGGTGTAAAAAACGGAAATTGGAAAAAAAGGACGGCAAAAAAATCTTAATCAAGGAAAGCACGTCAATAAAAAAAGGGATTAAAAGATAAAGCTGGAATACTGGTGTATTCGAAATGAGATCGTAAAATAACTAAATGGGCAAGGTGAAATACATTTGTAGACATCTGTCTGTATTTCTAAGTTGGGGTGTCGTAACTATTTACACTGTTTATATCAATCGGATTTTGTCCTCATCCTTGCTGCCATATTCACGTCGTTCACAGCAGACAGAGCTAAAATATAGAGAGTTGGGTTCTTTCTTTTTATGTGCCGTGTTCTTTCTGGACTTGGGCGATCATGGCTCTCCACCTCCTTCTAGCCATTGCAGCTCTCAACAAGTTCCTTCCCTCTGCTACCTCCCGCAGACAACGTTCTATCATCAATTTTCTTAAGTCCGCCAGGTATGTCACGCGTTGTTTTCCCTTAGCTCTCTTTCCCTCTATTCGACCCGTGAGTATCAGATTCTCCAGTCCCTCCTCCCTCATTATGTGTCGCAGAAACTTCATCTGCGTCTTCCTGTTGTTAAGTATAAGCCACCTCCTTGTCTGCAACCTCTCGTAGCTCACACGCTCAGTCCATGATATCCTTAGCATGCTTCTGTAGAACCACATCTCTGTCGCCTCGATACTAAATAGAATTAACTGATACTGAGATATCCAAAAAAGGCATGGAAGGTGGAATTAGATCAGTATCTCCTCGTGGACTAGATATAGGGATCGGTTTGAAATTTCAACGTATATCGCCTGAAGAAGGCAGAGGCTTACAACGGCCGAAACGTCGGGAATATGACAATAAAGATGATGACAACAGTCCGAACAATGTAAGTAGTTACAATATCTTATCTCAGAAATATAGAAGGATCCTGAAACGAAGAATGTCGGAGTGTACAACGGCCGAAACATCGTGAATATGGCAATGAAGATGATGGCAACAGTCCGAAAAATGTAAATGTTGTAAATAGTTACAATTTCTCATTTATGAAGAATAGAAAGAACCTGAAAAGAAGATCGGAGCGTACAACGGCCGAAACATCGTGAATATGCCAATAAAAATGAGGATATCAGACCGAATGATGTAAGTAGTGAAGATACATTTTTCAGACGTTGTCAAAAGAATACAGCCGTCTTTGGTGTACGTCACGTGACTCTACGTTGAGCATGAAATGCGGATTGGTGATGCTAAATCGATTCTGGTTTTCTTCGTCTGGAGCAGCATTAAAGAAGGATATAGACGATGCAACATATCATTTGTCGGCAGTCACGGGTGTCAGACATAATCGAGGGTGGCATTCGTCGATGCCCAAGGTAGGCGGTAAAATCAGGCACCGTCCGTCAGTTCACCTATCTCTCGTAAGTTGATCGCTTCACAGAATTTATGCCCAAAGACGTGTGAAGTTGTTGATTGGAAAAGTTCAACGAGTTTTTTCCGGCAAGAACATCACTGAAGTTCGTTATTTGCACTATTTATATTCCGACTATTATCCTTATCTTTGTTGTTGTTATCACTACCTTTCGGTCGTTGTGACTTCCGGCTTTCCTCAGGTGTATATCGATCGGGGTGACTTACATGGAATTCTGAACTGAATCTGCTGTGAAGTTCTTCATGTTAGTACACAATGCTTATGTTCCCCTTTTTTTCCATAGCCCCCTTCTATATGTCGCCTCAGAACCCTTAATTAAATCTACGGGGGTAAATTGTTCTCATTCTACGGTCCATGTTTTATATATAGCCTCAGAACCCTTTATTTAATCTACGGAGTAAATTGTTCTCATTCTACGGTTCATGTTCTATATATCGACTCAGACCCCTTTATTTAATCTACGGGGTAAATTGTTCTCATTCTACGGTCCCTGTTTTATATATCGCTTCAGAACCCTTTATTTAATCTACGGGGCAAAGCTGTTCTCATTCTACGGTTCATGTTCTATATATCACTGCAGAACCCTTTATTTAATCTACGGCGGTAAACTGTTCTCATTCTAGGGGTTCATGTTCTATATGTCGCCTCAGAACCCTTTATTTAATCTACGGGGTAAATTGTTCTCATTCTACGGTCCATGTTTTATATATAGCCTCAGAACCCTTTATTTAATCTACGGGGTAAATTGTTCTCATTCTACGGTCCATGTTTTATATATCGCCTCAGAACCCTTTATTTAATCTACGGGGTAAATTGTTCTCATTCTACGGTCCATGTTTTATATATAGCCCCAGAACCCTGTATTTAATCTACGGGGGAAAACTGTTCTCATTCTACGGTTCAGGTCTAGGAATATCGTATAGTTCTCTGTCCCAAAATTCGAAAAGGAATGTTTTTATCCACTAGGCCAAAGCCCAGTAGCTATCGAGTGAAACCAAACACATCAGGATTAAGACATAAAATTCACTCCGATACATTCGGCCAGATATCAGTATTCTTTTCTTTGTTTCTAAAGAAGTTTTTTTTTTTATCTCTTAATACTCTGCTTAGCTTTTGCAAAGCATCTTTGGCTACCCCAACACGTCTTCGGATTTCAGTGTCGCATTTTACGTCACCTATTAGAATACTTCCCTGGTATTTAAATTTTTGTGTATGGTTCATTTTGGTATCCGATTTGTAATTTGCATATCTTCATTAAACCATAATAATTGGCTAATATATATTTAAGACGCCATCTTTTTTTACGTGAATGGTAAACTAGTTTGTAAGCATGATATACAGCATATTGTATAGCATTCATTGTCATACAAGAAGACAAATACCACATTGCAGTTTAGTACTCTTTGAGAAACGTTACAATTCAAGTACCATTATCCACAACATTCCATGCAGAGTTTCAAAAAATTAATTTTTGTAGGCTTATGTAGTCAACAAGTTCACCAGCCTCTGCATCACCCAAGGGCGAGCGAAAGTTGAGGCGTAACTATAAGTAAATGGCTTCAATCTTAAAAATCACTCGGTTGCAACTCTTGAGGACAAATAAATTAATCGGATCTATTTTAACCTCTGATATGTGAGAGACTTTAAAATATTGAGTTTTATATGTGATCGACTTTTGCACGAATATACACGCTAAACAATGTATTTGCGTTCAACTGACAAAAATATTATTTTCATAACTTTTGTCATTTTGAACACTTTCATCTTCATCCTTTACATATATGAGCTCATTAATATGCTTCTCTTGTTGTTTGAATGTGAGAATTACTCGAATAATTACAAGATTTCAGTTATTTTAAGCAAAGTAATTTATTTCGTTTTCCTCGTTCTTCGACAGATTTCGTATTGATCAAGGTACTCATAAAGTGAATGTGTCTGTCTTCAACGTTTTTGTCATGTCTGTTAACGTGTTGCTCAGAAATGAAGCAATCTCTCTCTCTCTCTTATACCGACACACACACTGCACTCTTCACCGACGAAGCAAGTTATCAACTGCCGAAAAGTTCGAGCTCATTTTTAAGCAATAGCATTTCCTCTTTTTGGAAAGATGAAAAGAATTTCTTTGCAGCAAAGAATAATTTTCACAAACGAGAAAGGCATTTTATGCTTCTCAAAAGAACCGTACTACACGCTCAGTCTTTGGTGTGATTTTTTTTGCGATATATATTTTTTTTCTAAAGATCTTTTCTTTTACGAAAGACCAAAAAAAAAACAAACCCCCCCCCCCCAAAAAAAAAACCCGTTTACACTTACATCATTAAAGAGAGAAGTCGGTTTTGCATGAATCTTGTCAAGAGAAATCGACTCGATTTGTCAACCCACCTCTTCGACTGATACAAAAACATATTTCAAATTTAAGAAATAAAAAATGCTTCTGTACACAAGCAGTCAAAATTGTATCACGTATAAATGGAAAGACATATTTTGAAATAGTTTTACTTTTGTGATAATATGAGCGAATTAACTGAGAGAATAACTTTTGTAAAATTTTGTCTATCATATGCGTTTTATGAGGTTGGTGCAAAAATAATGACGTAATAATGTCGTTTTTTCACGTTAAAAATACGTCAAAAAACAACATTATTACGTCATTATTTTTGCACCAACCGAATATATTGTCGGGTACTTCATTCGATTTATTAGGTTGGTGCAAAAATAATGTCGGTTTTTGATGTTAAAAAATACGTCAAAAACCGATATTATTTTTGCACCAACCTAATATATAATTATATAACCAATGTGGCATATGAGTCTCCGTTTTCGTACCTATTTTTTCTAGATATTCTGTATTTTAAATGAAATAGACAAAGCCTGACAATTATTTAAAGACATTTTTGTTTATACATTCTTTTTATAGGTACAAATATTTAAGTAAATGTTTATAATAAGCAGTATTAAACAATATTTACCGGCCTGAATGTCCGAGAATTTTTAATAGAAAATGTTCGTCCTCGGACAAGAATCGAAACTGCATCCTATACGCAACCGTCATATAGTCCGACGTGCCTTTAACCGACTTGGCCACAGAGGAGCGTTCGGTTAGCAAGGTCGAATTTACTGCCTTTTAAACTTCAATCTTCCACGTTAGTAGATGAACGCTCCTTTGTGGCCAAATCGGTTAGAGAGACGTCAGGCTATATGACGGTTCCGTATAGGATACAGTTTCGATTACTGTCGTAGGACGAATATTTACTATGAAAAATTCTCGGACATTCAGGCCGGCAAATGTTATTTAATACTGTTTATTATAAACAGAGCATTTACTTAAATATTTGTATCTATAAAAAAAAGAATGTATAAACATAAAAATATCTTCAAATAAGTGTCAATAGACAGATATTAAAACAAACATTGCTAACAGAATATGGCTATTTTCTGTAATAATGCATTTTTATTAATTTCTCTGTAGAAATTCATAGAACATCTGTACGAAAGTAATTTTTTATTTTCAATAACGATGACTGAATTGGCTATTATAATATTATATATTTTATTATATATAATTGGGCTATTATATGTATAATATAAATGTATTATAAGTATAATATAAATGTATTATATGTATAATATAAATGTATTATATGTATAATATAAATGTATTATATGTATAATATAAATGTATTTTTTATGATTTAATTGCAAAAATGCATTGCAAACCAGGAAGAAATAGATTTTCAGCAGTATAGTTTAATAAAATAGGATCATAAAATGTATAATTAAGAAAAAAACTTTTAATGGGTTTACTATAGAAATGTCTTGAAAATCTGGAAGAATGTGATTCTCAAGAATTCAGGCAAGCGGCACTAACAGAATAAGAGTTTTCCTTAGAAAGAACTATTCATTAAACAGAGTAAAGAATCTTTTTCATTCGAAATAGTGCGAAATCGACTTCACGTGATACAGAAAAATAGACTGCACTATGTTGACATGCAAAGGGTTAAACCTATTCAATTGGTTTCTGTTCATTGGTGACAAGCGAGCGGTATCCATAGTTTGCCAGGCGGCAAAACGACGTTCCAATTACTACACTCAAATCAATTTCCTTTTCGCGTCATCAGACCGCCTCAATTGCTTGTTCGCGAGGCGCATGCGCGCGTTTGATATCAGTGTCTCAATTAGCCGAGAATTGACAAATCGGGGATGGCGTTAAACGAAACACGTGGCCTGCTTGAACGACACTACACCCTCTTCAGAAACAATTGCTTAAATCTTTTCACCCCGTGACAGCCTGTAACTCAACATGATCTCCTCACAATGCCTCACTGGAAGAAAATTAATATTAATTACTTTCTGTTTTTTTCTTTCTTTTTCTCTCTCTCCCATATTTTCGTTTGATTTTATACTAAATTCCTTGATTTCATCTTTTGTTTTTTTTCTGTATTTGTATGGAATTTCTTCCGACTACAAATCCATTTTCATCAGTCCTGCCTCAGTAGGCACATCGGTAGCAATTGGTATTGAAATGCATATAAAACTCGTTTTCAAATGAATTATTTGAGAGGGACACTTTACCAAAGCTGATAAGAAAACGAACAGTATCATTTTGCAGATAAAATGGAATTATTACAAAGACTTGCTCAGCCAAGTATATGCCTAGAAAGCAGTTAAAATATTCTAATATCGAACAAAAGAAATGTTAATTTCAGTCAATTATCCTATCACATTATTGGGAGGCAACGGCACCTACAAGAGACAAAGATGAAGAAAATAAACAAGAGATGTCATAAAAGGCAGTGATTTATTATCGGAGAAATGGTTCTTACAAGAAAATAGAAGTGATAAATCTATTCCCATTTCCTACCATTCCAAATGGAATAATTTATAAAAGGTTTCTCAGACGATTTAATCATTTCTTACCCTTCGATTTTTTTGTTTTAGAATTCATGTTCTGATAGTACCAGACAACAGACAGTCCACGGATGAATCGACTATTTGCATCTGAGTTAATTGCAATCATTGATTTTCCATGACCTGTTGCAAACATTCGCTAATCTAAGAGAGAGTTATAAAAACTTTGCTACTATAGTCGTTCATTTCCAACTAGTCTAACATCTTATTTTTGTTGTTTTTAGCGAGACTTCCAGATCGATATTCTTCAACTATTAAATCATCTGTGAAGGTCGAAATTTTAAAACACATGCTTAACTTTTATTTCCGACCCACGCTGTTGTTGTTGTTGTTTTTATTTTTATTTACTGTCGTGGCATAAAGACTTGCACGTTCCGATAAAAAGAAAATGCATAAAAGTATGAAATCAAAATGGCAATGAGAAAGTCCACCGACACATATATATGCATATATTGTGCACAGGACTAAAACTAACGTTTAGAGTAATGTGAAAAAATAGGCTTTCGGACATTGCATACGAAACCATACGGACACACACGCGCGCACGCACTCACACAGATACACAGGCACACATATGTCCAGACGATTGCGTTTAAGCATGAAACAGACTGTCGGCGCTGGGTGTTGACTTCAATGTCCACATTTCTATCTATCTATCTATCTATCTATCTATCTATCTATCTATCTATCTATCTCAGATTAACTCTCTCTCTCTCTCTCTCTCTCTCTCTATCTATCTATCTATCTATCTATCTATATGAAAATATATAGAAAATAGGAAAGAACTCGTTAGGTAAATAATCCAAAGTTCTTTAGTATTTTTGTTATTATTTTTAAAAAATAGTGCTCGATACAAAAGTAGAGCATAAATATAATTATTTATTTAAAAATATGATTCCAACACGCTTATATGATTCCAACACATGTTTCAAAACAAGAGCCGAAAACTTCAATATAATTATTTGAATTAAATTGAATTAAAGTAAGCTCTGTTCCATCTTCAAGCGAAATTTTTTTGGAATAACTTATTTCTGAAATTTACGTGTTTTAATAGCATATTCATAATTGAAATCAAAATTTCCCTTGTAACAGCCAGGGCGAATTGTTTAAATAGGGAATGGGAAATAGATAAAATTAACGCTATATATATATGTGTGTGTGTATATATATATATATATATATATATATATAGCGTTAATTTTATTTATTTCCCATTTTCCTTCATTTCCTTTTTTTTATTTCTTTTTCGTCTTTGTTCATGTCTCTTTTCCTTTCCTTTCGAGTTCATTTCTTTATTTCTCTTTTTCTTTCTTCATTTCCCTCGCAGACTTCTTCACTCAGCCTTGGGATTCTTCAGTTATCCTCTATACCATTATGTCGTTCTTTTTTTATTCCTTCTCTTATTTTATTTCTTACATTTTCTTTCCCATTACATTAGCCTTGGCACTTATCCCTTTCTCTAGTTCTTCATCTGAATTATACCCTCCCCTTCTTTATTCTTCCGATGACCATTTACTAATGCATTTATCCAGTGCGTTTTATTCTAAACTTCAACTCATTTCTTTCCCGTCATTTAGAATTCCTTCTTTCACTTTTTCCCCCCGATACTCCTTCGAAATATTTCTTTCTTTCAAAGTATTTGTCCTATTTTCTATTTGGTTTCTGTTTTTATAGATTTCTTTTGTGTTTGATACCTGTGAAATGCTTTAGAGAAACGCAATTTGCAAGGGCTTTTCAGGAAATCCGTCCTTGGCGGGAAATCGTTCTTTCCTTTGGCAGTCCTCTTTTTTCATTACATGTTCACTGGCGATTAAAGAAATTCCGATTATGGACACGTTAGCTTTAGAAAACTCGGAACGACAAAAAGACGAATTTGCTGACGTATAAATCTCGAATGCCAGTACTTATCTGACAAAGCGTAATAACCTTGTAAAGTACGCTTTTCTATATTTTAGTAGACAATTAACTCTGCACAAGAAAAAAAAAATCTACAACTAATTCGCGCTAAAAGATAGACTTATTAGAGCGATATACCCGGGAAGCAGTATTAAGGGTAAATATTTCGTGTAAGGAAAGAAAAAAAAAAAACACGGCTTTAAGATATATCGTTATATACGTGGCTGAGTATTTAGTGTCCCTGTGACTAGCGTTCGAATAACACCGTGTTTGATTTTTCAAAGGGGTAATTTCTCGATATTATTATCCTAAAGAGACGATTCTAATATGTAGTCAGTCAGTCAGTAAAGTGCCATACTTGATACACGCTTGGGCGGTCAGTTCTTTTTCGATTCATGACGGACTAGGCAGAAGTTGTTCCCGCAGTAGGTTGCCGTTTCTTTCTGCGATAGACTGGTTCACAGCCAAAATTATAGAACACAGTCTGTACTGTTATTTTAGAGAAGAAACGGATTCATATCTTTCCCGATGGTTTTTGCACATAAGTGAATGCAACGAAGCCAGCTAGAATTTGAACTCCGAGTACAAATTCCAAAACGATATCCCTAAAATGCCTGAAAACCATACCACTGCCTTTTGAGTGTTATTGTGTTGATTAAACCTTTCGGCGGCCATCGATACATGAAGTCCCAAATCGTTATAATTGAGGGTTCGAGAAATCTGTTGCAGTTTAACCTCAGGTCAAACCAGATTATGTGCTCTCTCACAGGAACTGTAATTAATGTTTAATCAGCGTAGTTACTGTAGAAACCGTAGGCTGATCTCTTGGGGTATTGTATAAATCCTTGTAACATGTATTAGACAGCGACCCGAGCAGAGAAATATATTTGGAAGCGAGCAGCCAGTGATTATATTTTAGATAAACTTAAAATTCCAATGATTACTTAGACAATGGGACTCCTCCACTGAGCGCTTGATATTATAAACACACCGTTTTGGTTGTTGACCTCTTCAGCCCTCGTCAGGTGTAATTATATAATAATAGCAAAGGAAAGTTCTCTTTCTACAAGAATATCATGCAAGGAAAGAAAAGATTCAGTAAGTAGTTGGAATATTAAGGACATTTCTCAAAGATGGAGACAAAATAAAAACTATCCTATAATTCAGGAGTTCCTTTGAAATTTGCATAATATCTTATGTATATTTGGCGGGTATTTTGGAGATCATGTGTAGGCTACTAGTCGCTGTTCATTTACTCTTCATATACCAGGTGACCGGTTTTAGTAAGTTACTTAGTACCAGCAATATGGAAGAATTTGTAACTTGATATACTTAGGCAGGTGGATTGAGACATTTTCCAAATCGAATAGAATCATCTCAGACAATATTTAAAGTTGGTTCGATTGTTGTATATATAACACCCATCATTTATCATATATATTTGATATTTTTTAAAATCATTTCATCTCAAGCAAGGGAACAAAACCACTAAGACACAATGGGTTGTTGAAGGCGAGAGAATCTGAGGAAAAGAAAGCATTATTAAGGAGAGAGAACAATAAAAGGATAGGAAGTAATGAAGATAGAAGATAACGATTGACATTGCATATAACTTTTTTAACATTAAAGTCGATTGAAAATCAATAAACTAGAAGAGAATTCCACAAGAGAGAAGAGCAAAGGAAGAAACTGTCACCATAGAAGTTACGGTTATGTCTAGTCGTTTCAACTGTAACATAATGAGAGCTTTCCGCCAATGTATTACTGCGCTTAAATTCATAAATCTACGTACCAAAGAGTAAAGCTATCTGAACAATTACCATGAAAATATTTATAGAAAAGTCATAGGAAGGCAGTGGGAAAGAGACTGAAGCAGAGATGCCATGTTACGTCCAATAATATTTCATATTCTTAGTATTTTACCAACAATTTCTAAATATTTAGGAACGATATTCAACATATTCAAATATTAAAATAAATTCTTACAACAAACATTATCTAGCACGATACAGTGAACCATGTTTCCTTGCAGAAAGCCAATAAATATATTCAGTATAATATTTCGACTTCATATCAGCAGACGACATTAGCCCGACAAAGCGCAAGGAGTTCCTCGTCCGGAGGTTAGCATCAGCCATGATGATAGGAAGTAAAAAGGGTTCTCTCACATGATTAAAAGATAGCAGTTTTGTTTTGTTGTTTCTTGCCCAATTCAACAACAGATTATTGCTCATTTTTGATACCAAACTTACAGTTAATAGAAGTGTAAATAGTAGTGTCATCAGCATGGATAGCAGGGTGCGATTGAGTGAGCACCTGAGTTAAGCATCCTCCAATAAAAAGCCGTTGCTTGAATCCATCTCATATCAGGTAACATGACTTTAAACGAATACATGTGATCAACTACGCATCAAGTCCCGTGAAATCATTGAACACATATACTAAGTCGAGCAGGACACCGTCACAAAGAGGAATAGTATTTTGTGCATATCATTCACGTTAGGCTCTTACCAAAATTTTTCTCTGGCCAGACGATTTGAACTAGAAGACTTGTACCATACGATACAAAATATGAATTTTTGTCTCACTTCCGATTTTATTTTTTCACGCCATTGTGCGTCTCATTTTCCGATTTGAATGAAAGTCATAAATTACCAAATAAAGCGAGTTGTGTTTTTTTTTTTTCATTATTTCTGTCTACAAGAATATCACGAGACATTACAGTTTGTATTAGCTTGGCACGACCACCGCCATGTTTGCTATATTGATACCATATGAAATTCGTATATTAAAACAGTAAACACAGTGCTTTGAATGAGCCTCATAGTGCTACGAACAAAATAACCGCTGGTTTTAAGCGGTTATTTAGAACAAAACCGGAACTTGTAAAACACACACTGATGTTTTTTTTTTTTTTGTTCTTCGTTGAAGAGGTTTTCTTTTTAAAAATAACATCACGTTTTTGACGTCATGTTTTACAGTTAAAATCCCATTTACAACCTCTGTCGTGACAGTCAGAATTGTGGCAAAATCAGAATCCAATTGATTTCCAATTGATTGTCGTTTAAAATTGAATTTATCGGCAGCAATATTTTATAGAGTTAATCAACGTAGCAAAGTGGGCGACCGCTTGGGCTTACCAAATACTGTAAACTTGGCTGTGTGGCTGGTATAATAGATAACAGCTCTGAATTGTAAACTAAAGAGCGGGGTTTCAATTCCCACTAGGTTCATTATATTCACCCACCCGCAAATACTCTTGGTAATTGTATGTATCTACCTCTCCCCCAGCTATGGGTTAATTAGTATGTCTTTTATCAGTAAATCACTATTATCTCCCAAATAATTCTTACATTATAAAAAATTGCGGCTTTAAATAACCTGCAAAAATTTGATAAGATGGAAAATGAAATCAGTCAATCAATGATTAAATTCTGAACAATGACTGACCAACTGTTTCTAAAACCTATTCGTGATACGGTTGATCTCTCAAATAAAATTACGTATACTTATGTATGAATACAACAATTCCATTGCTACAGTACCCTTCAAATGTGTAGTGTTTGGCAAAGAGTGTAAAAGGCGATCGGGTCTTACGAGGCATTTCTGGGCACATAAAACTGGCCACCTGTACAGCAGGGACGTCAAGGGAATCAGACAGAGTTAGAATGTCATCCGCCCTGGGTAAGACGATAAACTACATCCAGCAGCAAAGCAGGAAGATGCTACCACCCTGGGTCAGAGGTGGTAGCTATGGGCAAATACAGTAATTAACACCCAAACTTGTATAAAAATAGGTTTTAATACCAGAAATACTTTGTAATAAAAAAAATTATTACCAGCAATAATTTTTAAGGAAAAATTATTATCAGCAATACTTTAAAAAAAATACCAGCAATACAAATAGCTATACATTCTTTGGAAAAAAAAATATGACCAGTTATAGATTTCTCAAGGAAAAATATTCCCAGAAATAGATTTTTGAAGAAAACATTACCAGCAATAAAAATTTTATCGGCATTAAATAACCCATTGAGTTTGATATGCCGTAAAACAAAACAAACCTAGAATGTCGTGTATGCGGCAAAGGATGTAAGTCTTTTGCTGCCCTCAAGAGTCACTGTCAATCTCACGGCCGGCATCACAGCATTAAATCATCGATGGCCATCAATAGTCTGACGACTGGACAGTGATCATGTGTATATATATATATATATATATATATATATATATATATATATATATATATATATATATGTGTGTGTGTGTGTGTGTGTGTGTGTGTGTGTGTGTGTGTGTATTGACACGTGACTGTGTGGTTAGAACATTCGCTTACCGTCTGTGAGACACAGGTTTGGATTATCAGTATAGTCCATTTGTCAAGTGACTGCTTGATAATATCAGCCTAGGGAGACTGTCTGATCGTGCAACATAGTTGGGAAGTGTCTGCAAATTGCACCACATCTTAATCCAAGTCAAGTGAGTGAAATTGGAGAGACATCATAACCGAATGTTTGAGCGTACTGGCTTTGTTCATTGATGGTCAACCTAGATTATGCAATCTTTCCCGAAACTGTAATTAAGGTCCGCTCAAAATGTTTTCAGTATAAACCACAGGTATACTGTGGCCATTGAACAAATCCAAATCCACCATATTGTAATATTTGATGATATTAATTTGAGGTAATCCGATTATTTAGCTGAGAATATTGCATATTTTTACATAACACTATCGAGACGCCAAACATCTTTTCTTTTTTTTTTTTTTTTTTTTTAGCTAATTTGAGGATGCTGAATCTGAAAATGACCTTACTTCTTCTTGGGTAGCTACCGTTTTTGCTGTACAGAAATATCTCATTTTTTGGCAAAAAAGCATTTTTTTTTCTATATATATGATATTGACCGATAGCAATATTTCTCAAAATAAAATCGTAGTACTTCTTAATTTGTACTTAAACAACAAATATCGGTCTGCTGATTGAGAAATACTATTTTCGTAATAACAATCAGACCCCAAGTCTTTAAAAATAACACAATTGAATATAACGAGACCAACAAGTATTTTCATCAAATCATTTAAAAATTAAGATCAGTAATAAAACCCTGTTGGTAAATATTTTCTCTTTCTTGATTGTCTGTCATGTTCAATGTTATTTAAGTCCCTTTTGATACTCCAGCAGTATTATGTACAAAGGAATAGGTGCATTCAATTGAGATGTCTTTAGTCGGAGTTTCTTTCCAACTGTGAAAACAAAATACTCTCAATGTGCTTGGTTTCCTTCCGAAGTGATGAAATCAATTTTTGTACATGAAACTGAAAATTTTAGGGTTTCATTTTTATGATGACACGTTAGTTAACAAGTTTACTAAAGTGTATTACTGATAAAATTTATCATTTAATTTTAAAGTTTGTCGATAAATTGGAAAAATTCAGTACTTCTGATTTGATTCAAAAACACTTTTTTCTTATAAAAACTGTTTATTTCAGATGGCTGACATAAATTGCTCGGCTTGCCTAAAAATTGATGGGTTTCTTCATTGTATAAATTTTGCGATCAGTTAAGATCGTAAATTGATCTTTTTTTTCCCCAAGAATGATCAATTTCAGTACAGCTAAAATGGTAGCTAACCATGAAAAAAGAGGGTCATTTTCGGAATCAGCATCATCAAATTAGATAAAAAAATGAGTTTTTGTTTCTTGGAACCAAAAATCGTGTTGACCAGTTTTTTTTGTGCATATGTTCTTACATACATGCACAAAAAAAATCTATTCAATATAAAAGTCATCACTTTCGATTACTACATCGATGTAACTTTTAGTATAATTACATGCATTGATCAGCGGATCTTTATTAATGTTGGCCATTATGTTCCCGATAGAAGCCGTCAGCGAGTGCCTGGTATTGTGGTTACGCTGGTTGATCACCCTCTCAACCAAGCCTCAGACGTAGTAGTTCCTCGGGCTTAAATCACTACAGTTAGAAGGTCAAATGTGAAAGTGCTTGACTTTGATTACCTAGCGATTCTTCGACCGAAACAGACGGATGTCGCATGCGTTATTTGTCATGAATTGCTTTCTCCCGCTAACGTAGGCGTTGTATCTGATGTCTTCGGGCACCACCAAATTGTTGACTTCCAGACACTGAGCTGATTGGCTATGGACCTCATTGATTTCCAATTTGGCCTTGTGTCATCCTTAACATACCTGGGTCTACATCAGTTCCTAATCAAGCAAAACAGTCACCTTATTGGACTTGGGCAAATACGTTTGTTGCTAACAAGTTTTCTTTGTGATTCACGTTCAATCATTGATTACGAGTAATCGTCGTAAGATTATTGGCACACATCCTGCGACCAAATACAATGAAATGTTGTAAGAATTTCGCTTATAATTCTACAGACAAATTTATTCAAACAATCTATCGATCTATCCCTCTTTTAATTCTCTACGCATATATCAATATATCGATCCTACGACGGTTCGATAAGTTTACAATTCGCAGAAAGATTAAAGGTTAGGCAATATGTACGAAACAAAATTAATTTTTTTCCCGCTTTTTTTTTTTTTTTTTGCTCAATAGCGATTTTCAACAAGTGCCTGGCGAAGTGTTCACAGGTGGATCGAGGTAGGCAAGTACAAAAAGAATAGAGATTAATATAATTCTAAAATCCTTCTTTTGATGCCTGTAAATCAACATCATTTTTAGAAATAGTGTAATTATGAAAATTCGAGTTGTTGAATTTTGAATTTTAAAATTCATTGATTCATTTCAAATTATAAAATAATAACCCGAAGAGAAATATGCCAATTAATTGTTCATAGCGAAATAGAATTGCTTGATCGTTCCATTTAATAAAGCAAGTATATATATATATATATATATATATATATATATATATATATATATATATATATATATATACAAGTATATGATTGGTGTATATGGAATGAATTCCAATAACCAACAATTACTATTCTTAAAAGAGTGCTCAATACAAAGTAGAGCAGATATAATTATTTATTTTTAAAGAAAAAAAAATTATACCATAAATATGTTATAAAATCGCCATTTTGTTTCAACACCCTCGGTGTCTTATCAAGTGATGACGTTGAATGTAAAATAAATGGTTTTAAAACCATTTATTTTACATTCAACGCCATCACTTGATAAGACACCTAGGGTGTTGAAACAAAATGGCTATTTTTGTAGTGATTTTATAACATATTTATGTTATAAATTTTTTTTTTCTTTAAAAATAAATAATTATATATATATATATATATATATATATATATATATATATAAAGGCAAAAGACAATAGGAAAACTGAAATATTAGCTAAATACTAAAATAAACTGGACGACCAGTCTAGGTGAACGAAAAACCTTGATTATGCGTGTACGCGGATGTATTTACCTGATAGTATATTGCATATATAGCAGTAATAATGTATCTCATATTTGCAGATATATTAACAAAAATTACGCAGAAATATCTTTAAATACTAAAGAGTAAATTTATTCAATAAAATTATAGTTGGCTTCAACCACGGTTTCCTGACGAATTCGGAATCTCTTGCAACACTTCTGTGTATGTTTGTGCGTGTGTGAGTGTGTGTGTGAGTGTGTCTGTGCGTGTGTGTGTGAGTGTGTCTGTGCGTGTGTGTGCTATATGTCTTCTTGATTCGTCTATATAACTACATTTATCTATTTTGTTATATATATATATATATATATATATATATATATATATATATATAAATAAAATGAAAGAACAGTAAGATATATAATCCGGTCTTCTTATAGATATTTTTATTTTTACAAAATAGTGCTCAATGGTAATTTACAGAGCATTGATATTATAAATTAATTGATTTAAAATATGGTTTTTCCGCTGCACAGTTCTAACCATGTTTCAAAAATGGAAGGTCCGAATTTAATTTTGTAATTAAATTAAAGACATTAGTTCCATTGGTCACGCTAGATAACATGCGCTTTCCCAAAATAATGTAACTAAGGTTTACTCAGTATAGATGCAGGTGCGCTCTGTGGCTGGTGTAAACGGAAATGCGCCTGTGCTAGCGTCTGCAATAGGGATTGGCTAGCCGTCCTAGTACACGGGTATCCTCCAATACGAGTGGCTATCTCTCTTTGTCTTTATATATATATATATATATATAGATATATATATAGATATATATATATATAGATATAAATATATATGTATAGATATATATATAGATATAAATATATATATGTAGATATAAATATATATATAAATATATAGAAATTTTTAATATATTAGGTTGGTGCAAAAATAATATCGTTTTCTCACATATGTTACTAAGTGAGAAAACGACATTATTTTTGCACCAACCTAATATATAAATATATATATATATATATATATATATATGTATATATATATATATATATATATATATATATATATATATATAGAGAGAGAGAGAGAGAGAGAGAGAGAGTGAGATTGTTTATTTGTGCTGATTTACTTTTAACAAAAGTACTTCCGTCTTCAGTATATTGGAGTTGACATTAAGGCTGCTTGTACACTGAAATCTTGGAAACACGAAGCTAATCTTATGCACAGAGGGAGTTCTCCTTTTAAATCTATACAACCTTCCAGCATCGTACGTCATAGAATATTTAAAATCATTTTTGAATTTTGTGTTTGTTTAGCTGCCTTCATGGACAAGATTTCGAAATAAAGAAACGTGCACAGTTTACTTATTTAGCTTCGAAAAAATGCTGTAAGAAACTGTCCTATTAGAAAAATCCATATCGTGCGTCAGACTTCAAATGTAGTCAACAGTGATTGGCTGAAAATAAAACTGTATCTCACTTTGATCCATCGTGAAAATACATATCGGTAAATATCTTTTCTTGATACTTTCTGACTGACCATTTTCGATATATATATATATATATATATATATATATATATATATATATATATATATATATATATATAATTATTTATTTAAAAATATTATTCCAACACGCTACATAAGAGTTCTCATGTTTCAAAACAAGAGCCGAAAACTTCAATATAATTATTTGAATTAAATTGAATTAAAGTAAACTCTGTTTCATCTTCAAGTGAAATTTTTTTTTGAATAACTTATTTCTGAAATTTACGAAAAATAAAAAAAATCTCCATAGACACGTAAACCAGACTAGGCGAAATCATCTTCCGTTTTAATTTTAGACACCCCACGCTTACCCTGACTTGACATCTATGAATGTAACTCTATACTGATACAAATTATAAACACCCTACACCCCTTTTTATTTAAACAATCGCTCTAGCCGTTACCATGGAAATTTTGATTTCAATAATGAATATGCTATTAAAACACGTAAATTTCAGAAATAAATTGCTCCAAAAAGAATTTCGCTTGAAGATGGAACAGAGCTTACGTTAATTCAATTTAATTCAAATAATTATATTGAAGTTTTCGGCTCTTGTTTTGAAACATGACACCTCTTATGTAGCGTGCTGGAATCATATTTTTAAATAAATAATTATATTTATGCTCTACTTTTGTAGCGAGCATATTTTTTAAAAATAATAACTAAAATACTAAAGAACTTTGGATTATTTACCTAACGAGTTCTTTCCTATTTTCTATATATTTTTCGCATATATATATATATATATATATATATATATATATATATATATATATATATATATATATATATAAGGAATTCGAACTCGGCTCTCCGATTCCTTAATCCAAGCTGCTATCCATTACCCCACCGTGCCTCCTCATTGAGGAATCGGAGAGCCGGGTTCGAATTCCAGTCGAATCCATTGCATTCACTTACGTGCTAATGCTCCTGGGAAAGGTGGGAATCCTCTTCTTCTCCCTCCCGCTATGCGTAAAATAGCAGGACAGACTGGGATCTATAACCTTGGATGGCAACTGGTCTAGGAGAAGGACAACTCTGAATTCAAAACCTGCGAAGGGTCGTTTGGGGACCTTGTGGCATGTAGTGCACCAGGTCTCTGTATTTGGCCCTTAAAAAAATTGTGGTTTGTTCTGCACAATTCCTTTGCCACTATAATCAGATCATATGTGCTGTTGTCGGGCTGTCGATTTCCTTGGAACTGATCTGCTTGACCCTCATACGTCGAATTCGACGGGAGAGTCGAGTATATATATATATATATATATATATATATATATATATATATATATATATATTCATAGAGACCTACCGGTCATTATTCGTTACATTTTGACGACACAAATATAATAGAATCCTCTAAATGCAAAAAAAAGGCTAAAAATAATGGAAGACTTATAATAAAAGCGAAAAAGTAGCACTTAATATCAACTATGAACATGGACACAATATCTTGACCGGGTTTTGAAAAATGAAAACATATAAATACATAAATGCAACAAACTATTTCTTACTTAACATTTAAAATATTTAATCCTTGAAAATGGCTAAATGTATAGCCGAAAGCGCTCGGATTAAAATAACATTCGGACTCTTTTTTATATAATTTATCATCTGAAAAGAAAAACAAATTATTAGATCGCATGAGAAATTGTATAAAAAACTAAATCAAAGCATCTTGTATATCGTATTCAATGAAATCTGCATGAAAGAAGGATTGCTGCCTAAATACACAAATACACACACACACACACACACACACACACACATATATATATATATATATATATATATATATTCATCTTCATGAATTCGTCATACATAATGTACATCCGATTATTCAGAAACACATGTAATATCGAATGAGTAATTAATTCTGAGAAATACAAATTTCCGTCTAATTTGAAATGCCGCCATTGATATCAAGTTTTCCAAAGCGTGTTATACATTATTGATTAGTTTTTTTTCTGCTTGTCTATTTTTCCCTATTATGTGTAATGTCTGAATTAATCTCGAATATCTTGAATTTCTTATATGAATAATTGTTATTACTAAAGTTTAAAGTTTCATATGATTTCTCATGCTTTTTAATGCAAGGAACAAATCATTTGTAGAATTTGTACAATTTTTAAACAAGACAAAAAAAGATAACATTAACTTTCCATAAATTAAAGTATTTATACTAGTTTTATGACCAATAAACTACATTCGATGGGGTAGGGAACTGATATGCATATATTTGTTTTTCAGTGTCTGTAAAAGGTGTGGCAATATTTTGTTAGCTAAAATGAAGGCGGGATGTGTCCGGATATTGAAATAAGAGTAACGATACGACGTTGGTGAACGATTCCACTTACAGATTTGGCAAATATGCCAATAATTTAATTATGAAAATAAGTCAGTTGCGATGAAAAATTGTGCGTGTGTGTCTGTGTGTGTTTGTGTGTATGCCAGTGTGTTTAAAATAGGTTATAGAATCCTCACAAAGGTTTTGAGAAATTTGAAATATGGAAAAAAATGTTTCATTGAAACAAGATTTGATTACGCGTTTCGACTTTTTAGGCTTCATCAAATCCCAAAACTAAAGAAAATTTTGCTTCACTGAAACGTTCTTCAATATATATATATATATATATATATATATATATATATATATATATATATATATATATATATATATATATATATGTATGTATGTATGGAGAGTGTATATTCAAATTAGTTATATACGAATTTCATTTTTATAGTACCTGATGTTATTTGAAAATAGCTCATATTGTGTGATGCGATATTATCATTCAATCAGTTTTATACGAACCATTTATACAAGAATACAAGAAAAATTGAAGAAGTTTAACTTGTTAGACATCTTTAATGAAATTATTAAAACATTGAACAGATATTGCCGTAAAATAATGAATAAAAAATGAAAACATTGGTTAGAAATACAAATGAAATTTACCATTGTTACAAATGTGCTTGTAACAGGAAGTGCAGTTAGTGAAATTGTCAGCGGCTTTGAAAGGAAATTCTGCGAGTCGAGATCGTGTTCTGGTCGAGTTTGTTCTGTTCCGTTATAGCATACATACTGACGATAATGGCTATGTCCCCATTCACATAAATACAGTAGTAAATACTGTATGTTGGTCTGCAGTCAGATATTCCACTCCAACTGTGCTAGTCAAACTCTCTGCCTCCGAGCATAGAGGATCCCCAGACGAGGCTATGTCAAAGGGCAGACTTTCGTCCCTGGAAACAGCTACATGACCCCATTTTATACGGGGTCTAAGGGGAATTTTTGCCGTGTCTACTGACTGGGGTACCTCACATTAAATCCGGTCTTGTGCCACATCTGACTGCGTGGGGGCGTTTGGTAGATATCCTGCAATTGGAGATTCGTATCCAGCTGTGCTTGTCAAACTCTCTGCTTGAGGGCATAGAAGATCCTCAGACGAGGCCATGTCGAAGGGCAGAATTTCGTCTCTGGAAAGAAGCAGGTGACTACTACTTCTACGCGCCGCTGGCGAATCCTATATGCGTTATTCGTACCGTAAGTATTATCTTTCATTACCAACCTTCGTTTGATTATTCTATTCAGTAACCTTCCCTAGATTATAACACATTGACAAAAATATGCTTGAGATAGGGTTGATTAAATCAGGTTCATCCCCAGATATGGATTAAATATTAGGACAAACTGGAATCTATAGTTATTTACGGCAACCAGTCCTGGCGAGGTACACGTTCTTATTACGGGAATCAACACTTTTGGTATAAGGAGTGGATGCTTTTTTTTTCTCTAAATGCTTAATGATCCTGGTATATTTGACTCGCAAATTAGTGGACTCGCTTGAGTCAGGGGAAAAATAAGAACACAAGATATACAATTTTAGCAAAAGTATTAATAAATATATTAAGAGGATATATTACAAAAAAAGAAAAAAAAGAGAAATGAAATGAAGTCTGAAGTGTTCAAAGCAACTTTCAATATGTGTCTCTGAGGCGCTTACATTGCAGACGGAGCGAGAAGAGGAACCCATCGAAAGACGATCAACCTGCCTGTACTTGGCGCCAAAACGAAATACGACTGATATCGGGGGGCAAATTTCAACAGGTGGACAAAACCGTTCTCAGGAATAACAGAAGGGGACAACTGACTACGATACACGGCATCAGCACATATATCGATAGTCTCAGCAAATGGAGGGCAGGTAAATAGACTGGAGATGTGGTAGGAACATATAAATTTATCCATCGACGAATAAGGCTGCATAAAATCAGAGAATTCAAACGAATATTTAATACAAGCAGATTTATATTGTTCCAAACCAAATCTGTCTGAAATATGGTAGAAAACCATTTAGTCATGCCATGTTGGGAAGACCCTATCATAGCTAGAATAGGTCTCAATGGTGTCCCATATATATATATATATATATATATATATATATATATATATATATCTATACTCCCTAAGAACTAAATAACACACACACACACTTAACAGAGACACATCCCCATTCCAGGAAGCAATAAAACTGTCAAAATAACCAAGGGAATTCAGAGCAGTATGAATTCATCCTGCTCTTATCTCAAATAACAACTTAAAAGAAACTATTTGACCAAAACAAGGACTGACCAAAATTCATGTTATAAAAAAACATAAAAAAAACAAACGAAAACTACAGACAAAAGTTCATTTTCTCCATCAAGACATTCATTTCCTCCATCAAGACATTCATTTTCTCCATCAAGACATTCATTTCCTCCATCAAGACATTCATTTTCTCCATCAAGACATTCATTTCCTCCATCAAGACATTCATTTTCTCCATCAAGACATTCATTTCCTCCATCAAGACATTCATTTCCTCCATCAAGACATTCATTTCCTCCATCAAGACATTCATTTCCTCCATCAAGACATTCATTTCTGTAGTTCACTGCTACTAACTAGCAGATTTTTTTTCTGTTGATGATGGCCATGTTGGCCGAAACTAGAAATCTAAATGAAATAATAATAAAAACAAAAGAATATTAATATACAACCCACTATGTCTGAATATTTTAATTTGTTTAATATTTTTTATTGTTCAAAATGAATGTTGACTGAGAATTTGATGTAACATGCAATGTTGACGTTTGTCTAGGTACGAACGGCCTAACAGAAAATCACCAGAAATGACACATTAAAAGTTCACCAGAATATAAATGCATTAATTGCAGCAAGAGGAACTTAACGTTGCCACATCGACGCAAAAGGATATAAGACCATAGCAGGAACAAAAAGCGACATCCGCCCCGTTATTACTTGAGAGTATTAGGTTGGTGCAAACATAATGTCGGTTTTTGACGTTAAAAAATACGTCAAAAACCGATATTATTTTTGCACTAACCTAATAAAATCAAGTGATGACTTTACTTGAAGATGGGTCATAGCTATCGTCACCATATGTGTGTGGGGGTGTGTGCTTCTCTGTGTGGGTCTGGATGGACTATGAAAGAGTAAACGTATCGTTGTATTTTTTATTAAAGCGACCATCGCTAAGAGACATGGTAATTGTCAATTCTAATTTGCAATAAAAATCCGACTTCAGAGGTGCAGTGCCAAGTGAGAACGTAAGTTACAGTCCCCCGAAACAATTCTGTCATTGAGAAAAATGGCTTCCGAATGTCTTACGGAAACAAAGCGCATTCAGCGTTTAAAATACTGACTTTCTTCCTCGCCAGAGAAAAATATCATTTTAGTACAAGATAGTCTCTAGTTATGAGAAATCGATTTATTACAAGAATTACTGTTTCATGGCCCATCTACAGAAAGCATCATAGGTAAGTATATATAAAAAGACTGGCGAAGATAGATAGATAGATAGATTTGAAAAGGTTGATAGATAGCAAGATAGCTAGCTAAATAACTAGCTAGCTAGACAGACAGATAATAAGGTGGTTATATATATATATATATATATAAATATATATATATATATATATATATATATATATATATATATATATATATATATATATATATATATATATATATAATATATCAACAACTTATTAGTGGAAATTAAAGTTTCATGGTTTTCCCAAGTCCTTAGGCACAAACTTATGAATAAAAAATATTGCAGTTGTTTTTTGTTCTAACGGCCGCATATACAGTTGCTAATATCTAATTACTTGGTTTATATCCACACATGTAGTTAGATAGATTGAAAATTTGATAGCCAGAGCGATATCTATCTAGCTAAATACATACATACATAGCACGGCAGTTATATATATATATATATATATATATATATATATATATATATATATATATATATATGCACATTATATACATTATATACATCTCTTTGTATATATATATATATATATATATATATATATATACATTGTATGTTCAAGGTGCTATTTTCTTTTTATGCGTGTTTCATTCTGTCACATTCAATGAAACATATAGATAGATATATAGAATTGATAGATAGATTTGAAGATGTGATAGATAGCCAGATAGATAGCTAAATCGCAGCAGATTGACATAGATAGATAGATAGATAGATAGATATGAACATGCTGAGAAAGATAGCGAGGTATATAGCTAAACAGAATTAGATATATAGATAAAAATAAACAGACTGATATAGATAGATGAATAGACATATAGTCAGACAGACAGACAATCAGATAGACAGATAGATAGATAGATAGATAGATAGATAGGTTTTTCACTGATGATTTGTCTACTTTCTTCAAAGCAAGCAATGCAAAGTCTTGTCTGCCATTTGTTTCTGAACACGCGCCATATTGCCGAAAATAAGTTAATATAAAATTTTCAAATTTTGATGATATGAAGGAAGGACAAAATAAATATTACAAAGAGCAAAAGAATAAGAATATTTGTGAATACTGCAATTCGTCTATTTTGGTAGAATTCTAATCGTCTGCCTTCGTGATTTTACAACTAGAGTCCTGTGACACATTCGCGTAATTGAGAGCGTCAATCTTTTCACATTTGTCATTCATATTTATTGTTACCTCTTCATTACTAAAAGCATTTACTTCTTTTTTTCTATTCTGAAGACATTGTCTGAATTCAGCCACGATATTGGTTGTAAAAGTTGACTTAATTATATTACCTACGTGAATGTCACAAATATTCACTAATTATGCGACGCTCTCTATCACTAGGAGGAACACACATACGCACAAATTATGTATATATATATATATATATATATATATATATATATATATATATATCAACACGAACATACACGCATATATATATACATATATATATATATATATATACATACATACATACATGCATACATATATATATATATATATATATATATATATATATATATATATATATAGGTATATAGGAAACAAGACGGTTATGTATATATATTCATAAATATATTTTTATATATATATATATATATATATATATATATATATATATATATATATATATATATAGGAAAGAGAGAAAGAGATGGCTAGAAAATAATCAGACGAATATATATATATATATATATATATATATAATAGAGAGAGGGAGAGAGAGACAAACAGAGAGAGCGAAGAGAAGAGATAGAGATAGATATATATATAGAGAGAGATGGATAGATAATAACCAGACACACACACACCATCTCTCTCTCACACACACACAAAATCTCACACACGCGCGCACGCATATATATATATATATATATATATATATATATATATATATATATATATATATATATATGAATGTATGTGGGAACATGTGTGGATATTGTATGCATGTAAAGTGCTCGTGTATTTTTAATGTAATTACCTGCAGCAATAGAAATCTTAATTTTAAATCATTTTTCGAAACCACAGTTAGAATTGTGTCGCTTTATGAATTAAAATTATATTGCTTTAATGAAATTAGTAATGCGTCTTCCATTCGTGTGTACAGACACTTTTAGAAACTGAAATTAATAGAAGAAAGGTAGAAGTATAAATATTGACCAATGTTCTTTTCCGGACGTTCGTGCAGTTGTTATTAGGTTGGTGCAAAAATAATTTCGTTTTCTAACATATGTTACTATGTGAGAAAACGAAATTATTTTTGCACCAACCTAATATTTCCATAGCATCTGAACTGTTTCTAACGTTGATAAACTGCGTTCGATCTTGACGCCATATTTCAGAAGCCATAACATTGACTAAATGCGAAATACATTATTCATAGCAAATAAGAATATACATTACCATATCACTTATCCCTGAACATCAAGTATGTTTTTCATATCCTTCTATCTATCTATCTATCTATCTATCTATCTATCTCCGTCTCTTCAGATCTATCTATCTATCTATCTATCTATCTATCTATCTATCTATCTATCTATCTATCTACGTCTCTTTAGATCTATCTATCTATCTATCTCCCTCCCCCTCTCTCTCTCTCTCTCTCTCTCTATATATATATATATATATATATATATATTTTGAATTAAAACAGACCACGTTAAGGTTCCATGTAATGAATTATTTCACCATAACCCCTTTAACAGGGCTCTGGATCATCATTATTACATGGAACCTTAACGTGGTCTGTTTTTATTCAAACATATCTGCTCTGAATTTTACATTGAGCTCCCCGGATATCATCCTCCTCGGGTCTACCGATACGGATTACCTAAGTTTGCATAAACTATATATATATATATATATATATATATATATATATATATATATATACCAACTGAAGGTAATGATTATGACAGCATTCACCAACTTAAACAAGGAGACTATCCAGAAGAGTTACAGGAGATTTCGAAGTCGTCTTGGGACCATTACTGAAGTCAGTACCGATTTTATTGAATAAATCTACTCTCGTATTTCAAGTTATTTTTGGTAATTTTGGTAATCTCTCTAACCCACATGCACGGTCTTGGTGTCTACGTGTCTACGTCAAGGAACATCTCTCTCTGGCCAGAGAGTCCTCTCTCGAATCGCCAGACATGTGTCTCCGACTCTCTCTTCTCAATGCGGTAAGCTATCTCTTTTTCCTTTACCGCTCTCTATCATCTCAAGACTGTGAGATATTCGATAGCATTTCTGACAGCATAGACAAGGCTCTCTCCCTCCACCCGTTTGCTCACATTTTTGTGTTTGGTGACTTTAACGCCCATCACACCTTGTGGCTTAAGAATGCTACTACTGACCACGCAGGCATTCAAACGCTCAATTTTTCAATCTCCCATTCCCTCACACAGATAGTTAACTTCCCCTCGTTTTGCCTTCAACCGGGAAGGTAAAGCCTCTCTTCTCGACTTGTGCTTTACCTCCATCCCCGAATCCTGCAGCACCTCGCAACTCTGCCCTCTTGGTAACTCTGATCATGCAGTAGTATCAGTTAACATCTCCTTCAACTCCACCCCCTATAAAGAACCTCCTACCACTAGAACTTCGTTCTACTATCAACGAGCTGACTGGGACACGTTCCGTGATTTCCTCCGCGATGTCCCTTGGGATGGAGTCTTTAAGCTCCCCGTCCAAGAATGTGCTTCTGAAGTTTCTTCCTGGGTTAAAGCTGGAATCGACGCTTTCATCCCATCAAGGAGATATAGGATCAAATCGCGCTCACCCTCTGGTTCTCGGCTGCTTGCTCAGCCGCCATCACCCATAGGAACCACTACTTCCACCTATTCCGTAGCGACATGTCTAACTGTAATATAGACGTCTCTTTGCCTCCGCCCGTAACGAATGTAAGCGTGTCCTCAACGATGTTAAGTCACTATTTGCGGCTCGGATGAAGGAACGTATGGCATCTCGCAAATTTGGCTCCAAAGATTATTGGCGTCTCTGCAAGAGCGTATTGAACAATTGCAAACCCTCTATACCTCCTTTATTCAACAAGTTCGAAGTCCTGACCTCCTCTACTGACAAGGCTGAATGCTTTGCTCGGAAATTTTCATTCAACTCGACGCTCGACTCTTCCGGTGTACCCATAACCGACTTCCCTCTTAGAACTGAGGCCATATTAAGTGGGTTAAACATAACCCCATCTTTGGTACTGGGCGTTATCCCCAATTTAGACCCCAACAAGGATAGTGGTGTAGACGGGATACCAGCAATTGTCTTGAAGAAATGCTCGCCTGAACTGGCGCCCGCCTTTTCTAAACTATACCACTACTGTCTCAAGGAATCTTGTTTTCCTGACTGCTGGAAGTCCTCTTCGATCGTTCCTGTCTTCAAGAACTCCGGCGACCCCTCTGACCCTTCCAACTACCGTCCTATCAGTCTTCTTCCCCTCTTCGGCAAAGTCTTCGATGCCCTAGTCAATACCGGGGTTGTTAACCACCTCACATCCCATAATCTACTCTTAGACAAGCAATATGGTTTCCGCTTTGCCCGATCTACAGCCGATGTGATTACGGTCATCACTGAAACAGTCTACTGAGCTCTTCAAAATAACGGGGAAGCCCGAGCCGTGGCACAAGACATCTCCAAAGCATTTGATAGGGTTTGGCATGCCGGCCTTCTTCGCAAGTTCCAGGGTTATGACATTACGGGTCGATTATATAACCTAATACGATCATTCCTGTCAAACCGTAAATTGAAGGTCGTTCTGAATGGATTCTCCTCCAGTTCCTATCCCACGAACGCAGGTGTTCCTCAAGGCTCCATCCTGGGCCCCACTCTATTCCTTATCTACATAAATCACCTTCCTGACGCAATAACTTCCCAAGTTGGCATCTACGCGGATGACACCACAATTTATTCCTGCCTCAAAAACAAATCTAGTCTCGCTGACAAAACTCGCCTGGCCGTGCGTCTCGAAAAGGACCTCCAATCGATTGTGAGCTGGGGCATGAATTGGCTGGTCAACTTCAACGCTTCTGAGACAAAACCACTCTCTATTAATCACCACAGAGATCTTTCCCTTCCCTCCATTAGAATGTCTGACGCTCAACTTCTCGAGAGCAACTCTCTGCGGCTTCTCGGTCTCACGTTGACTGCTGACCTGAGATGGAATAAATACATTGAGTCAATTGCCTCGTCCACTGCAAGGAAAGTCGGCTCCCTGAGCCGCCCCAGGAAGTTTTTCTCCCCGGAGACGATCCTCCAGATCTACAAATCAACAATTCACCCTTGCATGGAGTATTGCTGCCATATATGGTGTGGTGCCCCTTCTGTTTGCCTCGGGGTTCTTGATAGGCTCCAGAGGCGGATATGCAATGTAGTTGGCCCTGCCCTGGCGTCTCGTCTACAGTCACTTTCTCACAGACGCGCCGTTGCCTCCCTCTGTCTGTTCTACAAATACTTTCATGGAAATTGCTCCGAGGAGCTGCATTCGCTGGTTCCCAGACGTCATGAGTTCCAGCGCCTTACGAGGCTGGCATTCCGCTTTCACCCCTTCACTGCAGAAACTCCGTCTCTGCTACTATAATAGCTTCATGTCTCGCACCTCTCGCCTGTGGAACTCCCTTCTCTTTTTCTGTTTCCCTGTGAGCTATAATCTCCAGCCATTCAAGTGTAATGTCAATCGACATCTCCAGTTGCCTTGATCTATCCACTACCCTCATCCTTTCTTCTATCACTCCTATCTGATCTTGCTCTAAATTTTCTGTAATCCCTTGCGTCCTAGTGGCTTCCCGCCTTGCTTGGTGTGAAATGCTTAAAAAAAAATATATATATATATATCTGTTAAAATGAGATACCAATGTTACTTTAATTTTTGCGTAATTTAGACGACAATGGATCTATTTGAATACTATATACATATGTTCTAATTTAACAGTTTTTAATATATATATATATATATATATATATATATATATATATATATATATATATATATATACCCATTGCTCATATATACTAATAGTAATACTCGTTTGGAATAAACCTCGGATAGCCCAACTTGTAGATGTGCCAAAACAAATCGTTACCCGAGAGAAAAATTGAAAAAATCAAACCGAAAGAACTAAAAATATCGCAACAGGGCGAAATAAATCCAATGCCTTAAGTCTTTGGTGCTCAAAAAAAACAAAAAAACAAAAAAAAAAACAAGCGAGTAGTAAGACTGAAACGTAGAGTGCTCAATACGCTAAGTAGAGCGGGATTAACTAAAATAAATATTAAAGTGCCAGAAAAACCTACTTAGTTTTTACTTAAACGGATCTTCAGGGTAGGTCTTCCTTAGGATTTATTTTAGTTATATATATATATATATATATATATATATATATATATATATATATATATATATATATATATATATATATAATATTAGTTGTGTGAGTGGTGTAATTCATAGGCTCTCGGAATAAGGAATCGGGGAGTTGATTGTGTTACATTCATTTACGCGTAAATTCTCTTTGGAAAATTATGTATCATTCTTTTCGTTTCCCCCAGCTATGGGTTATATTGACAGAGTGCGATGGGTAAATTTTTGTCATATTTTTAATTTTGCGCATGCGCGTAGTTACTTTTTGATTTTAGTAAAAAAGGATCAGTTGGGCACCATGACGCAATTCACTTCACCTGAAATTTGAAATCGGTAAGCTGTACCGCTTTGCTTTCATGCCGGGAGATCCAATACGAACATTTCAGAATGTTAGGTGTCAATCCGATGACAGTGAAGAGGATTCGAAAAGAGTGAGATGCATCTAATGGTGTGTGCGAGGGTGTGTGAAGTGGTCGTTAGTGATGGCGGCGTTATGCCTCCGTTTATCATCCCACACGGTCTCAGACTTAACACGGAGGCGTACATCAAGTGCTTTGAGGAGTTAGTGCTGCCTTAGATCAAGAAAGTCTATACCAGTCTGTTCATATCTATCTATCTATCTATCTATCTATCTATCTATCTATTTCACAAAGTCAATTGATATCTATCTCACAAAGTCAATTGATATCTATCTATCTATCTATCTATCTATCTCACAAAGTCAATTGATATCTATCTCACAAAGTCAATTGATATCTATCTATCTATCTATCTATCTATCTATCTATCAATCTATCTATCTATCTATCTATCTATCTATCTATCTATCTATCTATCTCACCCAATATATTCATTTCTAACTATCTACCTATCTATCTAACTATCGCTTACAGCCAAATAGTGTTGAAACGATGGTTCCCGTACGCTCGTCAAGTTAAACATGGTCAGTACTTAGATGGGTGACCGCTATACCAGTCTGTTCATTATCTATCTATCTATCTATCTATCTATCTATCTATCTATCTATCTATCTATCTATGTATGTGTGTGTGAATCGCAACAGGAAGCGCTTTGAATACAGAGACAAGCATTCCTCATTCTCAAATTGTACGCTTCTATAAATCTCACCACAGGCAGAACAATGATTCAATTCAAAATCACTTTTCACTATGGAGGACATCCTTAGTTTTTCGTCTTTCGCCGCCATGAAGGAAAAGCCTCCTGTTGTGATTTTCTCCATGTTTTACAGTCATCACTTTCACAAATTTTGAGTCAGTTGAAAGAAAATCAACGAAAATTCTCTTCTCGTGACAGTCTTTTCTACAAAAGGACTGAGGGTAGGAGATAAGTCTTTAACATTTCAAGTAGAAACGATTCCAGCTCGACTCAGCGCCATATCATTTTATTCAGCTGTATCGTTTATGTATCGTCGTATGAAATTCGAACATCTTTACAACTGAAACTGAACTAAGAAAGATTCTTTGACTAATTTTTTCGAACAGAAAGCAACAAGAAAATTAAAAAATGTAAGAAAAAGTTAAGTATAGAAGATGGATGGATTCAAAATGTCGGAGGATCTTTATATCTTCCTAACATTCCATGTAATGAGTGCGTTGCCCACTAAAAGAAAATATTCTTTAAAGCTTCGCCCACTTTAATAGATGAAAGGATGTAAAAAAGTTAAAACTCAAAGAAAAAAAAAAAAAAGTAAATCTTTTTTTTCATGTTCTTCCCGTTCGAACCCCACTTTTTCTTTGGCTCTCTTTTCTCGTTTTTTTCTCTAAATCACTATTCCATCTTTACATCCTTACATCTTCTTTTTCCTCGTCTCACTTTTTCTAATTCTGTTGCTGGATAGAAATTAACAAATAGACACACACACATATATATGTTAGTATGTCTATGTGTATGTAGAAAGAGTGAGAGAGAAAAGGCGAGAGAGAGAGAGAGTGAAATGAAGTAAAGAAAAAACTACGCCATTTTGAGGCTGATTATTGATTAAATTAAGATGTTGGAAGTAATGAGTAGATGTAGGCGCGCAAATCAACACCTATTCTGTCATCGACAAGTAGATTAAGATCTTTCTATCCAAATATCTGAAGATTGCGGCTAGCAACCGTTATAATCTTATAACGGTTGGTCTTGAACGCGTTCCTGATTTTCCTTTTTTTGTCAATGTTATGCCTCCGCCTCCGACTAATTTCCGAATTTCGGATTTTTTGATATTATAGACATTAAACACGGTAGATTTCGTATTACGTAATATCTTTATGTTTCCTTCACTTATTTATTTTTAGCAGGTTTTTCCCTGTAACTATTACATATATATATATATATATATATATATATATATATATATATATATATATATATATATATATAAATTTACTAATTTAAAATATGGCTCCATCGCTACACAGTAATTACCATGTTTCAAAAACTAAAAACTTTAAATTTAATTATAGAATTAAATTTCTACTACTATTTCATTTTCAAGCGAATTTTTGAATAACTTATTTTTAAATTTAATATATATATATATTATTTTTATACGTTATTTTTACAGATACAATTTATTTGAAGAAATGCTATAATTTTTAATTAAACAGTATTAATTACATGTACCCGCCTGAATGTTCGAGAAATTTCATAGAAAACATGCGTTCTCCGACAGGCATCGAACCTGTATTCCTATACGGAAGCCGTCATTTGATCTGACGTGCTACACCATGTAGTTACAGAGAAGCTTCTGGTTAGCAAAGTCCAAATTATTGTTTTTAAACAATAAAAGGTTATTTTAATTTGATAAACTATTTATTTATTTTAAATAATAGTTCTTGAGTTTTCTTTTAATTTTAAGAAATTATGGCTATTTATTACGCGCCAAGATATTGTGAATAGATGGCGAAACGTTGTGCGTGAATTTTAGAAAAGGCAGAAAAACTGCTATGGGCTACACGAGATAGGAAGTTGTGGATAGGCATGATAGACTATGTACTGAAGAAATTGGCTTAAAAAAGGATTATTTTCTTTAAGAAAAGAGATATTCGAAAAATCATGCAGATTAATAATTTGGCAAAACTCGATAGCGTCACTCTCAAGAAATTCCTGTAAGTAATTATTTACCCGCTGCCCGAGACAAGATGTGGCACAAGGCCGAGTTTCAAAGTGGGGTATCCGAGTCCGTAGGCTCGGGCAAAAATTCCCTATAGACCACGTAAAAATGGAGTCAGTTTTTCCGAGACGAGACTCTGCCCTTCGGCAGAGCCTTGTCTGATGAATACCCTCTGACATGTGCCAGGTAAGTATAGGAAATTTCTGTAAGTAAGTGTGTCATTCTTTAGAAAGAAGGTGAAAATGGGACAGTGTAAAGAACCAGAGAGAGAATGAGGCATGATAAGAAGCCGTTTGGTATCAGAAGCAAGGAATAATATTACCTTTATTTTTTTTAACACAATCTATAAAACAAAATTTATATCCCGCATGAAATACACATATTCTTTACAAAGAAAAAATTTATACACAATTCTTTTTTTGTTTGAAGGATATGTTTTAGAGAAACCCTGAAAAATAAAACCGTGTAAAAAAAATATACAGTGTACATATGAAAATTAGAGATAGGTTCCATCAAAATATATTTAATAAAAAATGGCAATTTTTATATACAAATAAATTGAATTGTTCATTTATACATAGATACACACGCACACACAGACACACAACACACACACAACAAACACACAACACACGCACACACACATGTGTATATATATATATATATATATATATATATATATATATATATATATATATATATATATATATATAATCATTCAGTCATTCAGTGTCACTACTAAACAGTAAACGTCCCCAGTTTCTGTTGTTTATCGGTGGTGCAAAATCTCTCTCGTCACTGGAAATATTTAATAGCGATATATCTTCATGTGTATCTTGAATAAAATTAGCATCTTGTGGTTCTTTCGTTTCACTGGTTTTGAATACAAATTCGGTTATCAGACGATGTGATTTTCTTTTTGTTAGTTCTTTATAGGATTCTTCATAACGTGCCAGAATCATTTTCAAATCGCAGCTCGTTCAACAGTATTATCATTTTAAGAAAATGTTTTCCGAGTTTATTGGCTTTTGGAGGCCTTCTAGAATTGTACATGCAAATAGTGGAACCACTTCTTCATCATCACTAGTATAAACTAACGTGGAATCATATACAATCTCTGAAATACTATGTATGTACAGTGCTTAGATCCCGTCCACACCGGAGACTGGAGGATCTATATACGGAAAAAATAGATTGGTTTATTGAAAAATAATCGGTTCTTTTTGTTGGACCATGTTATTTTAAAACCGTGCAAAAAAAAAAAAAAAAAATACGTGCAAAAAGAGAATTGAGTGTTATACAAAAAACTCATGGTTTTATTTAAGAGAATTGAGTGTTATACAAAAACTCATGGTTTTATTTAATTTTTTTATGTCAGAATCTAACTGACCTGGACCAGACGCGCTTGTCTGATCTGGTTGACGTGTATGGCGCGTCCTGTCCTGATCTATTTTTGTAAAGATTACGGGTTTTAATAACTTAAATTTTCGCCATTGCCCTTGGAATTCAGTTGTATTAATATAGTGATGGTTGTTCATTAGACAACACCTTATCTAATTGAATCTCAAAGAAATGGTAATGTATATATGTTTTTTAGAATTAGCAGTGGGATTGAACTCACTATCTCTTCATATGAGCATGGCTGTGGTTCTCTTTTCGGATCAAACGGAGCGGTAGGTGGAAAAATGGTTTTAGGACTCATGTGACTATACAGACAGTAAAGTACAAATATTATAAATCCCTCCTTATTTATAATAAGCTGGCTAAATTCTATGCTAGCAGCTTCTTTTCTCGCACTTCTCACTTGTGAAACTCCCTTCCGTTGCCATAGATTCCAGCCAACATTAATCTGCAAAAATTTAAATGTAATGCCAATCGCTATTCACTGTCGTCCTGATTGATCTTTTCTGTTCCTGCTCGCTATTCATGTTTCTGTTCCTAATTCTTTCACACCTACTACCGCCTTGTATCTTAGTGGCTTTTTTACCTTGCACGGGGTGAAACCGATTTTTTTTTAAAATCCAATCATTGGTAGAAAGGTAAGTTCCGAATTCTGGTCAAATGAGTAGAAAGCTGCAGAATGCCAACGAGAGATTTACAGACAACCTCCAAGATATAACTGCGCCAAGTGTCGAGACAAAATGCTGATATATGAGCGAAGACTACGAGGGTCTGTGTCTCATCGACAGGTCAGTTTGAATGTTTGACATACAAGCAGTCAGGTGAACTGATGTGTGAGAGAGGCAAAGAATAGATGCGGAGATAGGCCAAGGTAGGAAGGCGAGTGTACAGATAGTCATGTCAGGAAAAAAGTTAGTTGGTTCTGCTCCAAGGTTATTTGTTGATGACCAAAATGGAAGCAACGATGTAGATCGGAGATTATTCTCCAAGGTTCTTTACGTTCCATTAAAAAATGTCATTTATATTTCAATAAATTATTTTAATCATTCAAATTTTCTTCTTTATGTACCGTGACGCCTCATAACCTATGCGATCATGGCGCTCCACAATTTCCCGTCTTCTGTAATTCAAAATAAATTTTGTCTTTATTTATATTATTCAGACTATTGTCCTCATCTTTGTCACCATATTTATCACAACGTTTCGGCCGTTGTACACTCCGGCCTTTTTCAGGTGGTTGGAATTTCGAACTGAACCCTTTATTTCGCTCACAGGGGTAGACTGTTCTAGTTCCACGTGCCATGTTTGATGGATGTCAGTTATCAGTTATCTCCTGCTAATTTCCCTCTGAAAGTTCTCCACTGCCTTAAACAAAAATCTCCTGAGCCGATCAAGCATAGAAATAAATACAATATGGGAACCAGTAATAAGGAGTGCCAGAGAAAAGCAATGATAACAACAAAGTTGCAATATGAGTTCTGGTAAAAACATAGAATGATAACAGCAAAATTCCAATATGAGCACTAGCACAAATGGTTGCTGAAGACATTAGATTCATAATACTCAGAAATTCACACCGAGATGTCCTCAAGGACACACGGCACAGTGGATAAAGGCGTTGGTTAGAACCATTGACAGGACGGTGTGAGTTCAATACACGGTTATGGCAATGGAGAATTTTCAGAGGGATATTAGAAGGAAATAACTGATAACTAAGGTGTTGTCTAATGAACTACCCCAGTTCAGTTCGAAATTCCAACCACCTGAAGAAGGCCGGAGCATACAACGGCCGAAAAATAGACAGGCTCTAAATTTTGTTATTTCTCCTAAACCTTGTTCTGTAACCTATTTACTTAAAATCGCAAAATATGTTATGTTTTGTTTTCCTCTGTCCCCTTGCCTTCATTTTTCTTTGTGAGTACCAGATTTTCTAAGCCCTTCTTTCTTATTATGTATCCTATAAATTTCAAGTGTCTGTTCCTGATATTAAATATAAATTTCCTTTTAATTTTCTGTAAATCCGACGTTGCTCATCTGTTCGGTTCATAGTATCCTCATCATCCTTTTGTAGAAAGAAATTTTTGTTGCTTCAAGTCTCTTCTTCATCATTGATGAGATTTTCCAGCATTCACTGCCATTTAGGAGGACCGACATTATGTAGCAATCCACTTCTCTTTGTTTCTAACCAGATAGTTCTATCTCTTAATACATTGCTTAACTTTTGGAATAAATTATTGGCTATTCCAATACGCCTTCGGATTTCCGTCTTCTGTTAGAACAATTCCCAGATAGTTAATTATTTGCTATCTCTGATTTGTAATTTTCAGTTTGGGTCCATTTTTTTTTACTAACAATGATGCGTTTATAATTTTGGGGTGGCTACACACAAACATATATTTTTATTACTTAAACCGTATTTCCTTAGTAGATACCTATATTTGAATATAAACTTCGAATATACTTATTCATTTTCTCTATCAGCCAGAATATTCAAGAAAGATTCTTAAAGAAAATATGCGGTCTTCGAACAAGTTTCGAACCTCCATCTCCATTGAAACGTCGTTAAATTCGACACACTTTAGATTTTTCACCCATGAAGCGCCTCGAGGATCAAGCAAAGTTGAACAGTGCCTTATAAGAGCGAATCCTTCCCAGACTCGGAATATACATATCTGTTCCGTTTTGTATCCTAACTGAAAACAATTTCTAAAGATGTGAAATTTTATTTATTAATCTGACATATTTTTGCCACTTAACGTTTTTTTTCGTAGATACGCATATTTGAATAGACGCTCCGTTTGTTTATTAAACTGTAAATTTAATTAATTTACATACTGCTCTTCTAATAAATACGGAGAGCGTCTACTCAAACATGAGTAGACGCTAAAAACAGCGTTTGAGTAATGAAAAATCTGTACGATTGATAAATAAAGATCCATCACTTCTAAAGAAACATACATACATACATACATACATACATACATACATACATATATACACACACACACACACACATATATATATATATATATATATATATATATATATATATATATATGAATATATATATATATATATATATATGAATATATATATATATATATATATATATATATATATATATGAATATATATATGAATATATATATATATATGAATATATATATATATATATATATATATATATCGTAATGGATAGCGGCTTGGATTGAGGAAGCGCAGAGCCGAGTTCGAATTCCAGTCGTATCCATTACATTCACTTACGTGCTAATACCCTTGGGAAAGATGTGAATCCCCTTCTTCACCCTCCAGCTATGGGTAAATAGCACGACAGACTGGGTTCTATAGCCTTACATGGCAACTGGTCGAGGAGAAGGACAACTCTGAATTCAAAACCTGCGGAGGGTCGTTTGGGGACCTTGTGGCATGTACTGCACCAGGTCTCTGTATTTGGCCCTTCAAAAAGTGTGATTGGTTCTGCACGAAACCTTCACCACTATAATCAAATTTCGTGCTGTTGTCGGACTGTTGGTTTACTGGAAACTGATTTGATTGACCCTCCTACGTCGAATTCGACGGGGGGAGTCGACTATATATATATATATATATATATATATATATATATATATATATATATGGATAGTAAAGGTAACAAATCCATTGGTATAATAATCCAAGTGGATGCTAGAAATATAAAATATTAAACTGATCCAAAAAAAATCTCAATTTATTTATTATTATAGAGCAAATAATTAATAAACAATAAAATCTAAAATCACCTCATATGGGGAATAGCCTATTTCGGCAGACAAAGATATCGGTCGTCTGTCTTGACCTGGTGGGCAATGAGTTTGTGTTAGAAATAGAAATTTAATTGTCAAAGCTAAAAAAAGAAAAAAAAAATCAACTTATCGAATAACTAATACAGAATATATCCATTTCAGTGTTTCAGTCAGACGAAAGGTCCGTGATAAGGGTCAGGGCAGGGGGAAAGTTATTTATCTTCAAAGGAATAGGTTTTATAAAATTAAAATTAAACCCGAATATTAAACTTATGACATTAATTTGGGGTTATATGAAGAATGAAATATTAATTTAAAATTAAAAGAAGAATAAAAAAGGGGTTTAAAAATAACTTATAATAATATATAGATAAAAGGATGTAAAGGATGAATAGAAAGAGATTTCGAGGAGATATTAGATTAGGGGTAAGTTTACTAGAATCGAGCACTCCTAGCTGCAGACGTCTTTCGCATAATAAAAACGTTAAAAAAATTATCTCCCGCTCTGCCGTGCGACGATAGCTTGGGGGTATAATTGCTGAATGATGCCAGATCGGTCGAGTTTCGATCCCAGCTTAAACAATCTGATGTCTAGCCACAGTGATAAGCTGTGATACAGCGAAACAATTTGTTTGTGGATGAGTATATATTAGGTTGGTGCAAAAATAATGACGTAATAATGTCGTTTTTGACGTTAAAAAATACATCACAAAACGACATTATTACGTCATTATTTTTGCACCAACTTAATATATATATATATATATATATATATATATATATATATATATATGTATGTATGGTGCAGTTCAATATATATTACAATGAATCATTCATACAAAAAGTAAATTAAGATCTTTCTTTAATTTTACCAATAACAAAATAATTTCCATGCCTGCAGATGACTGAGTGTACAGTGGAAAGTACTTGCGTATTTAAGAAAGACCTGATACAGCTTATAATTAAAAAAAAAAAAAAAACAAGACAAAGATCATAACAATTCATGGAGTGATTGATAGATTAATGCACCTTTAAAATTTTGTTAGCGAAGGGATTTCGCCATTTTATATCATTAACTTTAATCATTTACTTTTTGTATGAATGATTCATTGTAATATATATATATATATATATATATATATATATATATATATATATATATACTTAGAACTGAGTCTCTGTTTTTGTTATCAATTCTTGTCTTAATTCCTACAAAGTATGTGAACATGACGTCATCGCTGTAATACTCCTTAGTATGTCCGCTCTCAAACTGGCTCCCGTTTTTTTGTAAACACTATAATAAATACCTAACTGCCTCTTGCTTTCCCTCTGTTCCAGTTTTTAAGACCATTGCATTTAAATTTTTGAAGATCAAAGTTGGCCGGAAAGTATCGAGCTGGAATAGAGTTCCACAAGTGAGAAGTACGAGAAAATAAACTCTTAGGATTTATGGTTACATCCGGCCAATTCAACTGTAAATTGACGAGACCTTATTGCACTTAAATTCGTAAAGCCTCGTTACCACAGAGGAAAGTTAAATAGAGCAATTATCATTAAAGTATGTAGGAAAGCTACATTTCGGCGGCGACTGAAGCCGAGACGCCAAGTCAGGACCCATAATATTCTTCTTGTTCTTGTAACGGCATTTACCCGGGGTGGGTTGAGTCGGCTCCAATATTGGAGTTTCATGGGAATTTGGAATTCACAAGCGGTCCCCAACCCGCATGTATAGCACATGAGATTTGATTATAGTGGTGAAGGTTTCGTGCAGGATCATCCACACTTTTTGAAGGACCGATTGCAGAGACCTGGTACATTACCTGCCACAAGGTCCCCAAACGACCCTCCGCAGGTTTTGAATTCAGAGTTTTCCTTCTCCTAGAGTAGTTGCCATCCAAGGCTATAGAACCCAGTCTGTCCTGCTACTTACCAATAGCTGGAGGAAGAAGAAGAGGCTTCACACGTTTCCCAAAGGTATTAGCACGTAAGTGAATGTAATGGATTCGACTGGAATTCGAACTCGGCTCTCCGATTCCTCAATCCAAACCGCTATCCATTTCTCCACCCTGCCTCCACACTAATAATTTTGCTGATTCTTTATAAAGAATCTTAAGATTTACAGCGGGGCCACCGTATATGTGTATATAAACAAGGAATAGTTTTGTGAATACAATATTTAATTATGTCTTTTGATTTTCCGAATGAATCGTTGTACATCGGGATTAAAGATGTTAAGAAATTGTCTAAATTTCATGTTCATTTTTCTGTTATATTCGAGTAATATTGAATATCACTGTCTTTGTCAATTGTTGGTAGTTAGAAATTTGGTAAACTAGGGGAATTTGACAGAATTCCTGTGTTTTTAGGTGGCTAGCCTTAGAATTTAAGTCGGTTGAATGTGATGTCATCTGCAACAGTCAATTTTTTGTCTTTTTTAAGCTTTTCACCCCATGCAAGACGGGAGTGCCAGAAGGACGCAAAGGATTACAGAAAGTGGGAGCCAGAGTAAAAAGAAGTAAGAGAGGAAATTGTCAGAGTTATCTCCTCCTTAATTCCCTAATTGTTTGCTAGGAGATTCTCCCCCTACATTATAAATACTGGGTGACTTCTTGTCTCATTCTCTTTTTCACTTTTCATTTCAGGGGACACATTTTAAAATGGGATCTCTTGTAGAAATCAGCGTTTTTCCCAGTTGTGGGAAAAGGCCATGAAACACACATACACGTACGTACGAACATTCACTTAAATACAAACTCTTTACGTTCACACACAAACACAAATGTTGATGTCTTTGTCACTTGTAAATTTGTTGTTTAATACATATATTTGTCGATATATATATATATATATATATATATATATATATATATATATACATATATATACGGTTTTGTTTCTTTTCTTTGCATCTTCGCTTGGACTCCGGCATTGTTCTTGTGGTTGGACCATCTAGCAAGAATAAACAGCACGTATCCCTAATTTAACAACACTCAAATCCCCACGGTCTTCTACAAATTGATGCTGAGAAGGACGGGGAATTCGATCAAGGTATCAGAAAATGTCGATTGACATTACATTTGAATATTTGAAGTCAATAACTGTCAGGGAAGGAAGTAAGAGAAAGTGAGTTCCACAGACAAGAAGTGCGAGACATGGAGCTATTGGAGTAGAAGAGACGGCTACATTTAACCGTTTCGACAGTGAAAGGGTAGGACTGAGATGCCAACCTAGTAGCACGTTTAAATTCACGCAGTTTGAGAACAAGCGAAGGTAGTTCGTTGGAGCAGCTACCGTGAAAATATTTGTAGAAAAGACAAAGGGAAGCGAGGGTACAGACGTACCGTCGGTTTCCTCTGTCTTTTCTACAAATATCTTTTCTACAAATATCGCATTGTATATCTGTTATAGGAACTTACCCATCATAATAATGGACTATTCCTGACATTATAAATACTGCGCCTCTCAAGAGGTATATGGGGAGATTGTAAGACGAGGAGAGATAATTGAGAGCATATTGTAAGGACATTGGAATAGTGATACTTGTCGAGACAACATAGTTCACTCTAACCAACTCTGATAGTCATTACTAATACTTCTACTTCTTTGTATTATATTTCTGTTGTAATATATCTTTGTCTTCCATTCCTGTGTTCGTGTTATTCTTTCATTGGTTCTA
>OZ010590.1:44143465-44148465 GCA_963932145.1 Acanthosepion lycidas | reverse complement strand
ACGCTTCTTTGTAGCCTAAGAGTAAGGCACGTCAGCGTAAATGACGGTTCCGTATAGGATGCAGGTTCGATTCCTGTCAAAGAACGAATATTTTCTATGAAAATTTCTCGGACATTCAGGCCGGTGAATGTTATTTAATACTGTTTATTATAAACAGAGCATTTACTTAAATACTTGTATCTATAAAAAGAACGTTAAACATAAAAATGTCTTTAATATATATATACATATATTACAAACATTTGTACATGGGAAATTTTGAAATCATGGGGCTTGTTGTGTAGGTTTCTTTTTTATATGGGGTATTGTGGTATAATTAGGAATAAAAGGTGGGATATCTTCTTTTGGCATATGTGTTATTTGCATTGAATGAATGGGTTGTGAATCGGATTAGCTAAGTATAAGATAGTTAATGATAACAAGCCTCACCCCACTTCCCCCCCCCTTTGGGCCATGTGTCGAAATTATTTAGTTTACAATAATAAATATATACATTAATGTAAACTCCAGTCACCGAGACTCAATAATTAAGCAACTCCCTCACACTGTAAACACTATAATAAATAAATTATCGTCAACAAAAATATTTGATGAGAACAAAATAACTTATGACGAAACACTCAGCAGGAGTAATTTTAAACACAAATTAGTTTACCAGGAATCTTTGGAGAATAATAAAACCAGTAAACCACAAATAAAAAAATGAAAGATAATATGGTTCAACACCATTTTATGTAAGCTATCCAATGTAAATATATTGGAAGACACTTTTTAAACATAGTCGACAAGCACTTTAATCAAAATAACCCTGTACAGAAAATTTTCAACAGATAATCTCTAATAATTAGTTATTCCTGCACCAAGAACATGCAGAACATTATTAGCACACACAATGGCAGAATAGAATTCATCTTGTAATTGTAAAACCGTGACCAATTTTCCCTCTGAAGGTACCTGTAATTCGGAAAATGTGGTATACCAAGCTACCATTTTACCTAAAGAAAACATCAATGAAAGAAAATACACAGGGATATCCACTGGAAATTGAAAACATAGATTATACAGTCACCGACATTCCTTCTCCAATGCTTTCTTCAGACACCAAACTGTTCTATCCAAGCATTATTAGAAGATTAAAGATTGTGGTTTCACGCCACTAAACAAATAGAATATAATCTGTCGGCCTGAAACCCGTAACAACACCAACGAGAGATGTGATCTGTATGTACAAGAAAAAATTGAAATAATTAAATATACAAATGCTAACCAGTTGTTAAATCAACGGAACGAACTTAGTTTCAAGTGTAGACATAAGAACAAATTTAAAATCCCTTAAAAATGTTCCTTTTGGTGGGGGGCGGTAATAGCACATATGGGTGTACATGCATTCATGTGTATGTACGTATACATTTGTGTTTATATATATATATATATATATATATATATATATATATATGTGTGTGTGTGTGTGTGTGTGTGTGCGGATGTGTGCTGATATTGCGTATCACACGGTTTTGTAATTTTTTCACGTTTCTTCAGAGGTAATTGGATCTATGACTGTCTCGCTAAAGTATACAATAATTAAAATTCTAAATTAACAACTTTTATATCATTATCTAGCCACCATCTTACACACTTTTACTTTTCTAACTTTACTTTTCTAATTTATCGGTATTTAAAATCCGTTCATTTATGTTTGATACTATTATGATTATTGTAATTTTTATTATTTGTATTAAAGGCCCGTTTATTAGACTGACTAATATGGAATTGAGTCGATTTGTCCTGCCTAAAATAATGGACCATATCAGACAATTTGCTGTATAACCCAATGTACAAATTTCCACACTTTAAGGAAAGAAATTCTAGGCGGAATCAGTCTTCTTAGGCTTACTACTATCCATTCATTATTTTCCACCCTCGCTTTCGCTAGTTCATACAGAGTAAAATTACGTTTCATCATTCTTGACAGATTTTGTTTTTTGGGAATGTGGGGCATTTAAAAACAAAGATGATAGAAAAAAATAATCTATATTAAAGAGGCTGAAATAAACAGTTTTCTTTCTAAATTTAAAATTCCAGTGTTTTTATTTCGTGCGTATGTGTAGTCACATCAGCGTAAACAAACCTTGTCCGATAAAGGCCTAAGGGACAAAACACAACACACGATAACTTTTTCCACTTTGACATACAGCTTTCCTACAAAGCTGTTCTTGATATATAAGTATTTATATATTGTTATCGCAATACATATATATATATGTATGTATGTATATTGTTATCGCAATATATATATATATATATATATATATATATATATATATATATATATATATATATATATATATATGGGAGGTGGGAGAGATACTTAGAATCCTGTCTGGCTACCTACAGAAAATGACCGTTAGCAACATGGTCTGACAGACCGAAAAAAAATTTTTTCTCATTAGATATTCTACGATTTTAGCCTTGTTCTACTCTAAAATTAGATTCCTAAATTGTCTATGCAGACATCGAAAAGATAATTGTTTAGCAAACCAAGTGTAATAAAGAGAGCCTTCAAGGATGAAGATAGCTTTTGTCCGTGAAAAGATTCTCCCTCAAGAACGATTCGGACTCGTTTTTTTGAATATTGCAATTCAATAAACCCAATGTTTTTCGTTGGCTGCCACCGTCTGTCGTTCTGTTCGACAGAGTTTTCATTTGTATTTAGAACGAAGTCATCAAATTTTACTTCTCAAATGAAGGATATATTCGAAACATTTTCTTCGCATTAAAGTAAGAAGCAAGATATTTTTCATATGCTCAGTGAAGTTCTTCTTGGAAGAAGAGTAAGCAAATAGATACGCGGCCATATTCAAATAATTCTATCACAGATGCAGCTATCACCTTGAGGTTATGGTGAATAATTATGTAAGAAATTATTAAAAAAATCAGGTACTTTTTATTTTTTCTTTTATTACCAAGTGAATATTATCATTATCCTTCCGGAATACCATATTTCTTTAAACTCTTCTTCTGTGACGAGATTGTCCATTGGAGGAGCGGTATTACGTAACAATTCAGTTGTTTTCTTTTTGTTTTTTTGTTTTTTTTTGTTCTTGTTTTTTTGCTGCCAACAAAATTTCCATATTTCTTACTACTTTCCTTAACTTTTGGTGCGTCATGGGTATGACGATAAAATACATCCGGCAGCAAGGCCTCTGACCCGAAGGTTATGAGGGCCACAACTATGGGCAAATTGTTAGCCCCCAAACTGGGGTCAAAACACTATGAAAGTATAAAAATACATTTTTATAGTACAAATAGAGTAATACATTTTTGAAAAAAAATATTAACAGTATTACATTTAAAAACACCATATTACCAACCCTAAAAATTTTGTCGGCATTAAATAACCCATTGAGATTGATATACCGTAAAACAAAATAAAACAAACCTTAACTTTTGGAAGCTATCATACTTTATTCTAATGTACCATCAACGGATATGCAAATTAGACAATGCAAATATATCGCTATTTTACACTTACACTTACTTTTGATATTATCAATTTTTTATTATATTACTCGTGACGCATTTGTGTTTTTCTTTTTTTTTTGACTATGGACTATTTTCGCCGTATTACAGAACATCTCTTCGCACTTTCCAAGAATTTCTCACTTAAAAGGCGTAGAATTGTAGTTTGGGGAAAAAAATTCCAACAGTTTCAATCTCCGGACTTGTATCAGTTTCCTAGTTAGACCCTAAAACTGCCTTGGGTGAATTCCGCTTTGGTTGAGAAGAATGATATAATAAGTTCTAAACGAAAGTAAATATTAAAAGCATTTTCCCCATTAATTTTGTAATATTTAGTTTACCTTACTTACCAAAAAGTTTTAATTAATTCTGAAAATGTCAATGTCCTATTTGTCGTAACTCTACTTAATTTAAAAATGTATTAGATAAAATTTGGATGATTTAATGAATTTATTGTTACATGCAGACCAAAGTTTAAGCGAATGTTGAAAAACCTACAAAACCTAATTTGCATTTACTTTTGGTATTTTTTTCTTTTGATAAATTTTATTAAATTACATTGATTATTTCTTTCCCAAAGAGTATTTCGCTTGCATACAAAATAAGTGCGAAAAATATACCTATTTAAATATATGCGGGCGTGTATGTGCATTTACTTTTTATATATATACCAGTCTTTTACGCGCGAGCGTGTGTGTGTCTGTGTGTGTGTGTGTGTGTGCCTGTGATCTCATTTGTATATTTGGGAGTATATCTGTTTGCTTGTGTACTTGTATCGTTGTATATGTGTTTTTATCATTATGTATTTTAATTTGTGTGATTTATAGGTTTTTGCATGTGTGTTCGTGTCTTCAGCTGTGTGTTTGAGAGATGTGGGTTATCTGTGTTTGAGTTAGTATATGTGTTTCTCCCTCTGCCTCTGTTTGTGTATGTGTGTGTGTGTACACATGACCGGTTGTTAAAAAACTCTTGGATCACCTCCTAATGATTAACCAAACGACCAGGCCCCATAATTTTGTAGGGACGAGTTGTGTGGATAACTCATCAGCCATTCTCATATATATATATATATATATATATATATATATATATATATATATATATATATATGATAACTCATTAGCCATTCTCATATATATATATATATATATATATATATATGATAACTCATCATCCATTCTCATATATATATATATATATATATATATATATATATATATATATATATATATATATATATGAGAATAGCTGATAAGTTATCATATATATATATATATATATATATATATATATATATACAAAAACACAGATATTTTAACAACCTGAAGATGGTCTCACATGGGATTGAATGTACTTGTGAAAATAAAGATTATTTGAAAGAAAATTTTGAAATTTTTCTTATTCAATTTTCTACAGCCACCAAGAAATTAATTTTCGTGAACTTGAAAGAATTAAAATTAAATAAATAGACATAATAATTT
>OZ010590.1:44108465-44140965 GCA_963932145.1 Acanthosepion lycidas | reverse complement strand
TTCATACAAGTGGACTCGACCAGTATGTACTTGGACTGCTGCCGTTAAATACCCAGAGTCAGTCAGAGTAGTCTGGAGACAGTGATTGTGATTGAGTTGGAGGTACAGTAATAGTGTGAGGTAGAAGTCACAGTTACAAGCACGTAGACTCTAAGGAAGTCCTACGTCGAGACTGAATTTCGCAGACTATATATATATATATTATTATTATTATTATTATTGCTACTAACCGCGTTTCTGGATCTACTAACCGTATTACCAATTGTATTATTGTGTAAATATATTTATTTGTTATATTTCATTCCTGCGTTTGTCATTCATTGGAGACCAGATTTCATCCCGGAATCCACAACAATATATATATATATATATATATATATATATATGATAAGGTCAGTTGCTAATATCGGTAGTAACAGGCCCCGCAAAAAAAGAAAAAAAAAGAAAAGGGCAAGAGAAGGGCGTGTTGGTTCGTTTTCAATGGCCTATGAAGTGAGTCAGTAACTAGTGAAAATGCGAGATTTCCTGGTAAAAAAAGAATTCTTTCTCAAATAGTTTTGGCCGGATAGGATATGTGTATCCAATGAGAAAATAGGTGGGGGTTCTCTTACTACACTCTCACCGTCACTGGCAAATAGTTGCAAAAATCTCCCTTCTGGGGACATTAAAATTATGGCTATTTATTACTACAGGAAAAGCCTTTTTCCCGGTAAAAGATGACTGTTTTAACTTTCAGTAAGAAACAGAGACAGTGCAACTTTAGTATTAACCAGAAGAGAGCTGTGAGAATTAACGATATTCAGTCACCCACCGACGAGGGTGTCATGTGGCACAAGGCCTTTTTAACGTGGGCACTCCGAGCCCGTGGGCTCGGCCAAAAATATGCCCATTGAACCCGTATAAACGGGTTCAGGGCCGGTTTACCTCCCCAAAGGAGACTCCCGTCCGTAGGAAGAGAGTACAACCGATCAGCCGATCAGGAAGTGAGCGACTGACTTAAGTGATTTTCCAAGCGTAGCGTGTCACAAGGCCGAAATTAGGGGGCACCCTGTGAGGATCGAACTCACTACTCGGTCGTAATTGTTCTAGCGAGCCAAGCTCGAGTTGCTGTGAGGACTAACGCCCCACGAGGGAACAACGACTGTAATTAACCACACACCAGTACTAGACACATGTCATGACAATATCACGATAGTAATATAAGGCATAAAACTGATTTCTTCAATTTGGGATAATTTGGAGGAGTTGAAATTTGAAACCAGTTATTAGTTACTCATTGTCGTCAAATAATTATGATATAAAAATGGATTATATCATTGTTAAGAACGGGGGATTAGTTTGCATGACCATTAACTATATTGTAGAATTCATGTAACATTATTATTATTGAGGTTTATTGTAAATTAATACAATTATGGCACAAGGTCGAAAAGGGGAGATTGGTTGAGGTTAATCTTCACTAACTATCTTATACCTAGCTAATCGGATTCACGGCCCATCCACGCGTTACAATTTCCTCATCCACCATAAAAACTCATCCGTCATCAATCAATGCTCAATACACCAAAATACCACACCATCTCGGGAGCGGGGGATAAAAAAAAACCTTATTATTATTAGTAGTAACTTATTTGGACAATAAAATCGGTAACATTTAAGTATTAGTTTGGTGCAAAAATAATGACGTAATAATGTCGTTTTTTGACGTATTTTTTAAGGTAAAAAACGACATTATTACGTCATTATTTTTGCACCTACCTAATAATTTTGCAATGAATTGCTTATATTATTTTCTGGAGGTGTAATCTGAATCCTTTATTTCCTTATGTTTTTATATGAGGGTAGTTTACACACACACACATATATATATATATGTATAGCAGGCATGTGTCGTCAGTAATTACTTAGGGTAAGCAGTTCATGACTTTTATGGAGTAGATCTACAAAATAAAATTATTTAACATAATTTTGTTGGATTTGGTGCATATTGTGCCACAGAAGCAAAATGATTTCTTTAATTCAGTGTAGACAGTGTCTACATTGCCTATCTAGACGGCATGTCCCTTATATATATATATATATATATATATATATATATATATATAAAGAAACTTAACACGTCCTTACCGTGAAAATTTGACAGTAATATGTAGGCACTTTGGCATATCTATTTGTTATATATTATGTCCATAAAATGTAGAATTATATATATATATATATATATATGTATATATATATATTAATTTTATGGTCACATGTAAGAACGAATTCTACTTTTGAAATCAGTAGGAATAAAATGTCCAAAGCTAATTAGCACGAAAATAAAATATATATATATAAAATGTATTAGCATCTTGTTCTCTCCTCCTTTCTAATTAGATATTTGATTATATGAGATGAATAGGAGTTATGATCTTGATCTTCTTTGTGCAGTATATCTGCAGTTTTATTGTTTTATATTATAAAAATTATCTCGTTTTCTTTGTCTTTGCACATGCGTAGCTGTTCAGATATATTACGCTCAACAATATAACGATATTATATAGAACTAGCGACATTGTAAAATTTGGTCTGGAGAGATGAACCTCTGAGTCCACGAAATAAATTATCACCTGAATGGATTTTTAACGATTCTGTATTATATATATATATATATATATATATATATATATATATATATATATATATATATATATATATATATATATGTGTGTGTGTGTGTGTGTGTGTGTGTATATATATATATATATATATGATTAAATTTTTAATGATTAAATTTGTATTTTAAAATTGGTAAATTTTACTTTTAATTTTAATATAAAATTTTATCATATAATTTAATAATTATTGGTCAGAATAAATTCTTTTTAAATATTACCCCTATTTTAAAGATCTGAATAGCTATTATAACATGACTTCGTTATGAAGCTTTTTGAATTTTCCTATACTTGTATTTTGATTGGTCATTCTAGCTTTTGTAACAACGTTTTCCCCTTGAGAAGGATCGTTAATTAATTTGAAACTTTTTAAACCGTACTTTACATTCAACATCATCACTTGATAAGGCACAGGAGGTTTTGAAAGAAAATCGCTATTTTTGTAGTGATTTTATAACATAATTATGTTATAGATTTTTTAAATAAATAATTATATATATATATATATATATATATATATATATATATATATATATGAAGAAAAATATACAGAAAAAACAAACAAAAATCCTTATATGTAATTATGCTGTTTTAATGTAAATATAATGTCAACGTCGGACGTTTCGGTCTAATAAGCCATCTTCAGGACATATTCATAAAATATAATTAACATTGTCATGTTGAATTGATAATGTTAATTATATTTTATGAATATATCCTGAAGATGGTTTATTAGACCGAAACGTCCGACGTTGACATTATATTAACATTAAAACAGCTAATTGCATATAAGGATTTTTGTTTGTTTTTTCCGTATATTTTTCTTCATACTGTCCGATCTATATCCATATATTTGCTTACATATATATATATATATATATATATATATATATATATATATATATATATAAGCATCTACTCTGAATTTTCGATAATTAACGTTTAAAATGAATTTTTCAAAATGAAAAATTATTCTTGAAGATTTCATTTTAACTTTAATAGAAAGCTAATTGACTAAATTTACTATTTACAGTAAGCAAAATACTCTGGTGTATTCAAATGGAAATCATAGATTGGAATGTCAACTTTTCCCTCGCTTTCCCAAAAATCGATTAAAAGCGGCCATTTTCGCACAATTTAACACCTTTAACTATCGGTTTTAAAAACTCCCAAAAATAAAATATAAATTTCTTTCACGTTATTTGAGGAAAATTAGCACATTTAATGTTAAATTAATCTGATTGAAAGAAATATTTCTTACTTGTAGCATAAAAAACGTAGTATACAAGCATTTCTCAACCACGGCTCCTGATTTTTTGACGTACCGATTGACGAGCTAAAAGTTGACAGCTAAGTATGGATGACCAGAACTGACATAAATTGACGAAATCTAAGTGAACGATATTTTTTAGTTTTTAATTACATAGTAATTTTTATAAATTAATTATATTTTCAGTAATCATCTAATATTTTATTGACTTTTAGTTACTATAGTGTTATAACCTTATTTCTGAAGAATGCTGTCTGAAAAATATTAAAATTCAAAATATTAGATTGGTGCAAAAATAATGACGTGGTAATGTCGTTTTTGACGTTAAAAATACGTCAAAAAAACGACATTATTACGTCATTATTTTTTCACCAACCTAATACTATAAAAAAGAATTAACTGAAAAAAGTAAAAAATACTAACAAAAATATTGTTTTTTTCTTAAAAAAGTTTAAAAAAATACTCAATTGAAATATGACCAGCACTAAAATAAATACATAAAATAAAAACTAAAAAATGTAAAACTTATTTCATTTCGTTAAAAATCTTTGAAGGGATGATGTGACAAAACTGTTTGGACGTAAACAGGAAATGAATAAATAATGAAGACAAGCGAATTTAACGGCAAAGGGAGGACAACTCTTACAACACGTGATCATTTAATAATACTTTCATGTATAGACTGCCATATATACAAAAATGAAAATTCTTAAACTAAACAAATATTAAAAATTATTTAAAAAAAAATATTGGGGCAAACCACTTTTATTAAGCTTTCCAATTTTTGATTCGTAAATACGGTTTCTACTTAATTACAATATCCGATAAAAGAAAGTAATGCAGAATTTTAAACGATTTTTAAATTATTATAATAAAATTTAAAAAAATTAAAATTTCTTGCAAAAATTAAATATTGATCGAAAAAGTTTTTTTTAACACAATAGTGTCCTTAATATATTTTATTTATAAAAGCAATTAAAAGCTTTTCTTATTAAATGATATCATAGGCTGATTGCAGTTTTAGTTTATTATTCGGAGAGATTTTCGGAAAATGAGTAGTAGTTTGAAAAAAAAAAAAAGTAGTTGATTTACATTCTGTGTACTGCTTTTAAAAAATAAACAAATTTTGAAAAGAAAATTTAATTTCTTGAAATTTCATGAAATTAAGTAAGCGGTGAGTGTAACATGTGTATAAAAATATTTTTTACCAAGATTTTCTACAAAATATTAAAAAATAATTTAATTCATTTGTGAATAAGTTCTGAAAGTTTCATTAAATTCTGACAATTATTTGATTCTTGCAAGAATTTCAAAATCAATGTGTTTTTCACCGGAAGATAAAAGCAAAAAAACACTAATCGTAATTCTTACGTCACTGTCTGACGTAATAAACAAGATTTTTAACCAAAATTTCGAACGTACTAGAAAGGATTAAAAGATCTAATAAAACAATAAAAATACTTTGGTTTTTCTTTTTAATAATAACAAACATTTTGACGTAACTCCTATTTTTATTAAATTTGTGGTCTCCTATATCATGCTATACTATTTCAGAGAACAAGTGGAGTTGTAAATATATATATATATATATATATATATATATATATATATATATATATATATTATAAATTAATTGATTTAAAATATGGTTTTTCCGCTACACAGTTCTAACCATGTTTCAAAAATGGAAGGTCCGAATTTAATTTTGAAAATAAATTAAAAACATGCTTGAGGATGAAATGGAACTAATGTCTTTAATTTAATTACAAAATTAAATTCGGACCTTCCATTTTTGAAACATGGTTAGAACTGTGTAGCGGAAAAACCATAGTTTAAATCAATTAATTTATAATATTAATGCTCTGTAAATTTACATTGAGCACTATTTTGTAAAAATATCTATAAGAACACCGGATTATATATCTTACTGTTCTTTCTTTTTTATTTATACACACACACACACACACACACACACACACACACACACACACACACACACATATATATATATATATATATATATATATATATATATATATATATATATATATCCGTAATGAATAATTTTTAATCCAGCATTATTTCTTATTAATATAAATGTTATTTGCAGTGGGTTCCTACTACTGTCCTTTAACTAATATCAACCGGCCTAGATCGAGACGTCCCACTTCTCTTTTATGATCAGTAGGGTTTTTCGATGGAAGCTGGTTAGTATTAAGTTCACTGTTTAACATAATTAGTGATTAATTTATTTTAGGCGGCTTATAAACACCTTGCAGGTTATTTAAAGCCAGAAAATGTTTTTAGATTGTAAGCATTTTTTACTGAGATAATAATACTTTTAGTGATTCAAATCTTACCAATTAACCCATAGCTGGGGAAGAAGGGGGCATTAAATGAACAGCATTCATGGCGACAGAAGATAAGGATTGACGATGCATTCAAATGTTTGAAGATCGTAGTTGACAGAAAAGCAGGAAACTGGAGGAAAGTTCTACAAGTGATAAATGCAAGAGAAGAAACAAATAAAATAGAAATTATGCTTAGAATTAGCAATTTAAACAGCAAAATGATGCGACCTATCTGCCAATTCAGTACTGCGCTTACTCTTATGATGTCGAGGGGAAAAATCATTAGAAAAATTAACATGAAAATATTCATAGAAATGTCATTGTATATTCAGCTTTGGTATCAGACAAGAATCTCTAAATACATATCAGAAGTGCCATCTGATGTAATGGAATAACCAGTCACCTCCATGAATGATTACACTATAGGTAGTAAGTAGAAATAGAATATAGTAGTATAATAAAGTCAACTGTCTACGAGAGAATGGAAGAAGAGTCAGAGAGAAAATAGTTCTCTCCCCTGTTCTTCAGTGTCGAACTCTTTGCCATGAGTAGAGAGGAACCTGGACGAGTCTTTGCCGAAGGGCAAAGTTTCGTCCGGGGAGGTAGATAGACCCTGAACCCTCTTATGCGGGTTCTAAGGGAATCTTTTTGGCCGAGGCTACGGGCTCGAAGAACCGACGGTAACTCAGATTTTTACCGCATATATCCCTCGTGGGGGGACTGTTAAATATTAAGAGTGAGAGAGAAAAGTGCTCTCCCCTGTTCTTCACTGTCGAACTCTTTGCATTGAGCCGAGAGGAACCCGGACAAGGCTTTGCCGAAGAGCAAAGTTTCGTTAGGGGATGTAGACAGACCCTGAACCCGCTTATACGGGTTCTAAGGGAATATTTTTGAAAGAGGCTAAGGGCTCGGAGAACCTACGGTAAACTCGGCCTTGTGTCGCATACACCCCTCTTGGCGGAGGGTTGTTAAATATTAAGAGTGAGAGCGAGAAGACGCAAGCACGTACGACCTTCCAATTAGTGGAATTGACAACTGGATTGACCTGTGTATATAATAATCATGTATCCGAATGCGCTTATTTGTAGTAATTTTATAGTGTTGTTTGAAAACTTTGTACTCATTATGTATCGTGGACGACTGAATTATTTGTTTATCATTATTATTGGATTTAATTTGTATTTATGAGTGTATTCATAGTTTATTAATTTATTGATAATTTACTTAATTTGTTTATTGATTTGTTTACAATTTTCTTTATATTCTTTCCTTTTTTCGGATTGTTTAGTTTAAAATATCGAATTTGAACAGAATGGAAACAATTAATCAGGCGTGTTACTTGAGAAATGTTCAAGTTCGGTCATGTTAATGTTTGTTCAATTATTATAATGATAATAGTTTTTTGTTTTGTTTCATTATCTGCCTTGTATATTAATGTATATATTTGCATTTCTCCTGATGGTATGTGATGTACTGGAATAACCACTTACCCCCATGAATGATTACACTATAAGTAGTAAAGTCAACTGTCTACAAGAGACTTCAAGAAGAGTGAGAGCGAGAAGACGCAAGCACGTCCGACCTTCCAATTAGTGGCACTCACTACTAAATTGACCTGTGTGTATAATTGTATAAAATTTATTGCATTGGTCGTGTACAATAAATATAAACTATTTAAATTTGTTCATTATATATATATATATATATATATATATATATATATATATATATATATATATATGTATATTGCATGAACAAATTTAAATAACTTCACTAAGTAAATGAAATAAATGTACAATTACATATTAATGTTTTACTTTGGGGTACAAAATTTTATTATTCCTGTTAAAACCGACATAATTAATGGGCGAAAGTCAATAAAGAAAAGCTATAATTATCCTAAATGATCATTCGAAAAATATCTCATTAATCGTAACAGGCATTGCTTCTGGAGGGAATAACTATTCGAAATATTTTCCATATATATATATATATATATATATATATATATATATATATATATATGAAGAAATATAGTTTCAAATTATACTATATTTATGGGATAAAGTGTGCTCCCTCTCAGAAATAGAGCGTATATAAAAGTGAACATTATTGAAGTCAACACTCAGAGGCGACAGATTGTTTCATGCTAAACGCAATCATCACAACGCCTGCGATCTTCTGATTGCTTTTAGCATCAAACAGTCTGTCGTTTGTGAGTGTTGACTTTAATGTTTGATTATATATATATATATATATATATATATATATATATATATATATATATATATATACACACGTAATTATTTATTTTAAAAGAAATTGTAACATTAATATGTTATAAAATCACTACAAAAATAGCCATTTTGTTACAACACCCCCGGTGTCTTATCAAGTGATGATGCTGAATGTAAAATAAAACCTAGATTTTATTTTCCAGATTTTCTAGATTTTATAACATATTTATGTTATAAATTTTTTTTAGATAAATAATTATATCTGCTCTACTTTGTACTGAGCACTCTTTTAAGAATAGTAATTGTTGGTTTTTGGAATTCATTGCATTTATGGTCATTATCATTGCACAACCATTAGTAATCACTTCTACCACTTTACAATAAGTATTAACTACTAATATTATCATTACCACCAACACCCAACACAATCATTAACACATCACATCTACTATTAACATATAAATCCACTATAATCATTAACGTATATTACTCCCCCAGCATATTTAATACCTTAAAAAAAAATGACACCACGACGATGTTTCCCCCCCGCACTTCCATAATAACACCAATATATGCACTCTACATAAACCCAAAATTTTTAAAAAATGAATCAGTTTGTCTGACGATAGCAAAAGCGTGAAACCCAGGGTCACAAACTCACATCAATCCTACCAAATATATATATATATATATATATATATATATATATATATATATATATATATCATAATTAATTCATCGAGTCTAGACGAATCCTCAACAGAATGCAGAAAGCCCTAAACGGCCATTTCGTCATGTTTGGGACTCATCAGCAGTGCCCATAGAATTGAACTCGGACCCTTAATATATATATATATATATATATATATATATATATATATATATATATATATATATATATTATCCACCTTTTTGCAATGTTGCAAATTTAGGTTCTTTGATCGATCTCTGAAGAGAAAAAGACGAAAACCGGTTGGTTAACTGCCTTTTTTTTCTCTTTTTTAAAGTACCGTTTACGATAGTTATAATTTATTTCACCTTCCTTCTATTAACTGTGTCGTTTGATACCAATAATTATTGATTAATAAATATTTTAAACGTAAACAAATATATTCATTAAAAATCATTTAATCTCAAAATATCTATTTTGTTTGGGCTAACAAAACAGCATTTTAAATTTAAACAAAATGTGTGTCAATGTCGCTTAGAAGCTGAAAGAACAGAAATAATTAATTACACATTTTAATTTTATTTCTTATATTATTTTAATACATTATGCATTTATCTTATTAAATTAAATTAAATGCAGGATAATTTTATACAAAAATGAAGCAGCACGTCAAATATCTTTCTTGTGTGACGTTCTTTGTGTAGGAAAAGATGTTGTGTATGTTTAAACATGGCGTTCAATAGAGAATTAATACCGCCTCTTTTTTTTCCGATAGAGTATAAATAAGATAGCATCAATCACTGCTTAACAGAAGAAGAAGAAGAAGAAGGGAATATCTTCAGTTAAAGGCGTGGCTCTTAAAAACATTGAATTGTTATATGAAGCACAGATTTGTTTTACTTTTTATCTGCATAAAGACTATTAGTGTCTTGAAAATGTTTGCTTTTTTTTCTTCTTCCGACCTGCCTGTCAATTCTTCGAGTATTGTCTACTTTGAAAATTAGTCCGAAGGAATGCATTTCAATGTATTTTTTTTCCATTCTCTCCTTACTTACACTTATACTTATACTTACACACACACACACACACACACACACATATATATATATATATATATATATATATATATATATATATATATATGTATAGAGAGAGAGAGAGAGAGAGAGATAGCGATACATAAACTCATATGTGAGTGTATGTACGGAAGATATATCTAATTATATATATCAGGCTGATAATGGGTAATCTAATGATAACAGGTAAAACTCGTTAAACACTTGTACTTATTAGCGTGGAAATTTATTAGCCTGGGGATGAAACACATCACTTCGGATTTTTTCCATTTTGTTACTCAATTCACTATATATATATATATATATATATATATATATATATATATATATATATATATATATATATATATAAGAGATTATGTTGTACATAATAACAGCAAAGATTAAGCGTAATTTAAAAAGCATAGTGTAAATTTAACAGCGAAAAAGCAACCGGTTTCGTCCCAGTTTTATCAAGTTTAATCCTGGGAAATAAAAGAATAGACGTGTACATTAATTAAAGATTAAGGAAGTGGGGAGAAAAGAAAATTCAAGAACTAGAGACCAATAATATTCAGACCCAGCAAACAATCCTTCTGTTTACAGCGGGAATGCTTGCGGGATCGAGTATATAAGGACTCGTGATCCTTGAGATGATATAAAGGACCTTTATAGAATAGAAAAACGGTCCATACTAAAGTCAGTAATACAAATCCTGCTATTAATACTCTGTTGTGCAATAGCTGACCCGTATGTATTAACTAGTTGACTATTTCTAGCGACCTGATTCAAAATCCTGGGAGGTAAATGCTGCTTTATCCTAAAAACCAAACGTTGAGAAGTCCTCCCTATGTAGTCGAGTCCACAACTATATCTATTTTTGTAAAGAAGTGAGTTAACATGATGGGGTAAAGGACATCCTTACGGATGGAAGAAAAAATAGGTCGAGTAACAAATATTACTGGAACATTAGCAGAAAAATAACAACTGTTGATCACAAACGAAATTCGCCAAGCTAAAGACTCACCCTATGAACCAATAAAAGGAAGACGCAAATAGACAGGACAAGATACGGCTTAACCCTATGGAAATTATTGATGGCATCACGGATAACAGCATCCAAAACATCCAAAGGATATCCATTTTTGAAAAGTGTCATCTTAATAAAATCAGTTTCACCGGAGAGAAAGCCTTCGGAACAGATCATAAGAGCCGTATTAGTTAGGGTCTTAATCAAATTTATCTTACATTGTCAGGGACAAAAAGAGTCCAAACGTGTATAAAGTCCCGAAGAAGTAACTTTCCTAAAAACAGAAGTCAAAAACTTGTTACTAGTCCTATGGACAAGAATATCCAAACAGGAAAGACAACAATTAAACTCCTTTTCCACGGTATACTGAAGCGAGGAATGGACAGAGTTTAATAAGGTGAGAAATAAATCGGCTTCAGCCTCATTATTAAAGAGGTAGAAAGTATCATCCACATAACGATGATACATAAGAGGACGATCAATACGAGAAAATAAAGATGCCTCGTGAAAGCTGACAAAAATATTCGCTAAAGCAGGACCCAAAGGTGAACCCATCGCTACACCGTCAATCTGCCGAGAAATAATATTATCGAAACTAAATTCAACAGACGAGGTGGCGAACTTCATGCGATCAACAAATACACTCTCAGGAAAATTCAGAGGAGACAAAGAGTTAGGATACAACATATCACAACAAATCTCAATTGTCTCAAATAAGAGGACACAGGTAAACAAGGAGAATATATCAAAAAAACACATGAACCCACCGTTGCAAGAAGAACTGTGTATAGTTTCAGCAAAGCAGAAGGAATCTTTAATATAATAGGTACTAAAGTGCGACAAAACTGCTTGTAGCACTGTCGAGAGCCAACTATCGAATTTATGCTGGGAGGACCCAGTCATAGACAAGATGGGTCGTAATGGGACATCATCCTTATGGATTTTAGGTAACCAAAACGAGATACAAACGAGAACGAATAGACCAACTCAGAAATCTCAGAAGAGAGTCAACCACTCTTGACCCATTTTAGCAATTGACCTTCTTCAGGTGATTAGAATTTCCTTCGAACCCTTTTATTTCGTCCACCGGGGTAGATTGATCCACTTACACGTGCCATGTCTCTTCCGGATGTGTCAGTTATTTCCCTTTAACTGAAATCTCCAAGATTTTTTTTTTCGGGGACGCGGGGGGGGGGTTCACCACTGCTGTAGTCTTGAGAACACATGGACCAGTGGAACGAGAACAATCAACTACACTGGATGAAATAAAGGGTTCGATTCGAAATTCCAATCACCCGAAGAAGGCCAGAGTGTACATCGGCCGAAGTGTTGTAAGTATGGCAATGAAGATGTGGATAACGGTCCGAATAATGTAAATAATGAACATAATCCTAATCCCTCATCTCAGGGATATAGACAGATCTTTTCTATTTAGGCTGGTCGTTCTTAATTTCACTGTTTGAGACGATAAGAAACAAGGAGAAAAATCTCAAACACGTATACCTATTAAAATAACGTTTAGAGTAATAATAATAATTTTTAAGTGAGTGTCTTACTTTTCTTGTATGCGCCGTGTCCCTTCAGAGCGTAGGCGATCATAGCTCTCCACTTCCTCCTATTCCTTGTAGCTCTCAATAATTTTTTTCCCTTTGCTACTTCTCCCAGACCCTTGCTTAAGCCCACTAGGCATTTCCCACGTTGATTTCCCTTGTCTCCCTTTCTCTTTATTCGCCCTGTGTGTACCAGATTCTCCAAGCCTTCTTTTTTCCTTAAGTGTCCTAGAAATTTCAACTGCTTCTCCCTGATGTTAAGCATGAGCTTCCTCCTTGTTTGGATCATCTACAAAACATCATCGTTGTTCACACGCTCGGTTCATGATATCCTCAGCATCCTTCTCTAGAACCATAACTGTTTTGCCTCGAGTTTCCTCTTCATCTTTGAGGAGACCGTCCAACATTCGCTGCCGTAAAGGAGGACAGATATCATGTAGCAGTTTAGTACTCTTTAATATGTTACCAATGAGATCTTCCTGTCTTGTAATACTCTGCCTAGCTTTTGGAATGAGTCTTTGGCCATTCCAATAAATCTTCGGATCTCAGCGTCGCACTTACCATCCTCTGTCAGAACACTAGCCGGGTACTTAAATTTCCGCACCTGCTTGATTTTGGTGCCCCCGACTTGTAAATATTTATTATTGTAAAATACAATAATTGCGGTACATGGCCCAAACAGTGGGGAGTGGGATAGGGCTGGTCATCATTAACTATCCTATACCTAATCCGATTCACGAGCCATACATTCAATACAAATACTCACACTCTTGCCATATGTCCTCAAGGACACATAACAAGAGTGTGAGTTCAATACCCGGTTAAGACAGTGTAGTATTTGGAAAGGTGAATTAACAAAAGATAACTGACAACTGACATCCATTAACCATGGCACGTGGAACTAGAACAGTCCGCCCCAGTGAGCGAAATAAACGGTTCATTCCAACCACCTGAAGGAGGCCGGAGCGCACAACGGCCGAAACATTGTAAAAAATATGGAGACAAAGATGAGTACAATAGTCCGAATAATGTAAATAGTGTACATAATACATTATCTCAGAAATATAGACAGGTGTGTGTGTGTGTGTGTGTGTGTGTGTGTGTGTGTGTGTGTGTGTGTGCGAGCGCGTTCGGAGAAGAAGCTTAGGAGAGGAAAATAGAACAGGAGCTGGATCGATGGATAGATTGAAAAGTAGACAACCTAGCTGGTAAAATGAGATAGACTGAAAAAGAGAGAGATAAGTGCAAAGTAGAAATAGAGAAGAAATACATTCCCATTTCAGGCAGAAATACCAGTATAAAAAAAAACCTAGACAAAATGCTTTCCAGAAATAAACATTTTTACTTTGGTTAAAATAACTCTTGCTGTAAGCAACTACCGTTAAGTTATGCGTTAGGAATGTATGGATGGAAGAATATCCCTACAAAAATATTAGGTTGGTGCAAAAATAATGACGTAATAATGTCGTTTTTTGACGTATTTTTTAACGTCAAAAACGACATTATTACGTCATTATTTTTGCACCAACCTAATAGAAATCCGAATTCAAGTACCTGCCCGTATTCTACACACACTCACACACACACACACACACACACACACATATATATATATATAAATATATCTATATATATATTAAAAAGAAGAAAAACCACAAACGTTTTTGGATTAAATGTGGATTTTTTTTATTTTAAAATATATATTATAGACTATTTTCCATGGAAAATGGAGTATAATATATACATTAAAATAAAAAAATCCACATTTCAACCAAAATCGTTTGAGGTTTATCTTCTTTTTAAAATAATCATTTTTCTCTTGTTGGAACAAATATAACCTCTACCCTACCCTACACACACGCACGCACACACACACAACATACATATATATATATATATATATATATATATATATATATATATATATATATATATATATATATATATATGAATTATTTTCAGATAGAGTGTGTCTGTAAAGAAAGAAAATGAAGAAAAAGACAAAAGAAAAAGAAACTATTCTTAGTTGATGAGTTTTGTCCTCTGAGGGGCTTTATCAAGGCAAATGTAAGGGTCTATTTTGTTGAACGTGTTTATATAAAAAAGCAAGGGTTTCATTCGTTTATCAAGGCTTTTAAATTTGAGAACCTTCATATATATTAATCAGGTGGTTGAAAGCTCATTCAAAATATGTGCAGGACATAAATTGACATATTTTAAAGTCTAGTAAGCGAGGAATAACGTTTAAATTGGGATCACATTCTTATGATTTGGGAAGGATGCCTCTGCTGAACATTTTTAAAAACATGAGGCAATGGATTTAACCCTTTACTGTTGTTTTTTTAACAATTTTGTGGTCGTACTTGGGAAAGTAGTAATTATTTCAGGGAAGGTGAGATTGTAATGAAACAGGTGCGTAGATTTACATTTTTATAATATTTGATATTTGATTCCTTCTGCGTAAATTACTATTAATTTTTTCCGATTATTATATTAATATATTAGTTGGGGATCAGTTTATTGCTTAATTACAAAAAAAAAAAAAAAAAAAAAATTGATACCCCACTTATATCCAGGATAATCTTAGAGTCTTCTAGTTTATCCATCCCATGCAAATGGCGTTATAAATCTTTGATATTTTTAAAACATGTTTCGCATGGAATCTTTTACAAACATATTTTCCGATTTATTCTATCAATATGCAGAAATTATTGGTGATTTAGGTTTATTAGTTAAGAACAAATGAAAACTGCATCCTACAGTATGTTCAATGGTATCATAGTGCTTTTTTAGAAAAAAAAAATATTAGGACTAGTTTATTTATGCCGTCAAAATATTAGGTTGGTGCAAAAATAATGACGTAATAATGTCGTTTTTTGACGTATTTTTAACGTTAAAAAAACGACATTATTGTGTCATTATTTTTGCACCAACCTAATATGTAAAAATAAATCGTTGTTAATACGTAGATGGATTTCACATATGATTGTTTAAATATACAATTTTAATATTTACATTAATATACAGTAATTAACTGGGAATAAGTTTATTATTTATTAACAAACAAAAAAAAAAAAAAACGATTTCGCACATGTCCAGGTTAATCTTTGATTACTCTTTGTTTAGATTTGACCTGAGTTTCCTTTTCCTCTGACATTTTCTGACAATTTTCTGAATTGTCGGTAGGCATGAAAAAGAATTCCCAGTTCTGGCTAGATTGGCGAGAATTTCAAAGAATATCAAACTTATGATCTCTGTCCATTCACAGCTACGATAGCAGAAGCGTATAGGTTCGTTTATCAGAGAGCATAGATTACAATCGGGATTGACTAGATTTTGCAGCACCAACTCGACAAACAGCCGTCACTTAGACACCATGAATAAACGTATAGAAAAAAAAAAGTAGTGGATAATATTCATGATCAATTGAGAGTGATTAAAATCAATGACCAGTTGATCGTCTGATTAAACGGAAGACAGACATGGGTTGATAGAAACACAAGCAGTAAATTTGAATTAAATCTTTTGTTTGTAGAATCAAAAGAAGGTGGAACTAAAGAACTTTTAGTGATAAAATGACTTAAATTTACAATTAGCATATATTGAGAGAAACACAAATAGTAAATTATATAGAATATTTTGATAAAATATAAGCTGATCAAATAGAGGTTCCGGTTACAGAGGATATACATTGAGAATAAATTGAGAGAAATACAAATATTAAATGAGAATAGACAGATTTTATTTGATTAAATGAAATTCATTCCAAAGAACTTGTATGCATTTATGGATGCAAAACTAACTAATAAATATGAATTTAACTAAGACATTGAATTTTGGTCGGACTAATATGGAACAGATGACTAACAGTAGATTATTGTATATATATATTCGAGTTATGAATGTTTGGATATTGGTAAAATAATTCATTTCTTGTATCATAATTTGATGAACTTTTAAAAAATAATGAAAAAGTTTTATATTAAAAAAAAATAATAAAAAAAAAACCGCCACCCCAACACGAAATTACTAAAGTTGTGCATAAGCATAATAATACTATGACTTTCTGGAGCCTTCTAGAGCTTTATGGAATCATCTAGAAATTTCTGGAGCCTTCTTCTAGAGATATCTGGAGCTTCCAAGAACTTTCTGAGAATGTTTGACATGCATTTTGTGGGTCTATATAAGCGGGGGAGCTGGTTGCCTTAACTAACGCAAAGCGGAAAAGTGCGTTGTGTTTGTGATCAATTATTTTCTTTGGTTACAGAATAGAGATTTTCCAAGCGTAGCTTAGATGTGGCACAAGGCCGAAAGTATGGGGCATCCAGTGAGGATCGAACTCACTATTCAGTAGTAACTGATCTAGCAAACCAAGCTTGCTAACCATTACAACGCACCGAGGTGCCCATCTTCGGTTTCAGAGTATATAACATTCCTGACGAATCAACGCTGTTTAATTTGCCGAAAGAACTTCATCTAATCATTTTTAACCATAATGTTACAGAAGAAAGCGATTCCACCTCCGATAGAAAGATGAAGATCTGGACGAAGCGTATAATAAGAATTCAAAAATCATATAAGAAAAGAAAAACATTTTTACTAGAGGAACAAAAGCAGAATGCCGATATTTAACAGTCCGCTCACAACGAATGTATGTGGTACAAGGCCGAGTTTAACGTGGTTTTTTTTCCGAGCCTGTAGGCTCGGCGAAAAGTATTCCCTTAGAACCCGCATAAGTGGGTTCGGGATCTGTCTACCCCCCCCAGACGAAATTTTGCCCTTCGGCAAAGCCTCGTTCGGGGTTCCTCTATGCCAAAGAACAGAAGTCGCACACAGTCAGAGACTGCGGGTCGACTGCCCTCACAAAGGATAATGCCACTCAAAATTCAAATTGTTGGACATTTCTGGTCCTTTGGTCTTTCATCAAAGAAAGGAAAGAACTTATACAGGAAATCGCTAAAGAAATTATCTAGATTATTTAAGTTGTTTGGACTGTTGTCCTCATCTTCACTGCCATATTTCATAACGTTTCCGTCGTTCTACGGTTCAGACTTCTTCATGTGATTGGATTTTCGAACTGAAACATTATTTCGTTCACCGGAGTAGATTGTTCTAGTTCCACGTGCCATGCCACTTCCGGATGTCTCAGTTATTAACTCTCCAATTTTTTTTTTTTGCACCACTGCCGTAGCCAGGAAATGAACTCTCAACGCTTTGGGTTAAGTCACTGGATCTTACCTACGCATTTATCCACTGGGCCTTGTGTCCTGAAGAAGATCGGAGCGTGCAACGGCCGAAACGTCGTGAATATGGTAATGAAGATGAGGACAACAGTCTGAACAATGTAAGCAATGTAAATAATTACAATACCTCAACCCAGAAATATAGACGCATAAGAAAATAACAAGTTTATGGCAAATGAATTAAGTTTTGCAACTTTTGTTTATATATGTTTGCTAGTTTATGCTATAGCTATAACGGTTAAAATACATATGTACTATCCAATTACAACTTTTAGCTATGCGCCATACGTGATACACCCTTAGGCGATCATGTATCTTTCGATACATGACTGACGAGGCAGATTTTTTCACACAGTAGGTTGCCATTTCTTTCTATGGTAGACCAGTTGCCAACCAAAGCTATATAACCCAGTCTGTCCTGCTATTTACCTTTAGCTGGGTGGGGAGGGAGAAGAAGAGGTATTAGCACATAAGTGAATGTAATGAATTCGACTGGAATTCGAACTCGGCTCTCCGAAGGGGAAAATATTCATAAGTTGATCTTGATAGGCGTTCCAGAATCTATCTTGTCTACCTCGTTATGCAACCGAGGACAACAGTATTATCAGTTATGTGCCATGCGTGATACACGCTTAGGCGATCATGAACCTTTCGATACATGACTGACGAGGCAGATTTTTTATTCCCGCAGTAGATTGCCATTACTTTCTGCGGTAGACCAGTTGCCATCCAAGGCTATAGAACCCACTCTGTCCTGCTATTTACCTATAGCTGGGGAGAGAAGAAGAGGATTCATACCTTTCGTAAGGGTATTGGCACATAAGTGAATGTAAGGGATTCGAGTGGAATTCGAACTTAGCTCTCCGATTCCTCAATACGAGCCGCTATCAATTACTCCAACATACCTCCTACTAATTATTAGGTTGGTGTAAAGAAAATATCGTTTTTTAACGTTAAAAATACATCAAAAAACGATATTATTTTTGCACCAACCTAATACAACAATACCAAACTGAAAAATAAAGCTTCTAAAATATTTTAATCTTTTACTTTTATTCAGCATATGGTAAAATCGAATGCCCTTTTCATTACTTTTGAACAAAAGTTCATGAATTTATGACACAGGAATATAGGGTTACAAAAAAGTCATAACCGTAATGTATATCCATACCATGCCACTTGAGGCTATGGGACTTCGCAGAAAACTAACCGGAAGTTTAAGCTTCCGCAGCGATGACAGAATTGTGTAAATATGTCTCCTGCGCATATGCTCCGCACATTTGTTCTGATCGTGTTTGGAAATAATTTAAAAAATATTAAACAATTTTATGACCACTCCAAAATTTTTCAGCGCGATCTAAAACCAACAAGATTGATACGGGGTATCACTTACAGGCCATTGTTAGTGGATTGATACACACCTACTTCAAGCAGATATACAAGGCTGCACAGAGTGTAACTTAAATTCGATATCCAAATGTTGCGAAAATATCTCAGCTGACATGTCACATGACTGTTGCCGTGTGTCCGCCATTGGTCAAAAATGAAAAATAAAAGAGAAAATCACGTATGACTACTCGAATTCGTATCGTCTCTTATTGCTGATTCGGTGTCATGATGAATTATGTTCAATTTAAAAGATGTCTTCTCTCTCCTTAGCCGACCCTATTTTTCCGCCATCCTTGTAACAAGTCTCAACATATTTTCAATTAAGTTTGTGTCATTTTTGCAACCGCTTCTTCTCTCTCATTCTCAGATTATTGTCATTGTTTTCTTTTTCTCGTCTCCTTCGTTTATTTCATTCACCTTGACTTGAATAACAGGGTCACACTGAGGTGTAGAGATTCTGTCAAAAAGATACAGTTACAGATGTGTTTATTTAGACAAGAGAAAATTGAGGACTTAATTATAAACTCAACACAGACAAAGGTAGATATATTTTTTTAACAAACAAACCAATGAAATGATGTACTTCTTCTTCGTTTTTTTCTAATTTTTCTTCATTTTCTTTTTCTTTTTCTTCTTCTTTTTTTCTTCTTCTTCTATTAGGTTGGTACAAAAATAATGACGTACTAATGTCGTTTTTTGACGTAATTTTTAATGTCAAAAAACGACATTATTACGTCATTATTTTTGCACCAACCTAATATTTACCGTGTCCATTTAAGACTTTGGCGATCATGGCTCTCCACAATTTCTTGTCCACTGTATCTCTTAATAAATTTTGTCTTTCTCTTCTATACCTTTTCTATGCTCCGCCATCCATTTTCTTAAGCTCACTGAATAGATTATGTGTTGTTTCCTCTGTCTCGCTTGCCTTCAATCTTCCCTGTGAGTATCAAATTTTCAAGCCCACTTTCCTCATTATGTGCCATAGAAATTCCAACTATCTCATCCTGCTGTTAAATGTATGCCTGCTATTTGTTTCCATTTTCTCTAAAACCTTGTCGTTCCTCACATGTCCGACCCGTGTTATCTTCAGAGTCCTGTATAACCACGTTTCTTTTGCTTGAAATTGTCTTCAACATCTTTGAGGAGATCGTTCAGCATTCGCTGTCATATAGTAATGCTGATATTATATAACCGTTCAGTACTCTTTTCTTTGTTTCTAACGAAAGTTTCCTGTTTCTTAATACTTTGCTTAAATTTAGGAAGGCATCTTTTGCTATCATTTTGCGCCTCTGGATTCCACTGTCGTACATTCTGTCCTCTGTTAAAACACGTCCCAGATTCATAAGGGTTACAATATATACATATATTAAAATGTTCGAAAAACTAAATAGTGTTAAATCAAGAAGAGCTCCTAATTCATCAGATGTGGCTAGTTTGACCAACTGAAAGTCTATTTGTAGCAATGGCTTTTTTCATGCAACTTAATGCAAGATTGCGTAGCAAGAGTATTCAAAATAGAGAGAAGGCTTGTCTTCATATCATTCCTTCAAAAATCAATCTCTGTCATTAGTGATAAATATCAGTAACGGAGCCGGTCTCCAGAATCATAATAATAAATATATTAATATCCACGAGTCAGGTTCGGTTTGTAGCTGAGGTTGTTGCATATTTCTGAAATGCACCAGCTGCTCGTGTTATTGCCTGCAGCTATTGCAGAAAAGGTGTTATATATTTATAATGAATTAATAAATAAAATGGAAAAACCTTAGTATATAAACAAATGAAAAAAAGTAAGAATCAATCAATCTATCTATCTATCTATCTATCTATCTATCTATCTATCTATCTATCTATCAAATCGCTCTCTCTTTCTCTCTCTCTTTCTCTCTCTCTCTGACTGTTTAATTTTCTCGATTTTTCTTTTTTATATGCACAGTGCAAGTTTATATATATATATATATATATATATATAAATTTACATTGAGCACTGTTTTGTAAAAATAAAATATCAATAAGAATATCTTATTGTTCTTTACATTTTACTTATATATATATATATATATATATATATATATATATATATATATATATATATATATATATTTCCCATTTTTCCAGCCTCACATTCATCCAAAAATTGGTTGTTGCCTGTTTTTTCTCCATTTTCTTCATTAGTTGCAGAGACTCCGATGGGGAGTTTGGACCCACAGATCTAAACAACACGAAGCTTAATTGCTGTATTGTCTCCATATATATATATATATATATATATATATATATATATATATATATATATATATATGTGTGTGTGTGTGTGCAGTGCCGTTCATTAATGTTGTAAAGAAGTAGTCATACAAAACTATATCAGCAAAGTTAAATGTAATAAATAGCGAAGTGACTCCGCTAACAGATTAAATAAGGCATTAACTCACTTACCATTCGTTGAATGACGCGATCCCTGCTTTTTAAACTGTAAAATGAATTAGATGTTCAGTCTATATTGCAAGTACTTTCGATGCTATTTGTATCATCCTCAGGCATGGATTTTATTTTTCAATTTCAGGTAAAATTCCGAGACGAATATAAATGTAATATTATCGAAAGATGTTTTTTAAAAAGTTATTATTAGTAGTTACAAAATTGAACATTTAATCCATTTTACAGATTTTAAAAACACCGATTGCGTCGTTCAACAAGTGGCTAATAAGTTAATGCCTTATTTAATCTGTTAGCGAAGTGACTTAATGGCATTAACTTTACTGATTCATTATTTGTGTGGACATATATATATATATATATATATATATATATATATATATATATATATATATATATATATATATATAGGTGCACGTGATTTTATGCGTCGTTAATGTACATTACTCATGAGCAATATTTAGCGACTGATTAATTTGTCAGTACATTTTGACATTTAAAACCATTTATTTAATTGTAATTTTTTTAAATGCTACTGAACGTTAATAGACATTTATCGCGAATCGAAATTTAAATACTTAAACATGTCAACGTAGAAATAAATGAACAGTTTAAATTAAATTTCTGTTGGAATCGCTAAGATCAGACGCCAAAAATCATGGGGAAACTTGAATATAAAATCCTGTAGAAGGTGATACACATACATAATGACTGTTTTTTTTTTTTTAAAATCAGAATCAGATACAAATTCATGCATTTCTATGAGACCTTTCGTTAGTAAAATATGCAAGCGATTGAAACGTGAGAAGTCGAAGATTTGAGAATAAAAACTGAACTAAAAAAAAAAATTGTGTTGTATTACGAAAGTTTTCAGATCAAAATGTAACACGAATTTGTTGTTGCCTTCTGAAAACAGATGTCAGATGTATATAAACCTATATGAACATAGAGTAAGTCACTCGTCAATTACGGGAGAAAGTGGAATCTACCTGGCTGATTTGCTAATCTCTGTTGCAGACGCAGCGTCCAACGCATTTGCGTTGTTTCAACATCTACTAAGCCAGTTCATCGTTTATACTGTAACAATGCTAAACAAGCCACAGTTACAGTTTCTGTGGGGAAGCACATAATCCGTCGTGATTAGTGGTTGAACAAAGAGTGCTTGGAACATCGGTCACAATGACTCGTGAATCCGTGCTCACACAATCATCGACGGCTTCTGATCATTTTCGCCTGATCTGTTTCACATACACAAATGGTTTGGGTCAAACCGTTGTATGGCTTGCAAGACTCCAATATTCGCTTGAAGATGAAATGGAACTAATATTTTTAATTTAATTACAAAATTAAATTTGAAGTTTTTAGCTTCCATTTTTGAAACATGGTTATTAATGTGTACCGAAAAACATATTTTAAACCAGTTAATTTATCAAAATTTATGCTCTGTAAATTTACATTGAGCACTGTTTTGTAAAAATAAAATATCAATAAGAATATCGTACGGTTTTTTACTTTTTACTTATATATATATATATATATATATATATATATATATATATATATATATATATATATATTCCCATTTTTCCAGCCTCACATTCATCCAAAAATTGGTTGTTGCCTGTTTTTTCTCCATTTTCTTCATTAGTTCCAGAGACTCCAATGGGGAGTTTGGACCCACAGATCTAAACAACACGAAGCTTAATTGCTGTATTGTCTCCATATTAATTAAGGTTTTTTACGGAATGATTTTGCTAACCGCCATGTCTAACCGCTTTCGCACTCGGTTATCGCTTACAGTATTTGGTGTTCCTAAGCAACAGCCCATCTGATTACTGACCCGGTTCGACATTGCTTAACCTCGGCCATCAAACAAGAACAAGTGTTTCATCGTAATTTGTCCGTAACACGTCATCACTCTTAGAGTAACAACTCACTCCATTTTTCCCATTAGTATCATGAGGAGTACATATCTATTTATATAAGTTAAACGTAATTTGTTTTTTTCTTAATATTTCATGCTGAATATATAGATACTTGTTATATTCTTGTATATCATCTGTCCAGAAATAAGATACATATCCGTGTCGTTAATATGTAAATACGCCACTGGTATTTTTGACCAACTTTTCTTGAAAATGACCAACGAAGTCAAATATTCGGAACATTGCACAAAGTGTCGGCGAGGTCATTTACCAGTTGACATCCATCAATAAACGACTTCTTCAACACTAGCATAATCTCACCAAAATGATTAACAAACATTCATTGTTCGTTCTCTTTGACAGAACATTTTAACCGAAATATTGCTACTTAAATGGAATCTATTTGTTTATCTAGCGATGATGACGTTTCGAAGTTCATAATAGGGAAGTCGTGGGCACTTCGGCGTGCTGAAATGGTTAGCAATTGAGTATTGAGTTAGATTATCACTGGGTTCTCCCAACTTTTGACCTTGTGTCATATCTAAGCTATACTTAGTAAATCATTATTAGCGAAGTCATCCTTTACTTCCATCTTGTTTCATCTCCGTAGTTCATAGCGTCGTTTCTGACCCTGACACACTTTCTCTCTCTCGCATGCACATACGCACACTCTTTCTCTCTCTCTTACACACACCTTTTCTTTATTTTTTTCTCGCTCTCTCACGCACACACGCCTTGTCTATCTTGCACTCACATATGATTTCTCTCTCACACATTCACGTTTTCTATCGCTCGAGTATACCGATATATACGCACGCATTTTCTCACTGTGTCTCTTTCACACAAATATTCTCTTTCTCACTCTCGCACGCCTAATTTCATATACGCATACATTTTTTCTCTTTCTTTCTCTCTCTCACACACACATACACATTTAATCTTTTTTTTTTACCACACATACACAGTTATAAACGTTTTGGGTTTAGTAATTTTATATGAATGCGGTTGATTAAAAATCTGTCTTGTAATTTGGCAAACCTTTGATGCAGGGCTGACACATAAAGGTTAACTCGTTTCATCCCCTAGAATACCCCTCCCCTAAAAAAATACCCCTCCCCTAAAAAAATACCCCCCTAAAAAATACCCCTCCCCTAAAATAGCATCCTATCAAAGACACCATCGGTTGACAGAGATGTCGGAAAGTTTACACGTCCCTTTTAGAATGGCAATTGAGAAACATATCTTGAAGACTATTGGTAGAGAACTCAGGTTTTCGACCAATGATTGTGGTCCAGCGGGAGTGCAAGGCAGATTAAACATATTGCAGGATTTCATAAAAGAATGTAACAATACAATGATGTAAATGAAATTAACTCTTTTTACTTACCTACACGTATGGTCCTTGGAAGTGCGTGCGCATATCGATAACTGTGGATACTCATTAGAGTGATAGCAACAACCACGAACAAAGGTACTCCTTCCTTCAGTGTTTTGTCCATTCTGGCTTGTGTGAATGATTGTGAATTAATATGTGATGGTGTGTTGATCTGTTTATCTGGTTTCTAATAAGAATAAAAACAACAACAACGTCGACAACTACAGAAACGACAATCACTATTGAAACTTCCCTCTCTGCCTACATTGATACAGATTAGAGGGGAATGCAGTGCTACTTCTGTTTCGAAACAATTGCGAGTCTCTTCCCGAGGTTAAGGTGAAACCGACTCGCACGAAACTCTACAGTCAAAACAAATGAAGGAAAGAAGAAGAAGAAGAAAAAGAAGAAGAAAAAGAAGAAGAAGAAGAAAAAGAAGAAGGAGAAGAAGACGTTTCAGTCACTAAGAAGAGATATCACTCATGCACGATGATCGCTGCTACTGGTGTTAAAATCTTCTGGGTTGGTGCTTGCTTGGTAAAGAGCGAGGCTGTTGGTTTGGCCGTCAAACCGTTTAATTTGGCTGCCATTTTGTTTTAGGGGGTGATCGGTGCCAGCTTCTTCCTTAGGACTCTTCAAGGACCTGAAAAGATATAAGATCATAATTAGTTGCATCAACTTTATGTAGAAAGAGTGAAATATACATCAAATCATGTCGGGTTATTTAATATCGAATGTAAGTGCTATAAACAAAAAACAAATTTAATTAATAGACAGGTAGATATAGGGATTTTCCAAGTGTAGCTTAAATGTGACACAAGGTCGAAAGTATTGGAAACCCAGTGAGGATCGAACTCACTAAGCAGTAGTAACTGTAAATGATTTTCTAAGCGTAGCTTAGATGTGGCACAAGGTCGAAAGTATTGGAAACCCAGTGAGGATCGAACTCACTAAGCAGTAGTAACTGTAAATGATTTTCTAAACGTAGCTTAGATGTGGCACAAAGTCGAAAGTATTGGAAACCCAGTGAGGATCGAACTCACTAAGCAGTAGTAACTGTAAATAATTTTCTAAGCGTAGCTTAGATGTGGCACAAGGCCGAGAATATAGGGCACCTAGTAAAGATAGAACTCACGACTCAGTCGTAAATGTTCTAGCAAGACAAGTTTGCTAACCATTACATGACGCCCTCAATCATTTTCTAAGCTAGCTTAGATGTGGCACAAGGCCGAAAGTATGGGGTACCCAGTGAGGATCGAACTAGCTACTCAGTCGTAATTGTTCTAGCGAGACAAGTTGGCTAACCATTGCATCACGCCAAGATGCCAATAGTGACTTTCCAAGCGTAGCATAGATGTGGCACAAGGCCGAAATTAGGGGACACCCAGTAAGGATCGAACTCATTACTCAGTCGTAATTGTTCTAGCAAGACAAGCTTGCTAACCATTACACCACACTGAGGTGCCCGAGGCAAGTAGATATATATCCGGTTAATACTTGAATCAAAAAGCAGACATACGCCCAGTTTACACTGGAATAAAAAAAATGATAATCACACACCTGTTTTACAATTAAATCAAAGAGAAAACATGTCCGGTTTATACTATTAGGTTCGTGCAAAAATAATGTCGTTTTCTCACATAGTAACATATGTGAGAAAACGACATTATTTTTGCACCAACCTAATAGTATCAAAAATCTAAATATAGGTCGGGTTTATACTTGAGGCAAAATGTAGACCTATTTCCAGTTTTTTACATGCGTCAAAAGGTCGACCACGTTAACAAATAATAATAAATAATGATGCTACTACTTTTCTGCAAATTTACTGAATGGTGGCACAAAAGAGTTTTTGAAGACTCCTGGCAACTTGCCAGTAATTTTACCAGGTAATGTAAATATGTTCGCTTGTAAGGTTACATTAGCAGAAAATAGATAAAACAAATTCTGTGAATACATTTCAACGTGCAATCATCTTTTAAACTGACGACTATAAAACACTAAAAGTAATTTGTACCTTCTATACGTATCATAACGTGAAGAATAATTATTCGGATGTTATGATTGACCAGTGTGGATTTTTTTAGTTACAACAATTCGGGACTTTACCGTAAAGTTGGGACAATATTACGTCATGAGCTGTCAGTTTGGGGGTCAGGAAAATGGTTGATTGCATCTTTGCGTCACATTTCTCCCAATCAAAATATTTGTCCGCATCTGTTATAACCAAGAAAATCTTACTGAATGAGGAATAACTAAAACGGAGGTGGGGAATGAAATGCTAATCTTTATAACATCCACAAAATACAAACTCGCCAGCAGCGTGAAATAGGTAAACCACTGCTAGTGACGGACTAGTTAAACAGCATACTAACCGCACTCAAAATAGTGTCCAACGTATTTATGAGAATTGGGACATATCCATTAGTACTCATAGGTTCGGTATATAAAAGCATATTAACAATAACGTTTCGTATTAGCTGGGAATGTTAGTACCGTTTGTACAAGAGTTAAAAAAAGTAGCCACAGCCCACCTTTTCCAATCAATTAAAAACGTATTAACATGTCTGGCTTATACTAGAGTCAAAAGGGTAGACAAATATGGAACGGTGATATAAACTGTTCAATAGACAAACTCCCCACCTCGGACGAGGCTTTGTCGAAGGGCAAAGTTTCGTCCGGGGTGGTAGACAGGCCCTGAACCCGTTTATACGGGTTCTAAAAGGAATATTTTGGGCCGAGTCTACGGGTTCGGAGAACCCACAATAAACCGGTCTTGTGCCACATACGATCCACGTGGCGGAGGGGGCGTTAAATATAACGGTAGACGAATATCAGTTTTATACTAAAGTAAAAAATGTAGACATATATCTGGTGTGCACTAGAATGAAAACGGTAGAGTCAGAACTGTTTATACTAGAATCAAAACGGTAGACAGATCTTTTTTACTCTAGAGTAAAAAAAAACAAAAAACGTATACATGTGTCCGTTTTGCACTTGAGTGAAAACGGTGGACTCAGTTCTCTTTACACTAAAGTAAAAAAAAAAAACAAAAAAAAACAACAAAAAAACGTAGGTACGTGTCCGGATTGCTCGTGTACCAAAACACTAGACACATATCTGTTTTACACTACAGTAAAAAAATGTAGACATGTGTTCGTTTTGCATTAGAGTGAAAACGGTAGAGTCAGTTCTCTTTAGACTTGAGTAAAAAAAAAAACGTAGTCATGAGTTCGGCTTATACAAAAGTCAAAACAGTAGACATAAATCTGTTTTAGACTTGAGTAAAAAAATATAGTCATGAGTTCGGCTTATACTAGAGTCAAAACAGTAGACATAAATCGGTTTTACACTTGAGCACCCCCCCAAAAAAAACAAACAAAAAAAACGTAGAAACGTGCCCAGTTTGCTCGAGAGCCAAAACGGTAGACGCAGATATGTTTACACTAGATTTAAAAAAAAAACGTAGTCACATGTTCGGTATAAACAAAAGTCGAACAAGTAGATACTGGTCCATTTTAAATTAAACATTGTTGTACGGACTTTATCCGGACTGTTGCAATGGAACTAAATTCTTCTTGGTAGAGATTGATCTTGGACGTTGCCGCGCATTGCTGTTTTTCATAGAAGTGCGTGGAAGGAAAGTGTGTAGTGTGCGGTCGTTTCACAACACCAGGGAGTTACCATCAATTACCATGTTTGTACAACGGTTTTTGGCCAAGCACAATGTCCCTCAGGCCCGACAACCACAATATTCCCCACGACTCGCCTTTGAAATTCTTTTCTTCTTCAAAAAACAAATAACACTAGAAAGTAACGGCATTTCAAAACGTGGAGGAAATTCAAGAAAATGCGACGAGACAGCTTCTCACTATTCCAAAAAAGAGTTCCATGGATACTCCCATCAATAAAACCAACACTGGATAAAGTGTGTGGCTTCAGAAGGAGACTACTTCGAAGGACATTAAATGCTGAATTGATGTGTTGTAGTTTTATTTTATAGCATAAGTCCCGATACCTCTTGATCAGACTTGTCAAAAAAGCTATACAATACACAAATTTAGATTATACATTCAATCAAAAATTAAACATATACAAGCAGCATGGCCCGGCGTTGCCCGTGCTTGATTCAAAAATCGTACGACTCGTACGGCAATCGTTATCACTTGGCTTAAAATATTTTTGCTCTTCTTAACCTTTAAAGAAGTGCCCTTTGCCGTACTGATGTTGCTACATGCCTTACTTCTTGCCTATCTCACACTGCGAATTTTTTCTAAGCCCTATACTAAACATTAAATCTGTTACGAAAAAAGAACTAAACAAAATGAACACAAAACGATCAGCTTTAAAAAAAGGAATCGTAACTGGAAAAACCGAATGAAAAAAGAATGTTAACAACAATTACTTTTTCACACCCAACCCAGTTCTGCGGAATCAGAATCAACGTTCAGTTTAAGCAAGCGAATGAGCCAATTGGAGTAAAGTGCCATGCAGATTTAAATTTTTCCAACTTGTGACGAATGCAGCTATCGATTTTTTATGCTAGTTAACATTCGTGTCAGTCAACTGTTGGCTCTCACGCTGGCCAATAGAATCTTCCTGCCTATTCGTGGCAGCCAGCCTCTCACTCTGGCCAGTAGAAAATGGCCACAAACTACATGAAAACTACCGTAGAAGCATGAAAAATCGATTATTTCCACTATAGATTGGAGTTGAGAAATGCAAAGTCGGTGTTGACCTTCCCGCTAACTTCGAGCATGTGCATGTAAATTTTGGTGCAAATCCGTCGAAAATTGCGGCCGTGCATTCGTTACACAAACACACACACACACACACACACATCCTGCCCTTTATAGATAGAGATACCCAGTTTACAGTATAGGCAAAAAATAGGCATATCCGATTTGTACATGTATCAAAAGGTAGACAATATTCCACTTGGATAAAAAGAAAAAACAAAAACGTAGATATATCTGGTTTATCCTTGGTTTAAAAGGCAGAGAAAGAATAAAAATATGTCCGTGTTATATGTAAGGTAGCTGTAGTCAGTTCTTAAAATGGTGGACATAGTTCTGTTTAGATTAGGGTAAATCATGTAGATATACGTTCAGGTAATACTTGAATCATAAAGGAAGATAAATGTTCATTTTGCACTTGTCAAAAAGATAGACATACATCCGGAACGTAGACAACCACCGAACATGAAGATCGGGGTATGGAGTATAATAGTTGGCGCACTTTGAAGCGCCTTTAAAACGCTGGAATCGTGACTGGATTAATAGATCTTCGGTGAAAGATTTAGGTTGTAACAACACGGCATTACTTGTGCGTGCGAAGCTGTTGAGAAAGGCGCTGGAGATTTGAAAATGTTTTCTCTCACTCAATTTCTAGTGTTAACAATCGGACATCTGGTAGGGACAGGCATGAAATAATGATAATAATAATAATAATGATAATAATAATAATGATTGCGCGGTATTGGCACCGACTGAATATGAAACCCGGCCTGAAAGCGTGGGCCAATATCTGCACTGGAATATCTGCAACTTTTACGGGAAGGAAACTGAAAGAAATTGGTATGAACACCACCCAGACTTGGAACTGTAACAATTTTAGGGGAATACACATTACACACAAACAGAAGAATCAAAGCTAATCGCCCAAACATCGTTATTAGAGACCGCAAACAAAAGAATTGCCTCCTTATTGATACAGCAGTCCCTCTTTGAAGATCTCCAAGAAGCTATCAAATTACAAGGACCTTTAAATCGAAATCTCAAAAATGTGGCACATGAGAACATCAACAATCCCTGCTGTATTTGGAGCCCTCGGTTTGTTTGGAAAAGATTCCAATAGACTCATTGAACGAATTCCTGGTAGCCAATGCCTTAAAGAAATACAAAGAATTGTTCTCACGAGAACAACCCACATCATACGAACGTCTTTATCTATTTAATTTTTTTTTCGTTTTTTTTAATTGCTCAGTGGAAAATATCATGATGCCATTTCTGTCCCTGTTCTGGCCCCGTAAAGAAATGAATATAGACCAGAAATCAAAGGAAATAATAATAATAATAATAATAATAATAATAATAATAATAATAATAATAATAATTTATTGATCCCTGACGACTAGATGTAGTCATTCTCAAAACAACTGAAAATGATTTCGGATTAATAGAAGCTGCCATTACTGCTCTGAAATGAAGAATAAGACTGCCTGATTTTGGAAAATGCCGGAGGAAAATGTTGATGTAGTTCCAGTAGCGATTCGGACACTCGGATCCATCCTATTGAAGTTTAAATAATATGTCGACCAACATGGTATAAAATACACTTTACGAACGTTACAAAAATTCTGCCATATTGGGTCCGGTAAAGCATACTTTGAAAAGTACTGTCTGCCTGAGGACCTTGTTGTGACATGACAAATGACATCTTTCCTAGTACAAAAGTTCCCATAGTACATTCACAATAATAATAATAATGTTAACAATGGCTTCTGATTTTATTTGACTGGAAGTGATGACATATACATATATTTATTTTTTGTGAATTAAGATTAGCACTACTGTAAATATCCCGTTCAGTACGACAGATTTTCATATCAGTTGACTGACCCTAACCATTTTGGCGTGTTTCCTGCGGGGCTGGCGCATTGTGCATTACTGATTGGAAACATTTGAGGAGCAGCATACCCAAGTGCCGAGAGAGTTATCGGGTTTCAGTTTGAAGGATCAATCAGCCAAGGCGAATTGGGAGACACCATCAATTGGAAACGGTTTAAGCAGACTGGGTTTCCCCACCTGAATTTTTTTATTATCTCGGTCTCACCCGTATGTTTATGCGGTTATTTTATCAAAACCTGTCACCGTATTGAGCGCATTTGGCTGTGATGCGTGTGCGTTATATACGCTTATATGTCTGGTTGTGATCATGAGTGTATTTGGTTTTGTATATTTCTCAACCATTTTGTTGGCGTTCTGCTCTCTCTGTCTCTCTCTAACTCAATAATAATAATAATAATAATGATAATAATAATAATAATAATAATAATTCGAAAGTCAATGAAAAAAAACGGATATTGTCTTTAAAAATGAAAAATAACTCAAAAGATAAAATTATATGCAAACAGATTACTTAATACCAGCCAGAAGAACTATTATTTTTTTAAAGAAATAATCCTTATGAAATGTTTGTTTTTTCTATTCGGACTATTATCCTCATCATGATTGTTATACTCACAACGTTTTGACCGTTTTACTCTTCGACCGTCTTCAAGTGCCTCTCGTAAGTACTCCATAACCTC
>OZ010590.1:44085965-44103465 GCA_963932145.1 Acanthosepion lycidas | reverse complement strand
GCGTTATGCTCAAAGTTACCAAAAATCCTTTTTTTATTATTAAATATCTGTTCGTTATTTATCTATAATGGGTCGATCATCTCGTTTCAAAGATTGAAAAAGGTTACTTGCTGCTTTGCTGAGTATTATAGGGATACTAGCATGCTGGCCCGGCGTTGCCCGTGCTTGATTAAAAAATCGTCTGACTCATACAGCAATTGCTATCACTTGACATAAAATATTTTTGCTCTTCCTTACCTTTAAAGAAGTGCCCTTTGCCGTACTGATGTTGCTACATGCCTGACTTCTTGCCTATCTCACACTGCGAATTTTTTCTAAGCTCTATACTAAACATTAAATCTGTTACGAAAAAAGAAATAAACAAAATGAACACAATAAGATCAGCTTTAAAAAAGGACTCATAACTGGAAAAACCGAATGAAAAAAGAATGTTAACAACAAATACTTTTTCACACCCAACCCAGTTCTGCGGAATCAGAATAAACGTTGAGTTTAAGCAAGCGAATAAGCCAATTGGAGTAAAGTGCCATGCAAATGAAAATATTTTTTCACTTGTGACGAATGCAGCTATCGAGTTTTTTTGCATCCTAGCATGCTAGTTAACATTCGTGTCAGTCAACTGTTGGCTCTCACGCTGGCCAATAGAATCTTCCTGCCTATTTGTGGCAGCCAGCTATAGGCTCTCACTCTGGCCAGTAGAAAATGGTCGCAAACTAAATGAAAACTGCCGTAAAAGCATGAAAAAATCGATTATTTCCACTATCGATGGGAGTTGGGAAATGCAAAGTCGGTCTTGGCCTTTCCGCTAACTTGGAGCATGTACATGCAAATTTTGGTGCAAATCCGTCAAAAAGTATAGCCGTGCATTCGTTACAAACACACACACACACACACACACACACACACACACACACACACACACACACACACACACATTCTGCCTTTTACAGATGGAGATAAAAACATACCGGCATAGTATCCATAAAAAAAGGATTGTAAACGTATGGATCGAGATTTCTGTTTAGAAAAATATTATTCATGCACTCTGACACGGAACAGCATTCCCTACGATCAAAGTATCGCTGACCACATTTGCTTAGGAGAAAACCTCTTTTACCAGGGCTTTGATCCGGAATCAAAGTGTAGTATCTGCCTTCGGGGGGACAACCTGCATTTTATGTTTCAGATTTGTCTCTGTTTTCGGCAAGTAAATACTAAATGTAGTATCTCTGAAAGACCTGAATGGAGCCCGGACCCTGAAATCTAACCCTTAGAAGCAACTTCTTCTTTGTGTTAAAGAGGTACTGTAGGTAGATACTTACGCCAGCTTGACCGTAGTTGTAAGTTACGGGGTTATTTTTATCCATCGTTCGTGAGTACTCGTACGGACGTCTTTATGAGAGTTAGAATGAAATAAATATGGAGCATTAGAGCAATATCTAGGCTGGGCCGACGAAATACACATTTCCAAGCTGTGACAGATTTTAAAAATGTCTACGTGGCCTTATGTGTAATGATCTATTTTCATCCCTACAATTTCCAAAATATGAAACGTCATAAGCCTCTCACCTCCAAGGATAGCTTTCTAACAAGCTACATTCCTTAGTTTCTCAAGTTCAGACATTTAGAGCTAAGATCCATCCACACAGGAACGAATCATCCTTATAGTTTTCGTATACCATTGGTAAGGAAGAAGTTTTCGCCTTCTTTTTTTTCGTTTTCTCATGAGCCGCTGCTTTGTAAACCAGGTGTCCGAGAGGATGCTTTCCCAATCGTTATAAAGTAAACCTTTTAAAGTCCAGTGTCACCAGGCGTTTGTAATTAAGCAGTCAACAATACAACGTAGAAAGTAGACAGAAGAATTAGACAGAATCAAGAATACAGCTGACGATAAAAGTTGGTAGCTTTATTTTGGATTGTGTTTCTTAGAAGAAGATTGCGTCTTGTCCATTTTCATTTATTTGTTTACATTATTGCAATGATTTGCTGATTACTCACGCGTAGTCTCCATTCAAAAAGTGGGTTAACATAGCGCTCTACAATTCCCTGACATTTGTATATTTCAAGTCTTGTCTTTTTGCTATTTCGCGTAATCGCTATTTTTCCAAACATTTAAAATAATAAATGATCTTGTCAACATCGACAAGACTTGCATGAATGATATACTTCTATCAATTTACAAAATTTGCAAGAATGGTCTTCTTGTAGCCAACGAGAAGATTTCCATGATGATAATCCTGTAGCCATCGACAAGATTTGATAATAAAGATTGAACTCCAGTGAAGCTTGAACTTATTCCATGAGCTTAGGACCTGCCAAACAAGCTTGTTCAGCAATAAAATATATTCTCTTTCCCGTCTCTATCCTAAAAATCTGAGGCTTGTCTGTCTTCTACCCCAATCACCATTACACTTTACTTTAGTCCCTCTGGATTAAACCTTTGCAATGGCGTCTTAATCTATGTTGAATTGGTCCGGTCACGCAGAGACATCCGAACAAATTCACTTGATTGAGCAGAAGGGATATCTCATCGCTATCAGGAGTGCTACAATAATAGAGCGGTTTTACATATAGAAAACATTGCATTAGGTTTTGCGTTGTACCTCTTTGTATGGGTTAAATATTAGCGATAAACAACAAGAAACAAAGCTACGAAAAACCTTTTTCCTAGCTTCTCTACATCGTATATTATTCTAGGAAGAGGGAAAATATTTTTTATGGTTTTTAATTTGTTTGCCGCGAATATTTAAGATTAATTTAACTTAATAGAAATATTAATATTTAAAAATTAAAAGTCACATGCCTGGATTGTACTGAGCTCAAGTAGTGCCTAGCGGTGAAAGTGACAACTAAATCAATGGATTCGCTATATTCAATTTCGATAGCATCTGGACTACCTAACCAATGTAATGTCGTTCAAATCCGGAAAGTTTTTACAAATGTTTTAATATTTTTGCGGTCAGATTTACATAAAACAATGAAATGTAATATACATATCTATATAGATGGCCGAGAGACAGACTGTTTGATAGATAGACATTTAGACATTCATAGAATGTGATGGATAAACAGAGAGCTAAAATAAAATAGGGGAAACCTGAAAACGATACAAATCTGCAGTCCGGTAAGATAATATCTATCTATCTATCTAGCTAGCTAGCTATGCTTTATATTTAACTGCACAATACCTTGGCACACCACTTGAAGAGATCTGACGGTCGAAACCAAGGAAGTGCGCGGTTATATAAGCTGTTTTTACCGCTTTATTATATATACTTGCGCTGCATATTTTTGTTCAAGGCAGCTTCATTGAGAACACTTTTTTATACGTTTTGTATGTTTATATCTATCTCTCTGTCTTAAGAAAGACATAGATAGATAGATAGATAGATAGATAGATAGATAGATAGATAGATAGATAGATAGATAATGAAAGGACTGGGATAGATAGATAGATAGATAGATAGATAGATAGATAGATAATGAAAGGACTGGGATAGATAGATAGATAGATAGATAGATAGATAGATAGATAGATAGATAGATAGATAGATAGATAGATAATGAAAGGACTGGAATAGATAGATAGATAGATAGAAAGATAATAAAAGGACTGAGATAGATAGATAGATAGATAGATAGATAGATAGATAGAGAGAGAGATAGAAAGCGAAAGAGAGGAGAGTTCTATTCGTTTCAAGCTATAAGACCCGAAGTTTTCATATGCAACAACCTTGAGTAAGTACCATGCAAAAGCAAATATTAGAAAATGGAGTCTAGAAAAACTGATGTTTCAATTTTCAAAATGGTGAAGGGCTGTCTGTCTTGAAAGCCACTCTCAAATGGTTACCATTTGAGTAATCCTTGTTTCTTTGACTTCAAGGAAAAACTAGATTCCCCAAGGTCCAAATCCACCATGCCAACAGATGACAGATGCATTAAAAGACAAGATTTACTAAAGCACGAAGCAAGTTCTCAACAAGCGAATGAATTTTAAACTGTCAAAAACAAGTCTCTATGTTCAAACGAACATGAAAATGTTTTTAAATACAATTTTCTAAACAGGTGTGCAGTATATATATATATATATATATATATATATATATATATATATATATATATATATGTGTGTGTGTGTGTGTGTGTGTGTGCGTGTGTGTTGTGTGTGTGATTATTGAATACAAAATAATAAAGTTCAATATTAATCGAATGTCAACACTGAATTTCGAAATTTCTCAATCCTATTCTCATATTATTAGTTTATAAATGCTTAATAAAATAGACATTCTGTAATCAATAAATACTGTCATTAGTATTAAAAGCCTTGAGGAGAGAACAATTTACGAAACTCAGAATTGAAATCCGACAAGTACTGAATTATTATTTGCTATTCATATCTATTGCTCTAAACAACAATTGGCAATAAAATATGTTCAGCTTGATACGCGTTGAAATATATGTATTTACTTATATTACGCAATGACTGTGTGTACACGACTTTTTTTATTATGGTGCGTTGCTAAATACACACACACACACACACACACACACACACACACACACACACACACACATATATATATATATATATATATATATATATATATCAGTCAGGAATTATAGTTGTTCCAACGAGAGAAAAGTGTATATTTTAAAGAGAAGAAATGAGCCGCAATCGTTTTTGTTTTTAATGTGGGTGTTTTTTTTAAAAAAAACTATAATATATTTTTTAAAAATCCATATTAAAACCAAACATGTTTTTATGAACGATTCTAAATTTGAAAAATTATGAAAAAAAACAACATTTTTACTTCAATTTATAAATACTCTTTGCAAAATATAATCTTTATATTTGTTTTGATAGATAGATAGATAGATAGATAGATAGATAATAAAAGGACTGAGATAGATAGAGAATGAGAGAGAGAGAGAGAGAGAGAGAGAGGACGAAACGCATTGGTATAGAATAGTTTTCCTTTCTTCTTCAATATATATATATATATATATATATATATATATATATATATATATATATATATATATATATATATATATACACTACGTGCCAAATTATTATCGAGCTAACGTTTTTTCTAATATTTAAAAAACCCTCCAATCAATTGACACAAAATCTTCACGTTGGCAATACTAACCTGCGCAATCACTGAATTTTTCGTACTGATCTACGCAATGTAAACAAGCTGGCGCCATATTTGTTATCAGCACGGTGATTAGAGTGTGCCAAATTATTATAAAAGTTTAGTAAAATTCCCAGAATTTAGCAAACAAAACGTTTATTAATGTTGCACGTGAATGTTTATGATCAAAAGAACCTAATAAATAAGATAATCAAACAAATAATAACAGATACAAACAAAGGCACAATTATAAAGAAATTAATAGGGAATGTGCTTTCCCAGTTTTGAAATTACTTGATGAAGTCTACGATCCATAGCATTTGTTAATTGTAGGATGTCATCTGTAATGACGCGAGATATGTCAAGAACTGCTTCCCACAACTCAGCGTTGCTCCTGAATTGTCGTCCGATGGCGTACAGTCTTCGCTTCATAATGCTCCAAAGGTTTTCGATTGGGTTCAACTACGGAGAATTTGCTGGCCACTTCATTTTTAGAGGTCCATCGAAGCCTAACTGTTTCAAATATTCAGTAGTCTTGTGAGCAGCATGTGAGGGAGCATTATCTTGCATAAAACAATGTCCCTTCTGAAGGTAACTGCTCCTTCATAAACGCTATGTATGCATCAGCAGTCATTTTGATGCCATCTGGTACTCTCCATGGGCCCACTAATGTGTTTCCAATATTACCACCCCAATCATTATGCCTCCACCTCCTTGTTGGCGTCTCAAACGCTGATAGCTATTCTGTCCGTTCATTACCCAGCCTTTGCACCATTTCTCTGGCCCATCAAGTGTTGCTCGAGTTGCGTCTGGGAACAAAACTTTAGAGAAGTCAATCTCTATATTGTCCTCGGACCATTTCAATCGATTTTGAATGTGATTTCTCGTCAACGGAGGCTTCGATACAGGTTTGACTGTTGTTGCTATTTCCCTCAGATACCGACACTGAGTACTTTTACACACAGTAGGATCCCCAATGCGACTGAAAAGCTCTTGACTGGTAAGTCCAGGGACTTTCGTGGCCTCTCGTTGAAGTCGTGACATGAGACGACGTGAAATAACCTTCGGCTTGCTTTTATCTGTCCTTTTGCGTACTTGTGTAGGGTCGGCGGTGAACTTTATTTTTGATGACACCTCCCTATCATTTTAGAAATTTCTAGGGTAGATTTACCTTTTGAGAGTTCTGAGGTGATATTTTTCTTTTCAGCATCGCTTAAACGGCTATTACGACCCATCTTTTCACTAAATTCATACACTTTTCTAATAAATTGGCAATCTCAAATCACCGTGCAGATAACAAATACGGCGCCAGTTTGTTTACATGGCGCAGATCAGTACGAAAATTTCAGTGATTGCGTAGATCTGTGTTGACTACATTGTGTGAAAATTTTGTGTGAATTAATTGGAGTGTTTTTGAAATATTAGAAAAAAAGTTATGTCGATAATAATTTGGCACGCAGTATATATATATATATATATATATATATATATATATATATATATATATAATTATATATATATATATAATTATATATATATATAATTATATATATATAATTATATATATATATATATATAATTATATATATATATATAATTATATATATATATAATTATATATATATAATTATATATATATATATATATATAATTATATATATATATATATATATATATATATATATATATATATATATATATATATATATATAGGGTGACCTAAAAAAAGGGAACTTTTTAATAATGTAATAAAACCAAGAGTGATGGAAGAAAAATATTTTATTCCTAGTAATTGAAACCTTAAAATATGCCATTTAAGAAACAATGATGGAATTTTCATTTTTTTAAAAATTATGTCCTGTAGATGGCATCCTCCTGTATGAATGCATCCTTGAAATCTGCTGTTGAGATTCCTCATTGACTCCTGCAACATCTCAGCTGGGATAATGTGAATTTCGTCATGAATTCTAAATGGCGAAATGTTTACTTTCTCAATGTCACTGTCTCGCAGTGTTGTCACTCGCTCATTTCTGGCAATACGAACTTCAAAAATCCCCGTTTTGGGGGTCACCGTATATATATATATATATATATATATATATATATATTGGAATATGCCATTAAAAAAGAGGGCGACTGTTTACATTGTTTTTTTTATTTATTTACGCATGTGTTATTTTCAGATTAAACTACGTAAAATATGATGATCACGCAGTTTTTATATCAGGCACAGAAAAGAAACTACAAGAACTCCTGAAAAAGCTAGTGAAAGAAAGCGTGAAGAAAGGACTAAAGTTAATCCCAAGAAGTCAGAATACATGGCTGTTAGTAAAAAGAAGAACCGAACATGCAAATTGCAAATTGGATATACCATATTCAAACACGAACAACGATTTAAATATCTGAGAAGTATTTTAACAGAAGCCGGAAAGGTCGACACCAAAATCAGAAAACCCATTAGTATAGGGAAAATGCCTTTAAAAAGCTCAGCAAAATATTAAGAAACAGAAAAAATCGTTAGTAATAAAGAAAAGAATAGTGAATCATTACGTAATAGCATATATATACATATATATATATATATATATATATATATATATATATATATATATATATATAGCAGTGAATGATTAATAAGATTCTTGAAGCAACAGAAATGTGGTTCTACTGAAAGATACTGAGGATACCATGAACCGTACACGTGGCGTAGTTTTAGAGATAATGGAAACAAAAAGAACAGCTATACTTAACATCAGATAGAGGCAATTGACATATTTAGGGCACATAATGAAGAAAGAAGGCTTGGAACATTTAACACTCGTATGACGTTTTGATGGCAAGAGGGCTTGGGATATAATGAGAAAAGAGGGCTTGGGACATTTGAAACTTACAAGACATATTGAAGACAGAGGAAATCACCACATAACCTCCCTAACGGTCTTTTATTAATGGATGGCAGAACAGGGTTTATCAGAGATAACAAAAAGATAAAATTTACTAAGAGCTACAAAAGACGGAAAATTTATCGTCAACGTCCTGGAGGGATACGGCAAATAGAAGTATAAATGAACAAGTGAATGCTGCTAAAGCTGTTCATATTAAATATTGATCTCTTGTATCTTCTGTTTTTCTTCCATATTAACCCATAAACATTACTGGTGTATTAACTTAGTTCCGTATTTAATACACAAACCAATCAACCATGGAAGATGAGCTTTTAATTAACTTACATTAATTTTCGTTTGCTTTGCTATATCTTTATTTTCATATTTATGAACTTAGTTTTCAAATCTATTGCTTCGAAAAGAAACTGTCTAAGGGACACGATCAATGAGTGAGATTCGTGGCCTCGTTTTAGCTTTCAGATTGCACGCATGCGCATTCATTTTGTAACATTTCCGCCAAAAGCGATGAGTTACGCTTCACTTCATCATTCGCTCGCTACAATACTGCAGGGGATGTAGAGACGGGTGTGGTATGGAATTTATTAAAAAGAAAACCCATGGCGTGTTTCATCTTAAATATTCCAAAGGTAACATTCATTAACATTGACAGGTAGCAAGAAGCTGATTCCCATTGGCGATAGGCGGATTGACGGTTGTTCTAACGAAGAACTGCATAAAGAAAAAAAAATATCACGCGAAAAATAATGCGTTTTAATTTTGATTATTTAGTTTATTTTTTTCTTTTTGGGTTTGATTCAAAATTACTTTTTGGCGTATGATTCTCTCAAGAATTCAAATCTTTCAAAAATTCTACTACAAGTTTTCATCGAGAGATATTTTCATTTTAATTTTTTTACCAATCAAAATTAACAGCTAATTAATTATCTATTAAAGATTATCAACTGAAATTATTCAATCAGCAACAATTAATTAAATTATATTTATTAAACTTTGTTGCGTATAGCACAAAGTCTCAATAGTCATAAAATAAAACATAGATCGAATTGATTGCAATGGCCTGCGAGATGTGTTTACTATCAGTTTAGAGCAGATGAACTTGATATTTTATATTTTCTGAGTTTGTCTCTCTCGCAGTCGACGGAAGACGAGTAGCGTTTGTTTCGCTGCAGATGATGGCAGAATTTCAATTTAGTATCTTTTAGAGAAGCCTTTTGTTGGGTTGACCTGAAGGATGGCCTCCATTAACGTTTCTTTTTTTCAAAGGATGCCAATGGCTGACTACGAAAGGTGAACACGTGATCGACCCAGCTGTTGCTAGAATGCACGCATGGAAAAAACCGATGACACTAAGGTGTGCCGTATTTATGGGACAAAGTGCACAATATAGAGCGTATGTAATTATAAAAGTGAACATTGAAGTCAGCACTCAGAGGCGACAGGCTGTTTCATGCTGGACGCAATCGTATATATATATATATATATATATATATATATATATATATATATATATTTGTGTGTGTGTGTGTAAAAGGCCTTTTAACAGGGGAGAGTCATTTCTTGATCTACATAACATATGATTAGTATAAGTGGAACGCCCGAAAGCCACATACCTACTTGTCGTTGGTGATTACCTAATTGAAAAGATGAATTGAAAGTAATGAGGCATGCGAGAGATTTGGTCATGCGTTTACAATTGCAAACGACCAGTAATGTTACACTTGCATTTTGTTATTTGATTATGGGAATTGAAATATTGACCATGGAAATTAAAATGAAAACAACTTAATTCTATAGACAGAATAAAGGCCCCAGTTTAAAACTTAACCTGAAGAAGTCTGGAGATTAAATCAGTCGAAACGTAATGAGTATAGTCACCAAGATGAAAATGATTCGAACAATAAGATATACAATAAAATAACACATAATAAAAATTCGTATATATATACATATATATATATATATATATATATATATATATATATATATATATATATATATATATATCTGAGATGAGGTATTGTAACTATTTACACTATTTACATTGTTCGCTGTTCTCATCTTTATTTTCATCTTCCGTTAATATACATTGAAATTTTGAACCGAATACTTTATAATGTCCACGGTGGTAGATTGTTCTAGTTCCACGTGCCATGCCTTTTCTTGATATGTCAGTTTCAGTTATCTCCCTTTAGTAACTCAACTCTCCAAGATTTTGTTTATCTCTGCTGTGGCCAGGTATTGAACTCACAACTCTTTGTGTCGAGTCACATTTTGGAATAGGTCAACTAACACTTTTATCCGCTGGGTCATATGTCCTTGGGGAAATTCGAAATTCCAAATTGAATCACCTGAGCGTATAATGGCCGAAAAGTCGTGAATATGGCAATAAAGATATGGACAACAGTCCGAACGATGAAAATAGTGTAAATGAAAATTCATTCTGACTATTGTCCTCATCTTCGCCGCCATATTTATTACAACGTTTCGGCCGTTGTACGCTCTGGTCTTCTCCAAGTTCTCCACTGCCTTAAACGGGTATTGAACTCAGGCACTTGCGGACACATGGCACAGTGAATAAAGGCGTTGGTTAGATCCAGTGACATGACCCAAAGAGTGTGAGTTCAAAACCCGGTTAAGGCAGTGGAGATCTTGCAGAGGGGAATTAACAGGAGATAACTAATAACTGACATCCATTAGACATGGCACGTGGAACTAGAACAGTCTACCCTAGTGACCGAAATAAAGGGTTCACTTCGACATTCCAACCACCTGAAGAAGGCCGGAACGTACAACAGCCGAAACGTTGTGATAAATATGGCGACAAAGATGAGGACAATAGTCCGAATAATGTGAATAGTGTAGATAATACCTCATCTCAGAAATATAGACAAAATTCATTCTCTCAAAAATTTCGTCACAAATTAGAGATTTTTTTATTTGCAGAATCCAGTAGTAATTCAATAGATAAAAACCAAAAAAATATGGCGACAAAGATGAGGACAATAGTCCGAATAATGTAAATTCATTCTCTCAAAAATTTCGTCACAAATTAGAGATTTTTTTATTTGCAGAATCCAGTAGTAATTCAATAGATAAAAACCAAAAAAATATGGCGACAAAGATGAGGACAATAGTCCGAATAATGTAAATAGTGTAGATAATACCTCATCTCAGAAATATAGACAAAATTCATTCTCTCAAAAATTTCGTCACAAATTAGAGATTTTTTTATTTGCAGAATCCAGTAGTAATTCAATAGATAAAAACCAAAAAAATATGGCGACAAAGATGAGGACAATAGTCCGAATAATGTAAATAGTGTAGATAATACCTCATCTCAGAAATATAAACAAAATTCATTCTCTCAACAATTTCGTCTCAAATTAGAGATTTATTTTTTTTTATTTGCAGAATCCAGTAGTAATTCAGTGGATAAAAACCGAAATCTGGCTCCTATCAAATAAATGTAAAACAGTAACAAAGAAGATATAGACAAAACCGGCTAAAGTTGAATAAAAGGAACACACACATGCATAGAGAGAGAAAGGGAAAGAGAGAATTAGAGAGAGAGGTGGGGATAGAGAAGAGTCGGTGTGAGTAAGTGAGGGAGGTATTTAGAGAGAGAGAGAGAGAAAATGGTGGTGCGATTTGATCAGATGTGAGTCGTATCTCTAGCCTCCGTCTCCTTTTGCAACTCTCACCGCTTTTACCTTTTGCATGTCAAGCGGAAAGTTAAACGAACCGCCATTGATTTCGCCCGTGGAAATCGAACTCTCGATAGGTAACGGAATCCCAGCCTCGTCAAAACCTGACTTCATTTTAGTGGCATGACATCCTCACCTATTAACGAACACCTCTCAGCAGAGATTCGACTGATGAAAAACAGCTTGATTAATAGTTACGCTAAAACGGATAGAACTCCAGGATTTATTATTCGCGGATATGAACTTAATGTGAGATACTGCTTGGATAGCAAATTTGGAAAGAAAACTAAAAAAAAAAAAAAAAAAAAAAAAAAAAATCGGAGACATTGTAATCAGGGAAAGCAAAAAGAAATTACTTTTAAATATAATAGAGAATGAAAGGTCGTCAACAGAAGAGACAACCCATGGTTGAAACTACAAATTGGGGATGTCAAAAATCATTCAGTGATTTAACTATTTCAGTACTGTATTAAGAGACGTCGGAAAATATGGCAGAAATCCAAAGGCGGATATGTCTTCCAAACCGGAAGTACTAAGAGAGGAACATATCGTTACAAACGAAGAAAAAGTACTGAACAGCTATAAAATATTTAATCTCACATATGAGAGATTGATTATTTTTTACGGGTTATCAACATTTTGTAGGTTATTTAAATCCGAAAAAATGTTTTGGTAATAAGAATAATTATTACCGTTATCGTCTGAATATTGTATAAACATATTGTATACCCTTTTAAAGTGACTGTAACCAATCCGACTGGAATTTGAACTCGGCTGGAAGATTTCTCGTTCCAAGTCGTTATTCATTACACCACCGACACATCCAAGTTCGCAGTACCTTTTATTCCTAAGTGGGCACGGATCTCGATGCTGACCAAGTTCGACGTTTCTTAACGTCAGTGGTCGGACGAGAACCGGTTTTTCAACGAGATGTGTCCGTAATTCAACCTCCTATATTGCACTTGATGCTGGAGAGTCCCTTCAGAGTTGGAGAAGAAACTTGAAGACACAGAGATCTCTTATCGACGGATGCTGTATATACTATGAACTGAACATGTAAACGATAAAACAAATTTTAAAGAAAATAAAGAACAATAATGAAACAATTATGTATAATTAGAAAAGCATGACTCAAATTTTCGTAACAAAATAAGGAAATTCAGCCTGGCAAAATTAATACTCACTAGACACAATATAAGCCAGAAACACAGGGTTAAAAAGCAAGGAACCAACTTAACGAGGTTGGGCGGATGAAGAGGAAAGATAATAGCGAAACGTTAGAAATATTTTGAGCAACTAAAGAAAGGGAGATTTTTCTCAATTATTTCAACGTAATCAGATCGATAAAAGCCATTAAATGGCGAGAGGTTGTTAAGAGCTAAAAATAAAAAAAAATGATTAAGGAGGCTAGCGATTGATTTAAATTTTTGAAGACAGTAGTTGACAAGAAAGCAGGAAGCCGGAAGCGAGTTCCACAAGCGAGAAGTGCAATAGAAGAAACTATTAACATAGGATTTACGGTTACAACCAGAAATTTTAACAATGCAGTTATGAGATTTAAGCTGTAATCTAGCTGTGAGCTTAAATTCGCAGTCGAGGTACAAAAGAGGGAAGCTCATCAGAACAAATACCTTGAAGATCTTTATAGAAAAGGCGTAGTGAAGATGCCTTACGGCAGTAAGAAAGTGATTATATTGTAATTTGAAAGCCGAGATGCCAGGACAGGGTCGATGGAGTGGAGAGCCATGATTGCCCACGTCCTAAAGGGACATGGAACCTAGAAGAAGAGATAGATACATTAACTTTTTGGTGGGAGAGAAAAGATATATTCCGATTTGGGCATTGGGGTAGATAGCAAAGATCCTTGGTAATGACGATGGTCCGTTTTATTTTCTTGTTAAAATCATTTTTCATACCAGTTAATACTCGCATGTTTTCTGAGATTTCATCTATCTATCTATCTATCTATCTATCTATCTATCTATCTATCTAATAATATATAATATTTTATCTATGTTCATATCGATCTATCTTCATATCTATTTATGTTCCTATCTCTCTCTTTATATATATATATATGTGTGTGTTTGTGTGCGTGCTCATTATATTTCATCTATCTATCTATCTATCTATCTATCTATCTATCTATCTATCTATCTATCTATCTATCTATGTCTTCATATCTATCTATTTATGTTCCTATCTCTCTTTCTTTATATATATATATATATATATATATATATATATATATATGTGTGTGTGTGTGTGTGTGTGTGTATATATATATCTATATCTATATATATATATATATATATATATATATATATATATATATATCTTCTTATAATATTTGATCTATCTATGTATCTATTAATATTTTCGAAAAAAAAATTTTTTCAACACCATATACTTCTTTGTCAATGCACTTATTTCCGTGCTCAATACGGACCACATAAATCAAATATTATACAAGGAAAATGCCCGATCAAAATTCAAACACATTGTCCGACTACGGATGTAATGCGTCTGTATGCGTATATGGATTTCTTATACTTCTCAATATAATGTACTTGTCAATATACTTCACTGATGAATATTAATTTCAAAATTCGCACATTATACACTGAAAATCCTAACTCCATATTTAGCTCATAACTGCGATTCAGGTTGCATTTTGACGTAGTGAAATTATTAGCAAGCTTGTCTCGCTAAAATAACTGAGTAGTGAGTTCGATCCTCACAGGTTGCTCCATACTTTCAGCCTTGTGCCACCTCTAAGCTACGCTTAGAATATCAATATACGGTCACTTCGGAGTAGTGTAATGATTGCCAAGTTTGTCTCCCTCGATCAGTTACGACTGAATAGTGAGTTCGTTTTTCACTAGGTGCCCATTATTTTCGGCCTTGTGACACATCAAAGCTACGCTTAGGAAATCATCATAACTTATAGAATTACTGATCTTTCCTTATGTATTAAGTGTGGCTTTTTGCAGAGAAAGAATAAAATACAATTTATATGAAAAAATATTTTTTTCGTCTTCAACGGTTCATGTTTGTACAGAGCGGACTCACTCTACTATTCACTTATCGACTAATTCTCATTTCGTTCGGATTCCATTATTAAGGAGGAAATTTAACTTAGATTTTTTTCTTTCCCAGAACTGTTACATTGTGCAATATATTCTTGATAGGAGGCATCTCCGATCATTACGATTTTAACCCTTTCAAATTCTTCATTTTTCTTTTTTCCGCCCTGACAGCAATTTCATTCAGCACCCCTCTGCTTTGAGTGCCTCTTGGGTCTTATTTAGGGCGAAAATAACATAAAAATAAGAAAAAACACCATGATTAATAACGATAAAAAAAAAAAAACTCACTATTAAACTACTTCTTTTATTTCTCCTTCAAAAATATTCAGAGACAACAAACATAAATTTGAAAAATATATTTTATTCAAAATATCTAAGTCTCACCTTATGCCAGTCAGTTATGTGGCATGCGTGATACACGCTTAGGCGATCATGTATCTTTCGATACATGACTGACGAGGCAGATATTTTTCTCGCAGTAGGTTGCCATTTCTTTCTACGGTAGACCAGTTGCCATCCAAGGCTATAGAAACCGGTCTGTGCTGCTATTTATCCATAGCTGGGGAGAGAAGAAGAGGATCCATACTTTTTCCCAAGGGTATTAGCACGTAAGTGAATGTAATGGATTCGACTGCAATTCGAATTCGGCTCTCCGATTCCTCAATCCGAGCCGCTATCTACGAAATATTTACAATACCTCTTGTTTATCAATAATTTGAACAAAGGATGATGAACGATTTATACCTGAGATAATAATCTTTGCTCAACCAAAACGGAATGAATTTACATTCCACATTTACTGTTTATATCAGCATATATCAACTCCGCCTTCAATTCCAATGCCGTTGACCATTTGAACTTCTCCACATTCCTTGATTGAGTTTCTGCGAAGGATATTCTAGTCCACTCAGCGACGTCGTCAGTTCCTTTTTGGAGAGGTATTCATTCATACCTAGCTTGGCGTGGACGAAGTAGGCCTGGTGGCTTCTATCTCTTTCTCGTTCAAAAAACAGCCGCTGTCCTCCTCCGTGAAGTCTCACATGGGTGGTCGTTGTTTACATCGGGTAAAACTTTTACCCTTGTCATTGACTTCACCCGGGATATACTGACAGTAGTTCAGTTACATGTTCAGATTTCGCATGTAGCCGGCCGAAACTGGATGTGCTTACCGTCTCTCAGTTGAACTCCCTGCTGGTGAGGGCCTCGGATCCACTACCTATGTGGTTGCTCGCACAGTTCGATGACTTGCTTTGGCAATTAGTTGGAGATAAGTCTCCAGCTATGCTGGTTGAACTCACTGCCTTCGGGCAGAGAGGAACCCAGACGAAGCTCTGCCAAAGGGCATTGTCTCGTCTGGGGTGTTAGACAGCTACCCGACCGCGTTTTTTACGGGATCTTCGGAGAACTTTTCCCCGAGCCGACGAGATCTGTGTTATCCCGTATTAAAAAAGGCCTTGTGTCACATCTTCGCGGAGTGGTAAGGTTAATAACCATGCCACTTGCAATGAACTAAGAGGGGAACCAATTGGAATTTCATTAACTTATAATAAATGGACAAAAATATCTTTTTTTAATGAAGCCAAATATGGAAGAACTTGATGAAGTCGAAGTAAAATTCGAAACACCCTTCTTAATATTCCCGAAGATCTTAAATTGTGATATCAAATATGGTTACAAATTAAACTTAGGTGGAAATGTAATGTTTCTCTTGGGATATTTGACTGAATCCTTTGAACAAAAGCATATTAAAAGATATATTAGGCTGGTGCAAAAATAATGACGTAATAATGTCTTTTTTTGACGTTAAAAAATACGTCAAAAAACGACATTATTGCGTCATTATTTTTGCACCAACCTAATAAATCAATCTGAACTCGTGTTAAGTTTTTTGACAAAGTCCATTATAAAGTGATCTATTTTGCTTTATCAACGCTGATCTTAGTAAGAATTACATGTTTTTTCTTTATTTAGTACAGGGTGTGTTGAATATATTGTCGTCTAAATTATGCAAAAATAAAAACAACACTGACATCTTATTTTAAAAGATATATTTATCAGAACTAAATAAAAATATATTGAAATACTAGAGTAAATTTATTCCATAACATCATCATTGTCTTCAACCACAGCTTCGAGACGACTTCGGAATCTCCCGTAACACTTCTAGACGTCTCCTTGCTTTTGATGTTACAAGGAGTTTTGTTGGTCTCACGGTCAACTACGTCTCACGCTTATTAATTAAGCGGGTTGCAGACTAGGGTGTTAGGTGGCCAGATTTAAGGGGTATGTAGTTGCAGAAATTGTCTAACAGCCATGACTAGGTTCTCCTGCTTGTGTGGAACGGTGCAGAGCCCTGTTGCTAAATATATATCTTCCAGTAGCAATCCTCTTGACCAAGGGCAGCACTACTTCCTCCAGGCATTTGATATAGGCCCGCGTATTGACTCTGAGGCCCTCACAAACAAATTCGGTAGTTCTTTTCGTATCAGGACGATAAGAGTGAGTTTTTCCAGCTGCCGTACCTTCGTAATCGCCAATATACTCATCCACCTTTTTCAGAAAACTCTACTCTGTCTTCAGATTGACACCCAAACACTTTGAAATGTTCGTATTCGACCTTCCGGTGCAAATGCCAAGCAGTACAAATATCTGGCGGAGTGAAT
>OZ010590.1:44033465-44080965 GCA_963932145.1 Acanthosepion lycidas | reverse complement strand
GCGGGTTGAGTCGTTTAAGCTTTTAAGTGGCTGATAACAAAAAAGAAAAGAAAAAAAAAAGAACTTTGCGTCACGGGGTGGGTTCGTTTGCTTCGGGACGAAATAAAAAAAGAATTCTTATTGAGCGTTTGTTTTTTAGATGTTTCATCTGACTGAGAAGAATAGGCAATTTTTTCTCTCTTTTTTTTTTCTTTAAGAGATGAGTTGAATAATTTCCCACTTAAAACAAAAAACGAGAAATTAAAATGGAAAATAAAATATTTGCCGAATTGGTCATATCGTAGGACGCTGCTCCTGAAGACGATGTAGCTTTTAGGAAACCTTTAGATAAAACTGAACGAAGCAGGTGGGTAATTTATTATATGACAAAAAAGAAATAAATAAAATAAAAAATAAAAATCCAACAAGTAGTAGCAGCAGCAGCAGTTATATAAATGATAGTCATTTTATAACGATGACGTGGGTAGTGGTAGAAAGAAGAGACTGTAAAGGGGTTGTGAGGTAAGACGTGAAATCATCACATTGGTCGTTGTGTTGGTAGCAAGGGAAACTGTCGCAGTTGCAACCGAATTTGGTGATTCTGGTTGCAGTATGAGAGTGGCATTCCGAAAAAGTATTCAAATCAGTAGCATTCGCACCGTGGGGTGGAGGGTGAATGAGGCGGGAAAATATGAAAATGAAAGGATTTAAAATGGAGAAAAGATTTTCCTGCATAAAATATATATTAAATAGTTTCTAAAAATCTCCTTTCAGAATGTAGACGATCATAGCTTTCTATAATTTCCCTTTTATTGTTCACCCTTTAATGACACGGGAAATCATGGTCCTCCCCAACACCCTTTCCTTTGTAGGACTTACTGTATTTTATTGTGTATATTATGACTTGAGTATGGAACGACCCCGTAGTGCGACCATCCCTATGTGAATTGTTTTGAAAATTTGTACCATGTTATCCATTAAAATCTAAATGTTGTACATATATTTCTTTTTTTTTTTTTTTAAGCATTTCACCCCAAGCAAAGCGGGAAGCCACGCAAGGGGTTACAGAAAATTTAGATCAAGATCAAATAGGAGTGATAGAAGAAAGGATGACGGTAGTGGATAGATCAAGGCAACTGGAGATGTCGATTGACATTACACTTGAATAGCTGGAGATAATAGCTCACAGGGAAACAGGAATAGGGAAGGGAGTTCCACAGGCGAGAGGTGCACATTTAAGAGTTTCGACAGTGAAGGGGTGAGAGTGGGATGCCAGCCTCGTATGGCGCTTGAACTCATGATGTCTGGGAACCAGCGAATGCAGCTCCTCGGAGCAATTTCCATGAAAGTATTTGTAGAACAGACAGAAGGTAGCGACGGCGCATCTGTGAGAAAGTGACTGTACACGAGACGCCAGTGCAGGGCTAACTAAATTGCATATCTGCCTCTGGAGCCTATCAAGAACCCCGAGGCAAACAGAAGGGGCACCAGACCATATATGGCAGCAATACTCCATGCAAAGACGAATTGTTGATTTGTAGATCTGGAGGATCGACTCCAGGGAGAAAAACTTCCTGGCGTGGCCCAGGGAGCCAACTAAAATATTTAATTTTTTACAGTATTAAAGAATTGAGATGAACCGGATGATTAGCCATTTTGTGTTTCTTCTTCTAATTTCTGTTTCGAAACTTTTTAAAAAATCATTTCATCTCAGTCAAATTCATAAAGTCAATAAGAGACAAGGAGTCACTGAGTGTGAAAGAAAAAAAAAAGAAAAACATTATTTGGGAACAAGAAAATAAAAGAAGAGGACTCAAGAAGACAGTAGGTAACGATTGACATTGCATTTAAACTTTTGAAGATCAAAGATGGCTGGAAAGCATATACCCAAAAGAAAAAGTAAAACTACTTAGGAGCGAGGACAATAAAAGAAGAGGAATCAAGAATACAGTAGATAACGATTGACATTGCATTTTGAAGATCAAAGATGGCTGGAAAGCATATGGTCAAAAAGAAAAAGGAAAAACATTACTTGGGAGCGAGAACATAAAAAAAAAGATGAATCAAGAAGACAGTGGATAACGTTTGATATTGCATTTAAACTTTTGAAGATCAAAGATGGCTGGAAGAGAGTTCCACAAACGAGAGGTGTGAGAAAATAAACTGTTAGCAAAGAACTTAGTCAATTCAACTGTAAAATGTTGAGACTTTGGCAATCTAGTACTGCGCTGAAATCCATAAAGTCTATGTACCATAGAGCAAAGATCTTCAGAAGTATTACCATGAAGGAATAGAAAAAGCAAAGGGAATCTACGCTATGGCTGTACGAAGGTGACTGAATAAGGGATGTCAAGTCAGGACGAATAACATTGCAGATTCTTCACTGGGATTTATAAAAAAAATCTCTAAATATATAGGAGTAACCGAACATATGTAGCAGCAATATTCGAAGCATGGATGAATGGTAGACTTATAAATATGTAAGATAGATTCAGGAGAGACAAATTGTCTAGCACGACTCAGTGAAAAAACTTTTTCGAATTTTCGGGGAGAGTTCCAAACTAGACATACCCGTTAATATATTTTAAAGTGTTTCTTTATGTGTTGATTAGATTTCTTTATTATATTTCTGTATATTAATAAACTATCAAAATAAAAAGAAAATGCCTTTCATTAATTATAAAGGCAGACAACTTTATAAAATAAAGAAAATTAAAATATAAACAATGTTTATATTGAGAACCAAACTGAATGTATTTGCAATCTTGCTGTTTCAATATTTTTTTGATATTTTTTAAAACTAAATAAAAATTTCTGAAAAATATGAATAATACGACATTAATTTTTTGCCTTTAACTTTTGTTCAAAATATAAACAACATAAATACAGTAGAAATGTTAGCCTTTTACCATCACTAGTGTTTCATGTACTATCATCCATTTGCATAAGCACGTAAGGGAAATTACTTGCGTTTTTCTTCTAATATCTATCTATCTATCTATCTATCTATCTATCTATCTATCTATCTATCTATCTATGTCACTTGATTATCTATCTATCTATCTATCTCTCTATCTATCTATCTATCTATCTATGTCACTTGATTATCTATCTATCTATCTATCTCTCTATCTATCTATCTATCTATCTATCTATCTATCTATCTATCTATCTATGTCACTTGATTATCTATCTATCTATCTATCTATCTATCTATCTATCTATCTATCTATCTATCGATCTATGTCACTTGATTATCTATCTATCTATCTATCTATCTCTCTATCTATCTATCTATCTATCTATCTATCTATCTATCTATGTCACTTGATTATCTATCTATCTATCTATCTATCTATCTATCTATCTATCTATGTCACTTGATTATCTATCTATCTATCTATCTCTCTATCTATCTATCTATCTATCTATCTATCTATCTATCTATCTATCTATCTATGTCACTTGATTATCTATCTATCTATCTATCTATCTATCTATCGATCTATGTCACTTGATTATCTATCTATCTATCTATCTCTCTATCTATCTATCTATCTATGTCACTTGATTATCTATCTATCTATCTATCTATCTATCTATGTCACTTGATTATCTATCTATCTATCTATCTATCTATCTATCTATCTATGTCACTTGATTATCTATCTATCTATCTATCTATGTCACTTGATTATCTATCTATCTATCTATCTATGTCACTTGATTATCTATCTATCTATCTATCTATCTATCTATCTATGTCACTTGATTATCTATCTATCTATCTATCTATCTATCTATCTATCTATGTATCTATCTATCTATCTATGTCACTTGATTATCTATCTATCTATCTGTCTATCTATCTATCTATCTATCAATCTCATTCTGCTCATGTATCTATCTATCTATCTATCTATCTATCTATCTATCTATCTATATATCTATCTATCTATCTATCTAATTCTGTTCATCTATCTATCTATCTATCTATCTAATTCTGTCCATCTATCTATCTATCTCATTCTGCTCATGTATCTATCTATCTATCTAATTCTGTTCATCTATCTATCTATCTATCTATCTATCTATCTATCTATCTATCTATCTATCTCATTCTGCTCATGTATCTATCTATCTATCTATCTATCTATCTATCTATCTCTCTATCTATCTATCTAATTCTGTTCATCTATCTATCTATCTATCTATCTATCTATCTATCTATCTATCTATCTATCTATCTATCTATCTCATTCTGCTCATGTATCTATCTATCTATCTATCTATCTATCTAATTCTGTTCATCTATCTATCTATCTATCTAATTCTGTTCATCTATCTATCTATCTATCTATCTATCTAATTCTGTTCATCTATCTATCTATCTATCCATGTTACTTGATTATCTATCTATCTATCTCATTCTGCTCATCTATCTATCTATCTATCTATCTATCTATCTAATTCTATTCATCTATCTATCTATCTATCTATCTATCTCATTCTGCTCATGTATCTATCTATCTATCTATCTATCTATCTATCTATCTATCACATTCTCTTGATTATCTATCTATCTATCTATCTATCTATCTATCTATCTTGAATTGATTGAAAGCAGAAACTTTAAAAAAATAACATATTTTCAATTTTATTGAATTAAAAGAAATCTTAAGCTTAGTGAATATACTTCGGGATATTTATTGAATTTATGTGTGTATAATTTTGAATTTCACGTTATTTTGGCGCAAGTTCCAGTCAGTCGAGGATCTAGTTTGAGCCAGAAGAGCGACAAACGTTTGCGAAACAAATCCTGGAAGCACAATTATAATCAGTTCATCACAAATTTATAATTCCGTCTGAACATCTGTCTCCCTCTTCAACACAGAAACACAAACACACGAACACAAACACACAGACTAGACACACAGACAGACACACACATACACATAGACCAGGCACACACACACAGAGTTTGGAAGCGGACGTCAAAAATATACACATCACAAATTAAATATTTAAATGTCCGATTTTGTAAGAAAAGGAAAGAATGAAAAATTAAACTGAATACAGAGTCGAACATTTAAATAATGTCTGATGTGTGATGTATGTATATTTGATGTCAACTTCCAAACATCTGCTGTCTTTGTACGCACGCACGCACACGCGTGTGTGTGTTCTTAAACGTTTGATAAAAATTAGAAGAACGGAGACTTAAACGTCGAGGTGAATGATACACAGAGAAGAATGTGTGCTTAATATATTTATTCGACACCAGTACCTCAGAGGTTAACTGATACATACAAAAATTCAGAACAATAAATTACAAAACAAGACAACTTACAAGGAATAAAAGAGGGTCAAATGCTGTATAACCAAACGAAGTAAGGTCAGTGCGAATATAAGTCAGCATAGTATCAACTTATTAATCAACAGTTGAAGTCCTTAATCGTAGATTATATAAGGCTATGAGACCAGGCCATCTGGTTGAGTGCTGAAGGGGTGCTCACAATCTACAACAAACACGCACACTCACACGCACATACAGCGAAACAGTCTGATATATATATATATATATATATATATATATATATATATGAAGAAAAAAAAATATGTATATATATGTGTGTGTGTGTGTGTGTGTGTGTGTGTGTGAAGAAAAATATACGGAAAAAATCAAACAAAAATCCTTATATGCAATTATCCTGTTTTAACGTTAATATAATGTCAACGTCGGAGGTTTCGGTCTAATAAACCATCTTCAGGACATATTCATAAAATATAATTAACATTATCAATTCAACATGACAAAGAATATATATGAATATGTCCTAAACATGGTTTATTAGACCGAAACGTCCGACGTTGACATTATATTAGCATTAAAACAGCATAATTGCATATAAGGATTTTTGTTTGTTTTTTCCGTATATTTTTCTTCATACTGTCGGATCTATATCCATATATTTGTTTATATATATATATATATATATATATATATATATATATATATATATATATATATATATGGACACTGAGGTCAACATAAGTCTGTTTCATGCTTGTTTGGGAATAACTATTAAAGTAAATTGCGGCATAAAGTCAAACTTATAAGTTCAGTTTCATCAATTATTATGCAATTTATTTTTGAATGAAGAGTTTTTCTTTAATGAAAAATGGGAAAAAAATGAAAAGTTGAAAATATTTTCAGATTAAACAGATATTTTATTAACATACTTAAAGGTGGATGTTGATAATTTAATCTCAAAATAATATGAAAAGAAGAATTTTACGACTATTAAATGAGGCGAGGTATAGCGATTTTCCAAGGTCGAATATATGGGGCACCAACTGAACATGGAATTCACTACTGCGTCTTAACTTGTTCTAGCAAGACAAGCTTGCTAACCATTATACCACGAGGTGCCCAAAATAAGGCAATGTATATGTAGCAAAAAACATATCACATCAATTCTAAGTGACATCAATTTAAACTGGAGTCTATGTATTAAGAAACAAGCATGGACATTATGAAGCTATTAGGTTGGTGCAAAAATTATGACGTAATAATTTCGTTTTTTGACGTATTTTTTAACGTCAAAAAACGAGATTATTATGCAATTATTTTTGCACAACCTAATAGTAACATGATGGAATTATATTCCTGGTGAAACCACACGAAATAGAATACTGCGCATGATCGGTATCTAATCATATCCGAGAACTTCTCCAAAATTCTTGATTCAACCTCGTTCCCAATATATATATATATATATATATATATATATATATATATATATATACACACACATACTTCATACATATATATATATATATATATATATATATATATATATATATATATATATATATACATACTTCATATATATATATATATGTGTGTGTATATATATATATATATATATATATATATATATATATATACATACACACACACACACATATATATATATATATATATGAAGTATATTAGGTTGGTGCTTGTGTGAATATAAAAATGAACATTGAAGTCAACACTTAGAGGCGACAGGCTGTTTCAGGCCTGACGATTGCGTCTAGCATGAAACAGCCTGTCGCCTCTAAGCGTTGACATCAATGTTCCCTTATATATATATATATATATATATATATATATATATATATATATATATATATATATATATATATATATATATATATATATATATATGATAAAAGCTCTAAGGTATGCTATATTTATAGGTAAAAGACCCAAGAATCAGTAAAAGATCACATAAAATTAGACACTGAGAACAACAATGCTCAGGCCATCGTTCAAGCGTATGTGTGTGTGTGTTTGTGAGTGTGTATGTGTTGTAGAGTAGCTAGAACCCCTTCAACATTCTACCAAATGGCCTGGCTCATAGGCTAAAATTAAGGACTTCAACAGTTGATTAATAAGTTGATACTTAGCTGATTAACATTCGGACTGATCTTACTTCGTTTGGCTACACAGCATTTGACCCTCATCTATTCCTTGTAAGTTGTCTTGTTAATTGTTTTGTAACTTATTGTACTGTGTTTTTAGTATGTAACTGTTAGCACCGGATACTAGTGCTGAATAAATATATTAAGCGCTTATTCTTCTCTGTGTATCATTCACTTCGACGATACAACAATACATATATAGAGAGAGAGTGTATCAAATATATTTTTACGAACATTAAGGCGACATCCTGAAATCCAGATAAGCACAATAGTCTATATAAAGAAATGTCCGCAAATCCTATATTTTTGAGTTACGAAGTTTAAAGAAATTTTACGGTAGATTCGCGCTGTTCTCCTATTTAGACTAGGTTACATTTGTCATTCGTGTACATTTGTGACTAGCCTTCAACGTTTAACGTGTGCAGTAGTGAGTTAACTGAGAAGCGTTCGTTATTGCAGGATATTCATAGCGTGAACAGGTAGATATGATTTTTGCCGTGTCATCCAACCTTTACTGCTGTTTATCATTAAGACAGAATCAGTGGCACCACAAACTATGGATCAAGAAAGAACTAAGAGTTGCTCGTAGGTATGACCATAAAGAACACATTCTACAGGCTGCTGGAAACGATCCAGGTATAAGCACATGTTAAGTGCTCCTCGCAAGTCGTTTATCTCAGAGTACCGCATGAAGGGTATTTCAAGAGCAGCTCCTGTATATGTATCATTTGCAACATGTGCAGGGTCTAATCGAATTATAAATTTATAGATTCTGGGTAATATCAGATATGTACGCATATAAGTGTGTTGAACAGGATGATTAGGTGATCTAGTATTAACCAAACTCTATAAATCTATAATTCAACTAATTTACATTAATCTTAACGAGTTAATTTTAAATCCCTCATTGCTTATTAACAATATTGGACACCTGTGCTACAAAAAGTATTTACTGTGAATCCCAGGAAATCATACTTGAGGTTTGTATAAGAAACTGATATTAAGCAACAAACAAGGAAAAGTTCTGGCCTTAAATAAATTCCAATCATGGACCGCTTCCCTCGGAATAAGATAACTTACGACCACCACCAGTCGCTAACACAAGCCCATTCTCATTAACAAGGCGTCCACCAGAGAAGGACTGACATTAAAAATAAATTTAATACAATGCTCCGCGACAGACACTTAGGGGTTGGTGATAGCCTCGTACAGAACGGCTTGAAATAGACTCTCTCATGTTTCTTTCGTTTTTTCCTGTAAAAAATACATATGCTCTGTTATAATAAATACATCGAGCTCTCTGTAGATCAGTTTTAATAATCAATATTAATTGGATCCACCCGGATTATATACGAACGGATTGATTATATATATATATATATATATATATATATATATATATATATATATATAGTCGACTCTCATGAGGGTGAAGCAGATCAGTTCCCAGGAAACCGACAGCCCGACAACGGCACATGAGATTTGATTATAGTGATGAAGGTTTCGTGCAGGACCAGCCACACTTTTTGATGGACCGAATTCAGGGACCCGGTGCACTAAGTGTCACAATGTCCCCAAACAGTTTTTGAATTCAGAGTTGTCCTTCTCCTAGATCAGTTGCCATCCAAGGTTATAAAACCCAGTCTGTCCTGCTATTTACTCTGGAGGGAGAAGAAGAGGATTCACTCCTTTTCCAGGGATATTAGCACGACTGGAATTCGAACTCGGCTCAGTCCAAGCCGCTATCCATTACTCCACCGTGCCTCCGATATATATATCTTGGGGCCCTCCATAGCTATGCTAGCACGAATTCAAATGTAATTGAGACCGAGGGTTTGAGTATGCTGGTGTTTTTTAGATTGTTCTAAATAGATAACACGCTCTCCCCAAGAAACTGTAACTAAGGTCTGCTCAGCATAGTTGCAGTATAAACCACAGGTGAACTCTGTGGGCGTAAACCAAACTTAAATGTGTCTGAGCGAAAGTCTGCAGTAGGGATTAGCTAAATGCCCTAGTAGACGGGTATCTTCGAATACGACTGGCCATCAATTACACACACACACATATATATATTATATAGACATATATATATATATATATATATATATATATATGTATATATATATTGACCACTAATATAAATACTGAAAACATACGACATTATCACCACCAACGATACAACAAAATGTCAATACTTCAACAAACTGATATTGTTTCTGAATTCGCACGTCTGCTTGAAGATATTTTTTCCTAATAAATAATAATTCACACAAAGCCTACATCAGTTTTCACGACCATTACATTATCATGTCGATTAACGTGACATTTATCTGATGAATTTTCAAATAAATCTTATACCACTAACCAATACAAAAGAAAAACGCATCAAGAAATCCGAATAAATCCTGGATAAAAAACACGAATATACTCTATCACATAAAACGTAAAATATATAAATAAATAAATGAAAAAAAACAGACAAAAAAACGAATTCAAATACTACATGCATTAAATATAAAAGAAACCAAACAATATGAATAGAATGTTATAAACGTCAGGAGAAAATATATCTAAGATATTTGATAAAAGTTAAAACAATAATACAAACCTCACTTGAAGGCACAACAAGCAATAATGAAGAAATCTACATAGTAACGAAAAAAAAAAACAACAAAAAAACACATTCATAATGGTTTATGAAAGTTTAATATACTGGAAAACATGAATAGTGTACGAAATATAGAACATTAAATAAAAGATGCATAACAAAAATCGTACTTAGTTCTTTAAACAATATCTATCTATCTATCTATCTATATACACACACGCACACACACAAACATATATATATATATATATGTGTGTGTGTGTATGTGTACATGTATATATGTCTGATTGAATAAATTACAGACAACGTGTCTGCTACTTTTTAACGAAATCCGTTCATACTCACGAATAACCTTCCGTGTATTGTTATTGAAGGATGAGAGAAATGTGCTTAAACCGTTTGAATTTATTTTATTTTAATTTCTCAACTACTTTCGAACTTCTTCCAAGATCATCTTCAAGGGTTCAAGTAGTACCAAACCATATGTTGTTAATTAGTTAAAGTATTTATACAAAAATATGCGATGCGATACAGTACCGAAATTTTTCATTATGCTTCTAAATCCAAGCGATTGACATGAAAATAAAAGAAATTTAAACAGTTTTACCGTATTTATTGCTCAAAGTAGAGTAAAATAATTTTATAAAAGCCCGGAGAATCCCAGTAAGATATCTTTAATCATTTCTAAGATACAACGTTTCAAAGCTTAATCTAACAAATGGACAATTTTGCTTGTTACACTTGGTATATATATATATATATATATATATATATATATATATATATATATATATATATATATATATATATATATAATATAACAATATCACAATCCACTACACTGAGTTTAATGCAATAACACTTATCGGTCGGGTATAATTTACATAGTAGCATATCTTGATATTTTTCCTTAGAGGGATTCGAGGTTGTGGATCTTGGCGAAGACAATCATTGTGCGAACCTTGCGGACTGGCGCTACAGAATCACAAAAACTGTAACAGATAATTTGAACTATATGTGTTTTTTTTTGTTTCATATCTTTTATATATACATATATGTGTGTATGTGTGTATTTCTGTGCTTATGTACGTATGTATAGTTAAATAGAAAGATATATAAATAGGTACGCTCCCCGTCTCTCTCTCCCTATATATATATATATATATATATATATATATATATGTATGTTTAGATATCACTCTCTCCCCCCTCTCTCTTTCTCTCTCTCTCTCTCTCTATATATATATATATATATATATATTCATCTTTCACTCTATATTTCTCTTTCCTCTCTATCTCTCTTTCCTCTCTATCTCTCCCTCTTTCTCTATCTCTTTATATACAGGGTGTCCGAAAAAATGTATCTACACTTAACAGCTGATGACCATTTAATTTTTTTACTGGTCATCGGTTTGAAAACACGCACTGATTAAAAAAATTACTGCCTATCCGGAAATTGTAAAAAAAAATTGAAAATTAAATTTATTTTAATAAACTCTGACATTACAATCATTCAGGATATTATAATTTTGGGAGGACAGCCTACGGTATGATAGTTATAAAATACGTATAAATGTAGAGTTTAGGTTAGGATATCTTATACTCGGATGTATGATGTAGTGTACTCCCATTCATAAGTCGGGTGTTATTTTGGTTTAGGCTAGAGTACACGCGGTTATATTCTGGGATGCAGCCGAAAAAGAATCGAAGATATTGATGCAATCATCAAAAAAAATTGAAGAAAGAGAGTAGTGAAAAGAATTGTCGTCCATTGACTTCTAGTAAACAACATTTAGGAATAAAAAAAGTTATTTTTGTTTATACATAAAAAAGAGCGTAGATTTTGCCAAGAACTTTGGCAAATATCTGTGTCATAGTGACGTCTTTATTAATATTTTCGGCCTTGAAGTTTTATCGATTTACCGTTAGTTTCATTCGATTTTTTTTTCAGGTAACATGAAAGTCTCAATAATGCAGGTTTCTTGTGACTTAACAGGAATTGCTTGGCGGTGTGCCATTTTAAAAACCCTGCGTCCTTCTACCTCCCCCATTCTCTGTCTCTCTCTCTCTCTCTGTTGCAGTCATTCGCATGTGTACGCCCTACCAACTTTGCATCATCGACTTTTCTCTGCTGCTTCCTGCAATATGGTCTATTGTGCGTCGTTGCACTCTCAAACCGATATTGACGGTTTTGTATGTAGCCTCTCCTACCCCGTCGGCCCGTCTTTGCTTGCTGCTGCTGATGGGAACGCTTTTATTATAGCCATCTTTGCTACAGTGTGTGCATTTATTCTGCTTGCTGTTACTTAAAGCTGCGTCATCAAGGTATCGGTTGGGAAGATTCCGGCGACACTTCTCTTGTCGGAATCGGTCGAAGGTGTGCGATGGATCAGAGAGGAAAACGAGTGATAGAGAGTGAAAGCGAGAAGAGTGACGAAGAGGAGGCATAAGGGAAATAAAGAGAGAAGGAGAGAGAGACAGAGAAGGAGGGAGAGGGAGAGAGAGAGAGAGAAATCAATAAAATGTAAAGGAAGTAAAGAGCTCGAAAGAGAGGAAGAAAGATCAAGAGAGAAGTAAATAAGAAAAGAGAGAAGTGAAAGAAATAGAAAGACGACGAAAAGAAAGAAATAAAAAGGAGGGGGAAGAAATAATGAAATCTTAGAAAGGAAGTAATGATGTAGAAAGAACGTTAGGCGTAGAAAGAAAGATATAAAAAGGACGAAGACGATAAAGAAATGGTATATATATATATATATATATATATATATATATATATATAGATAGATAGATAGATAGGTAGATGGCAAGAGAGAAACAGAGCAGGAGAAAGATTGTGCGTGGAAAATTATCTAGAAACAAAGCTGATAAAACAAAGGGTGTGGAAGCAGTAGAGAGAATGCGTAAGAAAATGTAAGATAATCTAGAAGAAATAAATAAATAAAAGATAATGTGTGTGTGTGTGTGAGAGAGAGAGAGAGAGAGAGAGAGAGAGCTACAATAGCTCCAAGTATTAAGGGAATAAAGAGAAAGAAAGAAAGAAAGAAAGAAAGAAAGAAAAGAGAGAGAGAGAAAGAGTAGTGGAGAAATATGAGGAGGAAAGAGAAACCCAAAGTTTAGAGGAAGAGAAAACATGAAGAATAAATAAAATGAAAGAGAAAGAGGGAGAGAGAGAGAGAGGGAGAAAAACGGTAAGAATGAATTAAAAAAAAGACGAAACTAGAGTGAAAGAGAATATGAAGAATTGTTAAAGGGAAGATATGTGTTTAATACTATTGTTCCCCCAATACAAGACCCAAAAGCCTCTTAGGGTCAAGGGTTGCTGAATAAGGTTGCCGTAAGTCGATAAGAAGTGCATATTATAGGAATATATAGAGTAGACAACGGTTGGCCCCAAACATGAACAGGTTAAAATGATAAAGATTAGGGAAGGGTCTTCGTGGAAGTTTATATCATGTGGTAAGAGTTCTGGGATGGAAAAAACCCCTGCTTCCTTCCAATAGAATAGCGTGTAAGAGAAATAGAGAGAGAGAGAGAGAGAGAGAGAGAGAGAGAGAGAGAGGGCGAGAGAGAGAGGTGGGGAGGACTGGAATGACATCAAAATAAAATAAACAAAGAAGAACAGTACGGAAAAGTACTAGACAGAGTAAAACAGAAATTAGAAGAAATATGGAAAGAGAGAGAGAGAGAGAGAGAGAGGGAGAAAGATGGTGGAGAGAGAGGGAGAGAGAGAGAGAGAGAGAGAGGGAGAGAGAGAGGGAGAGAGAGACGGGGTGAGCTTTAAATGACTTCAAAGTAAAGACAGTGATGAAGAACAGAAGGGAAAAGTACTAGAGAGAGTAAAAAAGAAATTCGAAGAGATATGGAAAATAGGGAGGGTGAAAATGGGGGACTGAGAAGTGAGAGAGAAACAGACAGAGAGAGATAGAGAGTGAGAGGGGGGGGAGAGACAAGGAGAGAGAGACGGGATGAGTTTTGAATGACTTCAAAATAAAGATAATGATGAAGAACAGAAAGGAAAAATACTAGAGAGAGTAAATAGAAATTCGAAGTGATATGGAAAATAGACGGGGTGAAAGTGGGAGACTGAGAAGTGAGAGAGAAACAGACAAAGAGAGATAGAGAGAGGGAGAGGGGGGAGAGACAAGGAGAGAGAGACGGGATGAGTTTTGAATGACTTCAAAATAAAGATAATGATGAAGAACAGAAAGGAAAAATACTAGAGAGAGTAAATAGAAATTCGAAGTGATATGGAAAATAGAGAGGGGGAAAGTGGGAGACTGAGAAGTGAGAGAGAAACAGACAGAGAGAGATAGAGAGAGAGAGAGGTGGGAGAGACAAGGAGAGAGAGACGGGATGAGTTTTGAATGACTTCAAAATAAAGATAATGATGAAGAACAGAAAGGAAAAATACTAGAGAGAGTAAAAAAGAAATTCGAAGAGATATGGAAAATAGAGAGGGGGAAAGTGGGAGACTGAGAAGTGAGAGAGAAACAGACAGAGAGATAGAGAGAGAGAGAGGGGGGAGAGACAAGGAGAGAGAGACGGGATGAGTTTTGAATGACTTCAAAATAAAGATAATGATGAAGAACAGAAAGGAAAAATACTAGAGAGAGTAAATAGAAATTCGAAGTGATATGGAAAATAGAGAGGGGGAAAGTGGGAGACTGAGAAGTGAGAGAGAAACAGACAGAGAGATAGAGAGAGAGAGAGGGGGGAGAGACAAGGAGAGAGAGACGGGATGAGTTTTGAATGACTTCAAAATAAAGATAATGATGAAGAACAGAAAGGAAAAATACTAGAGAGAGTAAAAAAGAAATTCGAAGAGATATGGAAAATAGAGAGGGGGAAAGTGGGAGACTGAGAAGTGAGAGAGAAACAGACAGAGAGATAGAGAGAGAGAGAGGGGGGAGAGACAAGGAGAGAGAGACGGGATGAGTTTTGAATGACTTCAAAATAAAGATAATGATGAAGAACAGAAAGGAAAAATACTAGAGAGAGTAAATAGAAATTCGAAGTGATATGGAAAATAGAGAGGGGGAAAGTGGGAGACTGAGAAGTGAGAGAGAAACAGACAGAGAGATAGAGAGAGAGAGAGGGGGGAGAGACAAGGAGAGAGAGACGGGATGAGTTTTGAATGACTTCAAAATAAAGATAATGATGAAGAACAGAAAGGAAAAATACTAGAGTGAGTAAATAGAAATTCGAAGTGATATGGAAAATAGAGAGGGGGAAAGTGGGAGACTGAGAAGTGAGAGAGAAACAGACAGAGAGATAGAGAGAGAGAGAGGGGGGAGAGACAAGGAGAGAGAGACGGGATGAGTTTTGAATGACTTCAAAATAAAGATAATGATGAAGAACAGAAAGGAAAAATACTAGAGAGAGTAAATAGAAATTCGAAGTGATATGGAAAATAGAGAGGGGGAAAGTGGGAGACTGAGAAGTGAGAGAGAAACAGACAGAGAGATAGAGAGAGAGAGAGGGGGGAGAGACAAGAAGAGAGAGACGGGATGAGTTTTGAATGACTTCAAAATAAAGATAATGATGAAGAACAGAAAGGAAAAATACTAGAGAGAGTAAATAGAAATTCGAAGTGATATGGAAAATAGAGAGGGGGAAAGTGGGAGACTGAGAAGTGAGAGAGAAACAGAGAGAGAGAGAGGGGGTGAGACAGGGAAAGAGAGAGGAGAGAGAGAGACGGGGGAGACAGGGAAAGAGAGAGGAGAGAGAGACGGGGTGAGCTTTGAATTGCTTCAAAGTAAAGTTACTGATGAAGAACAGAAGGGAAATATACTAGAGAGAATAAAAAAGAAATTCGAAGAGATATGGAAAATAGGGAGGGTAAAAGTGGGAGACTGAGAAGTGAGATAGAAACAGACAAAGAGAGATAGAGAGGGGGGAAGAGAGAAAAACCACTTTGAATGACATTAAAATACGATAGATCAGAACACAAAATTACTAGTGAAAGTATAAAAGAAAGTAGAAGAGATATTGGAAATAGAGAGAGTGAGAGAGAAACAGACAAAGAGAGAGGGACAGAGAGAGGGGGAGAGGAGAGAAAGCACTTTGAATGACATTAGAATAAGATAGACCAGAACGGAAAATTACTAGAGATAGTTAAAAAGAAATTAGAAGAGATATAGGAAATAGATAAATAGATAGATAGATAGATAGAGAGAGAGAGAGAGAGAGGGAGAGAGTTAGAGATTTTTGATTGATTTCCGAAGGAAGATATAAGATCAAAAAATGTACAAGAGATAGCAAAATGAATTTAAGAGAGATATTTATATTAGAGAGACAGAGAGAGCAACAAATGAGAGTTAGGAGAGAGGGAGTGAAAATGGAGGGAGAGAGGAAAAGAGCAATTTGAATGGTTTCCGGGGAAAGAGAGGCAAGAAAAAATGATTATTTTTAAGGTAAGCCAAAGAGTTGCAAGAAGAGAATATCCAAATGTATTAGTATGTCTACGAAGAAACGCTGAAATAGAGTTGAAGTGAAAAAGAGGGAGAAGTATATTAAAGTCAAGTAAGAGTGAGAAAGACAGAGATTGAAAAGGAAGAAAGGAAGAAAGAAAGAAAGAAAGAAAGAAAGAATGATAAAATGAAATTGGCAGCCGCTGAGAAGTATATTTGAGGGAAAAGAAGGTAAAAGAGAGTATCCGAAAAAGAAAGTAGAGAAATAGAGAGAGAAGCATTTGAGAGAAACGTATTGGGAGAAAAAGAGAACTTAATTCCAAAAATAGAGAGAGCGGGAAACTGCCGGACAACGTACAGTCTTGATTCCTATGTTCGCACCTACACACACACGCACTCTCTCTCTCTCTCTCTCTAAATATATATAGAGAGAAAGGGTTAGAGAGATAAAGTGAGAGATACATACAGCATAAAGTAATAGGAAAACATATATATATATGTATATATATATATATATATATATATATATATATATATATATATTAAGACATTTTTATTTTTATACATTCTTTTTATAGATACACATATTATAAACAGTGCATTTATTTTTATCTATAAAAAAGAATGAATAAATATAAAAATCTCTTAAAATAATTGTCGGACTTTGTCCATTTCATTATATATATATATATATATATATATATATATATATATATATATATATATATATATCCTTAGTATATGATGGGTGTAGATGGAATAAATTCCATTAAACAAAAACACTATTTTTAAAAGAGTGCTCAATTCAGATTAGGGCAAATATTATTTATTAAAAAAATATTACATAATCATGTTATAACATCACATCAAAAATAGCCACTTTGTTTCAACACTTCTGGTGTCTTATCATGTGATGGTATTCAATCTAGAGCCTCGACTGGTGAAAACCAAAAATGGTTAGATGACCATACACCCGTCGAGATGCAGTCGCATCGAATCAAATATGCATCTTTGTAGTGAGTAAGTTGTTTTTCTCCGTATGTAAATATTATAATAAATGATTATGGCTCTACTCTCGGTATTAAGCCCTCTTTTGAATTAATTCTGCGAAGGTTAGAGTTTATATTATTATCGCTCTCATTGCATTCAAATATATATATATATATATATATATATATATATATATATATATAAAAGTGAACATGGAAGTCAAAACTTAGAGGTGACAGTCTGTTTCATGCTATCGTCAAGCCACATGTTATATATATATATATATATATATATATATATATATATATATATATATATATATAATATGATAATAATATCTTTAATTTAATAATACCAAACTTCGCAACTCAGAATTTCATGAAATAACAATTATCAGGCGAAACTTATATGGAACCAAGTTGTCATATAAATGATGGAAATATAATTTCTCCCCGGATGTGTATTTTTAATTAAATATTTGTTCTTATGCCGGTATGTATCGGTTCTCTTATTCAACAGGTGAGCAACCATTCGTTGTAGGGGTATGAAATTTTCAGTCAGGCACACTTTACTGCCTTTTCCATTTTCGTTAAATGATCTGGATTTGGTCAGTACTTTCCATGTGATGGAACGTCCTTCTTTCCGTCTGATAATGACGTTCCAATTAAAGTTAGAAAGAGCAGTGTTATCTTTGTGGCTACAGCTGCTCCAACTCATCTGTTGTCTGTAGTATAGTCTTGTTCAGTTACGATTAGGTTCACCTATGTCTTATATATAATAGGATACGATGAATAAATTGTGCAAGAAATAAGACTGACATCTCATTTTAACAGATATATTTACCAAAATTTAACAAAAATATCTTAAAATACTAAAGAGTAAATTTAGTCAATAAAATCGCCATTGGCTTAAACTACGGATTACAGAAGACTTCGGAATCTCTTGCAACTCTTCTGAACGGTCTTCTTATTTAAGTCGGTGTATGGTGCCATAATACTTGCCTTCTTTTCATCTTTAAGGAATTTTTGTGGTTTTTCACTCAAATGCGCCCGATACATAAAAATCAAGGGGGTTGCGCCTGGGGAGTTAAGTAGCCAGATGTAAGGGGTGATGTAGTTGCAGAAATTGTCTAAGAGCCGTAACGGAGCTCTCCTGCTCGTGTGTGATGGTGCAGAGTCCTCTTGATCCGAGGCAGCACTAAATCTCCTCAAGTCACTTAATTTAGGTTACAGGGAGTCCTTTTCTGATCAGAACGAAGTGAGTTTTCCCAGCTGCTGTAAGTTCGTAATCATCATTAGTATCATCAAACTCTTTCCAAAACCACTGAACTGTCCTTATATTGATTCCCAAACTCTGAAATATCCGTACTGGAGCTTTTGACGGGAATGCCAAGCAGTACAGCATGCCGTTTCCAAATTTCTAGCGAAGTGAATTGCATCATGATGCTCTTTTTCTCACAGACGGTGTTCAACTTAACCTACCATACTGTAAAGTCGACAAAATCAAAATGCGCGGAATTAAAAACAGAAAATGGCGACAATTTACACATCGAACGCTTTATATATATATATATATATATATATATATATATATATATATATATATATATATATAGACAGCAAGAGCGAGTTTGAGAAAGAGAAGGAAATGAGCAGCTAGAAAGCAAACGGTGGAAAAAGCAGAGAAAAGTGAGAGTGATGAAGATAGATAAATATGTATATATATATATATATATATATATATATATATATATATAGGGAGAGAGAGAGATAGAGAGAGAGAAAGAGAGAGGGGAGAGGAAGAAATAATTTACATAAGAGAAATCTATACTGATAGAGAGAAGGATAAGTAAGTGAAGATAATAAGCAGATGGGAGAGAGAGAGTCTGTGTGTGCACGTGTGTGCACGTGTGTCTGTGTGTGTATGTGAGTCTGTGTGTGTATGTATGGAAAATACGCAGATAGAAAATAAGAGGGGAATAGAAGGAGAACGATACACAGAAGTAAATAGATGAAGAGAAGTAAGCTGCGTTAGCGAAATAGAACGCGAGAAGTTGGAGGGTGGGGGCTTAGCAAAATAAAACATTTATGGTATTTTTTTTCTCAGCCTGCCCTCTAAATAAAAGGTGTGTTGGCATACAGGTAGGATTTTGGCTCGCATTGAATAAGATACCTCTTCGTCTCAACCCTCACGCACAGCATTCATTCATTTGACCCTGCTTTTTATTCTCTCTTTATCTCTCTTTTTGAGCTTACTTTTCAGCCTCTTCTTAATTTCCAGCGGTGTGATATTGCGAGTCAGTCTTTTGACACCATATCCGAATGTGAAGAAGGAAAAAATGACGATAGCAGAAAAATGGTTCAAGTTTCTGATTTCTAAGGTTTTTGCTCTTTCCAAAGCTACAGATTCGTCTTCTAATGGATTTTATCTTCAGCGTCGTTCTTTAAGGTTATAAGCTCGACAAAGCCTCCAATACGACATGTTTCCTTCATCTTAATACGTGTCTAGAGTTACAAGGCTAGTCAGGCACAAGTTATTCCCAGTGAGGATTAAAATTATACCATAGAAACTTTCAAAGATTTATTCTATCTCAGACGCCCTGAAAGATTCCACTTGATAAATACTTAAAGAAAAAATATCTAATACACCTAGATTCCTATGTGGACTGCAGAATAAAAGTGAATAACATTCCATTAAGAATAATTATTGAGAATTACATGTTAAATGGTCTCTTCACTAGACAGGGGATCATTTGGATACGTTAAGTTGGACGCGCGAATGAATGGTTAGAATGCGTGCTTTCTGAGCAGAAAACCCGGTTTCAAGTCCTGGCTTTGATGTTATACTTTTATTAGTGCTTAAATAAGTTGTTGAGTGCATGGCCGAGGAGTTAGAATGTTTCTTTCTGGACATGAGAGAGGGTTTCAAATCTCCCCATGGTTGATTTGTCAGTGGTGTCGCGCAGCACAGGGAAGGCTATCCTAACGCGCGACACGTTTGGAAAGTACCTGAAAAGCATACCAAGAAAGACCAAATCCTTCAGAGCGAAATTGAATAGACAAGGTGTCGATAGTTGTGCTAACAGGAAGTCACCATGACCGTGGGCCCACACCAGATTACTTTCTCGCCCCAGTAACTGTAACTAAAGCTTGCTCAGCACAGTTGCTGTATATTCACAAGCGAACTCTGTGTAGTAGATGTCTGGACTACTGTTTGGCTTGCCGCTGTGACAGACGTGTGTGCTCGGAAAAACGAATAGTAGTCGGCGATTAGGATATTTGAAAATTACAGTAAAAAAAGATAAAATATATACGAAGGATGATCAAAAGTTATCGGGACTGGTGCTATAAAAAGAAAACGGCAACACATATCAATTTGGCATTTAGTCTCTTCTAAAGCAGTTCTCTTATGAAGCGACACATTTTATCCAGTGTCATTTTCCAGAAGAATTCCTGGAATATTGAAATTTAATTTGAGAATATATTTTACAAGTTCACATTCTCCCTAATATTTTTTATCCTCACTCAAACGTATTTTCATGACTTTCAAAACCGGTTCCCAAAGCCTTGATTCTTATAAGTGATAAGAATATATTTCTGATTAACGAGAGAGCTGGAGAATATAAAAGGAAATTCCAACACCATTATTCTTTCTATGGTGCCATAAAGTCTGGGAGAAACCTCACAGCATGTTCACTCCAATATGTTTTCATTACGTTCAAATCCGGTCCCAAAATATGATTCTTATTAGAGATAAGAATATATTTTCTGACTAACGAGAGAGCTGGAGAATATAAAAAAGAAATTCCACCAACATTATTTTTCCCATGGTGCCATAAAATCTGGGAGAAAACTCACATTTTGTTCACTCCAACATGTTTTCATTACGTTCAAATACGGTCCCAAAACATGATTCTTATTAGAGATAAGAATATATTTCCTGACTAACGAGAGAGCTGGAGAATATAAAAAAGAAATTCCACCAACATTATTCTTTCCATGGTGCCATAATGTCTGGGGGAAACCTCACAGCTTGTTCACTCCAATATGTTTTCATTACTTTCAAAACTGGCTCCCAGAGCCCTGATTCTTATCAGAGATAAGAATGTGAGATTTTCGACCACCATCTGTGAGGTCGAAGATAGGAAACACCAGTCAACGTCAGAACCACTTTCAACCAAAGAAGAACTACCTACGAAAAGGCTGTCGAGAACGAACGTTGACCCACAATTTAAGACTTTTTGAAAGCTGCATCCCTTCACCACTCCTTTTGTCGTGCCCACTCGACATCTGTCGTCGACCTACGAACTCACTCAACTGCAAGATTCCTATATCTATCAACATTCTCCTACTCTGCAAGAACTGTAAGTTTTTCTAAACCTTAACAAAATTATACTCGCTTCAAGAACTTTTTAGGCGCTTTTGTGTAGGCCTTTTTGTCCGTTATGAACATTTTCTCTTCCCTTAAAGGATATTTTCTCTTTTCCTTTTCTTTGACTCTTAATTGTCTTTATCCTTTTGCTCTTTTTTTCTGTATATGTAAATAAACACTTTCTTCTGTTATTGTTACACACCGAGTAGGAGTTTTTTCTTCGTTCGTACGCGCTTAAAAGAGACAGTTTGTCCGCTCTAATCTTGCTGTTTTTTACTCGCGTTTTGTCGCAATTTTTTAACCTCAACCCTTGGATGCGTGAAAACCGGGACAGATTTCCCAGTAGGAATTCTTTTTTTGTGTGATAGCGAACAGTTGCCTCGTCGCATTATCCTGGCTTGTCTCGACGTCTTGAAAACTTGTTTCTTTAAAATGGGATTCAAATTTTGAAGAAGAAAATTCTCAAGGAGCGAGATCTGGGGAATATCGGAGTTGTCGGACCTAGGTAATGTTATGCTGGCCAAAACCTGCTGAAAAACCTTGTGTTACTGATGTAACTTCAGCGGTATGATGAGACCACTACACCGTGTACACTTCCAAGCATTTCTAGAAACAACGGAAACCATCGAGAGCTTTATAACCTATTGTGTGTGCGTGACAGAGTTCAATGTCCGTCTGTGAGCAACGATTTCACCAAATGCAGACATCTACGCGGACGACACTACTATTTACTCCTACCTCAATAGTTAATCTGGTATGGTTGCCAAAACTAACCTGGCTGATCTTGTGGCTGACTGGGGTATGGAATGGCTTGTAAACTTTAGCAAAGAGGAAGATCAACTGAAAGACCTTCTTACCTGAAGATTTCTTTCGAGTGGGAAAATCTCCCATCATTAAAATCGTAATATCTTCAAGTCTGGAGTCAAACGTTATCTCTCCAACATATCTTCATAATATTCACCACTTGTTCCCTCCTTACTTGCCCTTACAACAACTTTATTTAATTAACCTATACATTGAGTGGCTCTTGGGCCTTGTGTTAGATGAAAAATAGTAAAATAAAAGATATTAATAGAATTATTATATGTTAGAGTGTGTCAAAATATTGGGTAAGAACGAATGTTCGTAGTGCATTTAATTGAATTTTAAAACAAATTAATATTTCTACATAGATTGATTCAAAAACATTTCATACCTGTATGTAAGGGATATGCTCGAGCATATATGAGAGAAAAAGGGCACTTCAAGGCGGTGTACTGGTTAGCAAGCTTGTCTCGCTAGAACAATTACGACTTGGCAGTGAGTTCGATCCTCACTGGGTTCCTCCTATTTTCGGCTTTGTGCCAGATCTAAGCTACTCTTGGAAAATCACTATGTGACAGAAACAGGATTTTCAGTCATTATTTGTAGAGTACATCATAGACTGACGCTTCACTATCTTCCACTTATAAACTTTGAGATTCCGAAAGGATATTTGGCCGTGTTAAAATTTAGTTCGTGTCAGGAAAATTTTAAAGTATCGAATGGATGAAATGAAGAAATTATAATCTTTATGAGAATTAAGATTTTGTAGATTGTTTAACAGTGATGCAATGGCTGGCTGCTCGGTTCCGACTGTGCTTGACTAGTAAGGAGGCAAACTTATCCTTATTAAAGACACATATTTAGATGAAATTATGGTTTATAAATCGTGAATAAGCTTAGAGGCACTTATTTATAGTTTCCAGGAAAGATTGCATAATTTGATCGTGGTGAGATTCGAACCTGTGTCTCTTTCTTGGAACACTGGGCGACCTATATAAAGGATGTAAGCTGTAAAAAAAAAAAAAGTCGAAAAAAGTTTTATTGAAATTGTTGAACGTTTCTTTTACGAAAATCGTATTGGTTATTTTGCGAAGACAAGTTAACAAATGACATTTGTCAGGATAATCGTCATCGCCATTTTACCTTAGTGTCGTTTTATTGTGCGTACGACAGTGTTGATATTGTGTGACATATCGACATTGAGAAGTTCACGCTTAGAAAGACCTCGGATACAATCAAACCGCGTCCTTTTCTAAAAGACGATGCCTTTTCTCTTGATTATTTAATTAAAATATTTTCTCTATTTGTGAAATATAACAAATAATCTCGTTTAGCAAAGCTAAATCTCATTCCGTTAATTATAAGGTAGCGATGGTTCGTTTTAGATTTCCTCTTCAGACAGAGAGACATTACAATGTGGAATCACGCGATGTTTTGTTAGTGACGTCAGCCGGTTGGAAAACATGCCCATTTCTAAAGATATTCTGTAAGGCGATTGGAAAATGGTCTAATGGATTCTAAACTACTTGCGTTGGAATTTTAATGTTCATCAGATGCCCTTGAGCAGAGAACAAAGAATGTAACAAATGAAAAAACGAAAAAAAAAAAAAGAAATAGAAGAATAAAATAAACGTACAAAGCCTTATTTCACATATCACGCTAGCTACTAAAAATCTGCAAGTCCTCTAATTTGAATCTATATTACGAAATTAAAAAGAAATCAACGTTGAAAAGGAAATAATATACCGTCAGTTTCAAAATGAGAGGAGAATGTGGAAAAGAGACGGACGTTTCTCACGAGACATTAGATAGTCGGAGTGTAATAGAAAACACCCCCCCCCTCATGGAAAGCGATTTAGCGGTATCCATCTCCTCTCTAAGTAACTCGTGTTAGGTTGTATTCACTCACATGGTACCAGCAGCAGCATACAAGCACGGAGCAGATATTAAAGGAACACGAAGCTGCAACTGCCATACTATTAATTCATAGCTGAAGGGGCCCTAGGCTGCGCCTTTCCATTGCACCAGAGGGAGGGATCGGTGCTCGCACCGAGGCCAGCGCAACCGACGGTTGCGGGGGCTCGGAGAATTTTTGCTTCTTGCCCGGGTGTACGCGCCTGGGCTCCCCACATTAAACCGACCTTGTGTCACAACCTGAACTCGTCGGGGGTTGAGTAAATATCTACTCATAGCTGAAGGGAGAAATTTTTAATCCATGGAATCCTTTTATCAGGTCGTCAGTTCCGTACCCACTGGCCATGATGGCCGTTATAGTAGGGTCATGTGAACAGACAGACAACATCGGCTGTCAAGCAGTTACACTGGCTGCCATCGGCAGATTTGCTGCGTGGGGCTCCGGTATATCAGCATTTCATTGTATGCGATCAATTCGTTCGACCGCTTCTGTTCAATTTATTTTTAATGTCAATGGTTAGCGGAGCGATATTCAAAAAAAATCGATAGAGTATCGACTGGTGATAAAAAGTGATTTGCATTTTCTTCACGATGATCGACTTCATGAAGACGGTTATTAGGTTTGGTGAGAAAGATGGCAAAAGTTGATCGAATTCTCATTACCTATCAATACATAAGACAGCTAAAGCGATAGAAGCAACCAACAGATGTTCACTTGATACGCGGCAAAGAACGGCTTGAGTCCCCAATCGAATCTTATTATATCAGACGAATACATATCTTCTTTCTTGCCCTCGATCATATCAGCATATTTACACATGGTTCACACAATCGCTTCTATTACCAAATATCGTCACTTTTACTGACCCTAAACATACTTCTTGGGATGTCCGTTCATAGATTTCTTAATAAATTCGGAGTGATATCGCTCAAAATGTTCGTAGCTTTTGAAATTAAATCGAAAGATAATATTTACATTCATTCAACTGTATATGTAGTACGATTTTATTCCTCTTCCTTTCTTAATCTTTGAGGAAGCCTAATGATTCCATCCTCTCAGACGTTGCCATCTTTCTGGGTGATTAAAGTGTCTAAGTGTTTTTATAGGCTTTCATATTATTGAAATTCTTCAGATTATGCGTATTTTGGAAGAACTGAAATAATTGTTTATAAGAAGATACGAGGTCAGGTGAATAAGAATTTTGTAGGGAGTCCCATCTAAAAAAAAAAATAATTTTGATTTAAAAATTTTAAGCAACATACGTTTTTCTTTCCAATTTATTCTGCTTTTCTTCATTATTCTGATGTTCGTTGATCTCATGATTCGTTCCGTTTGACTTTTAATTCAAACAGACATTCTACTAATAATCTCTCCCTAGTTTTTTTTACTTATTTTCTCCCTCCATCCGTCTTCTCATTCTCTCTCTTATTACCCCTCATCATTTCTCTAAACCATTTTATTTTCGGTTAAACAATTAACCAATTCCAAGTGTCTGTCATTTTTCACCATTTCTTTCAACATTCTTTTCTGATTCATTGTATAGTTTTCTTACAATAGCTTTTCCCTTCTTTCTTTCTCCCCAGTTTTACCTCCAGATTCGTTCTATTTTCATTCCTATGCTATCAACTTAAGTAAGCTTAAACTGTCGGGCCAGTAAAAAGATTTGAAGCCTGGCGTTTTTTTTTTCTGATGAAATGCTTTCGGGTGGTAAAATTCTGGATGATTTTCATGGAGGTATACCTTTAAACAGTCCAGTTGGCACAGTACACGTCTAGATTCGATGTTTGATTTTTTAGGCGGCTTTCTCAACACACTATGGCTTTCCAATCCCACCCGGTGCAAATATTTTCACTCCACATTGTTGTAAACAATCCATTCTTCATCGCCTGTAACCATCGTCTTCTAATATGGATCGTTTTTTGTTGCGTTTGAGTGAATGGTGTCAAAGAAATCTTTTTACCGTTAAAACGTTCATATGTCTGAGGATTCATTGCGGTATCCTATGTAGCATGATCAACATTGTTTTTTAATCGGCGTTTAGATTTGGCCATCATCAATGGCTGTAAGCCTTGCAAGATCTTCGTGGTAATTTTTGAGCTGTAAGCTCAAAAATTACCACGCTTAGACCGTGGTAACAAGCACCATTATTAGCTATGGCAACATCTTCACCAACGGCACATTTTTTGGCTGTTTGGATAGTGATTTTTTAAAAGACCATCAAATAGTAAAAATGCATTTAATTTTCCTTATTTTTTTTTAACTTTTGACGTACAAAACATTTAAAGCTCTCAATCTACACAGGAATTGTTGAGGAAGATATATTAAAATGTCAACGTTAAGAATTTTAGATACGTTTGGAACTGAATCACGTTTTTAAACGTCGTCTACGGAAAAGAGTTACAAACTGTTCTTCGAAACTTATCTATTTTCATTTATTTAATCTACTTCCTTATTTATCTGTATAGCTCTCATTTTATATATTTTCTGACTATACTCTTAACTGAATTCCTGCTAAGTGAATAAAGTCAAAAAGGATTGCTTGTAAAATCATAATAGATTTTCATCTTGCCACATGAGTTTCCAAACAGGAATTATTGAACATAATTTACCAACATAAATTATTGAACATAATTTACCAACAGGAATTATTGAGCATAATTTACCAACAGGAATTATTGAGCATAATTTACCTCAACCTGAGTTTGAACTCATTCTACTAATTCTACTTCTAGTGGGGCCGCGACATGTGCAAGGTGAAACTTACTGAAAAAAAAAAGCATATGAATGAAGAAGAAGTAGATAGAACCAAGTAAATTGGAGAAAAAAAGAAAATAATTAAGACAAAGAAAAACATCACAGAAAATAACGAAAATCTATTAAGGAATGAAAAATGGGGGAAAAGGATAAAAAAAAGGAGAAGCTTCACATTAAATATGAAAGGCATTTCGAAACTATTGCTCACGAGTAGATATGGATACAATTACAAAGTTTTATTTTGCCACATGAGATCCCCAACAGGAATTATTTTGAAGAGCAAAGACAATCGACCCCAGCCTAACGTGGAGCTCATTCTATTCTCTAGCCGTGTCCTGGGTATGATGATAAACTACATCCGCGTCCTGGGTAAGACTATAAACTACATCCAGCAACAAGGCCTCTGATCAGGAGGTTTTGAGGAGCGCGGAACCACCTCTTAATTGCTGGTGTTCCAAGCTCCACCGTTACCCAGGGTGGTAGAAACCTGTTAGTCTCCCAGCTATGGGCAAATAGTTAACCCCGAAAATAGGTTTTAATACCAGAAATACTTTGTAAACAATTATCAGCAATGCATTTTTGAAGAAAAAAAAAATTATTACCAGCAATAAAGTTTTGAAAAAAATATATTACCAACAATACGTTTTTGAAAAAAAATATTACCAGCAATACTGTTTTGAAGCAAAATATTATTACCAGAAATAGATTTTTGACAAAACAAAAATATTACTAGCAATAAAAATGTTGTTGACATCAAATAATCCATTGAGATTGATATGTCACAAAACAAACTAAACCAAACCCAAAATATTCTCTAGCTGTTAAAGCATATACATCTCATTGAAAACTATATTTTTAGGGAATCTGGGTACATATTTTCTCAGACGGGATTTAATCTTACAGATATGTGTCAAACATTCTAAAGAAAAAAAAAACTATGATTTTTGGTTTTTTGTTAGCGTTTGAAATATATTTCTTAGAGGAAATTCAAAATCTCTTTAATGTGTGATACAGAATAATTGGATAGAGAGTATGCACTTTCTCACAGTTTTTATCTGACGCTTTCTTTTATCTTCTTAGAAAAAAGCTGTTAATCTGCCAATCAGAGCATATTTTAAAGAAAGGCTTCTTTTTAACCTAGCAGCCAATAAATATTTGTTATTATCATTTGAAGATTAAAAAATAATATTTTGTAACAATCAAAACCGGCTTAGAAACTCGTGTTAAAGCGACGAGTTTCCGAGCTTCCTTTTGTCTGCTTAGTGATGATGATTTTGATTTTAGGTTGATTTCTCTTTAGATGTAGAATTTGAAGATATTTCTCCATGCTCCATTTTGTTTTGCCAAGTAGTATATTTTCGTGCAGTGGTGGGCATTGAAGCGAATGGGATTAAAATATCAGAATTAAAGATGGGGTGTAAACATCAACTAAATAATCATTTACCAAAATAAAAAGGACGATATTAGTCTGAAGAATGCGTAAAATAATCGTCCAAGATGCTCTTTCGTTTTAAATAAAAACTTGTCAAATAAAAACGTCAAATGAAAATGACGTAAGGATCTATTTTCACTGAGAAAATATGATCGGGAATCAGTGGAAAATTTGAATAAAGAAAGTAACAAAGACTTACGAAATAAAGTGCTTTTTTTTCTTGCTGGTACCTAAATATATTTATTGAATATTTTAGGGACCGTATGGATCAAAAAGTAATATGCATTCGTTTCTATCAATGCTACGTCAGTGCTTAGTGAATCTATTTTAAATCGACTGTCCCTCTATGTAATATTAGCATAGTTGTTTTTTTTTAATCCTTTCGGTTTTTTGATAATTTCTTGTTTATGATTTTCCAAGCGTAGCTTAGATGTGGCACAAGGACGAAAGTATGGGGCACCTCTTGAAGAAGAGATTTTCCAATCGTAGCTTAGATGTGGCGCAATGTCGAATGTAGGGGACGCCCAGTGAAGATCGAACTCACTACTAAGTCGTAATTGTTCTAGCGAGTCATGCTTGCTAAGCATTAAACCGCCTCTAGGTGCCCCGTTTATTTTCTAAGCGTAGTTTAGATGTGGCACAATCCCGAAAGGGTGGGGCACATAATAAAGATCTAAGTCAGATTTTCAGTCGTAACTGACCTAGCAAGATAAGCTTGCTAATAATTCGCGCCACGAAGAAGTGGCCCAAATTTATTTTTATGTACAGTTTAACCCGGATATAAGAGAGTTGTCGGGACCGAGAAGACGTCTCTTATATCAGGGTTTCTCTTATATCCGAGTTTGGTCTATTTTGTTTAGGTAAGTATGGCTCTAATTTGGGACCAGAGAAAATCTCTCTTATATCCGGGTCTCTTATATCCGGGTTACACTGTATATTTATTTACGCTTGACAACAACAAAGAAACTTGACTGCAGCCACTGTTACTTCCATTAATGAAAATAATGCTAGTGTAAATGCTTTAAGAAAACTTTATTCAACAGAAAATAACCAGGTTCGCGTATAGTGTCATTTTATAGTCCTAGTTAACAGAAATAGCACTCTAAAAAAAGGAGAGTAACAAAACAAGGGGAGAGCACTCTTGATTATTCATGACGCCTAGCTTTGCTGTTTGTTGCCTTAATGATGGTGGTATTAGGTTGGTGCAAAAATAATGTCGGTTTCTGGCGTTAAAAGATACGTCGAAAACCGACATTATTTTTGCACCAACCTAATATTTGCAACAGAACAAAAAGAAGAAAAAATTAATGATGAATAATGGAAATAAAGACCCCTATGCCGCGAAGGAAAAGAAAAGTGCAAAACTATATATGCAGGATAAATATGACGGAAGACATAAAAGACAAAGGAGAGAAGAAGAGAAAGAAAAATGTCTCCGAGTCCTTGTTGGAGAAGACTTATTTTCCACACCTCCGGCCTCTCACTCACTGGCGGGATGTGACGAACCTATCACTGGTCTATGGCTACTTCCATGGAAAGTACTGGTTCCGCCTGGTCTAACCTTCACGGCTAGGACCCGCCATGCTATGTACAAGTAGTGTTGCAACAGTGTTACCAATATTTAACTTTGGCTAGGAAAGGTGGGATTAAGGACAATGCGTGAACGCAATGCAATGCAATTTATATTTGACGTAAATAGCACATAGTATAAAATACAAAACTGAACGGAATGATTTCAAAACATAACAATTGAATTTATCAGTGTTGGTGTACAAGCATAAGAGTTGAAGGTGTGATAGAGTTATGTCTCTTAGATTTGGAAATATTTGTATTTGAGCTCATAAAGTGAAAGTAATTATTAAACTGTAGTTTAGAAGAATAAAGTTCCTTTATCATGTTTGGAATTTTGAGTAGTAAAGTTGGTAAAAGTTCAGAAGAGATTTCAGAGTTCGTACTTGCGTGAATGTTGGTAATGGTCTTTAACGTCTGACTACATTAGTCAAGACGGGAGTTCTTGAAGATTACATCTTGGTAGCAAGGAGAAAGATGAATGAAAAGAAACACGAGGGAGCTTACACGTGTTCTGTTTTTATAAGATCGTGTATCACGTGGGACGCTCAGAACTAAAACGCAGGAAAAGATTTGTGGCGTGCAGGCGGTTTGATTGGTCGGAGCTGACCAATCAGCAAGCTAGATTGAAGGTGATTAACCAATGAATGCTTGTTATATATTTTGTAAGATTGTGATGGTGAAAATCACAACAGGAATAGTGCATTTCCTAGCAGGGGTTAACTGGCTTGTTGTGGAAGATTCCACAGTAGCAAACCACCCACATTCCCTCCGTATTCCATCGGCGAGAAGTAAGTTCCACTCGAGCAGCTTCTTCTCGCGAACCACTGCCCTGTTGAACAGACTCGAAAGAGGATGTTTTCGCGATCACCACAATCTTAAGCTGTTAGAGTTAACTGTTATCTTCCACTTCTATCCTTATAAACTGACGCTCTCTATCTCGAGTGCCCTCTTCACGGGCCTCGTACACCGTGAAACTTACTGTAAGAAAAAGGGACATAAATGAAGAAGAAGAAGAAGAAGAAGAAATCTAATCAAATCTATCATCAAATATGTAATAATAATAATAATAATAATAATAATAATAATAATAATAATAATAGTAGAAGAGGTTAATCTATGTAAAATGTGTATGATTTTTTTTCGTTTTTTCCCAAACAAATGATCAGTACAAAATGTCACGAAGTCATTTCTGGTTGGGACCCAGAAGAAAATGTGCATACAACAGAAATCCAAGGAAATAATAATAATAATAATAATAATAATAATAATAATAATAATAATGAAGAACGAGGTGAAGATAAATTCAAGTCAATGGAAGAAAAAAAGTAAGACAAAGAAAAACAAATGAGAAAATACGGAAAACCTATGATTGAATGAAATGGGTAAAAAGAAAAAAGTCCACAGTAAATATGGAAGCCATTTCGAAGATATTGCTCACGAGCAGATATAGATAAGTTTACGCAGAAAACATCTGAAAAAGGAAACTAAATCTTTTATCTTAGCCGGCCGGAACAAATCTGTCAGAGCCAATCATATGAAAGCAAAGATATTAGATTAACAAATCGCAAATTTAGATCATTAGAGTGAAAACTGTTTGAGAAGGGATACAAGAACATACACTAAAGAATAATGAGAGAGAAGAAAAATAGGCACAGAATTTGATTAAGATCGTTTGAATAAGTGGTAATTGTACTACAATCGACTACATGTCCTCTAGAAGAAATACTCTGGGAGTTTGACGATCCACACAAGAATAAAGCAATGAGTTGGTTCAAAATAAGGTAAAAGAAAAAATTGTTTGATGATAATCCTTTTTCATCTCTAAAAATATTTGGGAAAAACATTAGAATTTAGGAATCGTGTAAGTGGGACAAGTACTCATTAGAACATCATTTAGTGCTTCTTTAGAGCTACAAAAGACATGCAATTGTGGAGAGGCATGAACGCCAATGCCCTGAAAGGAGACGACATATAGAAGAAGATGCTTATCAAAACCAATGAGGATAATAGTGGAGTGTTGAATTGATTTGTTACCGGAAGGAAAAAAATGAAAAATGAAAGACTAACATACATAAATATAGAGTGGCCTAACTAAATAAACCGTAAATTCAAGGAACGATTATCTTGAAAACAGCAGATATTGGAGGATATTGACAAGGATAGTGAATATATATCGATACATTCTGTCACTCAGTCTCAAGTGATACCGACAGTCATCAAGTATAAACATACAAATATATAATAATAATAATAATAATAATAATAATAATAATAATAATAATAATAGAAGAGTATAATCTAAGTAAAATGTGTATGATTTTTTTTCGTTTTTTTTCCTAAACACATTTCTGACCTTAGGTCTCTGGTTGGGACCCGGAAGAAAATATGCATACTACAGAAATCCAAGGAAATAATAATAATAATAATAATAATAATAATAATAATAATAATAGAAGAGTATAATCTATGTAAAAATGTGTACGACTTTTTTTCGTTTTTTTTCCTAAACACATTTCTGACCTTAGGTCTCTGGTTGGGACCCGGAAGAAAATATGCATACTACAGAAATCCAAGGAAATAATAATAATAATAATAATAATAATAATAATAATAATAATAATAATAGAAGAGTATAATCTATGTAAAAATGTGTACGATTTTTTTTCGTTTTTTTTTCCTAAACACATTTCTGACCTTAGGTCTTTGGTTGGGACCCGGAAGAAAATATGCATACTACAGAAATCCAAGGAAATAATAATAATAAAAAAAAAATAATAATAGAAGAGTATAATCTATGTAAAATGTGTATGATTTTTTTTCGTTTTTTTTCCTAAACACATTTCTGACCTTAGGTCTCTGGTTGGGACCCGGAAGAAAATATGCATACTACAGAAATCCAAGGAAATAATAATAATAATAATAATAATAATAATAATAATAATAATAATAATAATGATGATGATCATGATGATGATATGTTGCGCATTTAACCTCCGTCTCAAAGAGAATTGGTCGGAAAGTAAACCACAAGTTTCATGTACAGAATGATGGTTACTCTAGAATTAACTTTTTCTTTTTCCATTAAAGTTCTTGACAAATTTGTAATCAGGACTAGTGATGCTAGTAACAACAATACTATTTTGTAATTAATTAACAATTAATCTGATTAAAAGAATCAGTAAAAAATGATAAATGAATAAAAATAAGCATTTTTTTTATAATTATAAATATATGATGCATAATGTATTATTTAAACATAACACTCTAGTATAATAATATTTTGTTTCGTTAAATAGCTTCTGTTTCCGATGTTTGTTTTTTTTTCCAACGGCTTCTTGCTTAATTCCAATCACGTATCTGTCTCTTGGCAACCCATTTAGGAGAAGGAAAACTCCGAACAACAACACGCAACTCAAGGTGTTAATCGTACCGAGGAGTGAATGGCTGCTGCGTTACGAAGTTGCGAAGTATTCTTTTTGACTTTTGCTTTTGAACCCTGTCTCTAAAAGATCTTTGCACAATATGCCCGGGAATTTTAGGCGTCACTCGTGGGGCAATATGAAAACTAAAAGCCAAACCAAAATTTCCAGTGTGGCTCTTTCAGTGGATTAACAGGGAGCCGATCCCTGCGGAGGGAACTTAACTGAGACGAAAAATCTGCGATAGGAACAAACTCCTTCAAAAATAATGAATCGAGGTCCCCCACAACCGGTATAATCCCAATGATGGCTCTGGGAATTCTCCACCTAGATCCATAACCATTCATTTAAAGAAAGAAAATGTAAATTGGTCTCGTGAGAAGTACAAACTCGTTAGGACAACATTGCACAAACCTCAGAAAAAACATCACTCACAAATCATATCACATTTGGCGAGAAAAGTTTGGACAAGCAATTAGAAAGTACATTAACGAAAATAAAAATGCTAATGTAAGAAGATACATCTTGTGAAATAACCGATTGGCAGATTCTGAAATTAAAGAAATAAAAAAAAAAACTACTACCAGAAATGGTGAATCAACAGAACATGAAAAGGAACCAGAAATGGTCATAAAAAAGTATTAACATCACACAAACCAGAGATGATAATGAAGAAAGTGAGATACAAACCGATGAGAGTTGAAAGTTTAGAAGAGTTGGAAAGGCGTTATCTTGGTTACTCACAAGTCTGCAATAAAACGAGTCCAAAATACATTGAACCGAATTATTTTAAGGAAAACTAGAATAGTATTCAAGAAGCCAAGGAAGAAATCAGGAGACATAAAAGTCAGACACCAGAAATTGAAAAGGAGGAACGAAAACAACTCTCAAAATTACAACTAACAAAGCCTAACCGGAAAATTATTAAAAACTACAATGCCGCAATCAACTTAATTTTTACGTGAAGGAGACCCGGATATAAGTCTCAACGAAGTACTATATGTATGAGCAAAGAATGCAACTAACAAATTAAACACCAAACTAAAAATAAGGTTAATTTAAAAAAAAAAAAAAAAAAAATCACGCGTTTTTTTTGCAAAGTAACTATCACAGCAATTACCCATCCTGGGTATGACGATAAACTACGTCCAACAGCAAGGCCTCTAATCAGGAGGTTTTGAGGAGAGTGGAACCACCTCTTAATTGCTAGTGTTCCCAGGTCCACCCTGACACTGGGTGGTAGCATCTGTTAGGGTCCTAGCTACAGTCAAATCGTTAACACCCAAACTTGTGTAAAAATAGGTTTTAACATCAGAAATACTTTATAATAAAAACAATTATTAGTAACAATAATTTTTGAAGGAAAAATTATTATCAGAAATACTTAATATTATAGGGCATAGAATCCCCAATATGCACTACAGACCAAGAGAAATTTACAGTGAAGCATATACTGTTAGAGTGTGTAGATTTTGATCCAGTGCAAACAAAATATTACCAAGTGAGTAATTAAAAAAAACTTTTTACGAAAATAAAACCATTCAAGATTGTAAATTTCCTGAAAGAAGTCGGATTGTACTCAGAAACATGAGTAATTGAAAAATGGTTCCAATATATATATGTATACATGCACACCCTTTTTTTACAAACTATAGCTATGAATCTATTTAAAAAAATTGTTGGCATTAGATGACCCACGAAGTTGATATGCCTTAAAACAAAACAACCAACCAACCAATCACAACGATTACATTTACGTTAATTTTGCCTTCGCAATTTGAAAAAAAAAGACCTAGAAACAAACACCTGTCTACTCAGTAAAGTGCTCAACACGCAGATTACCTACAGAGAACAAAATAAAATGACAACGTTCCTATGAATGGATGTTCATAATCGTAAAGCGAGTTTCACGTTTATATATATATATATATATATATATATATATATATATATATATATGTGTGTGTGTGTGTGTGTGTGTGGCATGACGATTCCTTTTAAGCAATAGATCTATTTATAACTAATTTCCGAAAAGTTCAATAAAATCTTATAATTGTCTGATAAAAACTTTTTGTGTTTTGTTCTCTCAAACTTTAAAATGTATTATTTAAAGTCATTAAAATTGTGCGTGGATGTGTGTATACATGTGTTTGCGTGTGCACTAGACGTATAGATCACTCCCACAATACAGAAATTAAGCATTGGAAAAGAAAACTAGAGAAAGAAATGGAACAACATAGAAAGGAATTATCAGTACTCGATGAACTGTCAAGAGGAACAAACGTAAGGACAAGAAAAGGTAGAAAAGAGAATACAAAATGTTGAATGAAAATGAAAGCTAATGATAAAATAAAGCAAACAATACAACTGAAGGTTCAAAGAATCAGACGCTATGAAAAAAAAAAAGATCAAGATTCTACAGACAGAACAAGATCCTTAAAAAATGATGCGAAGAAATTTTACAGAGAAATAAGCAAAACAATAATTAAAACCCCACTAACAATAGAAGAGGTTATAGAGTTCTTGGAAAAAATATGGGCTTGACCTTAAGAGAATAACAAAGAAACAGATTGGATTATGCAAGAATTAAAACGGATGAAAAATAAACCAGAACAAGCATTGGTGGGAATCCTAGAAGACTATGTTGAATGTGCATTGAAATAAAAAGCAAGCAACTGGAAATCTCCAGAGATAGATAAAATTCTTAACTTTTGGGTCTGTTATCTAAATACAGCACACAAAGAATTAGCCAAAGAACTTCAAGATATGGCCAATGATCCTAATAAAATTAAGGCATAAGCAACCTAAGAAATTACCCTCCTTTTACTCAAGAATAGTGACACAAATGTCCCAAAAACTACAGAGCAATTATACATATTCCTACTGCTTACAAACTGTTGACAACTATTCTAACAAAACAGATACATTCCTTCTTAGAAAAAATGACATACTACCTCTTGATCAAAAAGTAAAATTAAAATTATGAATGAAAATGAAGTCCTATCATCTAAAGAAAAAAGAAAGCAAACACTACAGCAGAAGGCATAAAGAATCAGACGCTATAAAAAAGATCAAGATTCTAGAGACAGAACAAGATCTTTCAAACTGATGCGAAGAAATTGTACAGATAAATAGGTAAACAAAAAACTGAAGCACCACGTCCCACCCCCGGGGAAAAAACATGGGTTTGCCCTAAAGAACATAACAAAGAAGCAGAAATGGATGAAAAATAAACCAGAACAAGCATTGGTGGGAATCCTAGAAGACTATGTTGAATGTGCATTGAAATAAAAAGCACGCAATGTCTTCCTACTACTTACAAACTTATGTCCGTGTATTGTTCAATTTATTGTAATGTAATTGTCATCTTTGATGATGGCAGGTGCAAGCCGAAAGCTTAGATAAATTTAAAAAAAAGTATCAATATGGTGATTTTCTTTCGTCTTTCAGTGATAATGTTATTAAGGTTATCAGACGATATGAAAGGAATTTGCTTAAAATAAATAGACAAAGCTTGTCTATATTATTTAGTGAAACATGCATTAATGAAAAAATGCAGCCTAAATACACACAATGTACTTACAAACTGTTGAAATATATCACCCGTTATCATCAATTTCATCCGTCGTCATCAATTTCATCAAATGGAAAATAACACTTCAACTCAATCATGTAAATGGCGTCTATAAATCTGGCGAAATAAACATCAACAGAGGAATCTTTCAAGTTGACTGTTTGTCTTCCTTACTAATTTGTATATCACTAATAGCTTTAACCAGAGAACTTAACAGGACGTAATATGGCTATATCTCAAAAGAATATAGGCCATCTGTTTTACATGGGTGACTTAAAGTTGTATGCTAGGGAAGACAGCTAGAAGGTCTCCTGAAAACAGTAAAATGTTTCGGTGATGATATTAGAATGGAATTCAGTTTGAATAAATGTGCTGAAGTCACAATTTTACGATGATCACTACAACAAACTTTCATATTTTCTGATTGCTTTTTAAATACAGCACACAACGACCTAGTCAAAGAACTTCAAGATATGGACAATGATCCTAATAAAATTAAGGCATGGACAACCAAAGAAATTACCCTCCTTCTACTCAAGAATAGTGACACAAATGTCCCCAAAACTACAGAGCAATTACATATATTCCTACTTCTTACAAACTGTTGACAACTATTCTGACAAAACAGATACATTCCTTCTTAAAAAAAAATGACATACTACCTCTTGAACAAAAAAAGGTGCAAACGTGGCTCTTAATGATGTAAGGACCAATTACTAATTAATAGGATGATCTTACAAAACTGCTTCATTACAAAGAAAAATCTCAGTACTGCCTGGATAGATTGCCGTAAGGCATTCGATAGTGTACCTCTTTCCTGGATCTTAAATTCTTTAAATATATACAAGGTATCACCCGTCGTCATCAATTTCACCAAATTGTCGATATGGAAATCAAAACTTCACCTCAATTCTGGTGAAACAAACATCAACAGAGGAATATTTCAAAGTGACTTTTGTCTCCCTTACTATTTTGTATATCCCTAATATCATTAACTAGCAAACTTAACAGGACGGAATATGGCTATATCTCAAAAGAATATAGGCCATCTACTTTACATGGGTGACTTAAAGTTGTATGCTAGGGAAGACAGTGAGCTAGAAGTTCTGAAAACAGTAAAATGTTTCAGTGATAACATTGGAATGAAATTCGGTTTGGATAAATGTGATGAAGCCATAATTTTACGAGCATCATTGGTGGGAATCCTAGAAGACTATGTTGAATGTGCATTGAAATAAAAAGCACGTAACTGGAAATCTCCAGAGATAGATAAAATTCCTAACTTTTGGGTCTGTTATCTAAATACAGCACACAAAGAATTAGCCAAAGAACTCCAAGATATGGCCAATGATCCTAATAAAATTAAGGCATGGGCAACCAAAGAAATTACCCTCCTTCTACTCAAGAATAGTGACACAAATGTCCCCAAAACTACAGAGCAATTACATATATTCCTACTGCTTAGAAACTGTTGAAAACTATTCTGACAAAACAGATACATTCCTTCTTAGAAAAAAATGACATACTAACTCTTGAACAAAAAAAGGTGCAAACGTGGCTATTAAGGATGTAAGGACCAATTACTAATAAATAAGATGATCTTACAAAACTGCTTCATTACTGTTGTGGCCTGTTTAGGGACCAGAAAGAAACTCACGGAAGACGAAGGTAGGTTGAAAAAGTATATTGAAGATATATACAAAAAAATAGTGTTAAGTAATAAGTAGATTAGCAATGCGTCTACTACTCCACTTCACTTCACACTCTCTCGCCTATCCGACTCTCGCAGTTTGTATTTATGAGAGGAGGAAGAGTTCATTATACTGTAAGAGGGTTTACCACAACAATTACAAAGAAAAATCTCAGGACTACCTAGATGGATTGCCGTAAGGCATTCGATAGTGTACCTCTTTCCTGGATCTTATATTCTTTAAATATATACAAGGTATCACTTCAATCTTGTAAATAGCGTCTATAAGTCTGACGAAATAAACATCAACAGAGGAATCTTTCAAGTTGATTTTTTATCTCCCTTACTAATTTGTATATCCCTAACAGCATTAACCAGAGAACTTAACAGGATGGGTTATGGCTATATCTCAAACGAAAATAAACCATCTACTTTACATGAATTACTTAAAGTTGTATTGTAGGAATGACAGTAAGATGGGAGGTCTCTTGAAAACTGTAATGTTGTGTATGTTCCCTAGTGCCTGACACACTGGGCAACTCTTTTTGAGAAGAGGCAGTGGAGGTAAATTATAACCAAAAATGGACATTTTTGTTCGAATGATGAAGCAGTCAAGAAAACCTGGGAGGCAGATCTAGATCTGTCGGGACAAGCTCAATCACAAACCATCTGAGCGGTCTGGATACGTTGAAGTAGGCTCAACCTGAATGGTTTTACGATGCATTTTTCCAAAACCTATCAATATATCGCACGCATTTTGCCTTCAAGTGAGAATTTTTGTTTGAATTTAGTAATGTGGTAAATCTATATAATTTCACCTTCTTTCAGAATTTTGCCTTTCTTTCAGATTTAATTCAGTCTGTTGTAACATCGAAACGTTTTCTATGTCATGCACAATATTGCATTTAGGAAATCCTGTTGTAACTGGTATTTTTGTTGTTGATTATAATAGTGGAAATTAGGATAAAAAGTTTAACAATCTGAAAATAAATTTAACGTAAAAAAGATAAGAGTAAAAAAACAAACAAAAAACAACTATAAATGCGAAATATTTTGAGCTGTTATAAGGGAAAAATATTCTTCACCAGAGACTATAAATGTAGAAGAAAAAAATAAGCAGCTGTACTAATACAATAAAATAAGCCGCGATAATAAGCAAAGCAAGTATTTATAAGAACGTGAAAATAAAATGGATTCCGACAAGAAAATTTTTCTGCCTCAAAACAGTGATCCAACTTTCTTCAAAGCAGACGTATCAATTGATACAATATAATAAACAATGAGACTATATTGTATCAATTGCGAAATCAGCTGATAGGAAAGTTGCTTCACCATCGTGCCAGGTAATTTCTTTCTCTTTTTCTATCTATCTATCTATCTATCTATCTATCACATTCTCTTGATTATCTATCTATCTATCTATCTATCTATCTATCTATCTATCTATCACATTCTCTTGATTACCTATCTATCTATCTATCTATCTATCTATCTATCTATCACATTCTCTTGATTATCTATCTATCTATCTATCTATCTATCACATTCTCTTGATTATCTATCTATATATCTATCTATCTATCTATCTGAGAAACAGACAGAAAACTTTCATGATGCGAAAGAACAATAAAAATTCCAAGAATATATAAGATGACGTTTGACATTGCCTTTAACCTTTTTATGAGCAGAACGCTGGATTACTATGTAATATCAATCCTCCTATATGGCAATGAATGCTGGGCAATCTCCTCGTAAATGAAAAATAAAATTGAGGCAACAGAAATACGGCCCTACAGAAGGATACTGAGAATATCATGGACTATACATGGGATCAACGACGAGAAGAGAAAATAGAAAGGTTTTACAGCAATATCAGGAAAACATCGGTTCCAGTACGATCAGCGAAGTTAAGCAATGTTGAGCTTGGTCAGTAACTCGATGAGTGACCGTTTGACAATATCAGGTGCTGTAAGGTTGGATGTGCTCGTTGTGTAATGGATGACGAGTCAGAATTGTTAATCAGAGAGCCGGGTTCGTTATATTCAATGATACGCAAATACCATTGGGAAAAGTATGAATTCGCTTCTTGTTCTCCCAGCTTCTTGTTAATTAGTAAGACATATATCACTAAATGATTATTATCTCCAAAAATTTTCTCACAATCTAAAAATATTATCTGTCTTTAAAACGTATTTAAAAAACTACCATTCATCCGCGCATTGAATATTGCTGCAGTATCTGCTCTAGTTCTTCTGCTATATATGTCAAGATTATGGACAAAATCCAAATAATAATCTGCTATGTAATCGGTCCTGAATTGGCATCTTGACTTCAGTCACATTGCCACCGCCTTGATGTGGATTCCCTGCGCCTTTTTTGTAAATATTTTCATGGGAAATTTCTGAAGAGAATTCCTTTTTGCAGCCTCGGCTTTATGAATTGAAGCGTAGCACTAGATTGGCAGCTAGGTCTCATCGTTTTATTTTTTTAATTTGATAGATGTAAACGTAAGTTCTATTCTAATAGCTTTCGCACACTTCTAGCCTGTGAATTACTATATCTGGTTGCTTGCTTATTTTCCACGTACAATCTTTAAAGTATTAAATTCAAAGTATTAAATGCAACGTCAATCTCAATCTTCCACGTTCCGGAAACATCTTCTTTTATTGTCATTTCTCTTCACTATTTCCTTGTTGTCTTTCACTCCCAATAACACTTTGCATCTCTATTGACAATATCACCTTTCTTGAGATGAAATTACTAAAAGAATAAGTAATAGTAGTAATGATATTAATAATAATTAATGTCCAGAAGTTACACCAGAGATTTCATAGTTTATCTTCATTGATAGAAGCTGTCACACACACACACACACACACACATATATATATATATATATATATATATATATATATATAAACCACAGAGGAGCGTTTCCGTTAGCAAGGTCGATTTTACTGCTTTTTAAACTACAATTCTCCATGATTTTCTTTCGGACATTAATATCTGAGAAAATCACGTAGAATTCTAGTTTAAAAACAGTAAAATGGACCTTGCTAACCGAAATGCTCATCTGTCGCTCAATCGGCAAAAGCACATCAGGCTATATGACGGTTCATATATATATATATATATATATATATATATATATGTGTGTGTGTGTGTGTGTGTGTATATATATATATATATATATATATATATATGTATATATGTATTTAGGCAGCAATCTTTCTTTCATGGACATTTCATTGAAAACGACAGACAAGGTACTTTTATTTAGTTTTTTATAAAAAGTTCTCAATTGAAAACGACAGACAATTGTATCAAAAACTAAATAAAATTACCTTGTCTGTCGTTTTCAATGAAATGTGCATATATATATATATATATATATATATACAGTAACGTATACACAACACAACCAAACATAATAAAACGCAAACTAACATAAATAGATTCAATTTTTAAAAAATAAATCACTTTGTCTGAGGATCGCAAAAGCGTGAAATAAACTCATATCCATACAACGAAATATATATATATATATATATATATATATATATATATATATATATATATGTGTGTGTGTGTGTGTGTGTGTTTGTATTTTCTGTTTATAAATTATTTTTTTTTAGATATAACTTAAGTAAATGATCTGTTTTTAATTAAACATTATTAATTACATTTACCGACACGAATGTTCGAGAACCTTAACAGAAAATATACATTTTCCAACAGGAATCGAACCTGTATTTCGAAAAGGAAACCGTCATTTGATCTTATGAGCTATGCCATTTAGCTACAGAGAAGCGTCCGGTTAAGTACAAATTTCGTGAGCAGAAATGATCGATCGCGAAAAATCGTCGAATTTTGTGCGTTTGACGCGCTTGGGTTACCCACTTTAAACTAACAGATCTTGTTCCCCATCCTGTCACCTGGGTGAGGGGAGAGTATAGTATCAATTCTCCTACTCTATAATGGTAATATCCTATAAGAATTAACCGAGTAGACAGTGCTACTCGAATTACCTTTTCTTTCATTCCCTGGCCATCGGGTTGGGATCATTTGTAGTAGAGTAGTATCAGTTGTTACCTTATAAGGAAACATCTGACATTCAATGACCGATTCGCTAGTGCTACTTTCGTTTTTGAAATTCATAACATCTTTCTCTTGAAAGGATGTTCCAGGAAGATGTCATAGGTTCCCAAGTAGGCATCTATGCGGGCGACTCTACTATTTACTCCTGCCTCAAAAACAAATCTAGTGTGCCTCACATAAGTAACCTTGCTGTTTGTCTCGAAAAGGACCTTCAATCGGCTGTGGACTGGGGCAGGAATTGAAAAAAAACAAAACTTTAATGCCTCCTAAACAAAACTGCTCTCTATTACTCACCACAGAGAACAAGCCCTGCCTCCCATTAAAATGTCTGACGCTCAACTCCTCTTTGCGACAGCACCTCTTTGCGACTGTTCGGTCTCACATTGTCTGCTGACCTGAGATAGAACAAATACATTGACCTCAATAGCTTCGTCCACTGCAAGGAAAGTTGGCTCCCTGTGCCTCGCCAGGAAATTTTTCTCGCCGGAGTCGATCCTTCAAATCTACAAATCAAGCATTCGCCCTTGCACGGAGTATTGCTGCCATATATGGTCTGGAGCCCCTTCTGTTTGTCTCAAGGTTCTTGATAAAATCCAGAGACGGATATGCAATGTAATTGGAACTGATCTGGCATCTCGTCTGCTGTCGCTCTCTCATAGACGTGCCGTCGCCTCCTTCTGACTTGTTTTTACAAATACTTTCACGGTAACTCCTCCGTTGAGCTGCTTTCGCTGGTTCCCAGACTTCATGAATTTAAGCGTTCGACTAGGATGTCATCTCACTCTCACCCTTTAACCGTCGAAACTTTTAAATGTAGCCGTCTCTTCTACTCCAATAGCTTCATGTCTCGCACTTCTCGACTGTGGAACTCCCTTGCATTTTCTTGTTTCCCTGATAGCTATAATCTCCAACTATTCAAATGTAATGTCAATCGACGTCTCCATATGCCTTGATCTATGCCCTATCCTTCTCTTGTAAACCCTTGCGTGCTAGTGGCTTCCCGCCTTGCTTGGGGTGAAATGCTTAAAAAATAGATATCTGAAGTCCACTAATTTTTATCGCTCTTTCTAGTACTGATAGTGACTTCCTCCTTAACCTTTTTAGATATTGTGGGAAAAGGGTTTGGATGAATTACATTGCTCCGCCAGTTCTAATCTTCACGGCTAGGACCCGCCCTACCATTCAAATTGTAACAAACCACCCGCATCACTCCGTGTTTTATTGGTGAGAAGTAAGTTTCCCTTGTACAGGTTCTTACCGCGAACCACTGCTCTGTGGAACAAGCTCCCAAGTGGATCTTTCCCCGATCACTTAATCTTAACCTAGGGTTAACTGTTATCTTCATCTGTCCCCATAAAATACCTCTTAATGTAACCTTCTACCTATAGTGACCCCCCGGGCTTTCTACAGTGTGAAACTTACTGTAAAAAGAAAGAAGGTAAACGTATGTGTCATTATTTTCTCTTTGAGTACTAAATGCTATGAATTTTGGATATTGCTGCTATTGAAAGTCCTCAAGATATGCGATTTGTGTTATGGAAACCCTCTCGGGATTTATTGGCGGCCACAATCCTAACAACATAAGATACGAAGATGACACATTACTGATGGCAGACATGGAACAGAAATTACAAAATCTTCTACAGAAGGTATCGACGGAGAGTGAGAAGAAAGGACTCAGCATAAACTACAAGAAGACAGAATACATGTTCATCAGTAAGAGGATGAGCCCGAAATGCGATCTGAAGGTAGGGAACACTAGAATCAAACAGACGCGGAAGTTTAAGTATCTGGGAAGCGTCTTGACAAAGGACGGTAAGTCCGACACTGGTATCCGTAGTCATATTGGGATGGCCAAGGACACATTCAAAAACTGGGCAGAATACTGCGAGACAGGAAGTTTCCTTTGGTAACAAAAGAAAAGGATACCGAACTGTTACGTGACATCTGTCCTTCTTTACGGCAGCGAATGTTGGGCGATTTTCTCAAAGATGAAGAAGAGACTCGAGGCGATGGAGATGTAGTTCTACAGAAGGATGCTAAGGATATCATGGACCGAGCGTGTGAGCAACGATGAGGTTTCAGAGAGTTTACAAAGAGGAGGCTTATACTTAATATCAGAAAGAGGCAGCTGAAGTTTCTGGGACACATAATGAGGAAGGAGGGCCTGGAGAATCTGATACTGATGGGTTGAATAGAGGGAAAGAGAGACAAGGGGACTTAAGCAAGTGGATGACAGAACGTTGTCTGCCGGAGGTAGCAGAGGGAAGGAACTTGTTTGGAGCTGCAACGGATAGAGGGAAGTGGAGAGCCATGATCGCCTACATCCTGAAAGGACATGGCACATAAAAAGAAAGTTATTTGGTAGAGTTATTTGTTTGTGATTATGTAGCGCCAGTCCATGGGGTTCAAAGGAGTATAGGCTTCACTAAAACCGTCAAGATTTATTCTGTCAGTCATTTTTAATAATGGGGGTTACGGATGTGCCAAGTGTAGTTAGACTGCTGGGATCGGAAAAAAAAACAAAAAACAAAAAGCAACCAAAAAAAAAAAAAACAACAACAAATGAACAGAAAATCATTGATGGCGATTATCCAAAAAATGACATTACTAGAAGGGAATACATTAGTCGGGATAATAATCGACCGATGAAGAGATTTGCTCTTCTCCAGTTTGAGCCAAAATTCTTTGAGTGGAATGGAAAGACAAATAGTTCAGAAGCAACAAGAATGATGAATAATGTTAAACCGATAAAAAATCGACGGGGTAAAGAGAGAAAATAGTGAAAGAACGTTTTCAAAGAACAGAAAAATATTTCTCGGCAAAATAAGAGGATTTTCAAGATGATAAATTTGAAGAGAAATGCTTTGATATTCTCATGTTGCATTTGTAAAAGAACACGCAAAAATCATTGTACTTGTCGTTTTTTATATGCATTTAAATTGTAATTAAAAATCATGCAATGATTAGAATAATATAAACATCCTATATATCTATCTTCGTTCATCCATTATCTATCTATCTATCTATCTATCTATCTATCTTAGCATCTTCACATCTATCTATCTATCTATCTATCTATCTATCTATCTCTCTATCTATCTATCTATCTATCTATATATCTTAGCATCTTCACATCTATCTATCTATCTATCTATCTCAGATAGAGAGAGATATGGACAGAGATAAACAGATGATTATCTATCTGCTTATCTCTGTTTGTCCATATCTCTCTCTACCTCAGTTATTCTCTCTCTCTCTCTCTCTCTGTATATATATATATATATATATATATATATATATATATATATATATATATATAAAAGTGGACATAGAAGTCAACACAGAGTCGTTTGTTTATTTATTTGGGTCAAATAAATAAACAAACGACTTCCGGTAAAATAAACCCCATAATAGAATACCCACAATGCACCACTAACCCGTATATATATAAATAGCCGAGAAAAATAACAGCATATGTGGCCTGACGATTGCATATAGCATGAACCAGACTGTCGCCTCTAAGTGTTGACTTCTATGTTCACTTTTATATTTACACACGCTCTATCTCTGATATTGAGCACTTTATTCCATAAATATAGCACACCTTAAGACTATATTTCTTTATATATATATATATATATATATATATATATATATATATATATTCTTGACGACATTCGTTACTATCTATCTATCTATGTCAGTTCAAAACTCTCTCTATCTCAGTCTGTTTCTATCTCTTTCTTTCTTTCTTTCTTTCTTTCTTTCTTTCTTTCTTTCTGTCTCTCTCTCTCTCTATCTATCTATCTATCTATATATATATATCCTGACAACTTTCATTACTATCTATCTCTCTTTACCTCAATCTATTTCTCTCTCTCTCCATATATATATATATATGACGATATTCCCTACTATCTATCTATCTATCTATCTATCTATCTATCTTCTTGTAAAAAACTGAAATGTCAGACGTCTATGGTTCTATTCTTTCAAGTAGTGTTGACTTTCCTTCCTTAAAAATCAGAATTAGGACTCGTGACATTTATTTAGATTCCAGCACTGATTATTATTATTATTATTATTATTATTATTATTATTATTATTTAGCTACTTCACTTGCCGTGACGCAAACCGTTTCGCATTGAACAGATTCGTTGTATGCATCTTACTAACGGTTCTCACAATATAATAACTTCTGCCTCTTTGGCGGACGGAATTAAAGACATTCACATTCAATCTAACTTTATGGTCAATTTAGTGCTTTTACACAAAGGTCTATCGGTAGTTTCGGTTAAATTTTAGTTTGATTTTTCTCTTGAAGATGATACCTGCTACCTGAGAGACAATTTTACATTGAAGAGGACATTATATGACCATATAACATGCCTCGAATTAGAAGCTGTCA
>OZ010590.1:44020965-44028465 GCA_963932145.1 Acanthosepion lycidas | reverse complement strand
GTGGTTTATACTGCAACTATACTGAGCAGATCTTAGTTACAGTTTCTGGGAGAGAACGTCTTATCTAAAATGATCAACAATCTGTACAACGCCAACACATTCAAAGCCTCGGTCACTTTACAAAAAAACATATGGTCTTCTAGCAGTACCCCATTGACACAAGGTAGCACTATCCCCTCAAGATTCTTATGTAGGTTTCCGAATTGAGTTTGCGGCCCTAACCAACAAATTCGAGAATTCTTTTCTTAGAATGATCAGAGCAGCCGTAACTTTGTAATCACAATTAGACTCATCGAACTCTTACCGAATCCTCAGCACTATCACTCAGATTGACACTAAAACATTCTGAAATATTCAAGCCGAACAATATGCCCTTTCCAAATTTGTGGTGGGGTGAATTGCGTTCTTAGGGCTCTTTTTCTCACAGAAGGTGACCAATTGACTCTACAAAACTACGCACTTGACAAAACCAATTCTGGTGTTAGTAAGTGCTATAAGTTATGAAATAGCTATCACACGACCATAGGGTGATATCGACTTTCTGCCTATTACATATTCGCAATTTAAAGCAACAATGTGGCAGCGAATTGCTAATGTATATACGCTTTTAGGAAGGAAAATCATATTACACCCTGCAGTTCTGTATGTCCCGTCCTTCTGGTGGCAATTATCGTTGCTGTGACGTCACAGTCGGTTGCACAGAAAATTAAGGCTGTTGCAAGAAGCTATCTTATCCCTACTGTTGTACTGTATGCAGAGTTAAAACAGTGTTTTAATTCTGGTTGACTTATGCTAATCAATACCTTGCTTTTCGGAGATATGCATGTATATAAGTTTGCTCACGTTTGCTTGCCTGCTTTTAGGCAAACGTTTCAAATGTAAGACTTTGAAAAACTACGTATTCAGCACTCAGTTTAAAGCAGTTTTTCAAATTTTAATCACTCTTATATATATATATATATATATATATATATATATATATATATATATATATATATATACATATATATATATATATATATATATATATATGTATATGCACACACATAAATATATATGAAAACACATACCCGCAGATATATATTTGAATATATTTATACGTGTTATATATATATATATATATATATATATAAACAAAGACATACGTGTGTTAATATATATGTCACATGTATATACATATATATACCTTCATACGTATGTGTATATCTGCGTTGTCCCATATATATATATATGTATATATATGACAACGCACACTTATATATATTAATATATATAAATATATATATCCGAATATGTATACTCATATAAATTCATATATATATATATATATATATATATATATATATATATATATATATATATATATATATATGACAACGCACACTTGCACACACATATAATATACATATATGAATATACATATGCGAATATGGGATTGTAAATTTTAATTATTGGCTTTCAAATTTCGCGATTTATTTATCGCTCGTCTCTCTTATGTTGTATATCTTTGTTTGTTTTATTGATTTTGCCGCGTTATTAAATTCTTTCCTTTGTGGAAATAAGCATGCACCGCAACATCCCACAGATCAAAATGAAAAAAAAAAAAAAACAAAACAAAAAGAAAACAAAAAACAAAAAACACGCAATTGTAACTTTTAAAAAATCTTTGGTTATTCATTCTTAATTTGAAATACGACTGTGAGATGAAACTTCAGATAAACCTCCTTTTTTTCTTCTCTCTCTCTATCTCTCTCTATCATATCTTTCTTCAGTGTGTCAGCAATCATGGCTCTTCACAGCTTCCTCATCTTTTTTTTTGTTCTCAGTAATACTTAATCCTTTAAGATTTCAAATTGTATTTGTTTTGTTTCTTCCTCATTGTATATATTCACAATTACATTTTTTCGGAAACGGTGTCCACATTTTAGAAAAAAAACGCTTGAGTGCGTGAGCAATTTCAAAATAATTTATTTAATATTTAAATCATCATTATCATCATTATCATCATCATCATCTTCATCATCGTCAAAATAACTTCCCTGGCCGGGTGTTGTGAAAGGGTCGCTGCTCAAATGAGTACCAGGCCACTCTCCCTCCACACTTGTGTGCTGAAATGCCAGAGACGTATTTACATATGCGCCGCGTGTTTAGGGGCATGGAGAACCAGAAGGTGTGCAGCCTCTTACAACTTGGACTCCTCATGGCCGTCTATCTCATTGCAGGAACCCTACACACTGATTGTTGACTTCAGTCTGAGAAGATGTCCACCCATTATTGCGATAACTGTACTGGCTGCATACATATCAATAGGACCCTGTCTATTCCATTGTACTAGATGGCTACAAGATGGTTCAGTCGCCTCGTGATAGACTTTCTTTTAAACCTTGTTGGCTGTCTAGCGACTCTCTTCCCCATATTATTAGGTTGGTGCAAAAATAATGTCGTTTTCTCACATAGTAACATATGAGAGAAAACGACATTATTTTTGCACCGACCTAAAAAAACCTGGTGAGGGAACCGGTTAAGTCTCAAATCACCCGACTATACAGCAGGGCATACTGGGGTACTGTTGGGGATCCTGGATGAAATCCGGTACCAATAAATAACAAACGCCAGGAATTAATATATGAAAATAATGTATTAACGTAATAATACAAACTGGTAAAGCAGGTTAGTAGTTCCAGGAATACGTGTTAGTAGCAAAATATATATATATATATATATATATATATATATACAGTCTTTGGTATTGAAGTATCGCTGTATGACTTCTTACTGAGTCTACGTGCTCGCTCACTGTGACTCCTACAACGCTGTTACCTCACCCTCACTCTTCCGGTTACCTACAACCTTTTACTCTGTCACTCTGGACTCGACTCCTCGGTCTTGCCCCCCTCTCTCTTACTCTCGTCTCGCTCTTGCAGTAGTATATGTATATACTGGGTGAGTTCATTTATATAAAAAAGGGATGGACCCTCAACAGTTACCTTATAACAGGATCACTTGAAGTGTGCCCCGGTATAATTACAAGCAAGACAGCATAGTACGGAAATGAAAAGAAAACCTATTTATGTGATTATCTACAGTGGGTGGGTGTATTTGGTTGAATGGGTGACGGCGCTACGTATTTCGGTAGAAAATGAGCTGTTTCACCCGGAGACTCTCTTTACGGAGGGGAAAAGGGACACGTTTTGTCATTACGACATCCTGGGTTTTTAATAGAGGAAGCAGAAGGAGGGTCTATGTATAATGCTTTACACAATCAGGTGCGCCAGATACCGTGGAATAATTCCACAAGCCAACCCACAATATTACGCGGCCTTTCTTACTTTCCATGCGGCTTGTGAGTGTTACATTACTTATGCGTGATTAGGGGTTCTAATATGGTCGACTATCTCTTAGATATCTATTTTTTTCTTGAAATCATTTTTTTTTTAAATTTAAAGTTGATCTTCTTTTTTTTAATATGAATAAAGAAAAGCTTTAAAAGTCGGTCTTACTTTTAAAAACGGGAAAGGTAATATTAGGTTGGTGCAAAAATAATGACGTAATAATGTCGTTTTTTGACGTTAAAAATACGTCAAAAAACGACATTATTACGTCGTTATTTTTGCACCAACCTAATAAAAATGTTTCGTGCAGGTATTCAGTCGGGTATCTTCATAAGTGGTGTTATTACGACACATATTTCGATAGATTATTCGCCAGTATTTCTCAATTGTCCAGGGTGGTCCGAAAGTCATATCACTACTGCATAATATAATTTTCTGTTTCACCGCTCTGTAGGGATATTATCAAGGAGAGAGTTTCACATGAACGAGACCAGAATGCCCATCAGCTGAAGGACCTCTTTCAGAAAGGCTTTGCAACAATCAACAAAGCACACGTTCTTAAAATATATAGGACATGGCGCCGCGTCATTTTCTGACACGAAAATGATGGTGGTCATACAGACTTTCTCGGTGTGTAACAGCGTCAATGAAAGTGAATAACTTGAATTCAGTACATGTGCTTTATTTTATAGTATTACCTGTTCTTCTATTGTTCCCGTAACCTTTTGGTAGCGGGTGACAAGCCTTTCGGAACACCCTGTAGTATGTATCTAGGTATCTTTAACTTTTTACTTTGACCTTTAGAATGGGAACCTATATATTTCAAAACCTCAGTAACAAAGCCTCTAAACAGTAACGACCGAATATAGTAATACATCCAACAAGAATGAAGATATTCATCCAATAATCGGTCTAATTATAAAAAGACATAATCACAAAATTTCAAACAGTAATTATTGCATGTATGAAACTCGGTAAATTGAAAGTCGATTTCGTTATAAATATATTTATGAATAATTGGCAATCTCTTATCTGTATGTATCTGTGGCTGTAAATGAACGGCGAACTTCATGTGCAAGCAATAATTAAAGGGAAATAGGATCCTGAAAATATTGCATTTCTAACAGCTGACACCTGTCACTTGCACATTGTTTTCATTGATATTTTTTAGTATTATTTTGTTATTTTATTGCCTTATCGATTGATCACTGTGCGAAATGGACTGACTTTGTCACAATTCTCCTTATTGCACTATTTACATTATTCGGATTGTTACAACTCATCTCCGTTGTTATATTCATAATATTTCGGCCGTTGTACGCTCCTGCCTTCTTCAGGTGATTAGAAATTCCTCGAGGACACATGGTCCAGTGGATAAATGCGTTGATTACATTCAGTGACTAGTCCCCAAAAGTTGTGAGTTCAATACCAGGCTACAGCAGTGGTGAACCAAAAACTTGGAGAGATTGTGTTTAACACAATCTCTGCAAGGGAAATAGAAGTGACATCTGGAAGAGGCACAGCACGTGGAACTAGAACAATCTACTCCGGTGGACGAAATAAAGTGTTCGCTTCGTACTTCCAATCACCTGGAGAAGGCTGGAGCGTACAACGGCCAAAATGTTGTGAATATGACAATGAAGATGAGGATAATAGTTTAAGCAATCCCAATACTTCATTTCAGAGATATAGAGGTATTCTTATTATTACTCGTATCTATTTAACTAGATATACGTGTGTTGCATAATCGCTTGCATATTCTCTAAAAAAAAAACCCAAAAAACAGGCTGATCTAGCATAATTTGCTCAATGGTACAATGTCTTCTAGAAAAACGTCATTGTGCTTCTTTACAGAAATTATACTACATATCTATATGTCTACCATTCATCCATGCTTAAAATATTGATAGCAAGCTACTGCTATTCATTCAGAGCTCCTTCATAAAAAAAAAGAATCAGCATTATTATCGACCCTGATCTGGCATCTCGACTTTAGTCATTTACCCGCCGTTGTAAGTTTGCCTCTCTGTGTCTTTTCTCTAAATACTTTCATGGTAATTGTTGAGGTGAGCTCTTCGCTTTGGTACCTAGACTTTTTTAGTTTAAGCTCAGCACGAGACTGGCAACGAGCTCTTGTCAATTTATAGTTGAGTTGGATAGATGTAGCCGTAAGTTCTGTGTAAACAATTTCTTTCCTCTCACTTCTCGCCTATGGAACATTCTTTCTGGTTCCATGTTTTCCAGTGAACTTTAATCTGAACAAATTTGAATGCAATGTCAATCGCTATCTACTGTCCTGCTGATTACTCTTTTTTCTTTCAGCTCATTAATGTTTTTGTTCCTAATTCTTCCACGCCCTGTAGCCCCTTGCATTTTAGTGTATATACTGCCTTGCTTGGGGTCATACTGATTAAAAAAAAATGTCACCGGACAACGGTAATACCAAAGGGAGTTAATGTGGAAATTTGTTGGTTGATTTTGTTTGACGGCATATCATCACCTATATGGGTTATTTAATGCAGAAATCTAAATATCTTGAACACAGTTTTATGGATTCAACTATAGATAAAATGTATTGTTAATGATTTTCCTGTAAATATATATTGTTAGTAATTCTGCTTTAAAACCTATTGTTGTAATTTTGCTACAAATAAATATCGTTAGCAATATATTCATAAAAAATCTATTGCTGATATTTGTACTATAAAAATGAATTTTTATACTTTCGTAGTGTTCTGTTTTTATTCGGGGGTGGGGGTCACTCTTTGCCGATAGTTTGGACTCAAACAGGTGCTACCACCCCGACTCAGGGTTGATCTGGGAACAACAGCAGTTATGAAGCCTTGCTGCCGGGTGTGTTTTTTTCACACCCAGGACTATTATGGAGAGAAAAGACGCGATCGAGATACAGAAAGGAAAACATCGAAAGATAGACATCACAAAAAAAATAAAAGAAGCTTTTGTTCTTATATACTACGTCTCTCTATAAGATCCACGAGAGTCATTGTTAAGCCCACGGACATTTTGATGGCTACATAGTATATCCTTCGCCAGGGCTACGTATGTTTATAACACGCATGCCCCGGTCGATCATGGCTCACCCTTGGTTAACCCTACGCTGGCCAGTACAGTAGTCGGTCAAATGGCAGTTGATCGCTGGTCGTTTCGATCCGCAATGTATCTGTACATGTTGTGTTTGTTCTTTGATCTCAGAGCAGTGAAGATCGAATGTCGTCGGCATTTTGGAGCGCTTCAAACCAGGGTGAAGCCCTATTATGAAAGAAGTAAAATCTTTTCGCAGACGAAATAAAAACAGAAGATTCATCAGGTTAGTTTTAAATTGGTTTATATACTTCTTGGTACAAAAATCAACCTTTCCGTCTTTAAATTTCCATAGTGACACTTTGCTATTCTAAATCATGGAATGGCTTCAAAGACTCGAAATCTCCCGGCTACATGTCACGTGGGGTTTTGGTAACAGCTCGTCCGCCTCTTGCGTTTCTCTCTTACCCACTGATAACATTAGTTGAGTCAGTAAGGCGATCTGCTTATATTGAGTCCAGCCCAAGACTGGTGTGGATTCGACTAGTCTGGGGTTTTTGGTAATTCCCTAATTTTCGGATTTACTTGCAGGTATTGCCTCGCCTTTATAACTCATACTTTCTCTTATTTATTCCTCGCACCATTACTTTCAAATGGAGTCAAATTTTCCTCTTTTTTTTTCCATCTGAGACCATCCCCAGGGGGAGGTTTTAACTCTCTTTTTGAGAATTTTAATTTAAACCGAGTGGGCGAAGATGTTGTGTCTTATTTTAATCGCTGATTTTCCACAACAGATATTTTTCCCAGCCTTTTGTCGAGTTTGTTCTAGTGCACCTTAACGAGTCATCACGGCCAAACAACCCTCGGGTTATCATGCAAACGAACCTTACAGGTTAGTTTTCATATCAATTTCCTTCGAGTTATTTATATTTCCACAGTTATATTTCAGACGGCCCTTTGGCCTGGCTTAACAATCGTAACTTCCATTGTTGTTGACAGCCATAGAACAAATATTATTTCCCAATTCTGTTTTTACTTCCCACATTTAACAAATAATGGGGATTATATCGTAGCAAATTCAGGTCACATTTTTATATTAAATCCTTTAATTCTATCAGTGTCACAC
>OZ010590.1:44010965-44015965 GCA_963932145.1 Acanthosepion lycidas | reverse complement strand
TATATATATATATATATATATATATATATATATATATTATAATAATATTTTTTGTTTAAAAATATGATTCCTTCGCTACATAAGAGTTCTCATGTTTCAAAAACGAGAGCCGAAATCATCCAAATAATTAATAAAATTAAGTTGGATTGCACAAGGATACATATATATATATATATATATATATGTATATATATATATATATATATATATATATATATATATATATATATATATATATATATGTAGGTTTGTGTGCGTGTGTGTGTGTGTGTGTGTGTGTGTGTGGACTCTCCCGTCGTCTGAGGGTCAAGCAGCTCATTTCCTAGGAATCGACAGCCAGAGACCAGGTGCAGTACGTGCCACAAGGTCCCCAAACGATGCTTTCAAATTAGAGTTGTACTTCTCCTACACCAGTTGCTATCCAAGGCTATAGAACCGAGTTTTTCCTGCTATTTACCCATAACTGGAGGGAGAAGAAGAGGATTCACATCTTTCCCAAGGCTATTAGCACGTAAGTGAACGAAAATTGATTCGGCTGGAATTCGACCTCGGCTCTGCCATTCCTCTATCCGAGCCGCTATCCACTACTCTCTCTCTCTCTCTCTCTCTCTCTCTCTCTCTCTCTCTATATATATATATATATATATATATATATATATATATATATATATATATATGCGTGTGTGTGTGCGTGCCCGTGTCTGTGAATAAAAAGAGACCGCAAGAAAAACTATACTTAGCTGACGCATTTCATCTTCTGAAGTAATATCATGGCAACGTAAGGTTTATTATGCTGCATATGTTTGTATAAACAGAAGCGACGATATCATTGGTTTAGCAAGGCTTATAAATCTGAATACACTCATGAATTTTTATCAGGTGTTTGGAAGCTCAGTCAAAGCATGTAGGGGACACAAAATGTTCTAATCCAAAGTATTGTAAGATGTCAAGTGAACGAGTGATATTCAAGTTTTTTTTTTGTTTAATGAATATTGTTTGGACTTTGATTACATTCTTATGGCATAAGATGGACGTTTGTACTGTACATCTTCTAAGCCTGAAGTGATGGATTTAAACGTTTTCTTTTTGATTTTTCAACATATTTCTTGTTGTGTATGTTGGCTTGGGAAAGTAAGAATTCTTTAAGAAGAGGTAAGTTTTTTTGGGGTGGGGGACCGCGACGGAGATTGGTATTTTAATACAATTAGATGGCGGCACTCTCGAGAATTTTCCTTCTAAAATACTTTCTCTTTTGATGAGGTCCACTTTGTGTTCATAGATATTTTTTTAAACTTCTGCATGTTTCACCAATGTAATATGAGTAACAGCTTTGGCAATTTATTTGAAATATTCCTGCTTCTGAACTACTATTATTATGAGTGTTTTTAATTCGTATTATATCCATAATGCATTTGGAAGGGGTTGTGACTATTTAGATGTTTTCCAGATGGGATAAGTTGTTCTGGATAGAGAATTTTATGAACTTGGTAGGTAGAGTTATGTATCTGTTTTTATTTATTGTGGATAGTGTCTTTATTTTTGTTGCGCTTATATATTTTTGTGCCTTTCTCATTGCGTTGTGGATGAAGTGATAAGGATACTGGAGGATATTGAATGTGTTTTCTTTGTGTGTTTTTCTTTGGGTAGCTGCAAATATTTAAGTATATTTTCCTTCTTATCTCTTTTTATTCATTTTGTCTCCTCTACAGTTACACTCCGTCCGAGAATATTTGCCTATATATATATATATATATATATATATATATATATATATATATATATATATATATGTATGTATGTGTGTGTGTGTGTGTGTGTGTGTGTGTGTAAAATTATATAGAAAATAGGAAAGAACTAGTTAGGCAAATAATCCAAATTTCATTAGTATTTTTGTTATTATTTAAAAGAAAACAGTGCTCGATACAAAAGTAGAGCCTAAATATAATTATTTATTTAAAAATATGATTCCATCGGTACATAAGAGTTCTCATGTTTCAAAACAAGATGCAAAAACTTCAATATAATTATTTAAATTAAACTGAATTTTCGCTTGAAGATTTAGCAGAGCTTGGTACTTTAATTCAAATTAATTCAAATGATTTTATTGAAGTTTTCGGCTCTTGTTTTGAAACATGAGAACCCTTATGTAGCGATGGAATCATATTTTTAAATAAATAATTATATATATATATATATACATATACACATGGATAGATAGATAGGTATGATAAAATATGTGTTTCAGTTTGCAAAAGATGGAAATGTCAAGCGAAAGGCATAAACGATTAATATTTATTTACGTTATAAAATTCTTCCTTCCATTAAAGTTAATAAAATTTCAGATTGATTTGCACATATAAATAACTTATGTCCATACACTGACGTACGAACGAAAAAAAAAAAGACGAACAACCTATAAATTCAACATGTAAAGAAAACAAGTGTAAACTGTGGTATATTTGCAAAACAATCAATGCCTCTGCTACACATTATTCACTGAAATCCTAACTGCGTATGTCAAGCAAATATCGAAGTAATATCGCGGATACACATCTATAAAAGCTGCCTGATTTATTAACCGTCACCTACATAAGTTGGCGGAGACAGAAAAATTCTCTTAGTTTGTTGCAATAACAATAAAAATATGCCACCTATAAGAAACATTTATAGGCAATCGGAAAATCATCGACTAAGGATGGATTTATGAGCTAGAATGTCAATTGGTTCGCTCAGGAAGATGGTTTCTTTGTAATGGGAAGCGCTGAAATGCCCTGGGAAATATGTTGAACACTGGTCGGTAAATCAGTTTCTGTTGATAAGTATGATTTGAAAGAAAACGATTACTTTCTCATACACGCCTCACAGTAACTATACTTTTGTCTGTTTCTATCCTGATAATATTTACAATCTAATCCTCAGTATTCAATAGACCCTTCTGTATATCTTTTTAACCTCCCTCGTTCTCTTACAACACATACACGCACAAATATATATATATATATATATATATATATATATATATATATATATATATATGTATGCAATTTTTATATATATTATTTATATATTATATATGCGCGGTACTTATTGGAAAGCGCTCAAGATCAGTGATAGAGCTAACATATTTAGTTGGATAGATGTGAGTTGGTGACCCTGGGTTTCACAATCTCTGCAATCGTCAGACAAAAAGATAAATTGTTGAAATTTTGGATTTATTTACTGACAGACACAGAGGGAGATATGAACAATCAATAGAGTGTTTCCAAAAAAAGCCATCTACAAAACCCTGTAGAAACGCTATCGTGGCAAATAACTAAGAGAATAACTGCTAGATCTCACCAGCAATATAAAACATGCGAAAAAAAAAAAAAAAAAAGGAAAATATTTCCACCCAACAAAAATATCCCACTTAATCTTTTATTTCTCATTCAGAAATGAGACAGACGTGTCCGAAAAATTTCGATTCCAACATCTTTCTCATCATGATTTCATTTGGTTAAAAGACCTAATAATACAAAAATATTATTAGTCTTATTATAAATATTATATATTTTAGTTGTGTTTTTATTTCTTAAAATTTATTTCATCTATCTATCTATCTATCTATCTATCTATCTATCTATCTATCTATATATATATATATATATATATATATATATATATATATATAAATATTTATTTATTTTGTTTAAAAATTATATTTTATGGATACTTATGTTCACGTAGAAGCTCTGCCTTTTAATTTAACGTTAGTTTTTATCCTACTGGCCTGAATATTCGTGAACATTTGTCAGAGAGTTATATATATATATATATATATATATATATATATATATATATATATATATATATATATATATATATATATATATATATATATATATAAAGAGAGAGAGATGTGGGTATATATCAGTCAGTTCATATCTAACTGTATATCATTCTCAGTCTGTTCCTATCTATATATCTATCTGTCTCACTCTTCTTATCTATCTATCTAAACACATACACACGCACACACACACACACACACACACATATATATATATATATATATATATGTATATATATATATGAAGATGAAATTCTATACAAATGCGTTTCGTCCTCCAATGGAATGTACCAAGACAAATGTAAAGATTATATTTTGCAAAGCGTATTTATAAACTGAAGTAAAAATGTCGTTAGTTTGTCAATTTTTTTCAATTTTTAGAAACATTCATAAAATATAGTGATAATCAAAATAAACTATGGATCATGCAATGTGATGTAATTTAATATCTAATGAAAAGTATGAGTAATTGTTTTATTATTACTGTTCACTTTTTAATAATGCAATAATTATTTATTTTACTTTAGTATGAGAAATTAATTTGAGTAATTTTATATTTGCAATAATAAATATTTTAAGTTTATTGTCTCTTTCCAGATACAGAGTTAAATACATTATTGTTGAGCAATAAGAATGTCTTTTGCTCTAAGTTGAAATGATGATATAATACAGATATCTCATTTCAGTGTGACGTCTTTAATCATTTCTAAGACGCAATGTTTCGAAGTTTAATCTAACAAGAGGGACCATCATTCCAAATTATAACTGAAGGTATCAATTAAAAAAGTCATAAAATTTTTGACACGTGAAAGAGGAGTTTCAGCTATGACAGTCCAAAGAGCAGTGAAAAAAGACATGAAAACGAAATCGTACGTGAAACCTATGAGACACATTTTTACTCCAGGAGAGAAAATTAGAAGATTAGAGAGGGCAAAGATCATCTTGAATAAGTTGAAAAAGTATCCTGGAATAATATATATATATATATATATATATATATATATATATATATATATATATTATATAATATGCTTTGTGTTTCCTGCGTAAAAAAATGTATATTAATTTACAAAGTCTATAACTTTAAAATTTTTACTGATTCCTTAAAGAAGCTATTTATTTATCAAATATAGAAATGATGTTTTATGCAAATATATATCTTGTCTAGTAT
>OZ010590.1:43978465-44005965 GCA_963932145.1 Acanthosepion lycidas | reverse complement strand
AGATATGGGATCGGATTTCCTACATTTTTCAACCGATTTCAACAAAACTTCATTTTTTTTTGGCAGGTAGTGTTTCTTATTGTCTTGCACACTTTTTTACTTTATTTTTACATTCAGAATGCTTTAAAAATTCCATTTACAAGAAAATTGTTTATAATAAAATTCTATTCAATCGATAGACTCATAACGATTGAAAACAATGTTTTTGTTTGATTTTGGGTTTGACCAATTCATAAAAAAAAACAACCCCCCCAAAAAAATCCCAATTAAGACATGCGTGTCCGTCAACCTTAAACAATAATCTTTGTCAATTTTATTTTTCAGTCTTTATGATGGTCGATACTTGATCTATCTCTTACTGTTACAACCCCGGGCAGCGCCGGCCTCTACTGCTAGTATTCTTTAAAAACAGGCCGATCTAGCATAATTTGCTCGATGTTACAATGGCTTCTAGAAAAACCTGATTGTGCTTCTCTACAGAATCTATCTTACATATCTATAGGTCTACCATTCGTCCATGCTTAGACTATTGCTGCCAAGCTCATACCATTTATGTAGTGCCCACTGATAAAATTCAAAGAAGAATAAGTATTGTTATTGCTTCTGACCTAAGCTAACGTATTTTCATTTTACCACATACTTTTTGAAGATTTTTTCTTTATTTCACTGATTTTTCGTCAAATGACTTGGCCTTTCCCCAGTGTGTACATATTGAGCAAATGCTGTGTAACACCCACTACAGTAGTGCTTATCGCTATTCAGCTGAACACTGTTGTCAATATCGGCATTTATTCAGGCCAAGCGACTTGGTTAGCTTCCTCTCCCCACTTGCTTGCTTGAACTTATTACATTTTCTGTAATTACTTTCCGTCAAACAAGCGCACTTAGCGAAGCGGGAAGCAGAACAGGGTCGGTTGGAATAAAACAGGACTGTACTATAAGACTTCGATAAATGCACTTGGAAACACACCATTTGCTGCAGATCATCGCGACGGATCGAAGTAAGAAATAACATAAAAAGAGAGATTGAAATACATACACGCAAGCCTACATCCATACATACCTCCCCATATATATATATATATATATATATATATATATATATATATATATATATATATATATATATATATATATATATATATGTAAAAGACAATAGGAAACTGTAATATTAGCCGATATATATATGTGTGTGCGTCGGGCTGAGAACTTTCGAGAACTTGATCGTCGTACACTCCCCCCCCCCACATATATATATATATATATATATATATATATATATATATATATATATGTATGGATGGATGGGCAAGAGTTACTGAGAGCTATAAAGGAACAAAATGAATAAAGGCAGTTGCCTTGAGAAAGTCCCTCAGAGTACGAAGCATGTCGGTTAAGATAGATTTGCCTTTCGTCTTTAATCATAGTAGGTTGGTGTAAAAATAATGACGTAATAATGTCGTTTTTTGACGTTAAAAATACGTCAAAAAACGATATTATTACGTCATTATTTTTGCACAAACCTAATATATAGGTATGTACGTATAGGCATGAAGATTGTATTTAAGCATGTCACTGCTGGGTGTTGACCTCAGTGTCTATTTTTATATTTACATACGCCCTATCGGCCGAAATGTAATGATGTAAAATGGAAATTATGAAAGCACACGTTGTAAAAACAAATGCTCGTTTCTGGGTTGCCAAAATTTCTTTTAAGAGACGAATTTGGCGGCATTTCAAAGAAGAATACAACTATTATGAATTGATTTTCCCCCCATTCCTAGCCGATGACGTGCAAGTAGCCTTAAATAGTGCTAATAGCGGAATTCAAAATTTAGTTTGATTTCAAAAGTAGTGCCCTCAAGGAATCCTAAATTTACAGAAAATATTGGAAAGGTCATAGCGCCCGAAAGATGGAATTAAAGAATAAAAATGTGAAAATACTCGTCTAAAAACTTGAAGAATAATGACAACCATTTATTTTAAAATATCAAAAAAATTTTTTTAAAATGATGAAAATTTATGTCAAAACGTCTAGATAAAATAAAAAGAAACCTCATTTATTCAAGGAATGAATGGCAAGAAATCTTTCGAAAATGAATCTTTTAAGCCAAGCAAATATAGATAAATAAATCGAGTGTGTAAAGGGACGTGCATGGTTCTTTATCTTCTATATGACCTGTCTCTTCAGAACTTTGCTGATTATAGCTCTCCACAATTTTAATAAATTTTGTTTATTTGTTATCTCTTCTAAACATTGTACCGCCATCTATTTAGTCAAATACGCTAGGTAGATTATGCGTTATTTTCCCCTGTCCTTGTTGTCTTCATTCAGTCCTGTGAATGTCAAATTTTCCAAGCTCCCTTTCAACACTCCTGGAAATTCGTCACTTCCTGATGTTAAGTATAAATGCCATTTCTGTTTCCATTTTCTATAAAACTTTGTCGTTGTTCACATGCTTGGTCCATGTTATTCTCAGCATTTTCTCTCTGTAGAACCACATTTCTGTTGCTTGAAGTGTCTTCTTCATTTGTGTGGAGATTATCCAGAATTTACTGCCATATAAGCAGGTAGTGATATTAAATTTAAACGGTTAACGATTCGAAATGTAAAATCGTCGAACTGAGTTCGAATTCCAAACGAGCAAGTTACGTTCACCTTCATACAAATAGGAAGGTTTTAAAACCATCTTTTCACCAACAACATCACAGACAGGGTTCTCTTTCCATAATTGTGGAGAATCAAAAAGGAATCGTGATAGCGATGGTCTCCTTTAGATTATCTTTCCTTTGATATACCAATGTCGATATGGTCAAATTGGCTGATAATCTAAAAAATGAATTACAATCCGATGTTAAATGGGGGCAAGGAACGGTTTGTTAATTTGAACAACTCCCAAACAAAACCGCTCGCTATTAATCATTTGAGAGAGGCCTTTCTGATTTCCGTCAGCATGGCTGATGCTAACCTCCTGGCAGCTGACTCTTTGCGCCTTCTCCGGCTAATGTTTTCTGTTGGCTTGAAGTGGAATGATTATATTAAATCAACTGCTTCGTCTGCTGCTAGGAAAGTTGCTTCACTGTATCGTGAAAGATATTTGTTCGCCAGAATCTATCTTACATATTTATAAGTCTGCCATTTGTATATGTTTACAATATTGCTGCCGCATATGGTCTGGTGCTCCTGCTATATATTTAGAGATTCTTAATAAAATCCAAAGAAGAATCTGCAATGTTACTTGTCCTGACCTGTCATATCGGCTCCAGTCACTTTTCCACTGCTGTGATTCAGCTTCCCTGTGCCTTTTCTATAAATACTTTCATGGTAATCGTTCTGATGTACTTTCCTGTATTTTTAAATGGTGTTATTTTTTATTCCCTCTGCCACAAACAGATTGTACATATGGGAACTAGTTATGTTTTAATAGAGACTTGAGGTATTATGGTGACAGTAGTAAGAAAGGTAAGTAAGAATGTGTTGCTTTGATGTAAGGAATAATGTAGCATGTTTGGGTCGGTAATCGTGGCTAGCTAAGTTTAAGATAACACACACACTGAAGGCCAGCCTTCCCCATACCATCCTTTTGGCTTTGTGCCACATTTTTGCATTATAAAATAAATAATACTTTCCTGTATGGTAACTAGAGTCTATGAATTTAAGCTCAGTACTAGATTGGCAACAAAGTCTCATATTTAAAGCTGAAATTGCTAGATGTAAACGTAAGTTCTATGGCGACAGTTTCTTTACTTGTGATTCTCGCTTGTCTAAATCTCTTCTGGCTTTTTGCTTTCCAGCCAATTTTGATTTTTAAAATATTTACTGCAATGCCAATCGTTATCTGCTATCTTCTTGATATCTCTTCTCTTTTTGGTCTTCATCCTCAATGTTTTTTTTTTCCTTTTCTTTATACTTTCACACGCAGTAACCCCTTGTGTCTTAGTGGCTTTATTACCTTGTATTATCCAAAAGCATAAATTATATTCCAGGATTATATTGCTTTTTTTAACCCTGTATTTTCAGGGTATGTCGTTTTCACCGCTTGTATTATCAACACCTTCTGTCTGTTGTTACTTACAGTAATGCTTCCTTTTTTACGACCTCGTTTCGTTCACTTTCATACAAATAGTAATTACGGTATTTGAGCAGGAAACAACACACAAATGCCGTCTCTCAGCATGAATTTGAAATAAGAACATCTGTTGAACATAAAATTATTATGCTATTTTTTTGCTTTTGATGATTTCATGATATATATCATATATATATTCTAGCAGTAGAGCCCGGCGTTGCCCGGGGATGTAACAGCAAGAGATAGATCAAGTATCGACCATCATAAAGACTGAAAAATAAAATTGACAAAGATTATTGTTTAAGGTTGACGGGCATGCATGTCTTAATTAGTTTTTTTTTTTTTACGAATTGATCAAACCCAAACTCAAAGAAAAACATTGTTTTCAATCGTTATGAGTCTACCGATTGAATAGAATTTTATTATAGACAATTGTCTTGTAACTGGAATTTTTAAAGTAAAAATAAAGGAAAAAGTGTGCAGGACAATAAGAAACACTACCTGCCAAAAAAGTTTTGTTGAAATCGGTTGAAAAATGTAGGAAATCCGATCCCATATATAAACACACACACACACACACACACACACACACACAAACAACCTGGGTTTTTATAAGTATAACTCGATATGAGTTGTCCCCCTTTCATTCTCGTGATGCCTCTTAATTGTGTTTTCAAATTGATTTCGTGCAAAAACAATTATGTTTTTTTCCAATTTTTGGCGCTGTTAGAACTACCCCAACCCCAAAGTAATTTTACGTAGTCCTGTGAAGTTTTGTTGAAATCGGTTAAAAAATGTAGGAAATCCGATCCAATATATAAACGTACACACACACACACACACACACACACACACACACACACACACACACACACACAATCTGCGTTTTATAATAAGTAAGATATATATATATATATATATATATATATATATTAAGAATTATGCCCCGAGCAAGGCGTGAAGCCACTAGGATGCAGGGGGTTTCAGAAGATTTTGGAGCGAGAGCAGATAGGAGTGATAGAAGAAAGGATGAGGAGAGGGATAGTCGATAGATCAAGGCAACTGGAGATGTCGATTGACATCACATTTGAATAGTTGGAGATTATAGCTTTGACGGAAACAGTAATTGCGAAGGGTGTTCCACAGGCTAGAGGTTCACGGTATGAAGCTATTGGAGTAGAAGAGACGGCTACATTTAAATGTTTCTACAGTATAAGGGTGAGAGCGGGATGCCAGCCTCGTAGGGCGCTTGAATTCATGAAGTCTGGGAACCAGTGAAAGCAGCTCATTGGAGCAATTACCATGAAAGTATTTGTAGAAAAGACAGAGAGAGGCGACGGCACGTCTGTGAGAGAGAAACTGTAGACGAGATGCCAGATCAGGGCCAATTATCTTTTAAATTTATTTAAATATGAGTTTATATGTTTTTATTGTTATTTTAGTGTTTTGCCGTTTCTAATATTTTTAATGGCCGACGTAAACTCGAATAAAACGACCGAGGATGAATGTTTTTTTTCTTTTAGGCATGTCTTATTAAATGAAATACACACATTTTGACTGCTTATTTTTAATCTAATCCGTTCATACTTACGAGTAAGATTCCGTGTATCGCAATTAAATGGTGTGATAAATGTGCTATAACTGTGAAAATGTATTTTTATTTTCCAAGTACTTTCGATCTTCTTACGAGATCATCTTCAAGGGTGCAAGAAGTAATACAAAACTGTGTATTGTTCAGGAGTGTGAGTAGCAGTACAAAACTGTGTTGCTATCTATTAATGTAATCTCTTTCTTTTTGATTTTTAAATGCAACGGCTATGTTTAGGTCATGCTTAGTTCATTAGAACTGGAAAAATTATCCTCTTTGGAATTTTGTTTTCCATCTCGTAATGTATATACACATCCATATATATATATATATATATATATATATATATATATATATATATATATATATATATATATATATCCGTCCTGGGTATGAGGATAAACTACATCCAGCAGCAAAGCCTCTGGTCAAGAGGTTTTGAGGTGCGTGGAACCATCTCTTAATTGCTAGTGTTCCCAGGTCCACTGTCACCCGGGGTGGTAACACCTGTTAGGGTCCCAGCTATAGGCAAATAGTTACACCCGAAACTTGTGACAAAACACCATTAATGTGTAAAAATATGTTTTAATACCAGAGATACATTTAAAAATTGTTACCAGCAATACTTTTTTGAAAAAGAGATATTACCAACGATGTTTTTAAAAAATAAATATTACTAGTAATACATTTTAAACAAAAAAACATTACCAGCAATACATCTTTGAAGGAAACATAATACCAGAAATAGATTTTTGACCAAAAATAAAGTATTACCAGCAATAAAATTTTTTGTCGGCATTAAATAACCCATTGAGGTTGATATACCGTAAAACAAACCAAACCAAACCAAACCAAACCATATATATATAGATATTTAGACGCTTGGAGTAGATTTTCCAGCTTTCACCAAAATCAGTAATAGGCTTGTCGTTTAACATAGATCTTAATCCTCAATTTGTGGCACGTAACAACGTAGTGTTGGAAGTAATCTATATTCTGATTCTTTAGGATTTTCAGCATTAAATTTGCATAAATACCAGAGACAGAGCCTAACGTACTTGTAAATAAAAACTTGTTTTATTTTCCGCAAATTTTATGCAGTTATTATTCGAAGAATCTGGAAAGAGAAACTGACGATTGTCCGACCTCAACAATGAAAACAGCAATACGAGCTTCAGTCAGATGAGTTTGTGTATGGAACTTACCTAAATACAACTGCTGTCTTTTAATAACGCACAGTTTGACCTTTAAGACAGCTGCTGCCAATTATTGATTCCATTGCAAAAATATTCACCCTTACTATCTTGCGTGTTATTATGAAATGCCAAAAATATTTTTCTTTCGACAAATTAAAATGGACTTGAAAGGTGTTAGTTTATGAATTTCAAAATAGTTTTTTTTTTTCATTTTTTCCGAGCGGTATTTCTTACAGCATCAAATAATTTTAAGATCGGGATGAAACCATATGAACAGGTTATTTTTTTTTAAATCTTTTTTATCTCCAGTGAGGGGGGGATCTTTTTATATGTTTAGTGAAAAGTGTTATTTCTCTAAGTTTCCTACATATCACTATCGTTTCAGTCGCTTCACGAAGATATTTGCTTCATCAATATCTATATATTATTTTGACTCATATCCGACTGTTTACGCCCACATGATGTTGAAATATTCTTGTCTGGTCACTGAAGTTAAGCAATCAGTTGATCAGTACCTAAATGAGTGGCCGCTTGGAGATACCAGCGGCTGTAATCGAGGCTGTGCGGATTGTGCAATGGATATTGACTTGGAATTGTTAATCGAAGAGCCGAGTTCCAATTCCAGTTGGGTTCGTTATATTCAGGTGTGAATCCTTCTTACCAAAAGATTTTCTTAGAATCTAAAAATATTTTCTGGCTTTAAATAATCTGCAATAATCTCTCATGGATTAAAATAAATGGTAATGTCGCTATAAATGCTTTATATATATATATATATATATATATATATATATATATATATATATATGCCATCATTAGATATGAATTTACGTGAGAGATTCATGGATGATTGAAGTTTAAAAGCAGCAAATTCAATATTTTTATAATAAACAGTATTAAAAACATTTACCAGCCTGAATGTTCGAGAAATTTTCATAGAAAATATGCGTCCTCCGACAGGAATCGAACCTGTATCCTATACGGAACCGTCATATAGTCTAACTTGCCTTAACCGATTGGACCACAGAGGAGCATTCGGCTTGTACGGTCGATATTACTGTTTTTAAACACGTTTCTCCACGATTTTCTCTTCTACATTCATATCTGCTCAATGCATATCCAAATGTAAACAAATGATGTCATACATTATGAAATAGACAATTATTAATAATTATTAATAATTAATAATTAATTAATAATATTTAATTAACTAATAATAATTAATGATTAATAATTATTAATAATTATCGGACTTTGTCCATTTCATAATGTATGAACATATATGATGAGTAGAACAACTGTCGACCAATACACGAGAACGGCTTGTTTTACAACATATTTAATTATTCAGTTATCATTTAATTTTGCTTGAATCTTCATTATTATTATTATTATTATTATTATTATTATTATTATTTTACTTTTTTGCCTATTAATTCTGACGATTTTGTATGCCTCAAATAATAAATTGAATGGTTCTTGGTGATATTCCCATCTTTTATGCTCGTTTCAGTAATTTATATCTTAAGCATGAATAATCTTTACCGAGTCGTTTCAAATTTATTTCCCGATTATTTATTCGCAATTTTCAGGATCGTTCTTGAATATTCAACGCACGAACGTTTGAGAGTTTTATACGGACAAGTAAACCGCTATTGAAGCAATTATGAAACACATATCGTCCGTGCGTGAGACATCGATAGAAACCTCAATAAACTTTAGAATATAAAACTCGTGTTATATATGCGAAACATTTTTATTATTATTAATATGTGCACTGTCCCTTCAGGACGTGAGCAGTAATAACTCTCCACAACTTCCTATCCTTATTTGATCTGATTAATTGCCTTACTATCCTTCACAGTCTAAGTTGTGCTAGCTATTTACAAACGATCGTTAGGTACGTTATTCGTTAAAGTTTAATCATTTCACCCGAACAAAGGCGATAAAGCCTCTCTTGTTTCCGGATAGCATCTGAGTGTTAGATCATGCTCACGTGACATACAAATTTGAAATGCCACTTTATTTTTCTAAGCGTAAGTGTCCGTTTTGTCCTATTTTCCTTAAAACGTCCACTTTGTTTACATGTTTCGTCCATAGTATTCTCATTATCCTTCTGTAGCACCACATCTCTGTTGCTTAACGACTCCTCTTGATTTATGAGAAAAATTTATTAGAATTCCCCGCTGGATTGATATTAGATGGCAGTTGAGCATACTTTTCCTTGTTTCTAATAAAACTTTCCTGTTTCTTAATACTTTGTTTTTCTTTTGGAAAACCACTTTCGCTATTTCAATGAACCTTCGGATTTCCGTTTCATGTTTGCCGTCAGCTTTTAAACACTTCCGAAATAGTTAAATTGTTCTAGTTGTTTGGAATTTGTCTACGATTCTATTAGGTTTGGTGCAAAAATAATGACGTGATAATGTCGTTTTTTGACGTTAAAAAATACGCCAAAAAACGACATTATTGCGTCATTATTTTTGCACCAACCTAATAGCTCGCATGGCGTGCTGTTCTTGCCAAAGTATCTCCCATTCTGATTTCTTACACGAGATAGACTTTTCTTCTCCCACTCGATCATTGCACTGTCTAAGAGTTACTGATTCTTTTCTTTTTTTTCATCAGGGCATCATTTGTATATCTTATGTTATTAGAATTTACGTTCAGCAATGATATATCCCGGTAGACCTCGCTGTAAAAGTAAAATGCATCCGGTGGAAGGATGTATACTCCAACTCCCAGAAAGAATGTTTATTTCTTTTTCTGATATATATATATATATATATATATATATATATATATATATATATATATATATATATATATATATATATGTATATTAATAAAAAGAAAGAACAGTAAGATATATAATCCGGTGTTCTTTTTATTTTTACAAAATTGTGCTCAATGTAAATTTACAGAGCATTAATATTATAAGTTAATAGACTTAAAATATGGTTTTTCGCTACACAGTTCCAACCAGGTTTCAAAAATGGAAGCTAAAAGCCCCTAATTTAATTTTGTACTTAAATTAAAGACATTACTTTCATTTCATCCTCAAGGAAAAAATTCGCTTGAGGATGAAATGAAAGTAATGTCTTTAATTTAAGTACAAAATTAATTTAAGTACAAAATTAAATTAGGTGCTTTAGCTTCCATTTTTGAAACATGGTTGGAACTGTGTAGCGAAAAACCATATTTTAAGTCTATTAACTTATAATATATATATATATATATATATATATATATATATATATGTATGAAAATTTCTCAGAGTTAACCTGTAGAAAAGACAATATTTCTAAATATAAATGACAGTAGGAAAACTGTAGTTATTGCTGACGCCATTCGTCTAATATGGACTTTATCAAAGCAAAAGACGAAATGAATGAAGTTAAGTCCTTTAATTAAATTCATTTCGTTTTTTGCTTTGATAAAGTCCACATTGAACGAAACGCGTCAGCAATAACTACAGTTTTCCTTTTGTCATTTATATATATATATATATATATATATATATATATATATATATATATATATATATATATATATGAAGAAATATAGTTTTAATGTGTGCTATATTTATGGGATAAAGTGCTCAATATCAGAGATAGATCGTATGTAAATATAAATATAAAAGCGAACATTGAAGTCAGCCCTCAGAGGCGACAGGCTGTTTAATGCTTGTTGATTTCCAAGGCAATCACCCCCCACCCCGACCATTCCCAGTGAAAGATGAAATTAATCTTGTGTTGAATTCAGTGAAGCTTAGTGAATATAAATATTGTTGTGAAAGGAAAAGCGAATGGAGTCTCTGCTATGTGCTAATAACTTGCCTAAAGCGTAGAATCAAGACATCTGTATATCACAAAGTGGCATTCAGTGGACATTATTTGAATTTTAATACCAGTCATTCAGACTGAAGAAAGAAAGCAGTCGCCTGTTGCTTACAAAAGCGAGGAAAATTTGTATATGGCGAGACAGACACGTAGCAAGCAGAGGTGACTAGCATAGAGGACACTTTCCAAAGATACAATGAGCCTGCAACTATAACGGATGAAACAATCGGTATCACACAGCAGATGAAAACAGAAGACCAACAAAAATCTGGTCATAAACACGCCACCCTATATTATAGAAACGTGCGAAAAGGTTTAAAGAAGGGATACTCATTGTGGTCGATTTCAAACTGCAGATGTCAACGGAACTATTTACAGAGCAGAGAAATTATGGGGGTTCATATAAAAAGGTCAAAAATTGTCAGGTGAATAATTAATTAGTGGGGACTTACGAAAACAACTCACCAATTTCCAATGATCAGTGTCCAAGTAACCATGAAATGTGCCATGCGTTATACACGTTTAGGCGATCATGTATCTTTCGATAAATGACTGCCGAGGCAGATATTTTTTTCCCACAGTAGGTTGCAATTTCTTTCTGCGGTAGACCAGTTGCCATCCAAGGCTATAGAATCCTTTCTGTCCTGCTATTTACCCATAGCTGAGGTGGGGAAGAAGACGAACATTCACGTTTACGACATATCAATAAATATAAACCATTAGTCAGTTATGTGACATACGTGATACACGCTTGGACGATCATGTATCTTTCGATACATGACTGACGAGGCAGATTTTTTTCGCAGTAGGTTGTCATTTCTTTCTGCGGTAGACCATTGGACATCCAAGAACCTGGTCTGTCGTGCAATTTACCCATAGCTAGGGGTAGAAGAATAGGATTCATATCTTTCCCAAGGGTATTAGCACGTAAGTGAATGTAATGGAATCGACTGGAAATCGAACTCGGCTCTCCGATTCCTCAATCGGAGCCGCTATGCATTACTCCAACTTGCTTCCCTATCAGCAAATTATTAGGTTGGTGCAAAAATAATGACGTAACAATGTCGTTTTTTGACGTATTTTTAACGTCAAAAAACGACATTATTACGTCATTATTTTTGCACCAACCTAATAAATAACGGATTGATGTTTATTATTCATGATATTTTCTTTAATTGATTATTACTATTTCCTTTGATTTCCGTTGTATACACATTTCCTTCCATGTCCCAACTAAAGGCCTAAGCCAAACAATGGCCTCATAATATTTTCCACTGATTATTTTAAAACAAAGCAATCAAACAAAAAGATCTAAGCTCACGTACATTTTACATAAAGACCTTCGTAGCGCGCAGAGCTGTACTTGCGAGTACATTTTTGTAAGCCATAGGCTACCAGGGATCTCTTCAATGAGCCTATCAGAAGATTTTCCAGTCAATCTACAACTGGAATTATTATTAATGTTAGTGTGTTATGTTTCCTGCTTTGTATCCTGTTGGGGCGGGTCTAAACTATGCTCCTTAGGCCCAATAGGAATATTGTCATTTAATTGATAGCACTTTTCTTAGTATATGGGATGTTCCTAGTAGGGCGATCCTCTGGACAACTTGTTTATGTTATTTGGGACACTGTTACTAAAAGTGTCTATTCATTTTCTCACGAGGCCCAGAGCTCCGATTACTACTGGTACTGTCTCTTATTATTATAATTGCTATTTTATTTCCTTTGATTTCTAGTGTGTACACATTTATTTCCGGGTCCCGCCCAGGGATCTAAGGTTAGAGACGGCATCATGACATTTACCACTGACAAAATATATATATATATATATATATATATATATATATATATATATATATATATATATATATATATATATATATATATATGTGTTGAAACTTGACTAATGCATGGAATAATAATGCAACACAATATGTTCTTAGAACAAAATGTATTGAAACAAGAAAGATAATTGAATTGATGGATTCATACCATTCCCAAGTGTATTTAAAGCACAAATGAATTGATGGATTCATACCATTCCCAAGGGTATTTAAAGCATAAATGAATTGATGGATTCATACCATTCCCAAGTTTATTTAAAGCATAAATATATTGATGGATTCATACCATTCCAAATGGTATTTAAAGCATAAATGAATTAATGGATTCATACCATTCCCAAGGGTATTTAAAGCGTAAGTGAAAGCAACAAAACTAACAGGGACTGGAACTCGATTCTCCAATTAACAATTCCATGCCTTGATCCATTACACCATCCGCATATCCAAGCTCACAACACCTAGTATTGCCAACCTGTCACCGATGTAGTTACTAACCCAGGCTCAACTTTGATTAACTGGCATTTAACGTGATGTGATCGTGACCCTTTCACAATCTGACCTTTTCTAAATTCCTTTTATTTTATAAACCTAGACCGTGTGCGTTTCCGTGACATGGCATCTGCTTGAAGTGGACCTTTTCATTCAATCTTCTATAGTTTAAAAACATGTAGTGAAGTGTTGTAAATGTTACTATATCAGCTAAGGACATAAAATCGAAGACCAAATCTTATAAAATTTTAAAATTTTAGAACTCAAATATACTCAGTTCAAGATCGGCATCTTCTTTCAGGATATTGCCGGGTGAAAAGTCTTCAAAAGTTTAATAAAAGCCCTGATAGAGAATATGATGAAAATAATTTTGACTAATGATGGTCGGTAAACATTTTGTTTAAAAGAAGATCAAGAAACAGAAGTTGTACTTGTATAACAGATTGATAGCTGCAAATATTAAATAGTAAATGGAAATATTTTTTTTTTGATAAAATGTAGGTCGGATTAAAAAGGAAATTAAAGGTCAATCTTTGCAATTCAATTGAATAGGTGTATAAAGAAAAAATAAAAAAATGACTAAACGTGAAAAACAAAATCATTTCCAAAGTAAAAAACTAATTTTATTAGTCTATACACACAGAGAGAAAAAAACAATAAAAAACGAAAGTATAGAATAATGGAATCTTGGTTATTTTCATATGATTCTTAATGACTGAAGTAGTAAAATCAATTTTGCAGGTCTGGTTGAAGACATTGGCAGGTGTCCTTCAGCAGTAGGACATGACGGAGGTGATCAGGAGTCGGGTGGGTAGAAATAAGAGTGAAAAATTCTGAAACATTTTTGTCAGGAGGTTGTTACAAACTTTCACTATATATAGATAGAAATCGGATCTTACATCTCGGTGACATCAAGAGTCATTATCCGATTCATATATATATATATATATATATATATATATATATATATATATATATATATATATATATATATATAAATTGCACTTTGAGACTATTAACACCGGCATGAAACGCAGTTATACCAAACTAGGAGGAACGAAATGTATATTTATTATTATTATTATTAATGTAATATATATATATATATATATATATATATATATATATATATATATATATATATATATATATATATATATTATTTTCTTTTATTCCTAATGGAATAAATCGTTCATCACTGGCCAGTAATTTACAATCACCTGATGAGATGCGTTAATACGCATCGAAACAATATTGCAAATGTGTAGCGATTTTGAAATGTTTTTAGATGTTATATCCTAAAATAAAGAATATTGCTCTACATTGTATTGAGCCCTCTTTTAAATTAAATGTTCTGAACGTAACACACACGCACACACACACACACACACACACACACACATATATATATTTTTTAAATGACGCAAAAATGAAAATAACACTGATATCTCATTTTAACAGATATATTCACAAAAATTACATAAAAATATGTTGAAATACTAAAGAGTAAATTTATTAAATAAAATCGCCATTGACTTCATCCACAGCCTCCAGATGACTTCGGAACCTCCTACAACTTTTCTGGGCTGTCTCCTTCATTATGTTGGTAAATGCTGCCATAATCCTTGCCTTCAGTTCATATTTGTTGTTACAAGGGGTTTTGTTGGTCTCTCACTCACATATAATAAGCAAGGTGGTGCAGTCTGGGGTGTTAGAAGGCAAGATATAAAGGGTGATCTGATCGCAACTCTGAATGTCTTCTTCTGCTTGTGTGGCATGGTGCAGAGTCCGGTTGCCAGACATAGTTTCTTCCAGCAGCCATCCTCTTGACCCAGGGCAGCACTAACTTCTCAAGGCACATGATGTAAGCCTCCTTCTTGACTCTGAGATCTTATGGGAAGATGAACGGAGGCATAACATCGCCATCACAAATGCTCACACTAAAAACCTTCGTAGTCACCATTATACTCGTTCAGCTCTTTCCGAATCCTCTTCACTCTCCTCAGAATAAATCCCAAACGGTCTGAAATATTAGTATCGGAACTCCCAGTGCGAATGCCAAGCAGTACGGCATGTCGTTTCCAAATTTCTGGCGGAATGAATTGCGTGATGGTGTTCTTTTTCTCAGAGACGGTGTCCAACTGACCCTACTATATTGTGCAGTAGACAAAATTAAAACAAAGCTATGCGCATGCGCGAAATTAGAAATATAAAATAGTGATACTTTTCTATCGAAATATATATATATATATATATATATATATATATATATTATGGGGTCCACCCTTTTCTAATATAAATGGACTCGTCCTACTACCATAAAATGGCCACAGTCAATCAGAGAGTCTGAAGGTAGAGGAAGAGAGTAGAGGAACAGGGTGGAGAAACCGAGTGGAAAGTAGATAGACATTGTGATTGAGTTGACGTTAGAAGTCAGTTACAAGGACGCCCGACTCTAAGGAAGTGTACTTCGAGACTGTATATAGCGATCTTTGATTAATACTAACCGGCGTTCCTGGATTTTACTAACAGCATTACCTTTTGTATTTTGTGCAAATACATTTAATTTCTTAGCTTAAATACTTGCGTTTGTCATTTATTGGAGACCGATTTTTCACGCGGAATCCACAACAATATATATATATATATATATATATATATATATATATATATATATATATATATATATATATATATATATATTATGAAATGGAAAAAGTTTGACAAATATTTATAATTATTATAATAATTGTCGGATATGAATGTACGTGAGAAAATTATGGAAAAGAGTAGTTTAAAAACCGTAAAATCAACCTTGCCAACTGAAACGCTCCTCTGTCGCTCAATCAGTAAAGGCACGTCAAGGTTATATGACGGTTCCGTATAGGACACAGGTCCGATTCCTGTGGGAGGACGCATATTTACTATAACAAGTTCTCGAACATTCAGGCCGATAAATGTTGTTAATACTCTTTATTATAAAACAGAGCATTTACTTAAATATTTGTATCTATAGATAATTAAAATATTTTTATCTATAAAAAAAAATGTTAAACGAAAATATATATATATATATATATATATATATATATATATATATAGTCTTAAGATGTGCTATATTTATGGGATAAAGTGCTCAATATCATAGATAGAGCGTATGTAAATATATATGAACCTAATATAGTCATGGTGTTAATAAAACAGTTTCCAATGTATTATAACATGGTAATTCTTGTGTAGCGAAGAGACCATATTTTAAATCAGTTAATTTCTAATATATATATATATATATATTTGAAGGAAATAGAGAAAATATACGTTTCTGTTGTTGATGGCTTATTTCTGTATCTTTGTTCTGAAAGTGTAAATTTATATGTAATGATCAAAATTTCAAAATGGCTGCAAAGATTATCAATTTTAAAAGATGTTACATGTAATTCGAAGTTCATATGTTGTTGTTTTGTATTTTTGCCTTTTGAGTTTTGCATGTTTTTTGCTGTCACACGCGTGGGATGTTATTTCTTTGTCTTTCGAAACTCAATGTCGTGACAATAACCTAGTGTGGACTATAAGATTTGAAATGCATTCAGAAAGCCTCGTAGAAAGTAAAACAATTCTTTATCTTCCCTTTGTCATGTCGCGCATTGTTTCAAACCAATTTTTTAATCGTACGGTAGTCTTTTGCAAGGAATTTAGTCATTTGTAATGTTTTATGATCACGAAGCATTGGACATTTTTTCATTTATAATCATTGTTTAAAAATGGCGCATAAAAATTGAAGCGATGACATCAATATGGCTGACATTTTTATGCAGAACCACATCTTATTGGACACGACTGCGCATATCAGTTTCAAACCTTTTACGGAATTACATGCAGTTAATAGATTCTGTATTGGCACGGTTGAATAATGGATAGCGGCTCGGATTGAGGAATCGAAGAGCCGAGTTTGAATTCCAGTCGAAGACGTGCTTATACCCTTGGGGAAAGTATGAATCTTCTTCTTCTATGGGTAAATAGCAGGACAGACCGGGTTTTATAGCCTTGCATGACAACTGGTCTACTGCAGAAAGAAATGACAAGGAAAAAAAATCTGCCTCGTCAGTCATGTATCGAAGATATCCAACATGTGTATCACGCATGGTACACAACTGACTGATTAGCACCCACTGAATTTTAAACACGGCGTGACAGAGTGGGCCAATATCTGCAGTGGAAAATCTGCAACTTTCACGGAAAGGAAACTGAGAGAAATTGGTATGAACACCACCGAAAGCCGGTTACAGAGATTGGGCCTGCTATAATCTTATGGGACTACACAATACAAACCTACAGAACAATCAAAGCTAATCGCCCAGACATCATTATTAGAGGCCGCAAAAAAAAATGTACTTATTGATATGCCAGTCCTGCAGATTGTAATGTATCTTTGAAGATCTTCAAAAAGATATCAAAATCCAAGGAACTTGAAATCTGAATCTCAGAAATGTGGTACATGAGAACATCAACAATCCCTATTGTAAGTTAAAGCCCTTGGAGTGATTGGAAAAGATTTGTAATAGACTCATTGAAGAGATTCCCGGTAGCCCATGCCTTAAAGTAATACAAACATTTCCCCTCACGAGTACAGCCACACCTTTACCTATTTAAAATATATTTTTTTCTGTTTCTTTCAATTGGAAAATGTCATGATGCCATTTCTAACTTTAGGTCTGTGGACGAGACACGGAAAGAAATAAGTACACACCAGAAATCAAAGGCAATAATAATAATAATAATAATAATAATAATAATAATAATAATAATTATTATTATTATTATTATTATTATTGTTGTTGTCGTGTCTGTTCAAACTATGATATTGAAGTCCTGGATACATCAGCCGAATGATCTAACAAATGGCGATGGAGTAGCTATATTATGGAATTTCCCAATCCTCACAGAAGGGAAAATTTATGTAGACACAGACATAATAATAAAAGATTTGAAAAATGTAAGCTGCCAACTTTACGGCTATAAAGAATTATCCAGTTATTTAACCGATAGCTGTTGGGGAGAAAAGATGGATGCTCAGAATATTGGTGCAATGGTTAGTGTCTCGAAACGAAATCTGTGACTCGTGTGACTCGGATTTCGATCGATTTCTTTACGCCTCACAAATACCTCCCTGATGGCATCAGATCCCAACTTGGTATCTATTTTGATGAAGCAAGCACTTACTCCTGTATTGATACTAAGTCTGATCGGCCCGATAAGATCAAACTGGCGGTTAATGTCAAAAACGACCTCCAGTCTGTTGTTAATTGGGACAAAATAAGGGTTGTTAATTTTTACGCCACCAATACTGAAATCCACTCTCTTAATCCTCTTAGATGGCTATTTCTGCCTTCCGTCAGCATGGCTGATTCGAACCTCCAAGAGAGTAACTCGATGCTCCTTCTCCGGGTTCTTGGCTGACATGAAATGGAAAGACTGTATTGAATCCATTGCTATGTCTGCTGATAAGATAATGGTTTCACTGTGTCATTCTAGACAGATTTTTTTTCTCTCCAGCATCTATTTGCTATATCTATAAGTATATCATCTATACTTGGGATATAGCTGCCACACATGGTATAGTGCTCCTGTTATTTATTTAGAGATTCTTGGTTTTTTCAAAAGGAGAATCAGCAATATTGTTTATCCTGATCCATCGTCTCGATTTCATTCACTTTCCCACAAACATTAAGTACCCCCACCCGTAGCTTTTCTATAAATACTTGTTCAGACGAATTCTTCGCTATGTTACATAGATTTAAAGAAATATAAGCTCAGTTTTAGACTGACAACGGAGTCTAACCAATTTGAGCTGGCTAGATGTAACCGGTAGTTCGATGCTAACAGTTCACTTTTCTCACAAATCTCGCTTGTGAAACTCCCTTCCGTCTCCATGTTTCCCAACAAATTTTAATCGTCAAAGATTTATATGCAATGTCAATCGCTATCTACTGTCCTCCTGATTAATCTTCTCTTGTCATCGCTCCTTAGTGGTTTTACTGTTTTCTAATTCTTCCGTTTTATGAAACCCTTTGTGCCTCAGTGTATTCAAAGCCCTGTTTGGTGTGAAATTGATTTAAAAAAATAATCTTGAAAATATCTATGCACGTGTGTGTATAGGCTATAGGGGATTGTAATAATCTCTACGTCTGTAGAAATGTCCACAATATAGATGTGGCTAATTAGAAATTTCTATTAGTTTTATCTTGACAAATAAAATGTTATAATTTATTCACGTTCTAAATTGTTTTTATATTTGGGATTATTTTTTAGCTCCAAGCTAAGGATAGTAATTTTGTAATAATACTCTACTTAAAAAATTTCAAAAACCCAATCATTTCCGCCATTTTTCTGCCACCAGTAATTTTTTAAAGATGCTAATGTGTTTGGTAACCAAATTATATTTCTAATTATTTTTTATGAAAATATTTTTTCAAAGACAAATCTCTCTGAAGGAAAATAATTTGATATGAGAATATTTTCAAATTTCATTTCTTCTTAAGGTATGAGTGAGGTAGAGTAGGGTCAGGGAGGATAGTGTCGGTTAGATTATCGATGAAGAAATAGGAATCCGTGGGTTCAGCTTCCATCCTAGGCTAATGCGTTACTTTCTCAATAAGGTACCCCAGAAAGGAATTAATCTTTTTTGTCTTCTCATCCCCAGATATGGGTTACACAGCAAGGCAGATTGAAGTTTTAAGCCTTGAATGACAACCAGGACACATTATAATTCAAACAAAAAAAACTTGGATAAGGCAACAAAACATCACTCCATTATATGTTCCAAGAAATTCATATACATAATAAATAAATAGATATGCGACGAGCTAACATCACCTACCTCTCTAAGGGGCGTGGCCTTTTTTTTATAAAAGCAGCTATATAAAATGTATGAAAATGAAATTCACTCTTAACTGCGATTTTTGGTCACGATGATCCATCTGAGTGGATATATATATCGGATGTAATATTATTGGTTCTGATCTGGCTTCTCGGCTTCAGTAATTTCCCTACAGCCGTAACGTAGCTTCAAAAAATTTAGGAAGAGAACCCCCATTAATACTGCAAAAAGGGGTAACAGCTACTGGACCTGCGAAACCGAAGAAGAAATTGTTTTAAGAGAATTTTTTTTTATAAATTTTACTGGCAGCAGTACTGGTGGGTCAGTCAATGAATGCCAAATGTTTCCTTATATATATATATATATATATATATATATATATATATATATATATATATATATTATCATTCTCTAGCGTAAACCAGTAGGAATATGATGCGAACTTTCAAGTACATAATATTAGGTTGGTGCAAAAATAATGTCGTTTTATCACATAGTAACATATGTGAAAAAACGGCATTATTTTTGCACCAACCTAATACCTTACCGATTCACAACCGTACAAAAATTTCACAGATTGAAAACGAAAGAAAGCGGAATTTCTGAAAAACAAGAAGATTTTTGTTCAGAAATCGGGTAAAATGTGAAATATAATAATTATGGTTGTGCCTATACTAACCTGGGCACCTGAACCTAATTCAGATTAGAAACATAGAAGCTTCATGTTTTCACTTAAAATGCTGCGAAAACATGAGATGATGAAAATAGCAAATTAGGGAATTATTAATAATAATAATAATAATAATAATAATAATAATAATAATAATAATAATACATTATAAAATGGACAAAGTCCGACAATTATTTCAGACATTTTTTTATATGTTTATACGTTCTTTTTATAGTATCAATAGTATTAAGCAACATTTACCGACCAAAATTTTCGAAGAAAACATATTTTTTATGAAAATTTCTTGGACATTCAGGCCGGTAAATGTTGTTTAATACTGTTTATTATAAACAGAGCATTTACTTAAATATTTATAACAATAAAAAGAATGTATAAAAATAAAAAAAATCTTAAATAATAATAATAATAATAATAATAATAATAATATAATAATTGCATAATAATAGTATAATAGTAATAATGATAATAATATAAAAACAACAACAATAATAATAATAATAATAATGAAGAAACAAAATGATAACTCTTTTAAACAGTTAAGAGACAAGCGCGATTTAAGAAAAGATAAAGAAAAGAAAAATGGTGTGTCTGACAATGTTAAACGCTATTTCAACAGAAGTTCTGTCTTCTTCAAGTTAAACAATTTTTTAAGGATAAAAATATACAAATCTACAAAAATTATAGATCTTTGTACAAGCGTAGCTTGTCGTGTAATAAAAATCGGCTCTTTTGGTAATGAACACATACAAAACGAACGAAACGTTGACCGCGTGAAAGCATGCAACGGAAACATGCTTAATATGATGGCGATCTTGTATCGCCATTATATTATCACCAACATATCATCATTTATACTAAGACTTTCTACATATAGCAGATAGAAGAGTTCATGTTTCAATAAAAGTTGTAGAGACGGTTAGTCAGTCTTTCTACACAACAATCAAGTCAAGAAAAAACGGATAAAATAGGAGAAGGAATGACAAAAAATAGTCATATATTTCAGGAGTAGAAGAAGAAACTTTACGGGAAAAGAATGTTACAGTTTGGGAATGAAAGATGAATATCAGAAAACAAAGTGTCACAATTATACTAGTCATGGGTGTATTTAGTACGCTTACTGAGAGAATACAAACAGATAAGAAAATTGGCGTTAATTGTCCAGTGGAACTTTTGTAGAAATTAAATTTCTTAGAAAAGTCAGGAATAATCCGGAAGTGATGAACACTTAAAGACAGAGAAAAAAATTCATTATACCTAAGACTTCTTGTTTTGGCCAGCTATCCCTGCATTAATTACCAGATATTAAAATCTTCTCAGAAATTCTAAATATTAATACTACAATTACAAATTGTGTTAGAAGTGTCTTTAGTGAGAAAAGGAATGGTATAACCATACGCCAGATATCCTTGGGTCAGAAATATGAAAGATTTTGTGGAATGTTTCTATATTGCTGTCATATATAGATATGTGTTCCCACTGTACGTCTCAATGCCCATTACAAAATCCAGAGACGAATATGCAAGATGATAGTTCCTGATTTGTCGTCTAGTCTACAATCGTTATCCCACTGACATACCGTGGCCTCCCTCTGTCTCTTCTACAAATATTTTCTAAACAACTGTTCCGACGAGTTCCTGGACTACATGAATTTAAACGAGCTACCAGGCTGGCATCTCGGTCCCACCCTTTCGCCGTCAAAACGGTTAAATGTAACGGTCTCTTCTATTCAAACAGCTTCTTCCCTCGCACTTCCCGTCCGTGGATCTCCCTTCCTCTTGCTTGCTTCCCTGATAACTATAATCTTCAAATATTCAAGTGTAATGTCAATCGACATCTTCTGATACCCTGATCTATATCCCCGTCCTTCTCTGTATCCTTTCCTCAAACACGCCCCTTTACTCCTGTTCTCAATCCTCTGTAATCCCTTGTGCTAGTGCCACTCCCACTTGCTTGGGGTGAATTGCGTTAAAAAAAACCCAAATTATAATAATAATAATAATAATAATAATAATAATAATAATAATAACCCAAGAAACAAACAATCTATCAGAATAATCATCTGAAAAAAAAAGAAGAAAAAAATTGTTATGTGCCATGCGAGATACACGCTTAGGCATAAATGACTGACGAGGCAGATTATTTCCCGCAGTAGGTTACCATTTCTTTTTGCGGTAGACCAGTTGCCATCCAAGGCTATAGAAGCCGGTCTGTCCTGCTATTTACACATATGACAGATACTTAATTGAAATAATAAATGTGTTGGCTGTTTCCATTTAGAGATGCATTGGTATTATTCCCTTTTAAGGTACTCTGGGTTATTCTTGAGCAATAAGAGGGTAGCTAAGAGATCTGGAGCACAAAATGCCTAATACTCTATCGACCAGAGAAGATGTCGGTAAGCTTTATGTCAACAGGAAAATGGAAGAAGTTGATTGGTTGGTATCGAAGATTTTGGCGATTCTGCGATGAAGGAAATCAAAAATCACGCAAGACGAAACAAGGAAGGGCTATTAACCGCTGCTTGAATCTATATGAATAACAGAAGAATTAACAGAAATAGAATTCACAAAGAAGTCGTCTATATGGACAATTCCGAAGACAAATGGCAAGAATAGCAGATAAATCGAAATGGACAAAGCAATGTAGAAGAAAGTCCCAGGGAATAATTAACTGCTATTAACTGCGGCTTAAAAGCACGTCATAAGAAACAAATGTACAAAGGACATAATAGATAAACAGCAAATGTCGAATGTGTGGAAATAAAGATGAGACAAGGAAAGCACATAATTGGTGAATATATTAAATTGGTCCAGAAAGAATTCAATAAAAGGCGAGACTGGGTAAGAAAGGTGATCCACTAGGGAAGCCTATGTGAGGAAGAAAGCGTTACAATACACTGTGGCAAGATTATATTTACATATATAAAACTCAACATACACACACACACGCATATATATATATATATATATATATATATATATATATATATATATATATATATATATATATGTGTGTGTGTGTGTGTGTATAATATGTATGTCTAAAATATATTTGTATAATATATATATATGTCTAAACATATATGTATAATATATATATATATATATATATATATATATATATATGTATGTATGTATATGTATATAATATATATGTCTAAAATATATATGTATAATATATATCTATGTCTAAACATATATGTATAATATATATATATATATATATATATATATATATATATATATATATATATATATATATTATGTATATATGTATTAGTTTGGTGCAAAAATAATTTCGTTTTCTCACATAGTAACATATGTTAGAAAACGAAATTATTTTTGCACCAACCTAATATTATATATATATATATATATATATATATATATATATATATATATATATATATGGCGGGGGAGAGGAGTAGTGGCGCGTTTCTAGAAATCCTCCCAATATAGTGAGTGATAATTGATTTGATTATACTTTGACGTGATATGAAAAAGAATTTTCTGTTAGGTTAATCTTCACAAATAAAATGCCATCATTTATTTACAATTTCAATTATTTTACAGTTCATAGATAATTTTACAAGCTGAATCTATATGGAGAGAATGTTTGTAATAACGGAGTACGTCTAAAATTTAAAATTCCTAAACATTACATCATTTTTTTTGCGAGGTGGCGGGGGGGCGGAATGTAAAAGCGACGCCATTTACATCGTATAAACCTGTGATATATACACAGTACTTTTAAGAGTATGAATCATATTAATAAATTCTGGCATCTCGAGAAAAAAATAACTTCCTTCATTTATTTATCTTAAGTATCAGATGAACGTTTTGATAAATAAACAGTAACTCCCAAACTGTATATCGCTATAATAATAAAAATACTTTAAAAAAGAAAGCAACAGCAGATGCAACCGACCAGATATAGAAACAATGCCAAGATAAACCGCTTCATGGCCAATACCCTACCCGTACCAAACAATCTGATGTAGACAAGACCCCGTACCCAACAGTGGCTAGGTAGTGCAGGGTTAAAATCTGAAACCAAAGTTTTTATCTTTCTATACAGGACCAATGCTTTTTTAACTAGAAATTATCAAGCAAACATACTAAAAAATTGTGTTAAACCAACATGCAGATTCTCTGATAAATATCCAGAAACAATTGGTTATCTTGTATCAGGTTGCACGATATTGGCACCCACTGAATATAAAACACAGCACGACAAAATTGGCCAATGTCTGCACTGGAAAATCTGCAACTACTGCGGGAAGGAAACTGAAAGAAATTGGTAAGAACACCAGACAGACCCGGTTACGGAGATATAACCTGAAAAAATTTTATGGAACTACACAATAAACACAGACATAACAATCTAAGGTAACCGCCCAGACATTGTTATTACAGACAGCAAACAAAAAAGTGCCTCCTTATTGATATGACTGTCCCTGCAGACTGCAATGTATCTTTGAAGATATTCAAAAAGCTATCAAATTACAAGGACCTTGAAATAGAAATATCAAAAATGTGTCACATGGAAACATCATCTATCCCTGTTGTAGTTGGAGCCCTCGGATTGGTTGGAAAAGATTTTAGTAGACTTACTGAAGGGATTCCTGGAAGCCAATGACTTAAAGAAATACAAAAAAATTGTTCCCACGAGTACAGCCCACACCTTCTGAAGGGCTTTATCTATGTAAATATGTGTGTGCGTGTGTATGTGTGCGTGTGTTTTTGTTTTAATTGGTCAATGGAAAATATCATGATCCCATTTCTAAGCTTAGGTCTCTGGTTGGGACCCGGAAAGAAATGTGTACACACCGGAATCAAAATTTAATAATAATAATAATATCCTCCTATGTGTCATTTTAGGACGTGGGCGATCATGGCTCTCCACAACTTCTTACACTTTGTAGCTCTTAGTAGGGTTTGTTATTTTACTCCCCCTTTTGATCCCTGGTCTGTCATCCATTTGCATAAGCTCATGACGCTTGTTATCTGCTACTTTTCTCTGGCCCTCTTGCATTCAGTATACCATGCGAGTGTCAAATTCTCCAAATACCCCTTCCTCACTGAGTGCTTCAGAAAATTCACTTTCTGGAAATATCTGTTTCTGATACTAATTAAATCTATCGATTTATTTCCAATTTCCTTAAAACTTCCTCATTACTCAAATGTTTAGCGAATGGTATTCTCAGCATCTTGCTGTAGAATCACATTTATCTGGCCTCACGTCTCTTCTGCATATGTGGGAAGTTTGTCCAGCATTCACTCCTATATACGAAGATTATATTTCATAAGACCTATAGGGTGATTAAAGGCTAAATCTCTTGACCTTGCCGTAAAACTGAGGAACATTTAGAAATGTGACAGTCGTACTAGTTATTATAAAAGCACTGGGAACCTAAGAAAAAGTCCAGAGATGCTAGAAATTGGAGATTGATTGATTTGATTTTACGACTTATTTAAAATCAGAAAGTTTTTTTTAGATTGTAAGAAATTTTGGTCGATAATAATGATTTACTAAGACAATCCTACTAATTATCCCATAGCGGGGAGGGGAGGTGAATTCATACCTTTGCCAAGAGTATTTCCGCGTAAGTAAATATAACGAACCCAACTGGAATTGAACCTCGGCTCTCCATCAACGACACATCCAAGCTTACAGCAACTGGTATTCCCAAACGGTTACCCATCATGGTATTGACAAAGCTCGACGTTGCTTAACGTTGCTGATCGTACGTGAACCGGTGTTTCAACCTGAAGCGGCCGTAAGCCATGAGGTGGAAAAATGAGACCATTAAGAATGAAAAGAACGTCAAGGACTATTGGGGAGACATGCTGTTACTCCTGGGCAGTGAAAACCGGCAGGGAAAATATAAGAATACTAGATGACTTACCCGCACCTTGCTACATGTTACACATTGCTTTTGTAAGAAAATGATGAGTGATTTTAAATCATTGTTATAATTTGTATAAAGTAAAATAGCAATAATTAAAATTTGTTATAATATATTACTCAATGATCTTGCCGAAATGATCTTCTGGCTTTTTCTTTCTATATTTTGGATAGGATTCATTTCCCTGTTCAAATTTAAATTTAATTTAAATCAAAGGAAAAAAAAAAGATTTTTAGTGGCGTTGGGTGAAAAAACAGCTTGATCTTTAATATATCTTTGATATGTATTTGAAGAACTACTTGATTGAATGAACTAATGAGCAACTTTCAACATTGATATGACAGTTGAATTTTCGCAGCTACCCATTGTCGTAAGGCACTACCCACTGATTGGTGACTTGACGTCCATAATGTTTCATTTTGATCTTGCCGATGTGACCATCATCTTCTGGCTTTCTCCTTATATATTTTGGATAGGTGTCATTTCGTTGTTGAAATTTAAATTTAATTTGAATCAAAGGGAAAAAAAAACTGTGCGAGGGGGCAGTTGTGACACCCGGGGACCTCCTTTAATCATAATGAAATGTACTTATCCAATACTCTAGGAGTCAATTGCTTGTTCCAATTTAAAATTTAATTTACATCAAATGTAAAAAGAAACAAAAAACAAAAAGAAAAAACAGTGGAGGATTGTTCCCAACCTGGATCTCTTTTGATTAGTATGAAATATCCTTGCCATATAGCCTAGGTAATATAGTTTCAGAATATATTAGGTTAGGTTGGTGCAAAAATAATTTCGTTTTCTAACATATGTTACTATGTGAGAAAACGAAATTATTTTTGCACCAAACTAATATATGTTTATAAGGGTCTATCTCCAAAACCTTAGGAAGAGTTCGATAATAAACAGACCGACAGCGGCTATAACTTAATATATATATATATATATATATATATATATATATATATATATATATATATATATATATAAACATG
>OZ010590.1:43943465-43973465 GCA_963932145.1 Acanthosepion lycidas | reverse complement strand
ACAATGATAATTTTAGAAAATGTGAAAATGTCCAATATTATAACGTGATGGCGAAAACGTTCATACCATAGCTCCCTATTAGTTAATTTTTGTTGTAGCCTAGCGAAGGTTACTGAATGCAATAATCAAACGAAAGTTTGTAACGAACGATAATACTTAGGACACGAACAACACATATAAGATTCGCCAATGGCGCGTAGAAAAAGTAGTCAACTCCTAGAAATGTGTCAAGTGAATTCCACGATGAATCTCCAAGTCTAGGATATCTACCAATCTCCCCACGCAGTCAGATGTTGCACAAGGCCGAATGTGGGTTATCCAAGCGCGTAGACCCGGCCAAAAATTCCCCATAGAACCCGTATAAACCGTGGCCGGGTAGCTGTTTTCTGAGACAAGACTCTGTCCTTCGACATATCCTCATGCGGAGATCCTTTCTGTCCGGAGACAGAGAGTTTGAGCAGCACAGCTGGAGACCAATCTCCAACTGCAGGATATCTACAAACCGCCCCACACGGTCAGATGTGACAGAAGGCCGAATTTAATGTAGCGTATCCGGGCCCGTAGGCTCGGTCAAAAAATTCCCCGTAGACACCGTATAAAACGGGGACGGGTAGCTGTTTCCCGAGACGATACTCTGCCCTTCGGCATAGCCTCGTGTGAGGATCCTCTCTGACCGGGCTGGTGTCGAATCTCCAACTCTAGGCCACGTACAGTATTCACTACTGTATTATGGGAATGGAGGCATGCACATTATCGTCCGTAGGTATGCTATAACAATTTTACTTTATTAGAACGCCCCTTTAAACAAACCTTATACTTATGTACTAATTTGGTTAAATATTAACTAGTGTCGAGCGAGGTAAATGATCTCGTTTTGTAAAGCATTAATATCAGATGTTATCGTTTGGGAAAGAGATTACAGTTCAAACTCTTTTTCAATAGCTTAAAGGCTTCTGTTGTAGAGTGATGAATATTAAACTTTTCTTAAAGAAAATTGACCCTTTTCTAGGTGCTTCTATAGTTTCAGAAATTTTGAAATAAATATCCTATCGTCGCCCAACTATCGGTTAAATAACAGCACAAAAAAATCTTTCGACTGGTTTGTAAGCAAAAGTTAAAATGGCGGGCGAATCACTACATGTTTGCAAAAAACAATCAGTCTGTTAAGTGATATTAAAGTAAAGAAATCTGTGTAATGAAGTGTTCACCAACTTTCTGAAGTCAGTTATGTGCTTCACACTTAGGCGATGATACATCTTTCGATGCCTGACTGATGAGACAGATATTATCCCGCAGTAGGTTACCATTTCTTTCTGCGTTAGACCAATTGCTATCCAAGGCTATAGAACTCTGTCTGTCCTGTCTATTTACTCATAACAGGGAGAAGAAGAGGATTCATACCTTTCCCAAGGGTAACAGTACGTAAGTGAATGTAATGGATTCGACTGGAATTCGAACTCGGCTATCTGATTCTTCAATGCGAGCCGCTATCCATTAACTTTCTGAAGGAATATAGTATTGGAAATAATGAACATAGAGTTCCTACTGTGGAGCAATAGTTAACAAGATTATCTCTAAGGCTATTTCTGGTGAATTGAGATTTTTCCCGCACTAGGTTGCCATTTCTTTCTGAGGTAGACCAGTTGCCATTCAAGGCTATAGAACCCTGTCTGTCCTGTCTATTTACCCATAGCTAGGGAGAGAAGAGGATGATTTGTATCTTTGTATCAAGAGTATTAGCATCTTAGTGAATGTAATGGATTCGACTGGTATTCGAACTCGGCTCTCTGATTCTTCAATGCGAGCCGTTATCCATTAACTTTCTGAAAGAATATCGTATTGGAAGAAATGAAGATAGATATCATGCTGTAGAGCATTAGTTAACAAAATTATCTCTAAATGGTGAATTGACATTGATTTTTTCAATATGGTGGCTTCGTACTAGACTTTTCTAAGGTTAATGTTAATATTTCCTATACGATGATAATCATTGTAACATTCTTTCTGTTTCCTTTTCCATTCGCCGTCTCTCTCTTTATATATATATATATATATTTCCGCTATCAATATTTTACTGCGTTTACATTTTATTATTTTTTTCATCTTTACACATAGATTTTATGGTAGGTTCCGCTGCGGTTGAAGAAGCACGAGAAACCGAGCGTGTCACAGCCTTTTAGGTAGAAGGGGTAAACACTTCTCACGACAGAGACACATTCATCATCAGAATCTAAAGGCTGATAGTCGAAGGGTCGCCACTTCGTAATCGACGGAGTAGGCGCAAGTGTTTTGAATGCAGATTTCCTTCTCTTAGGTTGGCTATAAGCCAACAGTAGAAAGACAAATCTCTCTTGTTATGTAATACAAAGCTGGGAGAAGAATAGCTAAGTTCATGTCTTTAAAGGCAACTAACTCGGCTGGAATATGATCTCGACTCCCTGATTGCGCTGATAAATGTTGCGGTTGTAGCAGGAAGTCTGTTCCCATAAGCAATTTCAGTACTCCCGTAATTTGCAATGTTTTAAAACTTATTTAAATCTCAATTTATTTCAGTGATTTCTCAGGAACACAGTTGAACCCCGGTTCACAAATTCAATTTGTTCCTGAAGACTTTTCGTGCCTCGAAATTTTCGTAAACTGAAACTATTTTCACCAAAAGAATCAATGTAAAATTAGATTAATCCGTCCCTGGACCCCAGATGATTGCGTTTGTTTGAACAATTGGACTAAGTCCGATGAGTCAATTATTTTCTGTTCAGTAGGAAGGTGTAGTGTCTTTTGTTCGAGACGCCATGCAAAGTGGATTTGTTTTTGAAATTACCTTCCTCTAACATTTTTTTTAAGCATTTCACTTCAAGCAAGGATGGAAGCCACTAACTCGCAAGGGGTTACATAGGATTTGGAGCGTGAGCAGATAGGAGTGATAGAGGAAAGAATGAAAAGAAGGATACTAGACAGATCAAGGCAACTGGAGATGGCTATTGACATTACATCTGAATAGTTGGAGATTATAGCTCTCAGGGAAACTGGAATAGAGAAGGGTGTTCCACAGGCGAGAGGTGCGAGACATGAAGCTATTAGAGAAGAAGAGACGCCTACATTTAACAGTTTCTACAGTCAAAGGGCGAGAGCGGGATGCCAGCCTCGTATGGCGCTTGAATTCATGAAGCCTGGGAACCAGCGAAAGCAGCTCATCGGAGCAATTACCATGAAAGTATTGGTAAAAAAGACAGAGAGAGGCGACGGTAGGTCTGTGAGAGAGCGACTGCCGATGAGATGACAGCTCAGGGCCAATTGCATTGCATATCCGTCTCTGGATCTTATCAAGAACCCCGAGGAAAACAGAAGGGGCTCCAGACCATATATGACAGCAATACTCCATGCAAGGGCGAATGGTTGATGTGTAGATTTGAAGGATCGATTCCGGGGAGAAAAAGTTCCTGGCGCGGCACAGGGAGCCAACTTTCCTTGCGGTGGATGAAGCAATTGTATTTGTTCCATCTTAAGTCAGCAGACAATGAGAGACCGAGAAGCCGCAGAGAGGTGCTCTCGAGAAGTTGAGCGTCAGACATTCTAATTAAGGATCTCTGTGGTGATTAGTAGAGAGCAGTTTTGTTTTTGAGGAGCTAAAGTTAACCAGCCAATTCCTGCCCCAGTTCACAACCGATTGGAGGTCCTTTTCGAGATGAACGGCCAGGTTAGTTTTGTCAGCGATGCTAGATTTGTTTTTTGAGGCAGGACCTGTAAGGAAGATGCATGATCTACAAAGAAGCAAATTGTTTGAATTTAAAATTTCTTTCTACCAAAGTGGTGGCCACCCAAAACTATAAGACTCGGTCTATCCTGCTCTTTTACCCATAGCTGGAGGAGAAAAGTATTAGTACATAAAAAGTTACGTCGAAGTAGGAGATTAGTTCCTTTTTCTAGACGACTTACGAGGTACAACTGTTTTGAAATCACCTCCTTCTAACATTTGCTTAAAGAGGCGGGACTTCAAGGCAGCAGGTAACAGCCTTGGAGGGTAACTAGTCTATCGCAGAAAGACATTTAACTTTCTATAAATGAATGACGAGACAGATTTTTCCCGCAGTAGGTTTCCATTTCTTTCTGCGGTAGACCAGTTACCATCCAAGGCTATAGATCCGGTCAGTCCTGCTATTTACCCATAGACGAGTGAGAAGAAGACGATTCATACCTTTCTCAAGCGTATTAGCATGTAAGTGAATTTCAGGCAGTTATATCCCATGCGTGATACACACTTAGGCGATCATGTATCTTTCGATACATGAATGACGAGTCAGATTTTTCCAGCAGTAGGTTGCCATTTCTTTCTGCGGTAGGCCATTTGCCATTCAAGGTTATAGAACTCGGTATGTCCTGCTATTTACCCATAGGTGGAGGGAGAAGAAGAAGATTCATACCTTTCCCAAGGGTATTAGCACGTAAGTGAATGTTATTGATTCCACTGGAATTCGAACTCGGCTGTCCGCTTCCTCAATCCGAGCCACTATCCATTAAGGTAAAGGTATTAAATAATTACGACAGGACATGAACTTGATTTATTTTGAGGTAGTTTATTTACACTAGATGAGACAATATATTTAGCTATAGAAAAGATATTTGACCATCATCAACATGCGAAAAACACCATTAAAATTGATCATGTTAGCCCGATATTTAATGCATTTTGCACAATGGTAAATCTTTTTATTACCGTGTCCATTCAGGTAGTTGGCGATCATGGTCCTCCACAATTTCCTATTCTTTGTAGCTTTTAATAACTTTTGATTTTTGTTGCCTCTCCAATACTCAACCCCGTCAGCCATTCACTCCAGCTCGCCATTTAGGTTGTGCGTTGCTGTCTTTTGTCTCTCTTATCTTCCATCTGTCCTGTGAGTATAAAATTTTCCAAGCCCTTCTTCCCAATTATATGTCCCAGCAACATTAACTGTCTCTTCCTGATGTTAATTATAAATGTACTTTTTCTTGCCGATGAGGAATACAATGACCAAATTGATGGAGTGGGGTTGAAGTCCCACTTGACTCAGGTTCTTGCTCATTTATTCATGACGCATAATGAGAAGGTTTAGTTAGATAATTAGGATGGAACGTTATATATAATTTATCGTAGGTATTTAGATGATATATGCTATGTTGCATTATGTGTCGCCAATGGTTTCAGCTCGTCACTCACCAACGCTCCTTCACAGATAGTATCAACGAAAAACGGTTTCTTTTTCTTATTCGTTTTGTTATACGAGAGGGATACACGATGTAACATCTGTTCTAGGAAGTAACGGGAGGAAGATCTTTAGAGGAATGCATACCCACTCGTTGGCTTAGCATTCCACTACATGCGGGCTAGCCTCTTTGGGGACTCTGGGGACGGAAGGTGTGTTCGCTCTTCAAATTCTTGTTGTTCTCTAACAACTTCGTGTTGTTTTAGTTTTATATTCCTAACTTAGACAGAGGCGATCGATCCCTGTCAGAATTGCCCATCCAGGGGTCGTGAACCAACTTCTACATTATGTAACAGATTTATTTAAAAAGAAAACGAACATATTCTACCCTTTTGTTATTATTTAAATTCTCAACATCTGACATAAAGTTCACGGTTGCATATAAAAAAGGGTTCTCTATGATTCTTCGAGATCCGAAAATGGCAATTCATTTAAAACCAGCAGTTTTCGGAAATTAAATAATTGGGATCAAATTTCACAATTTTATTCTAGAAATTTATTACATAGATCTCAGTAAAATTCTTACAGGATATCTATTTATAGTCAGCAAGAATAAGCATAGAAAAAAATATCTGTTTTCAATTAATGTACAGATATCCCTCGATTACTGCACATTCGATTATTGCGTTTTCGTTTATTGCGCTAATTTTTTTTTAGATACCAAAATCCGATTAGTGCATAGAGAATACTCGATTAGTGCGGTATAATATTCTTCAGTTTTAAAAGAGTAATTAAAAATTGATTTTTTTTATAGACATCGATGTGCAACATTAGTCGCACTAATCGAGGGATTTCTCTATATCCAATATATTGTCAATGAGCAAATACAAACAGTTTGCTCCCTATATGTTCATATTTGCTGTTACTTTATTGTCCTTATGTTTCGATACCTCAATCTGAGCCGCTATCCATTACCCCACCGGGTCATGGCTCTTCAAAACTTCCAATCAGTTGTTGCTGTTAGTAACTTTTGACCATTCGCCATATTTCTTTTGTGAATCCCTTACAAAACATTCATCCAAGCTTGTTATTCGCTGTTTCCCCTGCTTCTTTTAACTTTAACTGTTCAATATATGTTCGTATATACTGTGTCTTATATGCTCTGTGTCTATTCAGGACATGGCTCTCAGGTTTAGGCGATCATGTATCTTTCGATACATGACTGTCCCCCCCCCCGCCGCGCAGTAGTTTGCCATTTCTTTCTTTGGTAGACCAGTTACCATCCAAGGTTATAGAACCCGGTCTGTCCTGCTATTTACCCATAGCCGTGGGGAGAAGAAGAGGATTCATACTTATCCCAAAGGTATTAGCACGTAACTGAATTTATTGGATACGACTGGAATTCGAACTCGGCTCCCCGATTCCTTACTCCGAGCCACTAACATTACTCCACCGTGCTCTCTACAACTTCCTATCTGTTGTTGCTGTCAGTAACTTTTGATCAATCGCCATACTTCTTTGTCATTATCTTACAATAAATTCATCCAAGCTTGTTATATAAGTTACCCGCTGTTTTACATCGTGCTTTTCTTAACTTCAATATGCCCTGTGAGCGTTAGATTCTCCAAACACTCTTTCCTCTTTTTGCATCACAGAAATTTTTACTGTCTCTTTCGCATTCCTTGTAGTGTGGATAATAATTATGATTTATATTCACCCACGTCGGAAATTGGCACTGTGGCCCCAAATATCGATGGAGCCATACTAGCAATTTTATTGAATTATTTATACAACGCAATAATAGGAGCATTTCTTGCTGAGAAATATTCTTTCTTTCTTTCTTTTCCTATTGATTACTTTGTCCTTTTATTGCTTTTCTTTCTCTCCTCTTTCTTTTTATAGCCATTTCTTACCTACTTTTCTTTTCTTTTTCTCATTTTTTCCTACATAAAACATCGTTTATCCTACCTAATGTTATTTCTCTTTCTTTTATTTTATTCTAACAACTTTAATTCTTACCCCACCCCTTTGTCCCCCCTCCACCGCTCTTAACAATAAAGCCAACCCTCTACATCACCCAGAAACTCCATCAGCCCGCTATGCTTGCTTTCATCCACATCCTTTCAATTGGTCCCTTATCTTTTTTATTTTTCTTCTCCGCATTCTTCCACTGATTCGTTTCGCACAACGACTGCCATCGCTGCCATTTTCTCACTTCTCTCTTTCTTCTCCATTTTCTTTGCCCCCTCTCTTTTGAATATTGTGCGCATTAAACGATTCAAATGAATCCTGCATTATGTGTTCTTAAATGAAGAACTGAACCAGCGTCTGGAATTGTCGAACGGCGAAGCCTGCCAATTCTAAGCTTAAAAATACCTGCCGACCGCTTCCGTATTCTCCCGCGTCGAATGACGTGGAATTTATTCATTCTGAGTTATTATTTGGTTTTCTTTAAGATTAAAAATAAACTAAGCAAGCAAGCTCACATCATCACATACGCATTTCTCGCCAGCAAATGGAAACATGTCTTTCCAGTAATGTAAGAATATTAATACTTTAACTTATTTGTAGTGGAAATAATAGCTATAATAAGAATGAAGGTGATGATTATGAATAAATATAAAGGAACAAAGAAAGACAAAAAAGATAAAAGTAATGAAGAAGAAGATGAAAAAAAAGAAGAAGAAGAAGAAGAAGAAGAAGAAGAAGAAGAAGAAGAAGAAGAAGACGATGTGGAAATGATAAAGAAATCAAGAAAAGGGGTTGGAAATATTAATAAAGGTATAGAAAAAAGATCAGAAAATAAAGAAAGAAGAAGAAGAAATATGAAAGTATACAAGAACAGAAACGATAATTGGAATTAAAGAAAAAAAAAGCGACGAGAAATTACAAGAAAATGAAAAGGAATTGAAGACAAAGAACTGGAGTATTAATAAGAAGAAGACAAGAAAACGAAGAAAAAGAAATAAAACAGTATAGAATAAAAAAGCTTAATGAACTGAAGAAGAAGAAGAAGAAGAAGAAGTAGAAGAAAAAGAAGAAGAAGAAGAAAAAGAAGAAGAAGAAGAAAAAGAAAAGAAGAAGAAGAAAAAGAAGAAGAAGACAGAAGAAAAGTAATAAATAAAAAGTAAAAGGTGGCAATAATAGATATGCATTGAAGAAAAGTTTCAGATCAAAAAATAACAAAAAAAAACGAAGAAAAAGAAAAATCAACAAAAAAAAAAGGAAAAAAATTAAAAAGTGTAAAAAATAAATACAAAGATAGGTAGAAAAAAAATAAAACAAAATATAGAAGAATAAAAATAGATTACAAACTGAAGAAGATTGCATTATTTTTTACGGTTTATCAATCATTAATGTATTATTTAAATCCGCATTAGTATTATGAAAATGATTATTTTTTGCGAGTGAATATTTCTTTAACAATGAGAATTTTGAGAAAAACAATTTTTTTTTTCAGATAAAAGTCTTACTATCTAAACCCTAGCTGGGTGGAAGAGAAGGATTCTTATCTTGCCGAAGAGTATTAGCGCGTAAGCAGATGTAACGAACCCGACTGGAATTTGAACTTAGATCGCCGATCTCAGATTGTGACTAGATCTCCATTCCACCACACTCACATCGCACGGAGGAGAAGGAGGGGGAGGGGGAGGTGGAGGAGGAGGAGGAGGAGGAGTAAAAGAAGAAGAAGAACAACAATGACAACCACATATAGAAGAAGAAGAAGAAGAAGAAGAAGAAGAAGAAGAAGAAGAAGAAGAAGAAGGAAGAGGAGGAGGAAGATGTTGGAGGAGAGGAAGAGATAAACTATTAGTAGTTGAAGAGAAAATAAAAGAAAGGTAAATTATAGTTAGAATACAAGAAAAAATTAAAGCAAAATCTTATTGTTATTTTAAAAGCTATGACACTTCAGGACGTGGGCAATCATAGCTCTCCCCAACGTTTTTTTTCTCCTTTGTAGTCCTTAGTATGGAATGTCTTTTCGTTATCTTGCCCAAGATAATGTCAGTTTTTCCACGTCTTCTTTCCTCTTTATGTGTCATCTGAAGTGTCAACTTCTGTCTCATTCTGATTATAATTATAAGCGACCTTCTAGTTTCTATTCTCCTTAATACTTCGTCGTAACTGACACATTTAGCGCCTGATATTCTCAGCATTCTTCTGTAGAATCACATTGCTTCATTTCTTCTCTTCATCCGTGAGGAGATTTCCGAGATATTTTTTTTCGATAATAATAATAATAATCATAATAATAATAATAATAATAATAATAAGAAGAAGAAGAAGAAGAAGAAGAAATCTTCCAAAAAAGAAAAAAAAAACATTGTCAGTAAAAGGTTTAGATATTTCTAAAATCAAAGAAAATTTTCTTTTTTTCTCTGCTTCCGGAAATATCTAATGAATACTTCCGGCTATCACCCTAACAATGAAACGTCGCAACAAATCTAAAAAGAAGAAAAAGGAAAATAAAAATACTACTGAATTATCTATTTTAGACCAATCAAATCAATCATCAATGTATGTATGTATGTATGTATGTATCTATGTATGTATCTATCTATCTATCTATCTATCTATCTATCTATCTATCTATCTATCTATCTATCTATCTATCTTCATCTATTCATTATCTATCTATCTATCTATCTATCTATCTATCTATCTATCTATCTATCTATCTATCTATTTTGGACCCGGAAGAGGTCCGAAAGTAAACTCAGACTCAGCAATTCGGTGAAAACGTATTATTAACAAAAAGAACGAATGCAAAATTGTTGCCCGTCCGTCTGACGGCGAAGTACAGCAGTCAACTCGTTCGCTGCTCTACAGTCCTCTTGCGAGGCATAATATAGACATAAGACGAGTCTATTTTGTCTATGAAGGTAGGTCCCCATAACACTATCTATCACAATTTTTTAGCATCTCTCTTTCTTTCTTCACGTAACTTTTCGTATATTCTTGCTATAATTATAATAGTCATAATACCAGTCATGAGACCACTGGTCACAATTCTCATATTATTTAATGACATCAACTTCTGAATGATATTTATTGAGGAGCGAACTTACTGATTTATCGCAATTTCTGTCTTCATTACCCAAGGATAAAACATAATTTTTTGCATTTTAATGTCATTTGCGAGCAAAATATTCAATAATTATTCTTAAAACGTTTGACATTTAAACACAATAGCGAGACCCTGATCCCTAAAAAATTTCAGCGTATCCATAATCTCCTTATCTATCTTAACTGAACAATCTAAAAGTAATCTGGGACAAAAGCTGAATAACACTTATTGGATTATCAAGAGTCTCGTTCAAAATGGATGTCTTCATTATCTCTGCAGAGCTGAATTCATTCAGCGGAAATTTCAAAAGACAATCTAAAGCATTTTTGGTATCAGTTTATCTGCAATATTTCGTATCTGCTCTGACAAATGTGTAAAAATAAATGACCATATTCGGGTTGATAAATGTCTAAATAGTTTTTTTCTTCTTTAGGAAAGGTAATCATATAAGGTTTGTGTCTAGTTTGGTTTTGTTTGGTTTTGTTTTGTTTGGTTTGGTTTGTTTTGCTGTGTTTTACGGCATATCAACCTCATTGGGTTATTTAATGCCGATAACATTTTTTTCTGGTAATATTTTTTCCTGAAAAATGTAGAGTTGGTAATATTATTTTGAAACATGTATTGCTGGTAATATTTTTTCTCCAAAATATATTGCTAGTAATATTTTTTTCTTCAAAGATTTCTGGTAACAATTATTTTACAAAATATCTCTGGTATTAAGATACATTTTTACGTTTTTATAATCCTTTTTTCCCCCTCAGTTTAGGGGTTAACTATTTGCCCATAGCTGAGACCCTAACTGGTGCTGTGAACACCAGCCATTAAGAGGTGGTTCCACGCTCCTCGGAACCTCCTGATCAGAGGCCTTGCTGTTGGACGTAGTTTTTCGTCATACCCAGGATGCGGATGTAATGTATCGTCATACCCAGGACGAGTTCATGTCTGGATGAGTTTTGTAAAATGAATCTTTTTGCTTTACTAAAGCTACAGGACAAAATGACAGGCGACAGTAATTCGTTGAAGTTCACTTAGTTGCTGATGAGGTAATTCATACTGATGGGTTAGAACAAGATGGCAATGTTACTTGTTATATCACAATTATGGAGCAGGGGTCGGAATGAACAGTAGATTGGACAGGGATGTGACAGACTTGAATCGGATTGATCACCAAATTTAACTATTTGGGATTTCTATGACTGAAAAGATAGAAAGTCTGCTCAGTGAGGATAACATTTCTGTAAAATTTACAAACCAGTCAACAAAAGCGTCAATTTAATGTCAGTCTATTTAAAATCAGTCACCAAAACCATCTTTTGACCAAAATGATTAGCTCTACTGAAAGTGACCAAATCAGCGCACCTCTCGCTGCACTACGACCAAGAATTTGTCATAAAGAAACAGCCATATTCTGTAAAGAATTCTGGAAATATTGTCAACAGCATCATGAAACTAGTGCCTATGAGGAGAACTAATTATGATATAAAGAGAATGTTGAGGGGTTCTCCCCTTTTTATACAAATGGGTTCACCCAGTATATACATATATTAGGTTGGTGCAAAAATAATGACGTAATAATGTCATTTTTTGACGTATTTTTTAACGTCAACAAACGGCATTATTACGTCATTATTTTTGCACCAACCTAATACTATTTCTACGTGAAGACCCGAGAAACGAAAGCAACAGAGGGTGAAGGTAACCGACAGACAGAACAAACGTAGCGAGCAAGGGTCACAGTGAGCGAGCACTAGACTCAGTAAGAAGTCATACAGCGATACTTCAATACCAAAGACTACTAAACTGCATTCCTGGAACTACTAACCTGCATTACCAGTTTGTATTATTAAATTAATACATTTAATTTCCTATATTCATTTTTGGCGTTTGTTATTTATTGGTACCGGATTTTATCCTGGAATCCACAACAGGGAACGATAAATTATTTAGTTATTCTTTAAAAAAATCCAATGTATAGCATTTAATTAAGAGTGTGTGAGTGCATATCTATAAAGTCTATTTAAAGAAACACACTAAAATTATAAAACGTGTATTATCAATCTTCACGCCTTACGAAAGCTAGGAGGACCAACTGACAGAAAACAGCAATTCGTGGAAGCTCAATTGGTTTCAAATGAGGTAATTCACACTGATGGATTTCAAGAACAGGGCTCTTGGTATATCACAATATTAGTGGCGGGGGAATCTGTATGATCAGTTCTGAAATAAGTGGAGTGGGCTTTGAATAACAAATCGTGGGCTTTGAATAACAAATCGTGACCTGATAGGTCAATAGATTCAGCGAATTTGTATTTCTGTGCTTGGCTCGTTAGTCTGCTAAACGAAGATTACATTTCTAGAAATATTACGTGAATGTGCATGAAACTCTACGCATCGGTTAAGAGAACAAATAGCCTATGATGTTTTTTCAAAAAGGCTTCAGAACGACTTTATCCAAGCCTGAATATTTATGGCCGTTCTTTCGAAAATTAGGCACAATTTAATACGCGTTACAATATCATCCTACTATATATATGTATATATATATATATATATATATATATATATATATATATATAATTCGGTTGTGTACTCTTTGAAGATAAGTGCAAATTTGTAAACAATGGCTAATACGACTAATATTACAAGCTCTACCCTGAACTGAACACTGTCAGTCATTGGCGTGTTTATTCACAGAATAAATACATAAAAATCACTTTTCTTTCCATCGTGTTTTGGTGGGGAATCTCCAACTATTGCCGAATCCATCGGGTTTCGTTCCAGGCATGAAGCAATCTGATGTCCTGCCACACTGATGAGCTGTGATACAGCGGAACAGTCTGTCTGTAGATGACTATATATATATATATATATATATATATATATATATATATATATATATATATATATATATATATATATATGTATTTGTGTATTTTGGCAGCAATTCTATCATGCACGTTTCATTGAATTTGGCGGACAAGGTTGAGTTTTTTATACAAAATTTTCATGTGCTGTTATAATTTTTTTCGATAGATATAAAAACTGTCCAATTGTACTTTTTTCCCTGAGCGCTTTCGGCTATACATTTAGCTATTTTAAAGGTTGCCATATATTAATTGTTAATGAGAAATAGATTATTGTACGTATCTATTTATGTAATTTTTTCATTTAAAAAAAATGGTCAAGATATTGTGTCCATATTCACAGTTGATATTATTGTGTGTTGGTTTTTGTTTTTATTAATAAGGCTTCCATTATTTTTAGCCATTTTTTATATGTAAACGATGCCATTATATTTATGTTATCAACAAGTATGTTTCCAATAGGGTCCAGTAGATCTCCATGAGTATTTAAATGAGATATAATTGAGCTATGATCAGAAAAATGTAGTGTGGGTCTTCTTGTCCAACATGTTGTAGTATGGCTTATATAATTGTTTACGAATTTTGATTGATCAGGAATACAATTCCTTAATGTACATTAAAATTCATAAATTATATTTGTTCTATTTAATTTTGTTCTATGAGGTGTATTATTATTTTTAACTATAAGTTTTGCGGTTTTAAATGTTGGTAATAAATAATTAGTCTAATATTTTGTGCTATTGTCTACTGGTGTTGTGCATTTTTTATAATGTTCTTAATTCTAATTTCATCTTATTTATAATTTTCGTTCATCTGATTTTTATAAAAAATATTAATCTTATTGTTTATTTTTATATTCTCGTCGTTGCTATTAGTTATCTTAGACAGAAAAAGCCTAATATGGAAATCCAACAATTGATTAATAAATCTGTTATTAATATGTGTTTGTTTTACGATATTTAATTCTTTAAGAAGAACATGCGAGAGGATGAATTCTTGTGCGCTCTCTTGAGGAAATTATTAATAACACCTGTTTTATATCTAAGTGTGCATTCACTAGAAAAATTAAGATAGCAAGTGTCTTTATATACTATAATTAATGTTATTTTATAATTACATGTATTTCATTAAAATGAAACATGGATATGATGTTTTGGTAAATTAAAATATGGAAGAGAAAGGCTCAATTTAAAATTTAAAGAAATGGCAGAATTGAAATTTATTTTAGTCCAAGAATTCCTTACATTGTTCATACACCTTTTTAACACATCGTTTCGACCGATCGATGCATTTAAATGTATTCTGTTTCAACAGAGGTTTCGCTATTTTTTCACGCAATGTTCTCCAGTCACCTGTTCCTTGTGCTGTATGTTTGTCCAAGAATTGTTTTCTAAAGTGAATTCTAAATAACTTCTCTTTAACTTGATAAAGGATTCCTAAAACGTGCTTGCACCTACTCCGCCATTAACATAAATGTCATCATCTATTACACAACGCAGAAAAGAAATTTGATAGTCTGCCATGTTATTCCCACAAAATGAAGGGAAATTATAACCTTTTCACAAACAGTTTTTACAGCGTCTATATGAACAAACACTAAATAGTTGACAGACTGCCCAAGGTGTGATTTCTATACAGTGCTATGTTCTTTATCAAATAGGTGTCGAAATTCTGTAACGCCAAATTCTTAACGATAGAATGGGAAATAATTAGACGCATAGGAAAATCAAGAGATCGTTTTCATAAACTTAAAAATGTCGGAAGATATAGAAAAATAACTTTATAAACAAACGTAATAGTGTTGGTTTGTTACGTAATGTTGAAGGTTTAACAAAAAAATATTTGTGAGAATTTATGAAAAAACGAAGTATTTTTTTAATAAGAGAATAGGTACTATGAACATCACTTGCACACAGTAACAGAGAGAATAAATTCTTAGGACACTCGAGGAGAAAGACAAAGATAGGTTCCAACGGAGGAAGTTAGAGAGAGATCGACCGTTAAGGCGAAAGGTAAAAAGAGTTCGCAGCAGAGAAAGAATTAGAGGGGTAATGAGTGGGAAAGACAGTAAGGCGTCGGAAAAGAGAGGTAGTAAAAGGTTTAGAGAAAAAGAGAAAGACAAAAAGAGTCCATAACAGAGAAAGAAATAGAGGGGTAATAAATTGAAAATAAAAAGTGAGATCTTAAAAGCGAGCTTGGGAAAAGGGAAAGATAAAGACTGAACGGAGAAAGACAAAAACAGAGAAAGAAATTAGGGGTAATAAATGAAAAAGACAGAGGTTGTAAAGGAGATGTTGGGAAAAGGAACGATAATGAGAAGACGGAATGGAGAATGGCAAAAAGAGCTCATAACTGAGAAATATATAACTGTGTTGTCTTGCTAGATCAGTTGCAACTGAATAGTGAGTTCGATTCTCACTGGGTGCTCCATACTTTCGACCTCTGCTACATCTCAGCTACACTTAGAAAATCATTTATAGGTACTTCGATGTTGCGCAATGTTTAGCATACTTACTCGCTAGATCAGTTACGACTGAATAATGAGTGTAGTCATCTCTGGGTGCCTCATTCTTCCGGACTTGTGCTACATCTAAATCACGCTTAGAGAATCAACATAGCGGTCAAAGACAAATAGAATTCGTAAAGAGGGGTTTATAAATGGGAAAGATGTCTTAAATGAGATGTTGAAAGGAGGAAAATAAAAAAAGTTTGGAAAGGAGAAAGAACGCTTGTGTATATGTATACACATTCATGTGCGTGTGCGTCCGTAGGCGAGAGTCTGATTACCCTTCATAGTAAACGGTAAAATTAAAAAGATAACATTAAAATTAAATAAATATAACTGTTTATTGGCAACGCACTTCTTCTTTAACGATTTTCCCAACGAAAGAAAATGAGTAAAAAATTGCCTTGGAAAATTGTCGAAAGGGCAATGCTAGTATAGAATCGTTTGACATTTAATTTTGTAAGAGAACCAGGAAATTGTTTTGTCTCGAATTCTACTAAAACTCATCTGTCACTATTTTTTTTTTCTTTAAAAAACAAATCATCGTTTCTTTTAAAATTCGGAATAAGCGCCTTGGAAATTTCTTGCGCATCACTATTGATCTCGAGGGTTTGGCATTTAATGTTCTTTAAATACGGCCAGCACCACCTCAGTGCACATCCCCCCACATCATGTAACATGACAAAGTTTCTGTGATCTGACTGGCAGAAGAGTAAAGAAGACAGTTGTGTTTGGAGTGGAATGTCAGTTAGTTTGATGGCTAGAACTAATAATTTTAAGTTCGATTTATTTTAAGTTCCGCCTTTATCAAAATTTAAAATTCAGACAAGAATCAAAATTTTAATCTGTTTATTTAGCCTCGTGCCTGATTAAAAATGGAAACGGTAGATCATAAAAAAAATATTTGAATTAAGTTTTCAAAAAGATACGTGTCAAATTAGAATTAACTGCAAATAACAGCGTAAGTTTTAACTTAAGTAACCTTGTATATTTGCTACAACATTGTGACAGGTAGGTTGCTACTGCTAAACCTCTTACCAAGAATGCATTCAGCCCACGAGAGCCACCTTGTCCCTCCAGCTCTCATGCTCTTCGCCGAGCTTCGGACAAAGCTCCAGGTCAATCTGCTGAAGGTCCTGACAGATGAAGTATTTCGAGCGGCTTCTTGGTCTGCAGCCAGGTCGTCGGCAGTTTGCAGATGGCAGGTCCAACTGGAAGCACTTCAGGTCGTCGTAGGACGTGAGCGAGCCTGCGAATATGGTGTTGAGGGAGAGGCTCGTCCGGTCGGTCTTGGTAATTTTTTAATATTTAAAAAATTTGGGTTTTTGTGTTACATATATTTCATCTTTCAGAATTATTAATCCTTCAGAATTATTAATCCTTCAGATTAATTACTTTTAATCCGAAATGCTTATTAGATTTAATCTATCATTAATATTATTTTGAATCATTCAGACTAATTAATTTTAGTCTTTTATTGTTAATATTTTTAACCCTTCGTAGTTATTACTATTAAAGTAATTGCTGAATATCGTTTGAGGAAGACCTTTGAACTCACTTACGCTGCATCAAAGAGTGAGGGAAAATCGGAACGAGAGATAACATTAATCATCTTATGGCTATGATGAACAGGGCGCACAGGTGTCCTGTGCGGAAGGAAATGTGTGGTTATGTCGCTGCATGTCGAAAAGGCGTGGCCACATGATGTTGCGTGGGCACATGGCCGGAAGAGGCGTGGCTACAAGAAGTTGCGTAGGAAGCATATCAGAAGAAGGCGTAGCCACATGATGTTGCGTCGGTGTCCAAATGTTATAAAACCTGTTCTATGGCAGAGCTTCGGACAATCCTACAGCGCCAGGTCAATCTGCTGGAGGTCCTGACGGACGACGTATTTCCAGCGGTTGCGTGGTCTGCGTGGTCAGAGAGACTGGCAATAGTTTCATCGAAGATTCGTCAATTCCTGTGTGCGCAGCATAACCTCTGTGTTTCTCCTTCACTCTTCCCAATCGCCGCAACTCAAACAATGAAGATGTTTATATATTTTTTATATATAGATATTCGTCGCCTTATTTGAGTCCAGCAGCAGTGTGCAACATAATTACTTGGGCTTTATTACTTTTAATAATTAATATATTTTACTTCTAATGATTGCTCTTAACAATTAAATTCCCTTTTTTTTGTTCCCTTTTACGACACTTCTGCCGGATATAGTGTTTGAAGTAGAAAGCATCCAGATTTCGAATGCTGACTTTCAAAGTGACAATCATCCGCTCTTTATATAGATAAGCAGCACAAGGAATATACGATTTTTCTTTATAAACTTTACAAATGTTCAACCCATGCCAATTATATCGGCTTTTAAGTGTCGGATCGGCTGTAGAAGATATATGTGCGAGGTTTGATCAGATGGTATCGGGACTGGTGCTATAATAAGAAAACTGCAGCGCATATCAGTTCGACATTTAATCTACTTCGAAGTAGCCCCCTTCTGAATTCAGACGCTTTATTTAGCGTCGTTTCCATTCATGGAATAATTCTGGAACTTTTTTTTTGTTGGTTCGTGGCTTTCACTTGGATTTCCACGACTTCTATAAATCTTGTTCTTTTCAAGTGGGATTTGTCTTTTAGAATGAGAAAAAAGTTGCAAAGGACGATATTGGGGTCTATGATTCTCGTTGGAATATTGTCTTTGACCAAAAACTGCTGCACAAGTGAGGGTCACTGATTAATCTTCTGTTGTCTAGTGAGACGACCACACTCTACACACTTTCCTTCCAAGTACTGCTATTAACAACGAAGGTAAGCGAGAATATTATAAACTAGTGTGTATGCGCGACAGCGTTTGAAGTCAATCTGTGCCAAGCTGCTTTACCCTGTGCACTCTAGCTCCGTTACTAGAACAACAGTCAGGACACTTTTTGATTATAATTCATGTTAGTAGTCGCCATAGCTGATTGGTAACATTATAAAATAATTCTTTCAACGGAAACCGTTCTTCCTCTTTTCTTCCACTTAATGTGTAGGGTCATAGGCCCTGAAGGGAAGCACTCCTCTCTAACTAGACAGTAAGTAGTACTTTCCTTTGTCCAGAAACGGAAACTCTTGGATTCGGACTCTGTTGTTATTTAAAAGGTACACATATTTTCACAGTCAGAATTTGTTTATTTTATCGGATATTATGAAATAAATATTTCAGTGGTATAGATACGTTCCCTGTATATATATATATATATATATATATATATATATATATATATATATATATATATATATATATGTATATATAGCACCTTACAAGCCAAAGTGGATAATGCAGATCTACTTGTCAAGGGAAATCAATTAATCAATAATTTAAGAGATAATTTAAAGTCTACATCAAGACACTAGACAACGTTTTGTAAATAGACCTAAATCATTTTTTGTAATGACAACGAAAAATAGAAGTAAATTGAAATCATCCATTTGATTCTAATTGGAAATCGTGAAGCTCATTTTACATTCTTTTTCCCAGACGAAATTTGCACGTCATTTTAACAATTGTCGCAAATCCATCAATTCTGATTTCACCGACTCAAATACAGATTTTAGTTATTTTCAGTCCTATAACGTCGGAGTCCGACAAAGAAATGAGGCATTAATATTTGTCGAATCGCGAAAGGCTGAGAGTAGACAAGTTGGGCATTATCAATCATTGGTAAATCTCAGCGGCAAGACCAATAATAAACGGCATTTCCCGTTCTTGGTATGACGATAAACTACATCTTCATCCTGGGTAAGACGATAAACTACATCCACGCCCTGGCTATGACGATAAGCTACAACCGTATCCTGGGTAAGACGATAAACTACATCCATGCCCTGGCTATGACGATAAGCTACAACCGTATCCTGGGTAAGACGATAAACTACATCCATGCCCTGGCTATGACGATAAGCTACAACCGTATCCTGGGTAAGACGATAAACTACATCTGCGTCCTGGGTAAGACGGTAAACTACATCCGCGTCTTGTGTATGACGATAAGCTACAACTGCGTCGTTGACGATAAACTACAACCGCGTTCTGGGTATTACGAGAAACTATATCCACGTCCTGGGTATGACGATAAACGCACACACACACACACACACAGATATATATATATATATATATATATATATATATATATATATATATATATATATAGGGTAAAATTTCGTAGAAATGAAAAATGGTACCAAATATATGCTGAATGCACTAGTAACATTGTTGCTATACTCATAATTTTTAATAGGTGATTGTTGGTTGTTTTTCATATAGAGTGCCTCGAGAACAAACTAAGATAGATAGATAGATAGATAGATAGACAGATAGATAGATAGATAGATAGATAGATAGATAGATATGAATATATCCTCTCCGTGTGCGTTCGGGGATGGTCTTTATCATACTGGAGGCCACAGAGCATCTAACAATTTCTGGACTTTAAAATAATGATGCTTAGTGACAGAGAGAGAGAGAGAGAGAGAGAGAGAGAGAGAGTGAAGAAGACAGAGGAGTTACCTTATTATTATGAAGAAGGTTGAAAAATATGATGGAAATGCTTAAGCGAGTATTTCATGAAATTATACATAAACACATACACATATTTATATACATTTATATATACATATATACACATACATATGTGTATATATGTATATACAAATATATATCACTTTATATATCAATAAATACGTATATATATTTGGAGGGTGCATGTGTGTGTGAATAGTTAGTCTTGAATGCACGATGGAGTAATTCATAGCAGCTCCGATTAAGGAATTGGGGCGCCGATTTCGAAATCCAGTCGAGTTCCTTACAGTCATTTTGTTTGGAGGAGGTAAAAATCCATCTCTTTTATCTGTAGCTATGGATAAATAACAGGACAAGCGGTCTGCAAGGAGGGCAATTCTGAATCCAAAAGCTCAGGAGACTCGTTTGGGGTTCTTGTGGCAATTACACCAATTATCTATATTTGGCTCTTTCAAAAATTGGATTTGTTCCTGCACAAGACTTCATGATTACAATCAAATCATACGAGCCGGTAGTCTGGCAGTCCGGTTCTAATAATTCATCTGTTGTATTCTGTCGGAAAAAGACGGCAGTACAGACGCAAATTTTGGTACGTGCAAGTGACACTGATTTTTTTCTTTTTTAACACAACCTTTACTGAAATATGATTAACCACTAATTAACCCCTATGGTCGTAGCCTTTCCTTAGAAATTAATTTGTTTACGTATCGGATACAAACAAAGGAGCAGATATGGGCTTTCGTGAAGATCTGAACGAAAAGATATGCATTCTTCAAATGCGAAAATTGTGACGCTCTTTGCGACCAAACAGTTTAAAAGCACGCCGGAAAAGACGGCAGTTTCTTCCAAAAAAGTGGACACAGATTCGTACAGCATCGCATGAACTAGAATGCGGGTAGATATAATTCACATTCCCTTGATAAGCATGGCGTCAACTCAAAATAACTTTCCACAAAATAACGTTTGGAGTAGTGATATATATTCATATGTGTGTTTAGAACGTTTGCTTTCTGACCATGAGACCCGGGTTCGAATCTCACCATGATCAATTTGTGAGGAAGGTAATTTCTTTATGCTATCGGTCTGGAGGACGCAATCCCAGTGTGCGGCACATTTGAAAAGTGCGTGAAAACCTAGCCGTCGGAAGGGCTCAAGCCTCATGAGTGAAATTGGTTGGAATGAACTCCTGGGGAGCCTTCGATGGTTGTACGAGAACGAAATCAGCAAGGATTTGAGCATGCTGACCTTCTTCAGACAGTTGATGGGGCTAGATAACGCGTTCTTTCCCAGGAACTGTAAATGATTTCCGCTCAGCGTAGTAGCAGTATTAACGACAGGTGTTTTCTGTTAATGTCGAAACCCAAATGTGCCTGTGCAGGCTTTATTTATTTATTGTATATATATATATATATATATATATATATATATATATATATATATATATATATATATATATATATATATATATATATATATATATATATAAAAGTGAACATAGAAGTCAACACTTAGAGGCGACAGTCTGTTTCATGCTATGTGCAATCGTCAGGTGTATTTACTCACGCTCTATCTCTGATATTGAGCACTTTATTCCATAAATATAGCACACCTTAAGACTATATTTCTTTATATATATATATATATATATATATATATATATATGTATATAATTGGGTTGATGTAAGTTTGTGACGCTGGGTTTCACAAACTCACATCAACGCAACTAAATATGTTATCTTTATCACTGATATTGAGCGCTTTCCAATAAGTTACACGCACATATAATATATATAGAATTTATATATATATATATATATATATATATATATATATATATATATATATATGTGTGTGTGTGTGAACATTGAAGTCAACACTCAGAGGCGACAGGCTGTTTCATGTTGGAGGCGTCCTGTATGAAACAGCCGTGTTGACTTCCATGTTCACTTTTATATTTATATTTACATACGCTCCATCTCTCTGATATTGAGCACATTATCCCATAAATACAGCACACCCTAAAACATATATATATATATATATATATATATATATATATATATATATATATATATATATATATATATATATATATATATATATATATATAGGGTAAAATGGAAAACAGCGAATATTCTTTGTTTAAATCTTGTTTATTGATTCCTCTATGCTAAGGAGACATTGACCATAAATTATCCAATATCTTCTGAGTAATTTTAGTTTTTATAAGGAAAACATGATGAAAAATATTTTTTATTAGTGTTGCGTCTATATGTATGCTTTGGCTATACGATATCATTTTTAATCTGGATAGCCCCAAGAAAGCCACTAATGCTACTAAGACACAAAGCATAACTGGCTATAGAAAAAGTATAAAGCCAAAACATTACTGTTTTGGATTCCGGGATGAAATCCGGCCTCAAACGCAGGAATGAAATAATAACGTAATGATACAATTGCTAATACGGTTAGTAGATCCAGAAATGCGGTTAGTAGCAATAATAATATATATACAGTCTGGGAAATTCAGTATCAAAGTAGGGCTTCCTTCTGAATCTACGTGCTTGCAACTGTGACTCCTACAAAGCGGTCACCTCACACTCTTGCTCTCTCCCTGTTCATTGTATCAGTGTATGTCCCTGGGTATTCACTGGCAGTAGTACAAGTACACACTGGTCGAGTCCACTTGTATGAAAAAGAAGTGAACCCCATAACAATTACTAAGGAGGGAGAAAAATAATCGCGAGGATAATAGATAACGATTGGCATTGCATTTAATTTTTAGAGGTCAATGGTGGCAGGAAAGCAAGGAGAAGAAACAGAGTTCCACAAGCGAGAAGTGCACGAAAAGAAACTGATAGCATAGAACTTATGGTTGCCCCTAGCCAATTCAATTGTAAATTGATGAGACCTTTTTGACGATCTAGTACTCTGCTTAAATTCATAAAGTCTAGGAACCACATCGAAGAAATCTTTCGAATAATTGCCATGAAAATATTTATAGAAAAGGCGGTGGGGAGCAGCAAGTATCAATATTGCTGATTCTTCTTTGGCTTTTATCCAGAATCGTTGAATATATAGCAGGAGAAGCTGATCATATGTGGCAGCAATATTCTAAGCATGGACGAATGTTAGACTTATTCATATGTAACATTGATTCTGGAGAGAAAGATTGTCTAGCAAAGTTCCGCTGAAATTTTTTTTGAATGTTACCGGGGTCGAAAAGAACTTGAAGAATTCCAAGAGCTCGACACCCGAAACGTTATAAGAACAAAGATGAGGAAAATAGTGCGAATATAAATAAAAATGATTATGTTTTTGTCAAAAGAATGGTTACACTTTTATTTTAAGCATCCCCTCCAAGCAACGCGAGAATGCCACGAGCACCACAAGAGGTTATAGAGAGGGCGAGCAAGAGAAAAGAGGCGTGTTTGAGGAAAGGAAAAAAGAGAAGGACAGGGAACTACATGAAGGCATCAAAAGATGTCGATTTACATTACATTTGAATATTTGGAGACTATGGCCAAGGAAGCAAGTAAGGTGAAGATAATTCCACAGACAGTAAGTGCGAGATAAGAAGCTATTCGGATAGAAGAAACGGCTAGATTTTATCGTTTTGACAGTGAAAGAGATGCCAACGTAGTATTCATGCAGTTTGGGAACCAGTGAAAGTATCTCGTCGGAGTAGTTGTCGTGAAAATACTTGTAGAAATGACAGAGGGAAGCAATGGCTCGTTTATGTGAAAGTGTCTGTAGACGAGATGCCAGATCAGGACCCATCACATTGTATATCTGTCTCCGGCTTTTGTCGAGGATCACGGGAGCCCCAGACTATATACGGCAGTAGTATGTTTTCGGCCAGACGTCACATTTACTGTGGGAATATGCATGTCGATAGGTTATAACGTTAGAATCGGCATGATAGACACATATTCAGGTCGGTAGAATTAACGGCGAGTTCCGATGAGTCCTGCTTCACCAGTTTGAACTAAGTTTTTGTTACATCACAGTTCTCAGATTTGCAGTAGTGCCATAAACTTTCCTTATGCTTGATCACATACGCTACACGATATCTTGCTCTCTTTAATAAAAAGCATATTGATTTAAGGATGTTCTCAATAATTTATTTTCAAATCTTCGGAAAGTTCTTTGGAATTTACGATTGTTAAAGATGTTGTTTAACTAATGAGGAGTGTGACTTTTACACAGCATACATAGCATGTTTCCCAATATTTATAAGATAAATCCACCGTACATTTCACCCCAAACATCTTACACTGAATGTATTACCATCCGTGTGTGGGGAAGGGGATCGGGATCGGGGGGTTTATGAAGTAATTGTATACAGTGTAACAGTGCTGTGAACCAGAATTACTTCTTTGTTTTACGAGTCTAAATATTTATACAATATAGACTTAAAAGTATTTTGAATTTGTTTAGGGTAAAAATTTTAGCAATATTATTTCCAATGACAAACGAACAAATCCATATGACCAAAGCTATGATCAGGGCTGGTTTATCTTTTAGGCTAGAATAGGCTACAATCTAAGACTCCTCAAACTTTTATAAAGTAATGGTTTAATATTATATCTTCTAAATAATTTCATAAATTTAAATGGTACCAGTATGATAAACTCATATTTATTTGATTTTGTAGCAAGAAAATCACAGATAAGAATGTTTAATTTGTGTCATTTTGTTTGGTGTAGATGTTAGTTTTTAATTCAGAATGTTTAAATCAAGGGCAAGCAAGGACAAATGGTTGATTTACAGATTTGAAGGATTGATTCAGACCGGAATGAACGTTCTGGCGCAACACACAGGACAAACATTCCTTGGGGAAGATGAAGGTATTGATTCAATGTATTTGTCCCACTTCTGACGAGAAAAATTGACTAGTGCGTCAGAGACACCGTGCAACAAATTTCTTATCGGCCGACACAGCAGTGGATTCAATATAGTCTTTCCATTTCATATCAGCCGAGAACGTTACTCAGAGAAGGTGTAACGAGTCAGTTTTGGGGCGGTTAGCATTAGCCATACTGATGGAAAGCAGATGGTTCATTAAGAGAAGTTTAGTTTTGGGGGTGTTAAAATTAACAAGATCCTTAACTCTAGTTAGCAATAGACTAAAGGCCGTTTTTGACAATGCCGCCATTTTGACCTTATATATGTCTGTATGGATAGAACGCTTGTGTATATGTGTTTACGTGTATTAGAGAGAGAGAGAGAGAGAGAAAGAGAGAGAGAGAGGGATGGGGGGAGAGAGAGAGAGGTAGACAGATTGACAGACAAACATAATAATCGAAGTTTGAAAAGTCTGACATAAGATATGAAAACGAAAGATAATAAATATATCAAATGTCTAGAGTTTATTTACAGGATGTCAATGTATACATTGACAGATGTGAATCAACTCCAGACAGATTGACAAAGACAATAAGCTGATAAAGATTTATTCAAGCTAAATTATAATACTACGACGAATATTAATCAAATTAATAATCGCCTTTGTGAATTTTGATCAGAGATATTTAGCTTTCCGAAACCTTTCAATGGGAATTAATGTTTGAAGAGAATTACAAGATTTGTAATACAGCCGAAAGCCAAAGATCTTGCAATTCTTACAATGAGTTTTTCTCTTTCCTTTCAAGTGAACGCAAATGCAACTGCCTGCTCGGTTGCCAGGTGGTCTTCAGCAGTTTATAGCCATTACGAGTGTATGGATTGCAGTGGGTTAGACAAAACCTTCAAGACACTACTTTCTTTCGTCTTGCTTTCTTACCATTTCAGTTAATATCTATCATATTGTATTCATCTGTCTATCTATCTATCTATCTATCTCGTTATGTTACTCTATCTATCGATCTATCTATCGATCTATCTATCAATCTATCTATCTATGTATCTATCTATCGCGTTATGTTCATCTATCTATCTATCTATCTATCTATCTATCTATCTATCTATCTATCTATCTATCTGTCTGTCATATTCTGCTCATCTATTTCTCAAGCTCATTCTATCTATCTATCTATCTATCTATCTATCTATCTATCTATCTCGTTATGTTTATCTATCTATCTATCTATCTATCTATCTCATTATATTCATCTATCTATCTATCTAATTCTGTTCATCTATCTATCACGCTCGTTCTGTTCATCTATCTATCTATCTATCTATCTATCTATCTATCTATCTCATTCTGTTCAGCTATCTATCTATCTATCTATCTATCTATCTGAATCTGCTTCTATCTCTCTCTCTCTGTCTCTCTCTTTCTGTCTGTCTGTCTGTCTGTCTGTCTCTCTCTCTCTCTCTCTCTCTCTCTCTCTCTATATATATATATATATATATATATATATATATGTTTCCAAATGGAGTTTTTAATCTGACATTATTTCGTTTTGCTATAAACCTAATTTTATTGAGTGTACATTTTTCATTTGACAATCAATTTTTTTTTTATTTTCTTCAAAAATGCAATGCAGCCAATATCAACCAGACTAAATACAGAAGTTCTACAAAAGAAAATGTATCTCCGTCAGGGAAACCACTTCTATGACCAAAGAGTGCCACTACAAATATGACCAGTGGAGATCATCCCGCTTTGCGATATTTTGAATTTATAACCGTTAGAAAACCGAGCTCGCTCGACAACACACCAAAGACTTGTTTTTATTTAACAATGTAGACCCAAATACAAAGAAACTTGTAAAAATAGAATGGAAGATTACTAAACGAAGATATTCCATCGTTTTCAATAACACATACTTCAATATATATATCTATATCTATCTATATATATATATCCATTACATTCACTTCCGTGCTAATACCCTTGGGGAAAGTGTGAATCCTCTTCTTCTCCCTCCAGCTATGGGTAAATAGCGGGACAGACTGGGTTCTAGAGCCTTGGATGGCAACTGGTCTAGGAGAAGGACAACTCTGAATACAAATCGTACGGAGGGTCGTTTGGGGACCTTATGGCACGTAGAGAACCAGGTCTCTGTAGTTCCTGATAGTAATTTCATTTTGGTTTCTGGCGTTGTGACTTCATTGTTATTAATTAAGGAATATCAAAGACTTAAAGTCTCATATGTCATAATTTATTCCACGAGCGGTCTTGAAGATTGAGACCGGCTTTTTTATTATTACCTCTGCGATTTCATTTAAGTGTTTAAGATTCTTTTATTAGGTTGGTGCAAAAATAAGAACGTAATAAATATTACGTCCTTATTTTGGCACCAACCTAATATATATATATATATATATATATATATATATATATATATATATATATATATATTATGAAATGGAAAAGTCAGACAATTATTTTAACACATTTTTTATGTTTATACATTCTTTTTACAGATACAAATATTTAAGTAAATGCTCTGTTTATTATAAACAGACCATTTACTTAAATATATGTATCTATAAAAAAAGAATGTATAAACAAAAAAATGTCTTAATATATATATATATATATATATATATATATATATATATATATTGGCGGCATGTTTTCAGTAAGACATGTCTCGTTGAAAAATTAAGACAAGTTTTGTCTACTTATTTTTAGTTAGACCCCTAATATTCACGGATAGTATCGTTATGTCTTAATTTTTTTTTTTTCACCGTCATGATGATAGTGTGTTAATATCGAAAGTACTCGGAATAAATTAATATGTATCAACATGGTAATGTTCTAACTTTCTTCAGTACTAAGGAGCTTCTCTGTGTATTCTGGGGATTTACGTGGCCAGATGTAAGGGGTGATGTAGTCTTAAAAATTGTCTGACAGCCATGACAGGGTTCTTCTGCTTGTGTTGCATGGTGCAGAATCTTTTTGCCAGACATAGATTCTTCCAGCAGTCCCCTTCTTGACCCAAGGCAGCACTACCTCCTCAAAGCACTTGATGTAAGGCTCCGTGTTGAGAACTGTGGGAAGATGAATGGAGGTGTATCACTCTTGATTTCTCCAAACACCTTCGTAATCACATTAGACTCATCCAACTCTTTCCGAATCATCTGGACTGGTACCTAAACACCCTGAAATTTCGCATTGGAGTTTCTGGCGTGAATACCAGCATGTTTCCAAATTTCTGGCGGGGTGAATTGAGTCATGGTGCTCTTTTTTTTTCTCACAGGCGGTGCCCAACTGACTCTACTGTACTGTGCAGTCGACAAAATCAAAAACAAATAACGCGCATGCGCAGAATTAAAAATAGATACAATGGCGTGAATTTATCCATCGCACCCTGTATCTCATTGTACTGGTATGTATTTCATTCTGTTTATTTCTATCTATCTATCTATCTAGCTAGCTAGATTGCTAGCTAGTTCTCTCTACTCAGTGTTCTATTAGTTTGATTGCCTCACGTATCATTCTGTCTTCAGCTTCTCGTTCGACGTTAATCTAATCGCTTAATACCAAGGGAAATGACGGAAAATGTGTAAAATTGAAAATATGTTTTGCTGCTGCGTCCCTAATGTACTCTAGGACTGAAAACTGTTGGTCGACCGACCTGGAAGCGAACGAAGGAGAATTGTCCAATTCACTAGACAGAAATAGAACGCTTAACATTAATGGCTATCGAAAGGCACGTTTTTAACTTACAGCAGTGGCTCATAATGTACGACGTCAATGCTCTTCGTGTAGACGTAACGGAGATTGCATAGAATCTGAATTGTTGTTCGTTGTGAACAACACCAAGCCTATCGCATGCCGTAAATAGGAACGTTGGCGAGATGCACGCACATACGCACATATATCGGGTCAGAGAGAGAGAGAGAGAGAGAGAGAGAGAAAGAGTGAAGAAGAGAGAGAGAGGGGCGGGGAGAGAGAGAGCTAGAGAGAGGCGGGGAGAGAGAGAGGCAGAGAGAGAGAGAGAGATATGTAATATTCGAAAATTTGGTCCTGGTGAGCATTTAGTTGTTACGCAGAAAAGCCACTTTTCTCATAATTTCATCTCGCGGCTGAAATCGCTTCTCTTTCAACGTGGATTTCTGGTCGGGGAGAAGCAGCAGAAGTCAAACGGTGTCAAATCGGCAGTGTGGAGATTGACGAACAAGTGGTTTGTTTTTCTTGAACGTAGGCGTCTGACGGAGCGGGCGAATTCCCACCTCGTGTGCAATTTCCTGAATTGTGAAAAGAGTGTCCTCCATTACTATTCATCGAACCTTCTCAATCGGCTCCTTCTAGCGACTTGTGGATAGCCTGTCTGAACGTGCCTCACAATCCACTTGGGGTGGCCGTGTCTGAAGCGGTTGTGACATGATCTGAACTTTGCTCATGCTATCATTAACAAACGCTGGAATTAACCTTTTTGTATAGTTTGAACACGAGTATTACCAAGACTTTGGATAAAACCTGATGCAAAATGCGTTCGGTCAACTTGCGTGAAAATGAAAATCCGACGAGCGCACACTACATGGAGGTACTCTAGGCGTAACATGCGGGAACTTTATGCAGCCTACTTTACTTAAAATATTTTAACTGCATACATGTCGATAACGGAAATAATTGGCACTATTTACATTGTTCGGATTTGAAAAGCACGAGAGAAGAATTTTAAATAAAATATTGTTTTACATAAATAATGTCAAATAAGTTTACGTTAAAAATCTTTTTTAGAGAAGATTATGTAACATTGTAATATGATTGCTGAAAACAAATCTAAATTTATTTTCAAGACTCCTGACGAAACCCTAGAAAGGGATAGTTAATTTTAACAATTTTATTTCATTTTTACCACACACAAACACACACACTAACAATTACACACACACACACACATATATACGCGTATGTGCGTGTG
>OZ010590.1:43933465-43940965 GCA_963932145.1 Acanthosepion lycidas | reverse complement strand
CAACATCTCAACAGTAAGTAATATTTATATTGATATAACACAAACCTGTGGTACAACACTAAAAATGCTGATAGAGGAAGACTGGTTTTCAATCTGTCATATCATAAACTTAGCTAGATACCCTTACTGACCCAAATATACCACAGTATTTTCTTACACCAAAACAACACATTCTTTCTCTACATCCGAACAAATACCATAAAAGTATTTATAGAAAAAGCAGAGGAAAACTACATGACGGTATTGGGACGTGAAGCCGAGATGCCACGTCAGGACCAAGAACATTGTAATGTGCTTCTACAGAAACATGCTGAGGATACCAAGTGAAAATCAAAACAAAAAGGAATTTTATACATCAGGAATGAGAAAGGAAGGTTTGGAAAATCTGATACTCAAAGGACAGATACAGGAAAAGAGGGATAGAGGCAAGCAGCGACTGATAAAATGAGCACAAAACAAAATGGATGGGAAAATAGGGTTTGGAAGGAACAACAAAAAGTCAAAACTTATTAAGAGCTATAAGGAAAAAAGATGTGGAGGGCCATGATCGTCTACGTCCCGAAGGAAAACGGTACATAAAAATGATTGGTATTATGACGGGCGTTATTTTCGTCAACTATATGGTTTAATACGATTTTTTTTCCCTTGTAGTTTTAAGCTTTGACCAACCATTTGCCTGTTAATATCCGTGTGTATCTAATAAATAAATGACCGGCAAGTCTAATAGATTTGATTTGACAGTATCAGACTTTGTTCTTTCTTTTTGGACAGCCGTGTCTTGCGTTGGTTATTTCTATGCTCGATAATAAGGAATCAAAACGAGGAGATATTCATTTCAGTTCCATGGAAAAGAAAAAAGAAAATTACGGATCAAAACAAGATAAGATTTCCCTTAATTTAGAATAATATTCCGCAATATCCAAATTATATAAATCTCTTTTGTATTTATATGGAGGTATGTCGTCGGTGATGTGATGAAAAAGATTCCTTTAGTCTGGAAACAGACGAACAGCACCAGTAAAGTACCTTTCGTGTCAGGAAGATTTCGCCTAATTTTTGTGACAGGCGCAACATTGAATTGTTTAAAGATAGAATTATTGCTTTCTGTTCGTTTCCAAGCACGAAAAAAGAATATTGAACATTTGTGGAAAATAATCTCTTTTTTTTTTTTTTTTATATACGCCGTGTCCCTTCAGTTTATAAAAGAGCATGGTACGTAACAACTTCCTATCTTTCGTAGTTATAAGCATTTATTTTAAACGATTAAATCCGATAAATCTTAAAAACGACCCTTTTTTCTAACCCTATAGACTGGATCTAGATAATCACAGACGAAAAACTTCACCAAATAACAAAAAAAAAAAAAAAAAAAAAACGTCATGAGATATTCCTACGGTCTCTCCTTCTTCTATATTCTTTTTTTTTTTTAAGCGTTTCACCCCAAGCAAGGCGGGAAGCCACTAGGACGCAAGGGGTTACAGAAGATTTGGAGCAAGATCAGATAGGAGTTATAAAGGAAAGGATGATGAGAAGGATAGTGGATAGATAAAGGCAACTGGATATGTCGATTGACATTACATTTGAATAGTTGGAGATTATAGCTATCAGAGACACAGGAATAGGGAAGGGACTTCCACAGGCGAGAGGTGCGAGATATGAAGCTATTGGAGTAGAAGAGGCAGCTACATTTAACAGTTTCAACTGTGACAGGGTGAGAGCGGGATGCTAGCCTCGTAGGACGCTTGAATTCGCGAATTCTGGGAACCAGCGAAAGCAGCTCATCGGAGCAATTATCATGAAAGTATTTGTAAAAAAGAGAGAGAGACTGCAGACGAGATGCCAGATCAGGGCCAATTATATTGCATATCCGTCTCTGGATCTTAAGAAACACGAGGCAAACAGTACGGGCTCCAGACTATATATGGCTGCAATACTCCATGCAAGGGCGAATGGTTGATTTGTATATTTGAAGGATCGATTCCGGGGAGAAAAATTTCCTGGCGCGGCACAAGGAGCCAACTTTCCTTGCGGTGGACGAAGTAATTGACCCAATGTACCTGTCCAGGACGTGGGCGATCTCCACACAATTTCTTTTCCTTTTTAGCTCCTAGATAAGTTTGTCTTTTTGCGATTTCTCTCTCTCTCTCTCTCTCTCTCCAAGACTTTGTTCTGCTAATCATTTGCACAAGATCTTTGACTAGGTCAAGCAATGTTTTCCGATGCCCTCTCCCCCCACATTTGCCTTCAATTTGTTCTTTGAATGTCACATTTTCTAAGCCCTCCTTCTTTATTATATATGCTAGAAATTTCAGTTGACCCTGATGCAAAGTATACGTCTTATTTAGTTCCATTTTCTCGAAAACATCGTTGTTCATTGCACGTTAAATCTATGATATTTTCGGCATCCTTCTGTAGGACCACATTTTTGTTGACTGATGTCTCTTCTTCATCATGCGATCGTCCAAAATTCACTGCCATATAAGAAGACTGATATTACGTAACAGTTCAATGCTCTTTTAAACAACAGGAACAGTTGAAATGCGTAACGTACGTAACTAGAATATAAATAATATAATTAAGCTGTTAACTTTCCACACGACCAAAAAAAATATTTGAAAAAGCTATAATCAAGAACCTATATTGGCAACAAACGACATGCATGCACAAAGAGAATGAGTTTAGCGGATATATAAAATTAGAAAGGGGCGTAAGGCAAAGATGTGTCTTCTCGCCAGATTTATCATCCTATACAACGAAGCATTTCTGAAAGAAATGGAAATCCTAGCAGGATCCAGCATTGGCAGCCACAATCTTAAAAACATATGATACGCAGATGACAATGTACTGATACTAGACACGGAAAAGAAATAACAAAACCTCCTACAGAAGGTTGAAAAGGAGGGCGAGAAGAAGGGACTGAGTATAAGATAAAAGAAGACAAAATGCATGGTCATTAGTAAAAGAATGAGCCCAAAATGCGATTTGCAGGTCGGGGACACTAAAATCAAACAGATGCGGAAGTTTAAATATCTGGAAAGTGTTTTGACGGAGGACGCTATGTGCGCCGCTGAGATCCGAAGACGTATTGGAATGGACAAAGCCACAATGCTAGGCAGAGTATTGCGAGACAGGAGGATTACTCTGGTAAAAAAAGAAAAGAGTATTGAGCTGCTACGTGACATCTGTCCTCCTTTAGAGCAGCAAATATTGGACGGTCTCCTCAAAGATGAAGAAGATATTCGAGGCAACGGAGGTATGGTTCTACAGAAGGATGCTAAGGATATCATGGGTCGAGCGTGTGAGCAACGGTGAGGTATTTGAGAGGATACAAACAAAGAGGAAACATGCTTAACATCAGGAAGAGGCTGATAAAATTTCTGGGACATGTAATGAGAAAGGAGGGCCTGGAGAATCTGATACTCACAGGTCGAATAGGTGGAAAGAGAGACAATGGAAAACAAGGCATGACATACAGTAGCGAGCATAAAGATCAGAATGATGTTAAGAAAAAGTCTAAATGTGAAATAACTTTTTATTTTAAAGCTTCATAGAACATGTTATCAAGAAAGAATAAGGATATAAAGGTAAGTTATATAATTCTAAAATATAAAGCTCACTAAACTTATTTTAATAAAGTTATAAGAATAATTATATAGCATTCGAAAAAAATATATGATCAAAGACATCAGAAAGATTAGATAAATCAATAAAATTTAATAATTATTTTGTATTATTGCAAATTTTTTAGGGTAAGAATATAAAATAGGTTATTTCGCTAAATTACACCGGATCTTTACTGGCTCTTGCATTGTGAACATGGCGAAAAAAATCTGTGACGTCATTGGAACTTAGAAAACTGATGGTCAAGTTACGTAATGAAGATAAACTCTCGATTGGGGATATTTCAAAGAGTGTGGGAAAATCTAAACGTGTTATTCATAGTATTTTAAGAAAACTTGAGGAAACTGGGTCATGTGAGGCAAAGAAACCACCTGGCAGGCCTAGGACAACTACTGCAAGGGAAGACAGATGGATTGGTAATGAATCAAAAATGGATCGATTTGCGACAGCAACCGCTATCTCTAAAAGAGTTAATATTAACCTTGGCATTAAAATATCAAGGCACACTATTTTCCGAAGACTTAATGAAATAAATCTGAACAGTCGAGTAGTCTCTACGAAGCCTTACTTTTCTAAAAAAAATCAAATGAGCCGATTGAAATTTGCCACTGGACACGTCATATGGACAGAAGAACAGTGGGATTGTATTCATTTCAGCGACGAGTCAAAGTTTACTCTGTTTAGTTGTGACGGGTGAAGGTTCCTTCGAAGCAGTCCTAAGGAACGATATTTGCCTCAGTGCACTAAAAGCAGCGTTAAATTTGGAGGAGGAAGGGTGATGGTGTTTTGCATGATTTCACCTGCTGGTACGGGACCTCTTGTTAGGCTACACTGTAAAATTAACGCAACTGTATACAAAGAGATATTTAAGAAACATGTTGTATCTAATTTGAGAACTGCAATTAATCAACCAGCTGTATTTATGCAAGATAACGCACTATGTCACACAGTGAAGTCTGTTAACACATTTCTTTCTTAAGAGGATGTTACTGTTATGGAGTGGCCTGCTCAAAGCTCAGATATGAGAATGTTTGGAAGTTAATAAATGAAAGAGCTAAGGAAAAGAATCCAACAAACGTCGAAGAACTATGGACTAATTTGAAAGGAGGATGGGAGAAAATACCCGTTAATGAATGCAAGACATTAATTTGCTCATGTAGCAACAGATGTCAAGCTGTTATTGAAAGTAAAGGTTTACATATCAATTACTAATGAATTATAAACGTTATTTTCATTTGGATATGATGTATCCATTATAATAATATGATTTTGTTAATCGTTCTGATGTTTTTGATCATCTATTTTTTTCGAATGTTATATAATTATTCTTATAACTTTATCAAAATAAGTTTATTGAGCTTTATACTTTGGAATTATATAATTTACCTTCATATCCTGTTTGTTCTTGATAAAATTTTCTATGAAGTTTTAAAATAAAAAAAAGTTATTTCACATTTAGATTTTTTCTTAACATCGTTCTGATCTTTATTCTCGCTACTGTATCTGGTGGGCCTAAGCAAGTGGATAACAGAACGTGATCTGGGGGAGGTGACAGAGGAACGAAACCTACTGAGAACTGCAAGGGATAGACTGAAGTGGAGGGCCATAATCGCCTACGTCCTGAAGACGCACAACACATGAAAAGAAAGAAAAAATAACATTTAGTAAGCATAAATAATCTAATTTCCTATCAAGAAATGTTTTAATAAAAATGACTTTGTTAATTTCAACCAATAATAACACTCTACTGTTCGGTCAATGAATGCCGAATGCTTTCTGTATGGTGATATCTAATAAAGAGTGTTTGTAAGCGACCTGGGATTGCAATAGAAATGTTTGTCACAGATTATTTTCACATCAAAGAGAACAAATCTCTAAGTTCAGACTCGAACATCGGGGATAGAAAGAAAATGCCGAAAACTCGATTCGCAAGTACTATTTCACAAATCACAATGCATGCAACCAGCCAGAAAAATAACTCGCTCTCCAACAAACGTGGCAGCCAAAATAGCCGACTTTTTTTTACCTCGATTTGAGAACACCAACTGCTTTTATCGGCCGAACATTTTTCCATTCGTCGACAGCTGGGAGAGGATGTTCAGTATTTTGCATATCAAAATACTTTTAGAGCGACTCCTGCGACGGACTTGTTTTTTATTTCAAATATTCCATCTTCAGCATGTCATGCGAAAAAGGCGCCCTTTTGTTTGGTAAGTACTTTTTTTTCGCCACATTTTTCGTCGTAGAATACACGCTACGCGCTGTCGCTTGGTTTGACGAGGTAAGTCGCCGTTTTCTTCGCTATAGTGTTACAATAGCTTTGACCGATTTTAAATGTGAATTAAGTTTAAGCGTCTAATGATTTTTTTTTTCTTTTTCTTTTAAATTTAACAACTTAAGTATTTGGCAATTTCAACCAAGGAAAGATTAACAATCAAAGAACGTGTTAAAATTATCAAAACCTATATTGCGAGAATAAATAGACTCTCCATAAAAGACCAAACAGCCAGCTGGTTCTTGTGTCATTTTGACAATCAGTCAAATAATAAACTAAGGTTCAGGGATATGCAAGTTTATGCCTTTTTAAATGGAGTCTCATATAAATTGGTCCATGCAGCCAGTAATCAAATATTGAATTATATGTTTCTGAATTACAATATGGGTGCCAATATTTCATGATCTTCGGGACAGTGATCAATGACGAATAAAAATGGATGATTTTAAATTAATCCCTCTTGCTGTACTCATTACAGAAAATGATGTAACTATCCAATTTTTTTTCTTTCTTTATTAAAACATCTGATTCGACAACTGAAACATCATCTCAGTAAATTTAACAATATATTAGAAGACGTTTAAACAATTAGAAAAAACAAAATCAAGTGAAAATATCAAAAGCCAAATATAGGGTGTTCTAATAACTTGAACCGATTTTAAATGTGAATTAAGTTTAAACGTCTAATGATTTCTTTCACATTTAACAACTTAAGTCTAATTTCAACCATGGAAAGATTAACAATTAAACAACTTGTTAAAGTTATCGAAGCCTATTACGAAAAAATGACGTTCACACAAAATTTGAATGAGAAGTTCCTAGGTCGCATCATCTCTTGAAACAGCAAAGTCAATTGGCCACTACGATCGTGCGACATGACGACTTTAGATTTCTTCCTTTGGGGTCATCTCAAAAGTAAGGTCTATGCCAACAAGTCAATAACAGCTCAACAGCTGAAGGATAAGATAATAAGGGATATTGAGTGAGATCGACGAGCAACTATGTAGAGATGTCATCAAAAATTTTGACCATCGAGTGGAAGTGTGCCGCCGAAGCTTTGGCGGACATTTAGGCGATATTATTTTTCACACATAATTGCCATGACTTAAATAACATGATTCAATAGAGAAATAAATAAATTTTCACCAATAACATCGATTTATTTACTTTCATTCGTTTTAATGAAACACCTTTTATTATTTTTAACATTTTCTTTTCTGCCTTCGCTATATGATACATAGTGTTTGTTGAATTTACTTTAGATTACAACTATAAGAGCAAGTATCTCCACTGATTCGCTAAAAAGAGCACACCATGATGAAAAAAGGCCCCAAACTTGATGAAAATTTTTTTTATCGTCTGTTTCTGTTATTATTAATAGATAAGAGGAAAGTATTTTCTGATTATTTTATTAATTTTTTTCATCCTATTTAGAACATTAGAAATGTTGATTAAAATCTTGTTTTTCTTGACTCAGTGGAATGTCATTAAAAAAACCAAAAAACAAAAAAAAAAAACATATCTTAACCACGCTGTCTTGCTTTTGAGGTGTTAAGTGAAAGTTCAATCGATGTATTGATAGCTTAGGTCAGCGGAAGTTATAA
>OZ010590.1:43913465-43928465 GCA_963932145.1 Acanthosepion lycidas | reverse complement strand
CACAAATTTTCTTTTTAAATATCCTATTTTGTCTAAATATTATTATAGTAATTGTTCTTTTGTTTTCCTTTTTGGTACCTAGACTTTATGAATTTAAGCGCAGTACTTGATTGGCTGCTAGGTCTCATCATTTTACATTTGAAATTGCTAGATCTCCCTGTGCCGCGCCAGGAAATTTTTCTCCCCAGAATCGATCCTTCAGATCTACAAATCAACAATTCGCCCTTGCATGGAGTATTGCTGCCATATATGGTCTGGAGCCGCTTCTGTTTGCGCAGGGTTCTTGATAAGATCCAGAGGCGGATATACAATATAATTGTCCCCGATCTGGCATCTCGTCTACAGTCGCTCTCTCACAGACGCGCCGTCACCTCTCTCTGTCTGTTTTACAAATACTTTCATGGGAATTTCTCCGAGGAGCTGCATTCGCTGGTTCCCAGACGTCATGAGTTCAAGCGCCATACGAGGCTGGCATCCCACTCTCACCCTTTCACTGTCGAAACTGCTAAATGTAGCCATCTCTTCTACTCCAATCTACAAATCAACCATTCGCCCTTGCATGGAGTATTGCAGCCATATATAGTCTGGAGCCCGTACTGTTTGCCTCGTGTTTCTTAAGATCCAGAGACGGATATGCAATATAATTGGCCCTGATCTGGCATCTCGTCTGCAGTCTCTCTCTCTTTTTTACAAATACTTTCATGATAATTGTTCCGATGAGCTGCTTTCGCTGGTTCCCAGAATTCGCGAATTCAAGCGTCCTACGAGGCTAGCATCCCGCTCTCACCCTGTCACAGTTGAAACTGTTAAATGTAGCTGCCTCTTCTACTCCAATAGCTTCATATCTCGTACCTCTCGCCTGTGGAACTCCCTTCCCTTTTCCTGTTTCCCTGATAGATATAATCTCCAACTATTCAAATGTAATGTCAATCGACATCTCCAGTTGCCTTGATCTATCCACTATCCTTCTCCTCATCCTTTCCTCTATCACTCCTATCTGCTCTTGCTCCAAAACTTCTGTAACCCTTGCCTCCTAGTGGTTTCCTGCCTTGCTTGGGGTGAAACAAAATGTAACGATAAGTTCTATGCTGCCTCTTGCTTTCAACTTCGACTATTAAAAATTTAATCTCAATATCACTCATCTTCAGAATCTCTGAAAGCTGTTCATTTATTATCCTCGCTCTTAAAAAATGTTTTTTCGTACTTTCTTCCACTAACAGTAAACCCTCGCCTCTCAGTGACTTTATTGATTGCGACGAAATGATAAAAAAAAATCCCTAAATATAGCATATGATATAAAGGGGATCTAAATTAGATATTGCATATAAATAAATCAGAAATTATTAGCATAGATAAACGCTAAAAAGCAGGTAAATTGATGGATTGATTTTGTTTAGCGGCATATCAACGTTATTTAATGGCGAAATCTAAATATTTTGAACGTAATTGTATGCCTTCAAATATAGTTAAAATATATTGTTGGGCATTTTGCTATAAAATGAATTGTTGGTAATTCTATTATAAAATGAATTTTTGATAATTCTACTATAAAAATGTATTCTTGGCAATTGGGTTATAAATATTTATTTTTATAATTTCATAGTGATTTGTTTTTGTTTGTGCGTACACTATTTGCCCGTAGCTAGAATCCTAATACGTGCTAATAGCATGGGTCATGTTGGACTTGAGAATAACAGCAATTAAGAGGTATAAAGCAGGTAAATATTTAAATTATATCACTAAAATAATCAAACCCAGAAATGTCTCCGGCTTGAATATATTTAATGGCTTCCATATACTTTTACGTGAAATGATGAGTAGTTTAAGATGCAGTTCCTTCGATACGTAAACATTAACATAGAAAGGCACAAAGTTGCTGATTTTATCACATAGGTGGAAAGTATTCAATGCTAGGCGTTCGAAATTGCGTTAGCAACAGCATTTACTTCAAGGTAAATTCGTCATTGATATAGGTCGACTGCTATTTTCGATCGTCTATGTATAGTGTACCTTCAGGGCTTTGGTGATCATGGCTGTCCACAATTTTCTGTCCTTTTTAACTTTTAAATAAATTCATTTATTTTTCTTATGCCTCCTAAACATTGTTCCACCATCCATTTACTCAAGCTCGCTAGGAAGGTTAAGCGTTTTTTTCCTATTTTCCAAGCCCTTAAGATAATTCGGTGATCGCCATGCGCTCCGCTGACTACATTTAACCCAACAGTTATGACGCCTTAACGATTCGAAGACCTCATTACTCAAACACAGAGTCTGTCAAAAGAGGTCCGAGGTAATTCTACTGTATTTTATTAAAGGACTGAAATAGCTATTTTTATGAATATGTTCTCTCGCTGATCTGTATTTTTGTCCATGGAAAGTGATCGGACGAACTACATTCTCTGGTCTCGCCAACTCAACCCCTTCACGGCAAGTTCATGCGATGACACTTAGAGAGTAGCAAACCACCCAGGTTCTCTCCGTATTCCATCGGTGTTCCACTCTAATAACGTCTTCTCGCGAACCACTGCTCTGTGGAAGCGACTCTGAAGTGGATGTTTCCCTGATTACTCAAGTCTAGGTCTAACCGCTATCTTCTACTCCTATCTGCACAAATGGCCCTCTAATCTACCTCGAGTGCCCCCATTGGACTTTTAAGGGTGAACCTTACTGTAAAAACAAAATGTCATATTAAAGTTCGAAGCTTCTCACTGTAAACGCAATAAATACAAATGTCATGAACATGACATGAAAAATGTCATGAACAATTCTAGATTTGGGCACCTCGAGGCGGTGTAGTGGTTATCAAGCTTGTCTCGCTAGAATAATACAACTGAGTAGTGAGTTCGATCATCACTGGGTGCCCCCTAATTTCGGCCTTGTGCTACATCTAACCTACTCTTGGAAATCGCAATGGAACAGTTGACCAGATTGTTTATCTGTCGAACTCTCTGCCTTGAGCAGAGAGGAATCCAGATGAGGCTTTGTCGAACGACGAAGTTTCGTCCGAGGAGGTAGACAGTCCCTGAATCCGTTTATGCGGATTGTAAGGGAATATCTTTGGCCGAGCCTACGGGCTCGGAGAACCCACAATAAACTCGGCCTTGTGCCACATAAATCCCTCGTGGAGGTGGGGGCTGTTAAATATTAATAATGCTAGATTCAATCTGAGCCCCTTTTGCTGTTCTTATAGCAACATAGCAAGAGTTTAACAGCAGGAACTTCATTCGTTCCATATTTAATTATGAATTATAAACATTCTGTAAGGAAAATACGACACCGTGGATTTTTGACAGGAAAATTGATAAATACTGTTTATAAGCTTACCGCAATGAATGTGGAATGTCTCGCTTACCTGTAAACAAAAAATAAAAAAAAGGATATTAGACAAAACATGAAACACAAAAGCATTGAAAAAATATTCGCTAATAAACAATATGACATTTAATAACAGAAAATTATTTATTAAAAACGGTACAAGCTAGCATAAGACCAATTTCAAATATATACAACACAGAATGCTGGAAAAATGGTCGGTTGCTTGTATAGCTTTAGAAAATATATTGTTGCTATTGTTATGAACTGTATTTACAAGGGTCAGTTAAACACAGCAAAAATGTGGTATTGCTGCCATATCTGGGCCAGAGCTGACCAATCGACACGTTTCCGCCTTGGCAAAGTGTTTATGCGGCATTGTGTGCAATAAATTATGTTCATCCCTAAAAGCACTTTCGCTTGCAAGTCTCTCTCTGATGTATCAGTCTTTCTTTAGCAAAAGTCAGACGAGCGATATTCGTTTATTTCATCAGTTCAGACCTTTAAACCTATGACCCCCCCATTCCACGTACACAAGCAAGAATTATCCTCATTCCTTTTGTATTTGTAAGTAGGAAGAACCGGTGTTTCAACATGATGTGGAAGAAGAAGAAGAAGAAAAAGAAGAAAAGAGGGGTTTTCACCGCATCCTGTTGTTATCTTACCAAAATATGTTTACACCTCCAAGATTGTCCCATATGATCTAACGTGTAGATTTAAATAAAGCAACGTTTTAATCTGGATTCAGTTTAACATTCATTTATGTGACATGCGTGATACACGCTTAGGCGATCATGTATCTTTCGATATTTAACTAACGAAGCAGATATTTTTCCCGCAATAGGTTGCCATTTCTTTCTGCGGTAGACCAGTTGCTATCTAAGGCTATAGAACCCGGTCTGTCCTGCTATTTGCCAATACCTGTTGGGAGAAGAAGTGTATTCATACCTTTCCCCATTGTATTAGCACGTAAGTGACTGTAATGGATTCGACTGGAATTCGAACTCTGATACTCCGTTTCACAATTTTTCAGCTCGGTCCATGTCCTAAAATCTGATCAAATGTCAGGTACTGGCGAAAGAGCCGATAATTTTTAGCACCCGCGCTTTCAATAAGAAAAAATGTCTCATCTCTTATTTTGTAGTCATAGGAAAACTTTGCTGTCTTCTTCGCTTCCGACGTATCCAGGACGCAGATTAATTTGGCTTATTAGTTTATCTAGGGCGAACGCAGACACCGAGAATTACTTTTTCTCTTCTTGACAAAGATCTCACAATGTGCACAGAGTTCGTTTGGCGCTGAATAAATTCAACTGAATCAATGATTACCTTCGTTATTTGCTTAAAAAGGGAATAAAGATCTTTTCAGTTAATTGCTCCATATGAGAGCTTGAAATCTGCATTGTACGCCTATCACGACTCGCTGACGTCATGATCACAACAAAACGAGATAAAATGATATTGTGAAGAGAACAAAATAAACCATGAACGCTTCACAAATATAAACAAAAATAAATCAAAATACAACAAAATAAAATAAAAGCACAAATGAATTCATAAGATGGCCAAAAATGATTATCTATAACTGGAGTGGCGCGGCGGAACAAAGGGAGGTAAGATATATCTGACTGACGGTACTAGGCGCCATCTTGTGTGGTTTAAAATCAAGCAAATATGGTCTGTATATATTTAAAAATTATAAAAGACAAAATATTTCTACACATAAGACGCTTTATATGTCACTATATCATTGTGTAATATTTCATACAATATTATATTGTAATATGATGACGTTATACCTATTATCATATAATAGTATTGTATTTAATATAACTTTATTAGTAGTATATTAGTATTGTACATAACATTCGTATATTACTAACAGTAAACATTTCTCGATTTTCATGTTATGAATTTTTTGAGTTGTCATAATTCTTAATTTCATGATTTAATATGTTTTTTGCGATTTCATCGAGTTAAAAATATCAATGGATACTTCCCTATATCATAATAAAAATTGTAGTGAGTACGAAATAATAATAACTCCCTTTAACCACTTACTTCAAATTTGGAAGAAAGAAGAAGAAGAAGAAGAAGAAGAAGAAGAAGAAGAAATGCGAAATTCCTTTTGATATAAAAATGAGGAGAAAAATTCAAATCATAATAAAAGAGTATCTGAATCATTTGAAAGGTTTCGTTTCTGCTCACCGCATCTAGCGTTAAAGTTTTCGCCAGTATTAAATTACTCGCCCATTATATTATCGGCCTTAACCAAGCAATTCAAAGAATATTCTCTCATAAATCTAGGAAAGATGTATTTCAAACTATCTCCCTTCGTCTACTTTTGAACATATGCAGCCATATATCCCTTCTGTGAGCAACGAACTCTTTTATCTTTTGTGCCAGATCTTTTAATCTGTTGTATGAACATTTCCTATTTCTGACAATTAGTTAAAACTACGGATTTTAAACATTTCTGAATTAATTTCCTGGAAATAGCTTCTGATACAACTCAAACGTGTAAATTCGTAAATAAATTCCTTATCATTTTTTTATTAAAATTACCCGTGGTTAAATCAATTGTCGATTTTAACCCCAAAGCTTCACGACTATATAAGATAACTGATCTTAACAACTTTAAGAAAATATTGCAATAAAATTGTGATAATTATGAACGCAAGTTATTATTTAAAGTAAGAGGGTAAAATAGAGAAGATTCAAAATGGAGGTTTTCAATTTAATTGAAGCAGACGTTAAAAGCTGATTAGCGTTAACGCTTCTTTCTTTCTTTTTTCTTTTTATTTCTTATGGTTATATAGGCTTCCTTTTTCTCAATGAATTCAAATGGCGTCTATCTTTTTCTTTGGTCTTTTCTCGCAATAAAAATGATATGGTTCTTCATTTATCTGAAATAAGCGAGAAGCAAAGGGAGGAAACTCAGAATTATTATAAGATATCATTCATAGATTACAAAATAAAATTCAGTACAAAGTGTACAGGTTACACAAAATTAGCAAGCCATAACAAGAAACTGACCTAACGTAATATTACAGGGCAGGCGCTAAGTTTTAGCATTGTTATGTCTCTTTCAAACTTATCAAGTGCATTAACAAGTTCCATAAAAGGTAGTGTGCGTGTAACGAGTGCACGGCCGCAATTTTCGACGGATTTGCACCAAAATTTACATGCACATGCTCCAAGTTAGTAGGAAGGCAAAGTCCGATTTGAATTTCCCAATTCCCATCGATAGTGGACATAATCCATTTTTTCATACTTCTACGGAAGTTTTCATGTAGTTTGCGGACATTTTGTACTGGCCAGAGTGAGAGCCAATAGCTGGCTGCCACGAATAGGCAGGAATATTCTATTGACCAGCGTGAGAGCCAACAGCTGAGCGACACGAATGTTAACAAGCATGCTAGCATACAAAAAATCGATAGCTGCATTCGTGACAAGTGGGAAAAATTTAAATCTGCATGGCACTTTACTCCAATTGGCTCATTCGCTTGCTTAAAATCAACGCTGATTCTGATTCCGCAGAACTGGGTTGGGTGTGAAAAAGTATTTGTTGTTAACATTCTTTTTTCATTCGGTTTTTCCAGTTACGAGTCTTTTTTGAAAGCTGATCGTTTTGTGTTCATTTTGTTTAGTTCTTTTTTCGTAACAGATTTTATGTTTAGTATAGAGCTTAGAAAAAATTCGCAGTGTGAGATAGGCAAGAAGTAAGGCATGTAGCAACATCAGCGCGGCAAAGGGCACTCCTTTAAAGGCAAGGAAGGGCAAAAAATATTTTAAGTCAAGTGATAGCGATTGCTGTATGTGTCGTACGATTTTTGAATCAAGCACGGACAACGTCGGGCCATGCTGCTAGTTCTAATATAAAACAAAATGGACGGGCGCAACCTGATAGTTTTGTCGTATTGACAGAAATCGTTTAAGGCTACCATTTGAGATGCTTATCAATATAAAAGTAAACCATGATGTGCGAGGTGGCGATGCTGATGACATAGGTATTCATAATTGTTTTGCCGATGATCTTGAATAAATTTCCAAGAATAAGGATACAAAATAAACCTTTCTAAAACAGAAACTATGATCCGTAATTGGAATAAAAGCGGTAATGCTATTAGGTTGGCGCAAAAATAATGACGGTTTTTCAAGTTAAAAATACGTCAAAAACCGTCATTATTTTTGCATCTAATATATACGCAGAATCTATTAAAAAAAACAAAAAAAACACAGGACATAGAATTAGAAAATGCTAAAGCATTTCAAATAACGCTGGACATGGATGGGTTATTAAAAATAGTAAAGGAAATTGACCATAGAATAGGCTTCACTAAAGGTACTATCGACCAATATTGAAAATGGTTACAAAACCAAAGCATTAACCTGGAAACTCGTGTCCTATTCTTAAATAGACATGTTGGATTGAGATTCTCATATAAATGCCATGCTTGGTGCCAAATCTGTTCAAGAATATCTAAACTGTTGATACAACCGCTTTTTAAAGACCAATTGTTAAATTGCTTTTTACCGTATTAAACCCGTGGGCCTTAGCAAGGACCACAATTCTTTTTGGATTGGCACTACAGAATTAAAAACAAGGACCTCTAGAAGATGATAGAACAAACATCGCTTGATGACTTTCAACGACGGCAACAACTAAAATAGATATCAGATGAAACAGGAAGGAAAATAATGATATAATCAAGGTGTTGAAATTTCGCACTAGTTGAAATCAAAGGTTAGGAAGGAAACCCCCATCAGTACTGAAAAGAGCGATAAAGCTACTGGACTTGAGAAAGCTTTTTTCTAAAAAAGAATGTTTCAAAACTATGATTTTATAAATTTCGACAGACAGCAGTATTGGCAGAATGATTCCTTATAAAGAAAACAGCTGATATTAAAATTACCATTAGACATAATGGGAACAGATATTACACTATGATCTCAGACTGATGTCCAGTGAGTGAGAGAAACCTAAGAGGTACCGGCGGCTCGGTCAATGAATTCCGAATAATTCCTTATAGGCAATCGGTTAATATTATCATTAAGATTAGAAATGAGGAGAACAGATACTACACTTTGAATCCAGCTCAGCTTTGGGATTGAAGAAGAACCTAACTCGAGTGCCACTTTTCAGTGCGTTCAATGAATGTCGAATATTTCCTTATAGGAATCGTTAGGTGAAGTAATGGATAGCGACTCAGATTGAGGAATCGGAGAGTCGAGTTCGAATTCCAGTCGAATCTATTACATTCACTTACGAGCTAATATTAGGTTGGTGCAAAAATAATGACGTAATAATGTCGTTTTTTGACGTTATTACGTCATTATTTTTGCACCAACCTAATACCTTTTGGAAAGGTATGAATCCTCTGCTTCTCCCTCCAATTATGAGAAAATAGCAAGACATACCGGGTTCTATAGCTTTAGATGGTTTACCGCTGAAAGAAATGGCAACTGCGGGGAAAAAATAAATCTGCCTCGTCAGTCATGTATTCAAAGATACATGATTGCCTAAGCGTGTATCATGCATGGCACATAACTGATAATACTGTTGTCCAACGAGGTAGACAAGATAGATTCTGGAACGCCTATGGATGTGTTGTATTTTTTTCTACGATTATCTTCTGAAAATTTTCCCTTTCGGAGGGCCGAGTTCGAATTCCACTCGAATCCATTACATTCACTTATGTGCTAATACCCTTTGGAAATGTATGAATCCTCTTCTTATCCCCCCAGATATGGGTAAATAGCAGGACAAACCGGGTTCTATCACTTTAGATGGCAACTGGTCTACTGCAGAAAGAAATGGCAACCTACTTCGGGAAAAATCTGCCTCGTCAGTCATGTATCTTTTGATACTTGATCGCCTAAGCGTGTATTACGCGAGACACATAACTGAATGAGTGATTTAATATTACTGCTACCATTAACACCCTATCCAGACATGCATTGAATATCTTTAGTTTTACAAGTTCTCAATTACCTTGTACACGAGGGAAACAATCGTACATCTCAATATTCAAAGTAAAGCAAAGACCAGATTTCAGACATTTTAATATAATTTAGAATTCTAAATTTGTAAGACTTCGGTATCGATGTATAACAATTCAGTTATAAATGAATAATATTACAAAGTATTGATTTTAACTTGGGTAACTAAAATTGCCTCAAATATAAATTATTAAACAATAGTGTTATATTTCAAATAACAAGATGCAAAAGGAAAATTTTAGAAAACGTGATCTAATTACTAAGATTTTCGCTATCTGCCGTAGCCATTGAAACTATGGTTGTCCACGATGTTCATCCTTTGTAAAGTTTAATAAGCATTTTTTTTTTATTTTTAATATATCTCCAATCTCTGTTCTACCATAGCAGCTCGTTGGGTAGCTTACACTATGATTTCTATTGTCTGTCTATCTAGTATTTATAAGTCCTGTAAGCATTAGATTCTCTAGGCCCGTTTTCGTCATGAATGAATGCCTTACAAGTTCCAACTGTCTCTTTCAGATTCTAAGTAGACGTGTCCATTTTTGCTTCCATTTTTCTAAAAACTTCGTTTTCCGCATCTCCAGTTCATGTAATTCTCAGCATAATATAATTATTATAGAGAACAAAATTTGTTGAATATCTTCACCGTCTGGACATCTGGTGGCATTTTACATAAACACTAAAACACACACACACACATAGAGCCACATCAACAAAAGGATACACATAATCTCATATATATATATATATATATATATATATATATATATATATATATTTATATATAATGGAATCTCCTATCGATTTCGAGGTTTCGAGGTGTAGGGGTCAAGCGCCCCAGATCCAAGGAAACGACAGCCCAGACGCCATCACATATGATTTGTTTATAGTGGTGAAGGCTTTGTGCAGAACCAACACTTTCTTGAAGTCGTTATTCGGCCTTTCTAAACGAAAGATTTGCGGACATATGTTTATATGGTATATATATATATATATATATATATATATATATATATATATATATATATATATATCATAATTAAGTAATTCAGCGAGTCTAAAAGAAACTTCAACATAATGCGGAAACCACTGAATGTCCGTTTCGTCCTATATTTGGGACTCATCATCTACCGAGAATTAAAACCCAAACAGTTACGATAGGAGGCAAACGCCATACCAACTGTACCAACGGTTCTCGGTGAGGAAGAGGTAACGAATTAGACTCGATACAGCGCCGCTCGATCACAAATTCCATGGTGGAACTTCTCCGATTGTCTCTTTTATCCATAGGATTGTGCCTTCCCGGGCTACGACTACTATCCCCATGCCGCTCACTCCAAAGCATTAGAAGCCGGTTCAAGAAAGGATATGCAGAGAGAAATAATTAGGACGATTTGAAATACTCATACAGAAAAGAATGGAATCAATTATATTTTGAGATAATTTTGCAACGAATGCCAAAAATTTATACTGCAGTAATCAAGGCTAAAGGTGGATAATGGAGTAAAATTTAATTATCAAATGCCATTTTTCTTTTTGTCATGATAAAATTTCTAATAAAACTCATGTCTTACTTTTCCTTAACGATTAAGGTAGAAAACAACTACTTTTGGGGCCAATTAAAAAAAAAAATTACCAGGGGTGACCTCAAATTTTGAACTGTAGTGTGCGTGCGTATATATATATATATATATATATATATATATATATATATATAGATAGATAGATAGATAGATAGATAGATAGATAGATAGATAGAAAGAAAGAAAGAGAGAGTGTGAGAAAGAAAGAAAGAGATAGACAGACAGACAGACAGACAGATAGATAGATAGAAAGAAAGAGAGAGTGTGAGAAAGAAAGAAAGAAAGAAAGAGATAGACAGACAGACAGATAGATAGATAGATATATTCACAATTTTGGTATTACATTTCTTGCGTATATAAGTGTTCTCAATATATTTAAGTGTCTTTTTTAATGCACATAAAAAGAAAGGGAAAGTTCCAGTAAATGACGACTTTTAACACAAATGCTTTCCATGATACATACTTTAATTGGATGAATAAAGAAATATATATATATATATATATATATATATATATATATATATATATATATATCTCCATGCATTCAAATATACCTATGTATGCACACGCGCACACACACATCATAATACATCCACTGGCATATCTCTCTACCATTGTATAAAAGACATACGTGTACTCACTGAAGAACACATGAAGGTATAAATAATTTTATGCACGCAATCTAACAGGACGTAAATGGTGGTCTGTTGCGGCTTACGAATAGTATCTACCCTAGAAAAAACACATAGTAATTAGTAAATGTCGCTTCCGGGTGGATTGGCTGGTATTTTCATACGGATATGAAGATTCTGGAAATAATTGTTGCCCTTGTGATTATAGAGGGAAAATCTAGTCTTACGAAATCTCTTGTTCCCGAAAAAAAAAAAATACTTTCATAATACATAATCTCCGAGGAGTATATGCCCCTAGAATTACCTCTACGATGGTAACGTTTATTCAAAAATTGATAAGATCTATCTTAGCCCCCGGAATCAACATTTTCTAATTACTATATATCTTAACGAAAGTATTTAGAAAACTCACTGAAGATATTATTTACGTCAGATGTATCGATGATATTTTTATTACTAATTTTATTAATATTTTCTCGAAAATAAATGTTATGTGGGCGCTTCTCTATTAATTTTCATTTCTTTACACACATTAATATGTTTTTTTCTGACTAATTTGATCCAGGGATCAATGTGTTACGTTCCTTCATAACGTAGGTGAACATAGCTCTCCATAATTTCCAGTGCTTTGCAGGTCTTCGTAAAATCTGTCTTTTGGTTAGATCTCTTCTCTGTTCTGGGAACCATTTATACACACTCGTTTCCTTCTTCTTCTTCTTCTTGCCATATTACTTTATATCGCGTTCAATCTTGGCTCTCCACAATTTCCTCTTTTTTGTAGGTCTTAGTAAAATTTGTCGTTTTACTATATCTCTTATTCCCTCTACTGCAAACCATTTATAAAATCCGCTTTTACTTCTTCTGCTTCTTCGTTCTGCCATGTTTCTGCAGGTTGTGGGCGATAATGGCTCTCCACAATTTCCTCTCTTTTGTAGGTCTTAGTAAAAATTGTCGTTTTGTGATATGTCATATTCCCTCTAATGCAAACCATTTATACAATCTCCTTCTTCTTCTTCTTCTTCTTCTTCTTCTTCTTCTTCTTCTTCTTCTTCTTCTTGCCCTGTTTCTTCAGTTCCTGGGCGATATTCACTCTCCACAATTTCCTGTTTTCGTTTTGTCGTTTTAATATTTCTCCTATTCCCTCTACTGCAAACCATTTATAAAATCTGCTTTTACTTTTTCTTCTTCTTCTTTTTCTTTTTCTTCTTCTCTTCTACTTCTTCTTCTTCTTCTTCTCTTCTTTTTCTTCTTCTTCTTCTTCTTCTTCTTCTTCTTCTTCTTCTTCTCTCTGCCATGTTTCTGTAGATTGTGAGCTATATTGGCTCTCTACAATTTCCTCTTTTCTCTAGGTCTTAGTAAAATTTGTCATTTTGTGATATGTCAGTTTCCCTGTACTGGAAACCATTTATATAATCTCCTTCTTCTTCTTCTTTTTCTTTCTGCTGTGTTACTTCACGACGTGGGCGATACTGACTCTCCACATTTTCTTGTCGTTTGTAGTTCTTAGAAAATTTTGTCTTTCTGTTATCTCTTTCAATCCCTGTTTTGCTAACATTTTCCACAATCTCGTTATGCTATGCTTTCCTCTGTTGTTTTTGCATTCAGTAACCACGGTGAGTGTCAAATTTTCCAAGCCCTCTTTACTCATTATGCATCGTAGAAATGTCAGCTGTCACTTATTGATGTTAAGTATGTGTCCTTTTTGTTTCAATTTTCTCCAAAAATTCGTATTTACTCGGTATTTACAAGGCGGGATGTGGCACAGGGCCGGTTTTTAACGTGGGGCTTTCCGAGCGGGTAAAAATTCCCCGTAGACACAACATTCACGGGGTCAGGTGGTTGTTTCACTCCCCAGACGAAACTCTGCCCGTTGGCATCAACACGTCTGTGTTCTTATCTGCCCGAAGAGAGTCGACAAGGCTTTACTCATATGTTATTCTCAGCATCTTTCTGTAGAGCCGTGTTTCTATTATCACAACTGTCTTCATTTTCTGTGATGATAGTATCCAGCATTTACTGTCATATAGCAGGACGGATATTATATAAGTTCAGTACTCTTTTTTTTTTGTTTTAACAAACATTTACCGTTTCTTAATACTTTGCATAGCTTTTGGAGGGTATATTTTGTTGCTACATTTTCTGTCCTCTGTGAAACACTTCCTAATTGCTAATATGAGGCAATTTGAATATATTTACTTTACGACGTGCTAGTGAAATTCCATCATCACTGATTGGTCCCTGTTCTTTTTTCCTTTATTAATGAACGAATGCAATCTTAACGAAGCTCCATGCTTTGAACACTCCAGATGCAAGTTCAATCCAGACCTTAAGTGGAACTCTCATAAGCTATCGAGCACTAAAGATGAAACCGTCTACTAGATTTGATGTATAGAAGAGTCAGATTAGACAAAAAAATGAAGTATTGCTAATATGCCCGGCTAGCCAATTCTCATTTGCCATTCTTGACAATAGTTCAAAATCGTTGGCGCTGTTTATTTTATTATTTTATGTGTCGTGTCCCTTCAGGACGTAGGCGATCATTGCCCTCCACATTTTCCTGACCTTTAATGTTTTATATTTTTGTCATTTCTCCAAAATCCTGCTCTACTTTCCATTTACTCAAGCTCATCGTTCGGCTTTCCTTTGTCCTTTCACTCGATCCACCCTGTGTGTATCAGATTTTCCAAGCCCCCCTATTTCATTACGTCCCTCAGTGAACTCTGTTTTCCTGATGTTAAACGTGTTTTCTTTTTGTTTCCATTTTCTCCAAAACCTCGTCATTGCTCACATGTTCAGTCCATTGTATCATCATTATTCTTCCGTAGAACCACATTTCTGTTGCTTCAAGTCTCGTCTTCATCTTTGAAGAGATTGTCCGACAATCGCTGACATGTAGTAGAACAGATATCACGCAACTGTTAAGTACTATTTTCTTTGTTTCTAATGGAAATTTTTCGATATCTTAATACTCTGCTTAGCTTTTGGAAGGCACATTGGCCATCCCAGTACGTCATCGAATCTCAAAATCGAACATTCCGTCCTTCATTAGGTCCCTTTCCAGATATTTAAATTGTTGTACTTGATTAGTTTTAGTATCCCATCCGCCCATCCTTTTGCTAATAACCATGTGTTCTGTTTTTATACTTAGATTTTTCTTGACGCTTTCCTTCGCTACGTGCTGTAGGAGCGTTTGTAGTTTCCTTTTCGCGCCTGCTATAAACAATGTCATCTGCATATCTCTCTATATTTCTGACATCAGGTATTGCAGTTATTTACATTGTTCGGGCTATTGTCCTCATCTTTATTGCCATGTTCACGCCGTTTCGGCTGTTATACGCTTCGGCCTTCTTCAGTAGATAACTGAGATATTCGGAAGAGGCATGGCGCGTGGAAATAGAACAATCTACTCCGGTGAACGAGATAAAGGTTTCAGTTCAAAATCCGAATCACCCGAAGAAGTCTGGAGCGTAC
>OZ010590.1:43815965-43910965 GCA_963932145.1 Acanthosepion lycidas | reverse complement strand
AATTTCTACTCAAGCAGATTGACCCAGATTAATATAGTCCAGCCGGCCGCAGGAGCCACAAATACTAGTATTGATATTATTAATTATTTATTTTTTATTAATATTTTTTCTATATAATTTTTGATATCTTTACTATAAACTATGTTATTATTAGACTGTAGTGCCTTTAGCATTTATGCTAATTTATTTTCCTTATCTTATTATTACCATTTCTACTATATAACCATTATTATAGTTTTAGCTTATTTTTATATTTAGTCTTACTAACAGAAACGTTTTGGTTATTATCCTTATTATGTTTATTAATAATACGTTCTTTTTATACGTTCTTATTTTTTTTTTTTCATTGTGATGTATTTTTATTAGTATATCAATTTTATTTTATCAGTGAATATTTTATTAAATTTATTAATTTTATTATTATTATTAATTGCTTTATTTATTTTCATACGAAATATAGAGTTACCGCCCTTGATTTGCGAAAGTTTTTAAATATCAACAGCGTCCGTTTTTAAATTAAAATTTATAAGTCTTATTTTCGATCTTATTTTCAAGCTTAAATATTAATCTGGCCCTAAATTCAATTCCAAAATTAAACTATAATTCATTTAAATACATATCAACAATAATAATCCGTATTAATAATAAAATATCTCGCGATAAGCAGAAATATTAAACAAACGTTGTAAACCCAACATCCGCACCTGACGATTGCAGACGGCATAAACCCTCGAGTTGTGCGGTCAGTGTAAGGTATAATGCATATATTTTTAATATATTAAGTAGCTCTGTTAATTAACATTGAGCATTGTTTTTCTTACACTATATATATATATATATATATATATATATATATATATATATATATATATATATATATATATATATATATATATATATATATATATATATATATATATATATATAATTTGGGGAATTTAGGCAAATCATTATAGTAAATCTATAAGTCTAGAAGAATCCTCAAAAGAATGTAGAAAACACTGGACGGCCGTTTCGTCCTATTTTTGGGACTCATCAGCAGTGCGCATCCATTACCGAGATTCGAACCCATACCGTTTCGATACAAGACAAGCGGCATACCAATTGTACTAACTGGCCTCGGTAACGAAGAAGAAACTGACTAGACCCAATATATATACCCACGTATATTGCTCATAGATTTACCTATATTTACCCGTTTGTTGTTATATATATATATATATATATATATATATATATATATATATATATATATATATATATATATATATATATATATATATATATATATTGTCCGAATTCGGTACCTGATAAATTTATTGTTTTTGAAACCTAATTTTTTAGGAGTACATATCTGTTATGTAATATCGGTTCTCCTATATGTCAGTGAATGCTGAATAATTTCCTCACAGATTTAAAAAAAGGTCCAGGTCCAAATAATTCTGGTTCTACAGAAGCTTGCTCTGCTTAGAATAACATGAACTGAATATGTGTGACAAAATGAAGTTTTAGAGAAAATGAAAACACAAAGTACTGTTTATACTTTGTATCAGAAAGAGATAATTCATATTACCAACTCACATAATGGAGAAATAGGGATTAGAAAGAATTGCCACTTACAGGTCAAACGGAAACCCTATGGGAGAGAACAAATCAGCGCATAACCTAGGTGTGAGAAGGGTTGGCGTGTCGGTGATTTTGAGAAATATTAAAAAATCAATTTACTAAGGGCTGCAAATGGCAGGTGATGTAATGGAATAACCTGTAACCACCCCATGAGTCACTACACTATAGGCAGTAACCTATCTATAATGTCAACGGACTACATAGACTGGCTGAAACTCTTTTCAGCTTGCTGGTCGAACTCTCTCCCTCTGAGCAGAGAGGAAACCGGGCGAGGCCATGCCGAAGGGCAGAGTCTCGTTCGGGGAGGTAGACAGACCCGATCGCGTTCATGCGGGTTCTAAGGGCATTTTTTTGCCGAGCCTATGGGCTCGGATGTCCCACATTAAACTCGGCCATGTGGACATCTACTCTCGTGGTGGTGGTGTTGGTGGGAGGGTAGTAAATACCGACTAGCTGGAAACTGTTCCATCTGTGCTGTCGAACTCTCTACCTTCGGGCAGAGAGGAACCCAGATCAGGCTGTGCCGAAGGGCAGAGTCTCGTCCGGTGAGGTAGACAGACCCGAACCCGTTTATGCTGGGTTTACGGGGATTTTTTGGCCGAGCCTACGGGCTCGGGAATCCCACATTAAATTCGGCCTTGTGCTACATGTGACTGCATGGGGCAGTTGCTAGATGCCCTAGCTGGAATCTGTTCCAGCTGTGCTGTCGAACTCTCTGCTTTTGGGCAGAGAGGAACCCGGACGAGGGAGGCAGACAAACCCGAAGCCGTTTATGCGGGTTCTACGGGGAATTTTTGATCGAGACTACGCGCTCGGATTGTCCCATGTTAAATTCGGCTTTGTGCCATATTATACCCGGTGGGGAGCTTGGTAAATATTGCTAGCTGGGATCTGTTCAGTACGACTTACGCGAGAACTACCGACCTTCCAATAATAGCATTCACTACTGGATTGACTTGCGCATAATTACTACCTTTATTCTTATTTACTTATTTTATCCACCGTTTTTTCAAGTATATATTATATATGTATTAGGAAGGAATATAACGCCAGGAAATTGTGGAGAGCCATGATCGCCAGATTCCTGAAAAGAGACGGCGCATAGAACGAGAGGGTTTTAGTGCACGAGACAAAGTCACTCTAGATGTGCTAACAAAATTACATTTTATCCCAATAATCAAATATTGTTTTAATTGCGTTGACGTCTTAGACAACGCAATAATGTAACTCTTGCGACACGGCTTGGCTGTCTTCGTCTCGTCCAGCTATTTTATCTGTAAATTAATTAGAAAAAAGAAATAATTACCAGCCGTCTTTGAAGATTTATCCGAGGAGAAAATGTAAGCGCGTGCAATCACTAAAAATATCAGTTACAGATGGAACTTTTCATCTCGGCATGCCATTTCCAGGTTTCTTTGAGATAAAAATGGCAGCCTAATGGTAACTGATCCAAAATGGCGAGCAGAACTTCAGTATGACTTCTTTACTCATTTCTCTTGCGTGACACACGAATATAAACTTCCTTCTCTTGTTACTTTTAATAAACAACTAGCAGCCCTGTAATAACTGATTATATCTTTTCCATTCCGCTGTTGGGCAGCAAATGAAAATGGCAAAGAATTCTATTATTCGGGAAACATTCTTCATTTTCCGAAGAAAATATTCCTTCGTGGACGAGGGTTCCATATATATATATATCTTTGAGACGCATTGATGTCGATACATCAACCTTACAGGAATGCGCGAGATTTTGGAAAAGATTTCCTGTGTATGAAAACACCCCGCTTTGAAATATGAGGACTTAAAAATGGGCGAACATGCTTAAATTTTCTGTTGCTTTGGTCTAGATTCTAAAGTCGTTAGAAGAATGCAAACACTTATTCACATATTAATATTTAAGTAAAAAAATATAAACAAAAAAAAACTGAATTATTTTTTTAAATCATTTTTTCTCAAGGAAGGCAAAAAAGCCACTAACAAAAAAATACTTTTGTGCATTATATAATCGAATAAATCAAATGTAACGTAAGAAGTTTCCTGATAGAGATTTCTCACCGTCGGACGCTCAAGTTTAAGAGGCACAGTGGAGTAATGGATAGCAGCTCGGGTTGAGGAATCGGAGAGCCGTGTTCGAATTCCAGTCGAATCCATTACATTCACTTACGTGCTAAAACCCTTGGGAAAGGTATAAATCTTCTTCTTCCTCCAGCTATGGGTAAATAGTAGGGCAAACCGGATTCTATAGCATTGGATGGTAACTGGTCTACCGCAGAAAGATATAGCAATCTACTGCCTCGTCAGTCGTGTATCGAAAAGATACATGTTAGCCTAAGCGTGCACCAGGTATGGCACATAACTGACTGACTTTAGAATAATCATTTAATGATATGGGAAATTCTTCAATATCTGTTTATATCTCTGAAATACAGTACCCCATACATTGCCATATTCACAACATTTCGCCCGTTGACCGCTACGGCCTTCTCCAGGATCTGTCTATATCTCTGTGATGAGGTATTATGATTATTTACATTTTTCGGACTATTATCCTCATCTTCATTGGCATATGCACAACGTTTCCGCCGTTGTACGCTACAGATTTTGTCAGGCGATTGTAATTTCGAACTGACTCCTTTATTTCCTTATCCACTGGACCTACTGGATAAGGACGTTAGTTAGATCCAGTGACTAGACCCAAAGAGTTGTGAGTTCAATTCCAGGCTACAGCAGTGGTGAACCAAAAAATTGGAGAGTTGAGTTAAAGGAAAATAACTAAGACAACTGGAAGAGGCATGGAATGTGGAACATGAACAATTTACCCTGGTGGAAGAAATAAAGAGTCCGGTTCGAAATTCCCAATACCTGAAGAAGGCCGGAGCGTACAATGGCCGAAACCTTGTGAATATGGCAATAAAGACGGCGAATTTCTTGTTTTTTATTCAACCTTTCAAGATAATAAAACGTCTAAGATGCAGAGGTCATTGAGTTTGAAATAATATGAGGAAAATAAAACATTATTAATGTGAGATAGCATATATATATATATATATATATATATATATATATATATATATATATATATATATATATATATATAAAGAGGAATTAAGATGGCAAAGGATAACGATTGATATTGTTTTTAAATTTTTGAAGATTAAACATGACTGGAAAACGAGTTTGATTATTGGTTTGTTTGTTTATCGGCATATCAACTCTTTATGGGTCATTTAAATCCGAAATATAATTTTCTTGGTAGCTTTGAACTAATATAAATATGATATACGTTATTCATAGTTTAATACATGGTAGATTATCCTCAGGTTTTGGGAATATACATATTTTCTGTGCACATGATTACTCGAGGCGAGAATATGTGGGTATTTTATGCGATTGTTATGTTGAAGTGATATTTTGAAATACCGTTTGATTTAAGATATTGTAGGATATAATATAGACTAATGTCATGGAAGTACTTTCAAGTCGGTTGTTTGTTTGGTTGATTTTTATTTTTTTGGGCGGGGGCTTGCATATCAACCTCTATTTAATGCCGAAATTTAACTATTTTTTACGTAATTTTGGATATTGTACGTGGAGCATGCGCATTAAGGTAGCATCAGTAGTAGCTAACACACTTGAAACTTGTCCAAAACGTTAGAGCTGAAATTGGATGTAACACAAATGCGAGAAACAAATGAGAGGATCCAGACTATGGTAATAATGGCGGCTGCTACAATATTAACAAAGGTGTTGAACATCTGCGGATAACTAGTAGACACCCAGATGAGGCAAGTAGTTTAACTAATACTAACAGCAAATATATAAGCATAATATTATAAACGGTGACTTGAATTAATATTTAGACTTTCTTAGATATAATTTGTCTATAGTAGTCTTGAATAACTCATTCTGTGTTTTTTTAAAATCTCATCTCAGCCATAAATACCAGCGTTTAAGATCCTCGACTTGGTGTAATGTTTCACAAGCTTGATTCGCTAGCACTATTAGGACAGAGTAGAGAAGAAAGGATTAATCCCTTGAGCCCTGCGTTCCTGCAATTTTAACCCTTTCTTTTTGAGCTTCTGAGTCAAAATTCGTAAATAATTGGTAAGTTATGTATCACGGTAGATATACAAATAATTTCAAGTGTTTACCCGCCGTCAAACCGGTGGTTGGGCATTGCGCCATTTTTCTCTACCACCGGTAAAACGGTGGTTGGGCATTGCGTCATTTTTCTCTACCACCGGTAAAACGGTGGTTGGGCATTGCGTCGTTTTTGTCTACCTCCGGTAAAACGGTGGTCTCTGCTCAAAGGTTAAACATCAATTGCAAGAAGAGAGAATGCATGGTTGCTAGCTAAAGTATGAATTGCAAGTCAGAGATACCAAAATCAAACGTGTGCGGACATTTCAATATCTGGGAAGTGTTTTTAACAGAGGACAGGTGTGAAACTGAGGTCCGAAGGAGTATTTGGATAGCCAAAATCCATCCCAAAAGATCATCAGAGTAGTAAGAAATAGAAAAACTTCGCTTGAAACAAGGAAAAGAATATTAAACTCTTACGTAATATCTGTCCTCCTGTATGGCAGCCAGTGCTAGAAATTTTCCTCAAAGAACAAGCGACTTAAAGCACGAGAAAATGTAGAAAATCATACTGATGATACCATAGACTGAACATGTGAGTAACGACGACATTAGAAAAAAGGAGAACCAAAATGGAAAACTTATAACTAACATCATAATAAGACAGATGGGTCTTCTGGAGAACCTAATGAAGAAAGAGATTGACTGCAGGAAGGATGGAAGAAAACAATGCATGACATACTTAGTAAGCTTTAGTAACTGGATGGCATTTAGGAAAATGACATAAAAGTTGCAAGAGAGAAGTTTGGGAGAGCAATGATCGCCCACGTCCTTTGGGGACACGGCGCGAAAATAAGAAGTGGGTCCGATCCCATACTTTCAGGCTTGTGCTACATCTAAGCTATCTTTAGAAAATCATATAGAGAACTTCGACGAGGTGTAATGTTTAGCTAGCTTATCTCACTAGATCAATCAAGACTGGAAAGTGAGTTCGATCTCCACTGAGTACCCCAAACTCTCGGATTTGGGCCACATCTATGCTACCCTTACAAAATTATTGGGCTATTCGACGTGGTATAAGCTTTAGCAAACTTATCTCACTAGGTCAATCACGACTCAATAATGGATTCGATCTACGCTGGACTCTCCATACATTCAGCCTTGTGCCACATCGATGCTACGCTTAGAAAATCATAAGTACCAGCATTTAATAGTGTTAAATAATAGCTTGTGATAGTATTTAGAAGGTGAATGAAAAAATCTGCAGGAGTACCTTGATTCTGAATTATTAAAAAATTACTTTTCTGGTTGATATAAATTATATAAAATAAACATGTAATTATATTGGTATTTTATTTTGAAAAAAAAAAGGACGAAAGATCAAAAGAGTCATAGATTAACTGCATTTTAGAAAGTCGGACAAAATCTTAGTATTTGAACTAATTTATCTCAGAATATCAAAAATGCTTTTGGAATAATTGTATGATTTTGTCTGAGAATATCAGAAAGATATATCTATACTATAACTAAATTACTTCTTCGCATGATGTCGATAATCTCTACCGAATAATTGAAGTAGTTCATCTGAGAATTTTAGTAATATCGATAGAAAAATCGAACAACTTAATATCGGAAAGAAATATTTATGGTATAAATGTACTACATCCTCTTAGATTATCAACAAATCTCCGGAATAATTGAATTAAGTCCGCACAGAATGTCATAAATATACGTGAAATAATTGATGTAATATATTTCTGATAACCAGAAAGAAATTTCTACAGATTAATTGAGATGATTCCTCCAGAACAGCAGGAATGTCTTTGGAATAATTGCAATTGTTTCATCTCAGAAACAATTAATCTACGTTTTTAGACGAACTTTGGAAGCTGAACTAAATTTCAGGTTGAACGGGGTCAGAATTTAGAAAATCTTTTGTTATGGGGAACGGTTTATTTTTTTCCGGTATCGAAAAAGACGAGAGGGAAATCAAGAATCTTATTAAGGAAGAAAGACAAAGTAAGATCAAAATCTTAGATCAAAAGTTACCCTGTTCTTTCCCTAGAAAGAAAAAGGAAAATATTTATATCTTCTCTCTGTGGGGAAAAATATTCATAAGTTGATCTTAGAAAAAATACAACACATTCATAGGCATCCCAGAATCTATCTTGTCTACCTCGTTATGCAACCCAGAATTATCAGTTATGTGCCATGCGTGATACACGCTTAGGCGATCATATTTCGATACATGACTGACGAGGCAGAATTTTTCCCGCAATAGGTTGACAATTCTTTCTGCGGTAGACCAGTTGCCATGCAAGCCTATAGAACCCGGTCTTTCCTACTATTTACCCATAGCTGGGGGGCGGCGAAGAAGAAGAGGATTCGCGTTGACGACATATCAATAAATATGAACCATCAGTCAGTTATGTGCCATACGTGATACGCGCTTAGGTGCAAAAGGAAATGGTAACATACTGCAGGAAATATCTGCCTCGTCAGTCATGTATCAAATGGTATATGATCGCCTAAGTGTGTATCACGCATGGCACATAACTGACAGTAATATTGTTCTGGTTCGCACAATGTGGTAGACAAGATAGATTCTGGAACGCCTATGAATGTGCTGTATTTTTTTAAATTCAACTTATGGATATTTTTCCATTTGGAAAGCCGTGTTCGAATTCCAGTCAAATCCATTACATTCACTTACGTGCAAATACCTATGGGAAAGGTATGAATACTCTTCTTCCCGACGCCCCCCACATCTATGAATAAATAGCAGGACAGACCGAATTCTATAGTCTTGGATGGTAACTGGTCTATCGCAGAAAGAAATGGCAACCTACTGCGGGAAAAATTTGCCTCGTCAGTCATATATTGAAAGATACATGACCGCCTAAGCGTGTATCACGCATGGCACATAGCTGATTGATGTGCTAATACTCTTGGGAATGGTATGAATCCTCTTCTTCTTCCACCAGCTATGGGTAAATAGCAGGACAGACCGGGTTCTATAGCCTTGGATGGTAACTGGTCTACCGCAGAAAGAAATGGCAACCTACTGCGGTAAAAAATCTGCCTCGTCAGTCATGTATCGAAACATACATGATCGCCAAAGGGTGTATCACGCATAGTACATAACTGACTGACTTACTTTCTCTCACGTAAGAATTATCTCTTTCGCTTTTCCTCTTTAAACGGTGGTGTAATGGATGGTTGAGGAATCGGAGAGCCGAGTGCGAATTACAGCAGAGTTCGCTATATACACTTAATTGCAAACACACTTGAGAAATCCACCCCTTCTCCTGCCCCAGCTATGGTTAAATAACAAATTGGGCCAAATAGCCTTCGTTGGGAGTCAGTCTAGGTGAAAGACAACACTGAATTCAAAAACTCCTAATACGGATATAAATAGCCACATTAACTCGCAATTGGCCACGCGTGGTGATTATGGCTATACTTCTGAGGACATAGTCAATCAGGGACGTGGTTCCTCCAACATGAGCTAGAAGATTTGACTTTGGATTTTTCTCCTTGTACCGAGGAAGAAAAAAAAAAGCAAATTCAAAACATACTACACTCTAACAGAGCTGTTGTACATGCACATGATACAAAGTCTTGTCGGGTATCCGTCTAATATGGTAAATGCCGAAGCAGTGTTATCGGGTACGGCAGATTTCGAATATACGTTCGTATAAAATGTCGAGAGTTGAGGCAAAGTCGCCGCTGAATCAGTGTCCTAAGTAGACATGTAGATAAACGGTGAAATTTATTTCCGGCCGAGGGGGGTAGTGGAAATGAAGCAGACGGTTTGCGCGGGAAAAAGACCATTGAACCAAAATTTACTTCTCTTAGCCTCACTGACCTTCTCAGCACTAACCGGGAATTGAAGAGGTTCTTTGATGTTCCTTAACTTCCGCTTTTAGACATGCATCCCTATGTAAACTAACATCTCTCTCTCTCTCTCTCTCTCTATCTATCTATCTATCTATCTATTTCAGTCTCATCAGATCTATCTATCGATCGATCTATCTCAGTCTCTTCATATATCTCTCAATCTACCTATCTCTCTCTACCTATCTCTGTCTATATATACATATACACACACACACACATATATATATATATATATATATATATTAATGTCATCAGATCTATCTATCTATCTATCTATCTATCTATCTATCTAATTCTTTTCAAATCTATTTATCTTCGTCCCTTCAGATCTACCTAATTTTCTTTAGATATATCTATGTTTCGTCACTTCAGACCTACGTATTTACATCTTTTCAGATCTATCTATCTATCTATCTATCTATCTATCTATCTATCTATTTATCTATCTATCAGTCTCTTCATATCTATCTCAATCTCTTCATTTCTATCTCTCTATCTACCTCTCTCTTTATTTACCTATCTCTCCTTCTCTCTCTCTCTCTCTATATATATATATATATATTAGTCTATCTATCTATCTTTAGATCTATTTATCTACGTCCGTTTAGATTTAACAATTTTCTTCAGATATATGTATTATATCAGATGTATCTATCACTTCAGAATTACGTATTTAAATATCTTCAGATCTATCTATCTATCTATCTATCTATCTATCTATCTATCTATCTATCTATTTCAGTCTGTTCATATCTATCTATCTATCTATCTATCTATCTATTTCAGTCTGTTCATATCTATCTAGCTATCTATCTATCTATCTATCAATTTTGTCGTCTAAGTTTCGCTGAGGCTTCCCATTTAAATTTTTATATGTCCCTGTGCTGTTGTGAGTAACAGGTCCACACACACGTGTATCTTTATACATGAGGTTTCATGATCATATGAACATGGAACTGTGTGTATGCGTGGTTTTATGAGCAAATATATTTACCTACCTATAATTTTTCGTGTCTTTATGACAGCTTCTTTGTGAGCGTGTATGTATATACCTGTGTTTGCTTAATCGATTTGCAGAAGATGAGATGTGAAAGGATTTTTCAATACTATGTCTATATCTAAAGTCAATCTCTTTCAACTTCCGACGTATTTCACTGAGCATGAATGTATGTACACACACACATACACACAAACGCATATATGTGATACATACATATATATATATATATATATATATATATATATATATATATATATATATATATATATATATATGCGTGTGTGTGTGTGTTGTTGACGTTTGCCTCTAAGCTTAGATTAGACTGGAGACTGGTAGAAATCCACAATACTAGGTCACCATTTTATAATTAAATTAATTGAAAGATTAACTCGTTACCCATTGCCCAGCAGCCGATAGCCCTACTTGCTTATATTGTTAACGAATGAACATGTAAATGGCTGTCTACTCTAGTTTTGCGAGCACGCTCGGTCTGCTAGCAGATGTCTCTCGTAAAACCCTGCTGACGCGTCATTTCTGTTTATTTGATTGGCTCTGGCTTATTTACTGTATATATTTTATACTATACTGAGCTGACTCTAGTTACAGCTTCTGGAAGACATCTGACGGGATTATCTGTTTTCAGCAAGGCTATTACGCTCAGACCCTCGGTCGCGATGACTTGCGAATTCCGCTTAGCACAACCAGCCACGTCTATCCAAATTCACTCACAAGACTTGCGTATGATTGTATGGCCATCGTGTACGCTGGGATAACAGAACGATAAATAGAATTCTCTTCTTCGCCAATCGACCATGGTAGCATTCGAACCTGGGTATCATAGCCAGAAAGCACTTGTTTTAACTACTCTGCCACGAGTTTATAATAAACAACCAAATAAGCATAGCTACATACATAGATATGTGTAGTGACAGAGCACTCATACATTCATACAGTCATTATCCACACACATCTATATTGCACAGGGTGTTTCAGAAGACATCTTTAGCGGGCCATTAATAATCGACAAGTTAACTTAATGTTACGCCGCTTGCCTAAAATTTTAACATTCGCATATCAATCAAAGATCTATGGCAGCATCCAATCTACCACAGGAAATTAAAAGACACGCTGTGATCGTGGTATTGGCCGCCAGCCACTCTGTGATAGCATCTTGAATGTGGCCAGGCGGACATGGAGTAGCAACGGTGATGCCCACTAATTTCAAGATGTCTGACATGATCTTCTATGTCGTAAGGTTTCACCTTCTTACCTCAATGCATTGGAGACGATGACGCTCCCTACATGATGTTGATAGATGCAGTGGTCAAGCCGGGCTTCTTGCCACATGATCCAAGTGTCTAAAGAGTCTCTGGTCGAGATTCTTTATGATTAAGGTCATTTCTAAATTATGACCATTGATTCGAATACTCTGAACTTATTCGGCTGAGACGGCATCAAGAATAGTAACGATTTGCGTCCAGCGTGGATTAAGGGTCGACATTAACGAAAAAGATCAAATTTGAGCGGTCAGTCACTGTCGTGTCCTTGAGGACGATTTTACGAAATAAATAATTTTCTACTTTTCTACGTTATGTATAATTTAAAAAATGTTCATATATATATATATATATATATATATATATATATATATATATATATATATATATATTATAATTATTTTTTTAAAAATATGATTCCTTCGCTACATAAGAGTTCTCATGTTTCAAAAATGAGAGCCGAAACCCTCAATATAAGTATTAAAATTAAATTGAATTAAAGTAGCAAGCCCTGTTTCATTTAATTTTTAAAAAATAATTATAATTTAAGCTCTACTTCTGTATGGAGCAGTGTTTTTAAAAATAAAAATAAAAATACTGAAGAACTCCGGATTGTTTACCTAACATTGCGTTGACCCCAGTGTATATAGTACAGGTAATAGATCCGTTGGTATATAATCGAGGTGGATCCTAGTAATATAAAACAGTAAAATCGATCCACAGAGAGCTTAAATTGTTTACCATAAGAGAGCATATATATATATATATATATATATATATATATATATATATGTATTAAAGCAAAAAACAAAATTACCTCAAATGGGTATAGTCTATTTCAAACTGGTCGGACAGTAGCCACCTTCAGCTCTTAAATGCCTGTCTGGAATTGGAGTTTTGAATTTATTTTGATATCAGTCCTCATCTGAGAGACGCCTTGTTTTCAGAAGGGGTTTGTGTTGGTGGGTTTAAGGTATCTCATTAGACTGATATCGAAAATAAATTCAAAACCCAAATTACAGACATACACTTAAAGACGAGAGGTGTCGGACCAGCTTGAAATAGACTATACCCTTGTGAGTTATTTTGTTTTTTTGCTGTAATATATATATATATATATATATATATATATATATATATATATATATATATATATATATATGTACAGAAGGTATTCATCCAAATAAGCTTTATTAAAAAGAATCGAAAAGTTCTGCCTGTTCAATTTTTTATCATATTTTTCCAAGCTTCAAATGACGTGTTGATAATTGTGCTCGAAGTTGTGGGTAAACACCCCGAAGTTCATTTTTTTTTCATTGTTTTCTGCAAGTACTTTTGATCTGTCATTATCAACAATCAATGTGGTATCTGTTTTGTACTGAGAATTTCTGCTCAATATTAAAAGGATATTAAATCATAAATATAATATACACTAAACTATATTTTATCATATATATACAGAATGCGATGGATAAATTGTCGCAATTATATATATTTAATTTCACGTATGCGCGTTGTTTGTCTTTGCTTTTGTATATTAGTTTGGCAGAAACTGTCTGTGAGAAAAAGAGTACTATGTGTCAATTCACAATTTTAGAAAATGCATGCTCTACTGCTTGGAATTCGCGTCGGAAGCTCTACTACGAACATTTCAGAGTGTTTAGATGTCAATCTGATCATAGTGCAGATGATTCGAAAAGAGTCGAATGAGGCTAATGGTGATTATCAAAGTGTTTGGAGCGATCACAAGCGATGGCGACGTTATGCATTAATTCATTTTCGCACAGGGCCTCAAACTCAACACGAAGCCCTACATCAAGTGCATTGAGGAGGCACTGCTGCCTGAGTTAAAACGGTAACTGCAGGATACAGTATGTCTGACAACCGGACCCTGCACCAAGTCACACGAGCAGAAGAAATCTGCCATGGCTGTCAGACAATTTCTGTGACCACATCGCCCCTTTGCATGGGGCTACGTAACTCCCCATAATGCAAACCTCTTGATCATTATTTGTGGCGCGCAGATGAGCAAGAGACCAACAAAACTCCTTGTAACACCAAGGATGAACCGAAGGCAACGATTTGGACAGTATTCACAAACAAGGAGACCGTCCAGAAGAGATGCAGGACATCCCGAAGCAGTCTGGACACCGTGGTTGAAGCCAATTGCAATTTTACTGAATAAATGTACTCTTTACTTTTTCAAAATATTTGTGTGTAATTTTGACAAATATATCTTCAAATGAGATGTCAGAATCATTTTCATTTTTACGTCACTTAGACGACAATTTCTCCCTCCCACCCTCTATATTTAAAAAAAGGTAGATAGTCGATTAGAATTAACACTAAATGTTGATGTCAGATGTATATATGTAGATATCTCACTGGCCACGTAAATCATTGAGGCATTTAGGATTTGAAATAAAAGTCAAATAGCTTCGTCCACCGCAAGGAAAGTTAGCTCCCTGTACCACGCCAGGAAATTTTTCTCTCCGGTGTCGATCCTTCAAATTTACAAATCCACCATTCGCCCTGGCATGGAGGATTGCTGCTATATATAGTCTGGAGTCCCTTCGGTTTGTCGCAAGGTCCTTGGTAAAATCCAGAGACGGATATGCAATATAATTGGCCCTGATCCGACATCTCGTCTGCCGTCGCCTCTCTTTGTCTTTTTTACAAATACTTTCACGGTAACTGCTCCGATGAGCTGCTTTCGCTGGTCCCCAGACTTCATGAATTTAAGTGCTCAGCTAGGCTGGCATCTCGCTCTCACCCTTTCACTGTTGAAACTGTTAAATGTAGCCGCCTCTTCTACTCCAATAGCTTCATACCTCGCACTTCTCGGCTGTGGAACTCCCTTCCCTTTTCCTGTTTCCCTGATCGCTATATTCTCCAACTATTCAAATGTAATGTCAATCGACGTCTCCAGATGAGTTGATCTATACCATATACTTCTCTTCATCTTTTCCTCTATCACTCGTCTTTGCTCTCGCTGCAATTTTCTGTAACCTCTTGCGTGCTAGTGACTCCCCGCCTTGCTTGGGATGAAACGCTTTAAAATAATATGAACACAAAAGTTTTTTTTACAAAACAACATACTCAATCTATTACTATTCATCGTAATAAGTTTGACTACAATGTCGACATAAAGAATGCAGTTTTGATTAAAAGAAAAAAGTTATGAAGGTGAAATTATATAGTAAGTCCTTCCAAACTAAAGATATGTCTAGCATCATATAGCAAATTACCTTTCTTGAAACCATTGTCAGTACAATGTGGGACATTTAAAAACAACAGGGATAAAAAGCAAAACAATAAAACAACAATGGTTCAAGGTTGAATGACGTCATTTAATTTGTACTTCTAGACACATTAGACGCCAGAAATTTCAAATTGATTTGTTCCTCTTTATTCCCTAATCCAACATTTGTGGCATTACGTTCCTTTCTCTTACATAGTTATTTATTGCTTCAATGGAAAAAAACTTCGGCAAGATTTTCTAAGCGTAACTTGGATGCGCCACATGGCCGAGAGAATGCGGCGTCGAGTGAGAATCGAACTCACTATTCAGTGGTAAATGATCTAACGAGACAAGCTTGCTAACCATTACGATATTTATTTCTGTTAAAAATACAGAAAATGTGGCACAACTCCTAAAAGTGGGGATGGAGAAATTGACTATCTTGATCTGTCTTAAATTTAAACTTAGCTAGCCACAAGCACTGACTCAAACATACAAACAATATTCCTAACACCGAAGCAACACTTTCTTACTAATCTTTCTTACTGCACCCACCATAATACCTCATTGTCTCAATAAAAATCCTCAATAGTCCCCATATGTACATGCTTGTTGACCATTACGCCACAACCAAGTGCTTATAGTTCCCCTTTCATATATTTGATTTGATTAGTAAAAGCATTAATTAGCCTGACGAAGTCCTTTCGAAGAACGGAACGTATCAGAGGAGATTTTTTTTTTCAATTTTGTTATTCAGTTAGCCGCCAAGCTATTTTTAGAATGTTTCGCTTGTTCTCTATTATGCTAACGTTTCTGCTATTGTTGTTCTATCGTTTCATATTTGGCTGACGTTAATAAATACCTTTAATTAATAGGACAGGTGTTGCTATTATTCTAGTCTCTCAATTTACGTTTAATGAGAGTTGTATCTTTCCTCGGCGACACACTTCAGCGTCTCTACCTTTTTTAAAATGTTCGATTTTGCATATATTTTTCCTGGAGCATGCAATGATTTTATTATTATTATTATTCCAAGGGTAAGTCTATCACTTTTAAAATTCAATTTACATGTTTAGCTTTGGCATGGATTTGAACTGCAATTGCTTTTGGTGGTGTCTGCCCCACGATTCACTTAAATTTCTTGGCATAAAAATGATTTTTCAAAAGAATGTACAGTATCCGTCACCCCAATGTGTAAAATAGGTTATTTGTATATGTCAGATCGAAGTGTATGGCCTATATCTACGTCTCGCCAAGTCTGAATATTGATATAAATATGAAAAGTTATGCAGACGAAACTATATTCGAGAATGGTAATTTCTAAAAGAGTTTCGTGCCAACATGTAACTTGAAGATGAAAAAGTGTGTTACTGTAAGCTTCAAATCCAAGCAGGTGCAAAACTTCTGATGAATACTTTTCTCGAAGATATTTTCCTTTTTATTCATCAAGTGGCTACCGAGGCCTTTAAAGAAATAGTAGAAAAACAGGAGATAAAAATTCACACTTTGGTTTCGCTATATTTAACATTAGGGATATGTAGTTAAGAGGCACAGTGAAATAAAAGGTAGCATTAGGACTGAGAAATCGCAGAGCCGAGTTCGAATTCTAGTCGAATCCATTACATTCACTTACACTATTTACATTATTCGGACTAGTATCCTCATCTTTGTCACCATATTTATTACAACGTTTCTGTCGTTGTATGCTCCGTCCTTCTTCAGGTGGTTGGAATGTCTAACTGAATCCTTTATTTCGCTCACGGGGTAGACTGTTCGAGTTCCACGCCAGTTATCAATTATCTCCTGTTAATTTCCCACTCCAAGTTCTCCACTACCTTAAGCGGGGATTGAACTCACACTCTTAGGGTCCTGTCATTGGATCTAACCAACGCCTTTATCCACTGGGACATGTGTCGTTGTGGAATAACTCAATTTATATACCTAAAATTCTACAGATGGACGCAAATATAACAAAAAAAAAAAAAAAATTAAAAACACACACAAAAAAAAACATCATCGATAATGGCTAAAAGAATGTCCGAAGGCGCTCGGATATACAGATCATTCGGACAATTTTTGCACTCTTGATGTCCATATATATATATATATATATATATATATATATATATATATATATATATATATATATATATATATATAGGTAACTATACTCGTCTCGAAAAACCTTCGAATTTTTGATTTGCCAATAATCAAATCAATCTCGACGGAAAAAAAAATGTTTTAAAAAAAGAAAGAGCCAGGAACATGAAAATCTGTCGAAAAAAACCCCACAGATACAGGTTTAAAGCCCAAAGAAAAAACGCCGACACGAGTAAACAATTAACTAAAAAGAGCTCAATACAACCGTAGAGCAGACCTAGATAAACCTAGTGAGCCAGACAAACCTACCCAGGTTTCACCTAAGCGGATGGTCAGGGAAAGCTGGCCTGACAATCCGCTTAGGTGAAACCTGGGTTTGTCTGCCTCACTAGGTTTGACTATATATATATATATATATATATATATATATATATATATATACAGTGGAACACGGATATAAGAGAGTTGTCGGGACCGGAGAAGTCCCTTATATCCGGGTTTCTCTTATATACGGGTTTGGTCTATTTTGTTTAGGTAAGTATGGCTCTAATTTGGGACCAGAGAAAATCGCTCTTATATCCGGGTTTCTCTTATATCCGGGCCTCTTATATCCGGGTTACACTGTATATATATATATATATATATATATATATATATATATATATCCTGATTTCATTCATATTATATATATATCCTTATCTCTTTATATATATATATATATATATATATATATATATATATATATATATATATATATATATATGAGATAAGGATATATAGGTTTATATAGCAAGTACAGTCTTGGTGAAACTTTATGACAGAGTGGAAAAAGTTTCTCCGTGACGTGTTTCGTCCTTCAGGTCGAAGTCCTGAGGGACAAAACGTGTCACCGGTAACCTTTTTGTACTTTGGAAAACTTTTATTTCAAAACCGGATAAATAACCCTACCGAAAAACATTAAATTCAATCACTGAAAAGTAATCTTTTCAGTCATATAGTTCGCAATCAACTGCACCGTATAACTTTGGATTCTGCGAACTCGTCTGAGAAAAAAAATCTTGAATAAGATATTTGAAAAATTCTGAGGTTGCATACAAAGAAATTACAAAAATGATAAATAAATATTTATAGATATGTAAAAACAATTTTGAAAATGAGAAATTATGAACTGCAATTATTCTAATTATTGTAAATAGTCTTCCTAACTCGTATGATATCGCAATATCCATCGGTAGACTATCTATTAGGTTGGTGCAAAAATAATGTCGTTTTTCTTTTGAAGTTGAACGCCAAAAAGGGACATTATTTTTGCACCAACCTAATATCTATCTATCTATCTATCTATACATACGTACGTACATATATATATATATATATATATATATATATATATATATATATATATATATATATATATATATATATATATATATATATATATATATGCAACGAGAGAGGTGTATATTCTAAAGAGAAAAAGAAGCCGCATACGTTTTTGGTTATCATGTGGATTTAAAAACATATATATATATATATTATACTTTATTTTCCTTATTTTTTACTACACGGGTTTCGGATCTAGTGATATTTATCAGGCGAAGAATGGTTATTTCCACATATTGTTTAAAGGGATTAATTTTTTCCTCATGTTTTCTTATGATAAACCATAAAGCAAGGCAGTAAATCCATTAAGATAGAAAAGGCTACAGGGTGTCGAAAAATTAGTGAGTAGCGAAAACAACAGAAGGGTAATCAGGGAAAACAGTATATAGTGATTGACATAGTATTTAAATTTTAGAAGAATAAAGTAGACTGAAAAACATGCAACAGGTAGAGAGTTCCCCAAGCGATAAGTGCAAGAAAATAAACTGTTAAAATCGAACTTCCGGTTAAAACTAGGTAGTTTAACTGTAAACTGATGAAACCTAATTGTCAGTCTAGTACAGCGTTTAAATCCATAAAGTCTATGTACCATAGGGAAGAATTCATTTGAAGAATTACCATGAAAGTTTTTATAGAAAAGCGTAGGTAGGCAACTTTACGGTGGTGGAAAAATGAGTGAAACCGAGAAGCCAGATCAGGACCAATAATATTGCTGATTTTATCACGGATCTTTTTGTGACTCAACGAATACTCGTTGCCACTTTTGTGATCTCAACGAATACTCGTTGCCACTTTTGTGATCTCAACGAATACTCGTTGTCACTTTTGTAATGCTCGCTGTAGTAGAGACTTTGTAATCGCAGATATAACTATAGCAACGCCGTTTAACAATGCTGTGAGAGACGCCTTTGAATAATCTCGCAAAAATAGTACTTGCTTGATAATACTCGCTCGAACAGTAATCCGTATAGAGAAATAGTATAGTGAATAGAGTAGAGAAATAGTATCGACTAGAAATGCAGTTCCGAATAGTATAGAGGATAGAGTAGAAATAACAATTACCATCAACCATGCTGATGGAAGGCAGAAAAGGGGTGTCTCAATAACAAATCAGTCAATAGAGAACAGTTTTGTTTTGAAGGTGCTAAAATTAACAAGCCACTCTCTGCCCCAGTTAACAACAGACTGAAGGGTCTTCTATAACGTCAGCTGCCAACTTGACATTACCGAACTAATCAGGCTAAAAGGCAGGAGTAAATACTTAAGTTATCAGCATATATGCCAAGTTGAGAGCGGATATGATCGGGAAAATATCTTGCTGACATCCACAGATGAGTGGACGGAGTGATTGCCGGAGGATTCGGATATGAAACTCTAGAGTCGGGACGTTGAAGGTAAAACCTATCGGCTAAGTGACAAACTTTATATTTGGATTAGTCTTATCACTCATTCTGTATATATATATATATATATATATATATATATACTTTATTTTAGGATATTAATGTGTATCAATGTGTTAATACGCATAGAAACATGATTGCATTTGCGGAGCGTCTTATAGGGAGTATCCTAGAATAAAGAATATTGTTCTACTTTTGTATTGAGCCCTCTTTTAAATTGAATGTTACGAACAACCGAATTGAACCCCATTCCTTCTCATTATATATATATATATATATATATATATATATATATGTATATATTGAGTACTTGTAGTAATAATAAAGTTAAAATTGTTACTATTAATAAATTTGTTTCGAAACCTTCGACGCAAATCTAAATTTCATGCATAGAGCCATCATCAGTGACAGATTAAAAGCAGACCGTTGTAATGTGTCAGTATTTATTGCCTACCGACAAGAGAGATGCGCAGTCTCATTCTTTAGGGGAAAAATAGGTAAATTGGTAAAAAAAGAATCGATAAAATTCATTAATATATATATATATATATATATATATATATATATATATATATATATACTGATAAAAATAATATAAATATAGGTAGAGTATATTCCTAGGATGCTGGTTATTATGAAATCAGTGTAGTTCGACATTTTTCAATAGGTATTTATTATGTCTACATGTGACAGTTAATTCAATTCTTTTATTCAATAAATTTCGGTCCAACTATCTGTTGTGGTATGGGAAGTTTTACTTTGAAATAAAGATTGTATTTTTCTACCTTACCATTGTATGATTTAATTCTCTCCACCACTTCCCATAATATATCTGGTTGGACTACTTTACCTTGATTTAGCTACCAGTGCGTGCGGATATATGTGTGTGTGTGCTCCCGTCTTTCCAGATCTCTTCATATTCGTCAGTTAAAAGCAATGTTTCCAGAAATTTGAAGGCAAATAGCAAAACATAATTAAATGATTCAATTAACGAATTCCAAATCCTCAGCGGAGATAAAACAGAAAGAAAAGGGATTACTTTAATTTGCCAGAGGAATTTACCGGAAGCATATTTTCATATTATATTTTTAGGCTTATATTATATTGAAATATTAAATATGTTATATTTTAAAAGTTAAAATTAAATTAAATTCAAATATTTGATGTGTAAATAATTAATTCCATAATGATCGATTTTGTTGATTCGGAATTTATACAAAATGGAATTTCTCTTTCTAACCGCAGCTTCTAATTAAAACGAAAACTGTTTTAACAATAAACATATTAATCCTAATCATTTTGAACAATTTTACTTAAATTATTTATTTTTCTCAACCCAGTGGCTTAATAGCAATACACTTATCTAAGACTGAACGTGTGTGTGTGTATATATATATATATATATATATATATATATATATATATATATATATATATATATATATATATGACGTATTCAAAGTCTTTTAATAAAATTGTTTTCGTTCGTTTTAATTGTAAACGTAGATTCACTTTTATAGAAACATAATTAATTTGAGTACATTAACAAGCAACACAGTCGTTCAGGAATTTAATTATTTCGATAAAATAAAATATGACATTTATACATGCTCAGACTTTGCTCTGTTTTGTGGGAGCAAGCAGTTTATTAGCAATCAAATCCGCTGCCAATAATTTAAGGACCAGAATGTATACCTGTATTCCAGAACTGTTTCAAACATTCGATTATAATTCAAACCATTTCAAAACACTTGTGCTCTTTGTACAGAATTTTTTTTTTTTTGCGCTTTTTTCTAATTCAATTTCTAACATATTAGAACGGCATCGAGAAAAATAGCCAGATACATTTGAAAGAGATAAAACGGCAAGTTTATTTGTCAAAAAATATGATTACCTAAACAATTGTGAAAACTGAACAGAAGACGGAACTTTAAAATTTAGCAAACAAGCAACAATAAATTATTCCTCAGTTTCGGAACGAAAAAATAGTTAATGTATTTCCCAGTTTGAAGATAAATGAGAAAATTCCACTAGATGATACGTAGGTAGGCGATTATTGAGAAAATAACATGGAATAAATTGACGTGTGAAAACGCGATATTTGAGTACCAAACAAATGAATACATTCAGACAAAAAAGAAGAAAAACATCATTGATGATGACTTATAAAAGCTTAAAGAGCTAAGAAATCATGAGACAAACAATAAGAAAAAAATAAGTTCTTCTTCCGTATTCAACGAAATGTGAATAAATCGGAAATTTCTGCCCAAATATATCTATCTATCTATCTATCTATGAAGAAATATAGTCTTAAGATGTAATATATTTATGGGATAAAGTGCTCAATATCAGAGCGTGTGGAAATATAAAAATGAACATAGTAGTCAACACTCAGAGGCGACATTCTGTTCCATGCTAGATGCAATCGTAAGGCCTGACGATTGCATCTAGCATGAAAAAGACTGTCGGCTCTAAGTGTTGATATCTATCTATCTATCTATCTATCTATCTATCAGAGTCTCCCCATTACCTATCTTTCTATCAATTTATCTATCACAGTCTCCCCATTTTCTGTCTTTCTCTATATCAATCTATCACAGTCACCCGATTATCTATCTATCTATCTATCTATCTATCTATCTATCTATCTATCTATCTATCTATCTATCTCTTGAGCGAGTCACCGACTTACACTTATGAAACACATTTTAACCCTGACATATCAATTTCAAATCCTCATTCCTCATAGACATTCATATTACAGAATTTTCGCCTGACCGAACTGGAAACATCATTTCATACAATATCCATATTGTATTGATGAAGGCGACAGACCCGTTCGTCCTTCCCACCTTCTGTACAGCTTCCATTAACGCAGATGAGGAAACTGCCTTCTCTATTTAGAATTGCCCGCAGACAAATTGTTGCTTACTGTCGATGCACAAATTTGACTGAATTGAGACATTATCCTAATGCTTGTAATTAGAAAATTGCCAAAAAAATTGCTTTCAAAACAGTTTGGAAAGATGTATTTGAGAGCCGACGGGTGTTGAAATATTTCTCTTGTTCATTTTTCAATGTTTTTCAGAAGGATTTGACTATCTGTTAAATGATGTTCTTTCTTTTTTTGTTTTAGTGTTGTTTATTTATTTTTTTAAGGGGGTGGGAAGTGATTCATTTTATTGAGGTAGAAATATGAATCAGCGCACACGCCGAGACGGATGCACAAATACACACGCATGCTAAAAATGAATTATTTGTATTAATTTTGCTGAAATGGAGTTTTTTTTTTTTATTTCAAAAAAACGTGATTCGGGTGTTATCGATTAAGAAAGAAACTGAAAAGGGGGCGGAGAGTAAAAGGCTAAATAGTTTTTGGAAAAGGGAAAATATTTGAGAGAAAAAACACGTGAAGAGAAGAGAGACAGAGAGAGAAAGAGAGAGGGAGAGAGAGAGATTAGAGAAAGTTATCAAAACAAGTTTTGGTGAGATTGTAAGATGAAACACCCACGCGCATACAGGTATATATATATATATATATATATATATATATATATATATATATATTTCGAAGTGCAACTTAAAGTTTTGTTGTTCTACCAACTCATCAGTCACGAAAAATTACATTTGATTTTAAATATATATATATATATATATATATATATATATATATATATATATATTTCGAAGTGCAACTTAAAGTTTTGTTGTTCTACCAACTCATCAGTCACGAAAAATTACATTTGATTTTAAATATATATATATATATATATATATATATATACCAGCTTTCATTTCTTATGTTTTATTTTCTAATTTACACACACACACACACATACACACACACACACACACACACACACACACACATATATATATATATATATATATATATATATATATATATATATATATATATATATATATGTAACAGAAATAAAACTGTGAAGCTTAATATTACTAGACATATTAAAAACAGGCGAAGCAAGCGGTTTCGCTCCCGCTCTTCAGGCTTCAACCGGAGAATTAATTTAAATTAAAACACAGAAAATGTACAATAAAAAGGAAGTTGTGGAGGTGAGGAGAGAAATGAGCAAAACCAGTTGCTTCACCTATTTTAATATGTCTCGTAATATTAAGCATAACACTTTTATTTCTATCATTAAATTTTTTACCTAGAAAAATATCTTTAAATATATATATATATATATATATATATATATATATATATATATATATATATAAAGTAATAATTTCTGCCTGACGAGTTTATAGAACAACGAAACTTTAAGTTGCTCTTCGAACATAGGTATATGTATATTTAATATCTATCTATATTTCTGAGATGAGATATTAGGTACACTATTTACATTATACGGACTAGTGTCCTCAAATTCGTTACCTTATTTATGTATGTTCCGGCCTTCTTCAGGTGGTTGGAATGTCAAACTGAACCCTTTATTTCGCTGAGGTAGACTGTAATCTCTCTCTCTCTCTCTCTCTCTCTCTCTCTCTCTCTATATATATATATATATATATATATATATATATATATATATATGTGTGTGTGTGTGTGTATGTGTAAATATAAATAAATATAGATATGTATATTTATTTATATATTATATGCGTGGTACTTATTAGAAAGCGCTCAATGTCAGAGATAGAGCTAACATACTTGGTTGGATTGATGTGAGTTTGTGATCCTGGGTTTCACGCTTTTGCGATCGTTTGTCTGACGATCGCAAAAGCGTGAAACCCAGGATCACAAACTCACATAAATACAACTATATATATATATATATATATATATATATATATATATATATAAAGAAATATAGTCTTAAGGTGTGCTATATTTATGGAGTAAAGTGCGATCAGAGATAGAGCGTGTGTAAATATAAAAGTGAACCTAGAAGTCAACACTTAGAGCCGACAGTCTGTTTCATGCTATATGCAATCGTCAGGCCACCATATATATATATATATATATATATATATATATATATATGTATATATATATATATATATATATATATATATGTATATATATATATTAGTTTGGTGCAAAAATAATGACGTAATAATGTCGTTTTTTAACGTCAAAAAATGACATTATTACGTCATTTTTTGCATCAACCTAATATATATTGCTTTAAATGAACACTGTTTTGTGTTTTTAGGGGGGAATCAACCAACACTTCTTCAGGGACCAATGTTGGCAAAATTATTGTATGAATAGATAAGTAATATAGCGGAAGATTTGGAGTACGTCTAAAACATGTAAATTAACGATTAAAATATACGTAAATTCCAAAGTTGTAAATACTCCAGCTTGAGTGTGAAATATAAAAGACATTAATACCCACGATCCTCCAAATAAATGAATTGACAGTAGAAAATTCTCCTGCTTACATAAAGGATTCTCTAATTTAATATATACAGCTTCCAACACTTAAAAATGATGTTTGGAACGAGCCTTACTCAAAATAGAGAATGAGTTAATACAAAAAAAAAAAAAAAGATGGAGGAGCATAGCTCATTCTCCAAAAGGTGTTAAATCGCGAATATTGCGGAACACGTGCGCGATCAGGATGATTAAATCTAATAGATGCAGGTACGGGTTGACCCAACCGAGATTCGAACCTTAGACACGTTCATCCTATATATTCAGCTTCGGACTGATATTTGAATTTATAAATTACTGAACTTTTACACTGATAGGGCAAACGTTCCTTTACAAAGGAAGGGAAAATAGGGCAAGTCTGGAAGACAACACGTAACTTGGCAGTGGAAGAAATTGCTGTTTTATACAGAGCGCCTGCAACTACTGTCTTCGACAACTTCTTATCCATTGTTACTACGAGCACCATTTATTTTTTTCTTGTCTTCCCATTCTATATTCTGTCATTCAATTACAGAAGTTTACCATATAGGTTACTCTTTGTTTTCCTCAATGCTGTGATTGTCAAATTTCCAAAGACTTCTTTCGTTATTATATCTGTTGTGTTGTAAATAAGAAAGGTTGACACACATAGAAAATAAGAAGTAGTTGATTCCAGAGAATAATATGGTACACGGTTGAGAAGACAGACTAATGTAATAAACAATTAATCGTTAATCCCTCGGTATTTACGCTAGAGCTCCCCACAAGTCGGGGTGTGGCACAAGGCCAGTTTTTAACGTGGGGTTTTCCGAGCGCGTACGCTCGGGCAAAATTTCCCCGTAGACCCTGCATACACGGGAACGGGTGGCTGTCTATCGAGACAAGACTCTGCCCATAGAAACTTTAACAGTCTTTTTTGTGGTATAGTATAAGATTTCTTTTTCTTTGCATCTATCTTAAATTTTCCTCGTTTCTAACATGCATTGTTACCGTTATTCTCAGTTTCCTTCTGTATGACCACATTTGTGCTGCCTAAAGTCTTCTCTTCATCTTTGTGAAGATTGTCCATCATTCACTGTCATACAGGAGTACTAATATAACATATTTAACGTAAACCATTAAAAACATAAGAAAAGGCAACTTTAATTTTTACGTTTTGAAGCCATCATCTGGTATTATGCTTTCGTGACATAAAAAGTCAGTCTAGATACGGCTGTTCAATTGCAAAATCTAGAGAAGGCAAACACAAATCAAAAACTAATTAATATTGGCGGTAATTATAAAGATGCTCGCATTTAGATAATACCTCATTTTTCCTTTAACAGTCTATCATAATGAGCACTTTTTAACACAACTGATTTTTGTTTTAGAGCCTTTTGCATTATTTGTTTTATTTATTTTCATTTATTTATTTTCATTTATTTATTTTATTTTTATGTTTATTATTTGATTATTATTTGATTATTATTTTTCATTTTCTTATATTTATTATTGTTATTTTTAATTATTTATTTATTATTATTTACTTATTTTTATTATTTTATTTATTTATTTTATTTTATTTATGGCCATGTTCTATTTATTTTTTGTTTTATTTGTTTAATACTTTAATACAACTCTTTCCTGGTCTAATTCAACTCTAACTAATAACTGTTTTATAACTGTCATACACACACACACACACACACACACACACACACACACACATATATATATATATATATATAAATTCCCAACAGGATAGAGTCCAGGTAGAACTCAATGTCCAGGACAGAGTAATAATATAATATAAAAGATTCAAACACTAATATTCCATGGTTATAATTTATTAGAGTGGAATCGTAATCACAATCCAATTCATCAGACCTAAAAATTCAAAAAGAACTTTTTGAATTTGTACATCTGATGATTTGTATCGTGATTACGATTCCAATGTAGTAAATTATAACCATGGATTATTAGTGTTTCTGCATTTTATATTACACACACACACACACACACACACACATATATATATATATATATATATATATATATATATATATAATATATATGTGTTTGTGTGTGTATGGGGGAGTGTCCATGACACTCAACTTCTCTTAACGGCAATGCATACATTTAAAACTCAAAGAAACAAAGTTATGATAAGTATCAGAAGAAAGAAAGAAAGGTTGAAAGAAAGAAAAAAAATACGATAATTCGTGTCATCCTGGGAGCTGATGACTTAAAATTTGCATTTAGACTAATCTTGGCCTTCGAGGAAGAGGTAATTTTCAGGTATCGGAATAACAGTTGACTTATTCAACCTCATTTTTATTCCCTTCTATATTATTAAAAAAAGAAGGGCTGTGAATATTGGGAAGAGGTGCATCCATACTCTAGATATAGATATACTAGAGCGTACGAAAAATTGAATGATAAATAAAAATGCTGAAAAACTTAAAAGAAACAGCACGCAGCATCCGAAAACGAAGATGAAGATATTAAGAACAGGAATAAAAAGAAAGAAGGTAAAAGAAAAAGGACAACAGATGTAAAAAAAAAAGTGGGGGGATAAAAATATGATTAAGAGAGAAAGAAAAATGAAAAAAAAATGAATAAACATGATTTGGGAAAGTAAGACGGACAGACCGGATTCTATAGCCTTTGATGGCAACTGGTCTACGTAGAAAAAAATGGCAAAATATTGCGGCGAAAAAATCTGCCTCGTCAGTCATGTATCGAAAGATACATCATCGCCTAAGCGTGTATCACGCATGACGCATAACTGACTGACTGAAGCCTGGGATTCACTGTCTGTTGATTTGAGGTTGAATCTGACTGATTCAATGATTACAAGAATTGAACAATCGAATTTTTCGGAAGGTGATCAGATTTAAGTGCTCATCTAGAGATCTGCTGTTTACTCTTTGTTTGCATTTAAAACAACATATTACGTTGATGCGTTTATTTCTAATTTCTAGTAAATAAAATCAACGAAATATGCCCAGCCATTTTTGTATTGGTAAAGACAGACAAAGATATATACAGTGCTGTGCAAAAGCTAGTGAACCCCTAAGATAATATTTAAAATTATTCTCTCTTTTTCTCCAGAAAACCAAAAAAATCTTAATTAAAATATATGGGCAATAAATTATTTATAATTTCAAGACATTTGGTATGACGATCAAAACATGGTCTCCCGCGAAAAATGATTGCAAGAGCAAGTAGACATATATTTCGACAAGCACATGTGAATCCTGCTGTGAATTCTTCTATCCTCAAAGACTCTGTGGTCAATTTCTGAATTAAATCTGAACGATGCCAGTTATCATGTCCGAATGCTGAGAAAAAAAGTCACTCCTTACGAAAGATCACATAAAAACTCGTGTTAAATATGCTAAAGTTCATATTAATAAGGTAGAAACGTCCTGGCAAAGGATTTTATGGTCGGATGATACGAAACTAAAGTATTTTAGGAAGGGCGATAAGTGGTATATCTGGCAAGCTCTTAATCCGGCAAGCTCTTAATCAGGCTTTGGAAGAGAATTCTAACAGTTAAACATGACGGCGGCAGCACTGAGATTTGGGGGGGTGTTTTGTTGCAGTTAAAACAGGCAAAATGATACATGTTGTCAGCACAATGGACTCTGCAAGATACCAAGCAAATTTGAACGAATATATTTTGCCCTTGTTTCGAAAGATGGGTTTAATCGTGCTGGATCTTCCAATAGGAAAATTATACAAAGCATCAAAGCAAATTCATAAAAAAATGGGTTCAAAAAACGAAATTGCAAGTCTTGGAATAGCCTTGTCAAAGTCCTGATCTAGTCCCAATTGAAAATCTTTGATTCAAGTTAAAGAAGGGTGGGCATATGAGAAACCTAGGTAATATCGAGCAATTGTTGGAGTTTTGCTACTAAATATTAAATGTAAGGGTTCACTTACTTTTGCACATCATAATTAGTAATTAATACCTATATTCCAGTTTTATAAAAATTTTGAAAGTAATTGTCATTCGTTTAATGAAGATTTTCTTAATGAAGATATAATTTGATTAAGATTTGTTGATTATCTGGAAAAAAGAGACAATTTTTAAAAAAATATTATCTTAGGGGTTCATTTACATTTGCGCAGTAGTGTATATATATATAGTATGGATATGCAAATCAACACTGCATTGTAACGATCAGTTTCATGCCTCAAGTGATCTTCTGATCAGGTATGCATTTTAGAAAATAAGAGAAAAAGAATTAGGTTACAGTAACCACGGAAGATACAAAGCGAGAAAAAAATAATGTAAATAAAGAAGAGAAATAAGTATATGAGAAAAAAGAAAGATGATAGGAACGAGGAAAAAAAATGATAAAAAGAAGAAAAATCGGGCCTAAGAAGGAAAGAAGAAGAAGAAGAAGAGGCGGCGGAGGATCGGGAAAGTAGTAGGAAGAGGAAGAATAAAACGAATGAAAATAAAAAAGAACAGAATGAAGACGAGAATAAGGAACATCAGAAAGAATTATTATTATTATTATTATTATTATTATTATTATTATTATTATTATTATTATTATTATTATTAATAATAATAATAATAATAATAATAATAATAATAATAATAATAAGAAGAAGAAGAAGAAGAAGAAGAAGACGAAGAAGAAGAACACACAAAAAAAAAAGGAGGACAAGAAAAAGAAGTAACCGAAAGATGTATAAAAGAAAACTAAAGATGTAGACAAGACAAAGAAAGAGATGAAAAAAAGACATGGAGAAACTAAAGAAGAATAGCAAGGAAATTATTGTTTGCAGAAGACCATCCAATAACCTTGTGAAAATACTGACTTAGTCTATTGCATTGTGGGAGATTATAAAAAGACTGAAACCTTAATTTCAAAATTATTGACAAAACATGACTATATCAATACACAGAGGCAGTAGAGAACAGAGTAACAAAAAGAATCTGTGTAATGGAAGAAAGTCAGAAGAGACATAGAGAAAGCAAGTGTCACACTTTAAAATGTTAAAGTGTGAGACATTTTTGATAATTTTCAATCGAAAGATTAAGGCGTGGAATGACTCCACTCTTGATTCCTAACATGCATACGAGATAAAACAGGCGCCAATAATTTAGTTTCTCAAACGAGCCGATACAATGATAAATCGATTTTATTCAGTTAGTTATAATTATCGAAATCATTATCGAATTTTGACTAAAAATGAATGAAGTAAAACGTGGACTAGAAAGAAATTCGCAATTTAAGACGGGAGAAAACGATTTTGATTAAACGCGTCATTATGGTCGCCAAATTGGGCATTCAACTTGGAATTCGGATTTAGTTATTTTGCTAAATAAGTTGAAATTTATTCAGCGAAAACTAAAAAAAGAAAATCTGTCATTAGCAGATATGATCTAGGCAGTTTCATGAGGCCTAATTGTGTCCCATTGTTATTTCTACAGAAACGCGCCATAGATTCAAGGTAGATTGCAATATCAAAGCAGGGATAGCTATGTTGGCAGTTTAATTGATACTACATAAACTAAAATCGTGAAATGGGCAGAAATCTGGCACAGATACAAAACGTAAGAAATGCTAAGATGATTTCTTGAGTTTACCGTCTGGGACAGTGGAAAGTGAATGTTTTTTTACTCATTTTCTTTGAGAGTATATTAAATATCAAAATCATATATACTTTCCTAAGTTAGATAATTAAAATATGTGATTTTTAGAGTGGCAGTCAATATAGCGAATACGAATATACGTTTGTGTTACACTTCTTAGCATCAAAAATTACAATAAGGGGTTTCGAATGAAATATTTTGGTACAAGATTACAACTTTTGTATTGGTATTAGATTGGTGCAAAAATAATGACGTAATAATGTCGTTTTTTGACGTTAAAAATACGTCAAAAAACGACATTATTACGTCATTATTTATGCACCAACCTAATAATATAATATTAAATATCCTCTACATGACGTATAATCCGTAGATAAATGTATCTTGTAGTAAGTGTGGAACTGTCACACCATGCAGTTTTCCTTCTATCCAAATTATTAAATGTTACGCGAAAAATTAATTGAATCAAAGCCGAAATCGTTCTTTTAAGATAGAATACAAAGTTTACCCAAGAAGAAGCCAAAGATCATAGGAAACAAACGGAGAACAATTTGACAAGAATTATGAAAAATTGATACCAAATAATAAAATATTCAGGCCTGAAAATTGTGTAGAAGCTTGAAACAGGTTGTCACCAGTCTGTGTTAATCTCAGAGTCTACGGTTATACTTAGACATTGTTTATAGCGAATCTCGAGCAAATTTAATCATAAATATACTATATCATAAAATATATTTTATTATATATATATATATATATATATATATATATATATTGAATTTGTAGGTCTGATGAATTGGATCGTGATTAAGATTCCAATGTAATAAATCATAACCAAGGGATATTAGAATTTGAGCCTTTTATATTAAATTATTAGGTTGGTCCAAAAATAATGACGTAATAATGTCGTTTTTTGACGTATTTTTAACGTCAAAAAACGACATTATTACGTCATTATTTTTGCACCAACCTAATATATTCTTGCTCTGTCCTGGACACTGAGCTCTACCTGGATTCTATCCTTTTGTATATATATATATATATATATATATATATATATATATATATATATATATATATATATATATATATATATAATGAATTTGTAGGTTTGATGGATTGGATCGTGATTGTGATTCCAATGTAATAAATTATAACCAATGAATATTAGTGTTTGAGACTTTTATATTATATTATATTCTTGCTCTGTCCTGGACATTGAGCTCTGCCTGGATTTTATCTCCTTGCACATATATATATATATATATATATATATATATATATATATATATATATATATATATATATATATATATATATATATATGATAGGAGTAGATACGTTCGCCTATCGTCTGGTTCATATTCCTCTCCGGTCTTTTGAACAGTATTAGAGATTTAGCTCTAGCCCTCTAATTAGGATTAGGTTTCCGCCTACTTTTAAAATCCTCTCATTGTCTTACCCTCCTTGTAATCCCTTGCTTCTTAGTAGCATAACCACATTGCTTGGGGTGAATGATATGCATACATATATATATATATATATATATATATATAGAGAGAGAGAGAGAGAGAGAGAGAGAGAGAGAGAGAGAAAAGACAGGCAGTGATACATAGATTTAATGTTTTTAATTTCGCGCAAGCGCTTCGTTTTGGGTTTTATCGACTGCACAGTATACTAGGGTCAGTTGGACAGAGTCTATGAGAAAAAGAGGACCATAGAGCAATTCACTCCGCCCGAAATTTGGAGGCATTCATGACGGAAATTAAAATACGAATGTTTGATTGTCAATCTGAGGACAGTGCAGATGATTCGGAAAGAGTCAGATGATACATCCAGTCGATATCATGGCGTTTACATTGATCGCTAGTGATGGCAACGTTATACCGCCATTCTTCTTCCCACAGAGACTCAGAGTCAAGACGGAGGCCTACATCAAGTACATTGAGGAGTCAACGCTTCGTTGAGTCAAGACGGTGTCTGTTGGAAGACAGTATGTGTGGCAACAGGATTCTTCACCATGGCACATAAACAGGAGAATCCAGTCATAGTTTTCAGACAATTTCTGCGACCACATTACAACTTATATTTGGTTACCTAACTCCCTAGAGTGTAACCCTCTTGATTATTATGTGTATCGCACAGTTGAGCGAGAGACCAACAAAACTCCTTGTAACAACAACCATGAAATGAAGGCAAGGATTTTGGCAGCATTCACCAAATTAAACAAGGAAACCATCCAGAAGAGTTGCAAAAGATCCCGAAGTCGTCTTGCAGCCGTGGTTGAAGCCAATAGTGATTTTATTTAGCAGATTTACTCTTTAGTATTTTAAGATATTTTTGTGTAATCTTGTTAAATATATCTTCTAAAATGCCATGTCAGTGTTATTTTCATTTTTGCGTAATTTAGAGAACAATTTATTGTACCCTGTATATATATATGGCAATATATATATATATATATATATATATATATATATATATATATATATATATATATATATATATATATAAGTTATGGTATATTTATGGAACAAAATCTCTTAGGAATAGATCGTAACTAAATATAAGCAGTATGGACATAGTTATCAAGACTACTAATATCTAAAAACCACTATACGAGTTTAGTTTCTTCTTTTTTTTTCCAGGTTACCAGATAAACGTTTTGTCATCATGGCACTACTGGTCGTAAGACTCCCTAAAAAAACCCTTTGAGTTATTCAGCTGAGAAAGAGAATAGGTCAAAATCATTTTATATTAGCCCCACTATCTCTTCCCAACTCGGCAATGGTGAGACAAAATATCATTCAGGCCTTCATTAATGATATCAATATTCATACTTAGCCTTCCATCTCCAAAGTCTATTCAAGAACCATCAAGACAACGCTGAGTAAGTTTTAAAAAGAGGGAAGAGTAGAGAGGAAAATTGGATGAGGACGTTACAACTGAAAGAGGGATCATCATTTCCACTTAGAGCTAAAGAGATCAATTAGAAAAGATCCGACTCAGTCCATAAGACGTTTGGCGCATGAGAGAGTGCTTAAGTTAGAGCAGTGAAAAAAGAATTTAGAATGAACTCATACTGGAAACGTGTTACCGTAGGACAGAAAATTAGAAGTTTAGAGAGGGTGAATATCATCTTGAATAAGTTTGAAAATGATTCTGCAATCATATATATATATATATATATATATATATATATATATATATATATATATATGAACTGTATTTCAATCCTTCATGAGCTTCGGATCCATATCTATGATTAATTAATGATGAACATGTCATTTTCGTTTATTTTTCATCACGATTCTTATCTTAAGCTTGGAGAGAAATTATACATTCTCATTGCTCAAAGTAGAGGATATGTTGTTATAAAAACCTCGCAGAATTCCAGTAAGATATTTTAAATCATCTCTACGAAACAATGTTCCAAACCAAGCTTAATCTAACGATTTGAACAATTTGGCTGTTACGCCAAGTATATATATATATATATATATATATATATATATATATATATATATATATATATATAATTTTCTTATCTTATACGTAAATGGAAAATAAGAACTTTTTTATTTCATGAATAAATACACATTGCATATTCGTGTACATACATTTACATATTGTTCAAGTGTGTGTGTAAGAAAGATTATGTGTGTACTTGTTTGTCTTTTTAATTTATGTATGCAAATGTGCCTGCTTTATGAATAACTGTACTTGTATATTTGTACGGCTATATGTAACTGGATGTATGTGAAAGCGTAATTGTGTGAATATATGTATGTGTATATGTGTATAAGAAAGTTACGAAACTTTGTGAGCTTTTTTGAGTGAATCTGCCACTGTGTGTATGATTGTGAGCGTTTTTTGTTTATAAGAATGTGTACTTGTGTGGGATCCTTTTGTCAGTGGGAGTGATTGTGTATTACTTAGTGTATTTGATTATCTGTCTGAATTTGTGTATGTGTGCTAATATGTGTGCGTTAAAATCTGTGTTTGTCTGATAGTAAAGTGTGTCTGTGTGCCCGCGTGTGTATGTGTGTACGTAGATTGGCTTCACTGATTGGGGTTAATTGCTTCAATGCCTCCAGGTCATTTCAATCTGCTGACCACGAATATTTGAACGCATCAAATTCACTTTTCGTTTTATTTTTTTAAAAAAGATTTCTGAATCAGTAATGGCTGAGATACGTAGTTTCTTTTTAATTTACAGGTGAATTTCTTTTTTAAATAAAATCATCTTAGATTAAATAATTACTCTTCTTCATTAAAGTAATTTTAGATACTTAATTTGCTATCATTATTATTATTATTATTATTATTAATAATAATAATAATAATAATAATAATAATAATAATAATAATAATAATAATAATAATGAGAAGAAGAAGAAGAAGAACAAGAACAAGAAGAATGGGAAGTTTGAAGAAAGAAAAAACGAAATAAAGTAAGGAGGAAAAAGAAAAATAAGGTGTATTTGAAAAAAAAAACATGAAGAATGATGTTGGGGAAGAAGAAAGAAGAAGAAAAAACAGAAAAAGAAAAGGCAAAAAGAGGAAAAAGAAGATAGAAATAAAGCGAAGAATAAAGAAAAAAAAGCGGAAATGTAAAAGAAGAAAGAGAAAATGAAGAAGAATACAAGAAAGAAAAAAAAAATTTGAAAGGAGAAAAATTAAAACAGGTGACGGAAAAAATGCGAAAAGGTGGGGAAGAATATTATATAAGAGGAGGAGGAGAATATCTTGAGAAGGAGGAGGTGAATATATTGAGAAGGAGTTGAGGAGGAGAAGAAGATCTTAAAGAAACGTTTTATTAAAAGAATAATGAAGAAGAGGAAGATTAGATTGAAATGGTAGAACAATCGAACAAACAACAACCATTTTGAACTTATAGATAATCGGTTGCGCAGATCTGATATAACTTGTTATAATCAGACTCTTTTGAAACCGTTTAAACAGCTTGGACACTAAGAAGCACGCTGTATTATATTGAAGAGACATGCTGCGATTTAATTCCCAGTTTAAACCCCCAAAACAAAAAAAATATCTAAAAATAATATGGACAGTATTAAGTGTACAAAAATACATGACCAACATCTATCGTAATGTAAACGAAATCTTAAAAATGATAATAATCATTATCAGTTCTATTTGAGTACCTGATATATCTGTTCTCAAATCCTAACCGGTATTCATTTATATGTAGCTTGCCTTGTTCTATTAGTCCTGGTGGATCCCATCCCTCTCTCTGTCAAACACAGTCGATGTCCTCTCGCCTTGGTCCCGGAGACGTGACTGCTGATTCCACTCGGTCAACCCTATCCGCACTGGGCGTTAACTTCAGTCTGGCCGCATACGTATCTATGGAGTCCATTCTACCCCACTGTGTTACATGAACGTTAATCCGGTTTTGACAGCTGTTTTTCGTACACTGCTTCATGCCTATACATCCTCTTCACCAGAAAAGCCAGGTGGAGGAACCGGTTAAGCGCCGACGACCGGAAAATGTGGCAGGTAGGACAGGGTTACGTGATACCATTCATACTTGTAAACTGACTCATAGAAAATTATGGAACATGATATAATGATGGCACCTATCTTAATGAGCATGTTTGGAAATTTTTCGGAAAGTTTTGTAAATGGATTAAGAGTATAGGAAATCCAATGAATATTTTTCTCGATCCTAAAATTTAAATAAAATACTTTTTTGAAAAGTGGAAAGCACATTGGATATTGGTTGGTTGTTTTGTTTTACGGCATATCAAAACCTCAGTAGGTCATTTAATGGCAACAAAATTTTTGAGAAAAATTCATAGCGATACTTTGGCAATAAAAGTGTGTATATATACATGTATATTTGAGCCATTTTTCATTTACACATACTTTTGAGTAAACTCACATCTACTGCTGGTAATATTTGTTTTTTTCAAAAACGTATTACTGGTAATATTCTCTTTCAAAAATATATTGCTGGTAATAGTTTTTTTTTTTCTTCAAAAAATTAATTTCTCGAAATAACCTTCCACAATGCACATATTAAAACCTATTTTTACACTTTTACAATGCTTTTTAACTCAGTTTCGGGGTTAATTCTTTGCCCATAGATGGGGCCCTAACAGATGCTACCACCCCAGATCAGGGTGAACCTGGGAACACCAGCAATTAAGAGTGGTTCCACGCTCCTCAAAACCTCCTGATCAGAAGCTTGCTGTTGGATATAGTTTATTGTCTTACCCTGGACGCTGATGTAGTTTATTGTCATACTCAGGACACCCCATTGAGGGGGTCTTACCCCTCTGCAGAGGTGCAGTCGGTGTATTCTACAGCTCCAGCCGAGAGGGCGCGAAAGCGCACTGGAATACAAAGTGTGACGAGGTTCTTAGGAGATGAATTTGAAGTGGACTAAGGAAGCATTTAGCTAGCTAAGCTATCTTGCTTTATGTAGAAAATGACGGGATTCTTTCTAGACAGATCACGTGAAAGGTTCTAGTTTTAATCAGTGGAGATAACAGAATAAAATGGAGTTGTAATATATAAAACTATCTCAGAGATAAATACAATGTTTTTTGCGTTATATCACATCGAATAATATTTTAGCCTAGGTTATTCTGGAAATGAGTTTCCAAATATGGAGAAACCTTTGAGGTACCAAGTTAATATTAGATGATCTACGAGACATGACGGACTTTACGACATTTATTTAATGCTATTTAATGTTAAAAGCAGTCATATTCTTGAATCGACGCGTACACATAACCCGTGATTGTACTTGAGTCAAGCAGTAGATATAGGTCGCATTTATATTTGAGTCTCTAGGTAATTTTATACTTGAGTTTATAGTCAGACATTGGTCGGGTTTGCGAGTATTTCATGAGCAGAGTTTCCTCAGTGAAATGGATACAGTCAGAGGTTTTTAGCCCTCGCCGACAAATTCATCTACGACTCGAGAGTGCTAATTAGGAGAGCTCGAGAGACGTGCGTAACTATAATTAAAAAAAAATTAATTGAAAGAATTTTGCTACGGCAAAACACGAGTAAACATTTAAAAATGATTGCACAGAGTCAAAGTTGAATTATTTTAAACACCCACACATTTTGGTTTTTAAGAAATGATCTAGCAAATAATTCGAACCGGAGATAGACATATACATGACCTTTCACGTTTGTGTCTAAAAACCTCGTCCGAAAGAACCAAAATTCATGCCACTTCAGGTTAATTTAATGAAACATTTAAACTTATGGATCTTTACTATTCTTTCTAATTTACACTATTTACATTATTCGGACTATTGTCATCATCTTTGTCGCCATATTTATTACAAAGTTCCGGCGGTTGTACGCTCCGGCCTTCTTCAAGTAATTGGAATGTCGAACTGAACCCTTTATTTCGCACACTGAGGTAGACTGTTCTAATTCCACGTGCCATGTTTTAATAGATGTCAGTTGTCAGTTATCTCCTGTTAATTCCCCTCTCCAAGTTGTCGTCAAGGACACGACATATGGCACAGTGGATAAAGGCGTTAGTTAGATCCAGTGACAAACCCAAGGAGTGTGAGTTCAATACCCGGATAAGGCAGTAGAGAACTTATCACATAAGTTCGGCTCATCCCAGGCAATATCCTTCTTTTAGGGTGGGGAGGCTAGAGTGATTTCCTGGCGCTGACAAATGAGGGAACTGCGGAGGGGACTCGAGCAATATTTGTTCTTAGTCCATGAATACGCCATCCCGCGTTACACTGGACCTTCTCTCACATTCCCGCTCAAATAGACGTAAGGATAAATATCTTTCTATGTATATCGCTCGGCGACCAATGACATAGAATTACTTCATGGGTTGTTAACTTTCCGGGTCCAAATTTTACTGCTTTCACAGTTTGCCTTGTTTTTTTTTTTGTTTTTGTTTTTTTTGTGTTTGTGTTGGTGGGTTGATTTTGTTTAGCTGCATATCGATACCTCTGTGGGTTATTTTTGCGGAAATGTAAATATTTTGAACACAATCTTTTGGCTACAACTCCAGATAAAAAGTATTGTTGATCATTTTGCTATAAAATACATTGTTGGTAATTCTGCTTTAAAATATATTGTTGGTAATTTTAAATAAAAAATGTATTTTTATACTTTCATAGTGTTTTGATTTTGTTTATTGGGGGGGTCACTATTTGCTCATAGCTGGGACCCTAATAGGTTCTCCCACCCAGGTTTAGGCTGGAGCTGGAGAAAACAGCAATTATGTTGTTCCACGCTCACCCAAACCTCTAATCTCATGAACAGTGGCCTTGCTGCCAGATACAGTTTATCATCTTACCCAGGACTATCATGTAAATAGTGTAATTAGTATTGATAACTCCCATTTCAAAATTCAGGCAGAGAACAACCTCATATTAAATGGTTCTTTTCGTAATTACTTGAATGTTACCCGATGAAAGCCAGTAGGACTGGAAGTTTGTGAGACTAACGATAGAGATGAGGACTATATTCTTATAGAAGAATCCACTATATATCGAAAAATTGTAAATATTCCTTTAGCGGTTTTGAGTTGACAAATTCTCAGTGCATATTACGTATACGCTATGGAATTTAACTGTTTCCGTGTTTTAATGATACTTCAACACTGAACATTACATTGTTATATAATAGCACTATATAAACCTCTGCAAAAACTGGACTATTTTTTTTAAACTCTGGTCCTATGTACACGTAGGATCCTCACGTTGAAAAACTTAGTGCCGAATCAAATTGATTTGGAATTGTGTTACATCTACATATAAAATTCTGTGACTACCGTTAATCCATCCGTCCATTTTGTCACTCTCTTTCTAAAGAGGAGAAATGTAAACAGGTAGTGAGACAAAGTACAGTTAGTTTTACTAGGGTGTATATCTTAGTACAATAAATTTCCATTATTTATTTGAAGAAATTGTAAGTTGTAATATTTAACATACAAAATGCTCCATTTTAAAAACAATTTAATGATTTATATACGTAGAATACTATTTAATAAAAATGCAATATTTAATTTTGCATATCTTTACTTCAACTTTTTATATGCAAGAATCCAGTTTCCCGTTGTCACTGCGTTTCCGAGAACTTTAAGCACATCACAAGACCGAAACCTTCAAAAAGTTGGAATTTGGCCACAGAAAGAAATATTTACTCATGGTCAGTTCTATGCTGCATGTTTAAGAGTAAAAAAAGTCATAAGAATTTATTGTTCGCCGTTAAAAAGGGGAAAAAACCCAATTTTAACAATTCCTATGGACATTATTTACATTATTCGGACTATTGTTCTCATCTTTGTCGCCATATTTATCAGAGCGCTTCGGCCTTGAGGACACATGACACAGTGGATAAAGGCGTTGGTTAGATCCAATGACAGGACCCAAAGAGTGTGAGTTCAATACCCGGTTAAGGCAGTGAGGAACTTCAGGGGGAAAATTAACAGGAGATAACTGATAACAGACACCCATTAAACAGGGCACATGGAACTAGAACAGTCTACCCCAGTGAGCGAAATAAAGGGTTCAATTCGACATTCCAAACACCTGAAGAAGGCTGGAGCGAACAACGGCCGAAACGTTGTTATAAATATGGCGACAAAGATGAGGACAATAGTCCGAATAATGTAAATAATGTACATAATACCTCATCTCAGAAATATAGACAGATACTGAAGGATCGGATAAATATGGCGACAAAGATGAGGACAATAGTCCGAATAATGTAAATAATGTACATAATACCTCATATAGACAATTCCTATGGAATTAAATTAAATTGAAGAAATTATTAAACCACGAAATAGAGTTTTTGTCAAAATTATTTTTTTATAAAAATCTCAGCTTATTCAAATTTTATTGATTGGCTGGCGAAATTAAATGAAACGTAGAATTTGTAATTCACAGGAAAAAAATGTTAGCAATAACTTAAACAATAGTAAATACTTTGAGGATTTTAACACGTTGATGCATATCGCAAAATGATTCCAGTATCTTTACATTATAGCACCTAAAACGAAGACTATTCTCTCTGTGTTTTTCAGTATTTAATCAACGTTTGTTCTTTAAAACTAGCCACCTGTTCTTATCTTTCTCACGCGGCTCATAGCTGACACATTGCGACGTTCCAAAGGCGGAAATGCCAAGAGAAATGGATTATTTTTTGGTGATTGGTTCTATGTAGGTTTGGGTCACTCTCTTTAAAAGCTGATCATGCACTATATTCCTTACGAGTTGGTTTTCGTTGTATTACATCATTTCTCGGCCTATTAATGTCACCTGAAACATAAATTATTCAAAATTGATTATCATGAGAAACGTTCCGCTTAGTCTGCAATTACCTCAATGAATCAAAAGGAGGAAGGTCAAGGTCAATAAGAGTTCAGAGGGAACTGGGCAATGTCTGAAACTGTCTGTATGTACATGTACTGGTTCGCGAATTAAACACAATTTTATTTTGTGGAGCTTAGCGTGTTCTAACACTACACCAGAAATGGGGCATTAGATTAGAAACAGTCACAAAAAAAGAAAGATTTGTCATTACGAATAAACAAAAACCGCGTCAAATAAGTAGCTCCACTATCAGACAAAAAAAGAAATTGTTGAAACAAATATTCTTTTTGCTTCTTTTCAAATGTTGAAAATTATTGCATTTGCAACACTTCAAAGACACTGAAAACCTTAGGTAAAGACATATTCTTTTTAGTTGATTCCAACATTATTCTTTTGGCTGCGTCCGTTTTCGTATTTGAAGTCGTTTTTTTTCTGCTAATTCCATGCAGCGTTTTTTTCTTTTTCTTGATAATCATCTGTCTTCGTTTAATGTCTTTCTCTTTGTCTATCGATGCCGTGCGAACCAGAGTCTTTAAAGATTTAATCTATGTAAGTTCTCTTGTCGAACAACCTTACAGACATCTTCAACGTGTAGATCGCGGACTGTTGACGTTCATAAAAGCAGCAATAGTTCGAAAAGTACGACGTCTGTAGACTTTCTGGCAGAAATTAAATTGGAATGTGAACGTTTCTCGGTTCCTGAGAATTCTCTATTCGCATCGAATTCGGCCTATGATGTGCATGAAAGCATTAAGCGGAAAATGTCGCTAGAAACGAAGATATGATTGCCAAACTGCGATATACTATCTAAAATTCTATATATGAATGCTGGACAACTCACGTAGTTAAGAAAAGAGATGAAAATACAGAAATCTGGTTCCACCGACGAATAATTAGCATACCATGGATAGGAAATGCAAGTAACGACGAAGTTTTAGGGAAAATAGAAATAAAAAAGTCATTTATACTTACCCTCAAGAAGGGACAGTTGAAATTTCTAGGGCACATAATGAGGAAAGAGGGCTTGGCAAATTTAACAGTCACAAGGCAGACTGAAGGCAAGAGAGACAGAAGAAAGTAGCGCATCCCCTACCTAACGAGCTAAGGGTTAGCAGAACAGGAACTAAGAAAGATTATCTAAGGGGTACAAAAGACATGGAGGTGTGGAGAAGGTAGAGGACACATAGAAGAAGAAGAAGAAGAAGAAGAAGAAGAAGAAGAACCGGAAGAAGAAGAAGAACCAGAAGAACCAGAAGAAGAACCAGCAGAACCAGAAGAAGAACCAGAAGAACCAGAAGAAGAAGAAGAACCAGAAGACGAACCAGAAGAACCAGAAGAAGAAGTACCAGAAGAACCAGAAGAAGAACCAGCAGAACCAGAAGAAGAAGAACCAGAAGAACCAGAAGAAGAAGAAACAGAAGAAGAACCTAGAAGAACCAGAAGAAGAACCAGAAGAAGAAGAAGAAGAAAAAGAACCAGAAGACGAACAAGAAGAAGAACCAGAAGACGAACCAGAAGACGAACCAGAAGAACCAGAAGAAGAACCAGAAGAACCAGAAGAAGAGCCAGAAGAACCAGAAGAAGAAGAACCAGAAGAAGAAGAACCAGAAGAACCAGAAGAAGAAGAAACAGAAGAATAAGAACCAGAAGAACCAGAAGAAGAACCAGCAGAACCAGAAGAAGAAGAAGAAGAAGAACCAGAAGACGAACCAGAAGAACCAGAAGAAGAAGAACCAGACGAACCAGAAGAAGAACCAGAATAACCAGAAGAAGAACCAGCAGAAGCAGAAGAAGAAGAAGAAGAACCAGAAGATGAACCAAAAGAACCAGAAGAAGAAGAACCAGAAGAACCATAGGAAGAAGAAGAACCAGAAGAGCCAGAAGAAGAAGAACCAGAAGAGCCAGAAGAAGAAGAACCAGAAGAAGAACAAAAAGAACCAGAAGAAGAACCAGAAAAACCAGAAGAAAAACCTGAAGAACCAGGAAACTCCTGCAAAGAATCAAAAATAGGCAGATGCAAATCCTGGAACAAATAATGAGGAAAGAATGATTGGAGAGTTTGACACGCATAGGACATGCTGAAGAATAGAGAAGCAGAATGAAACACTGAGTAAATTACGTGACGAGTTTGCGCTCCTGAACTGCCGAACAAAGGCGCAGATAGTAAAAGTATAAAAGTTGTATACAGTAAATAATGACAGGAAGCTGTGGAGAGACATGGATCCGACATGGAAGGATCTGCGATAGAAAGGAAGAATGCTTAACATAAATTCAGATTAAAATGGGACTATGATGGTGATATAAGTTAACATTATATTGTATTCATCTTGTGGTGGGGTCTGTGCCACCCTGAAGTTTGATTTTTTAGGAGGCAAAGAAAATGATACCTCATCAGGGAATGAGAATCAATAAAGAAAAAAATGAGCGGGAAACCTGTCGAAAGTTATGACAACCTTTGGAAACATGAGGGAGAGAGAGAGGAGGGAGAGAGAGGAGAAAGGAGGGAGAGAGAAGAGGGTGAGAGAGAGGTGGGAGAGAGAGGAGGGAGAGAGAGGGGAGGGAGAGAAAGAGCAGGGAGAGAGAGGAGGGAGAGAGAGGAGGGGGAGAGAGAGAAAAGAAGGAGAGAGAAAAGAAGGAGAGAGAGATAGAGGAAGGAGAGAGAGAGAGGAAGGAGAGAGAGAGGAGGAAGAGAGAGTGAGAGAGGAGGGGGAGAGAGAGGAGGGAGGGAGGGAGATAGAGAGTGAGAGAGGAGGGAGAGAGAGAGGAGAGAGAGCTAGGAGGGAGAGAGAGAGGAAGGAGAGAGAGAGAAAGGAAGGAGAGAGAGATAGAGGAGGGAGAGAGAGAGGAAGGAGAGAGAGAGAGAGGAGGGAGAGAGAGGGAGAGAGAGGGAGAGAGAGGGAGAGAGAGAGAGGGGAAAATTATTTCATTATTTGTCTTTATGGATAAGTTATATGAAAAAAAATGAGTATAGTATATAAGGACATTGGACGTATATACTATGCTAGGTGTAGTTTCGCGGAACCGCATTTTGCTACGAAATCAAAACATTAACATAGAACATTGACTAATGTTCTTAAATCGCCTTATTCAATCGAGCCTTTCATATAGATAAAATGCATGGCGTCAAAACCGTTCGTAAATGTCTAAAATGTCAGCTGTATACAATCAAATTCGCTGTTCAATAGTTCAAAATATATATGTATATGGATGGCGCGGCAGAATCTCAAAGCCCGCCAGAAATGTCATGCGTTGTTTTCCCTTGTCTCTTTTTCCTTCTATTCGACCCGTGAGTATCAGATTCTCCAAGTCCTCCTTCCTCATTATGTGTTCCAGAAACTACAGCTGCCTCTCCCTGGTGTTAAGTATAAGCCTCCTCTTTGTTTGCAAACTCTCTAAGACCTCATTGTTGCTCACACGTTCGGTCCGTGATATCCTCAGCATCCTTCTGTAGAACAACATCTTCGCTGCCGTAAAGAAGGACAGATGTTACGTAACATCTCAGTGTTCTTTATTACCAAAGAAATCCTCCTGTCTCGCAATACTCTGCCCAGCTTTTGGAATGTGTCCTTGGCCATCCCAATACATCTACGGATCTCAGTCGCACTGTCAAGACGCTTCCCAGATATATAAACTTCCTCGTCAGCTTGATTCTAGTGTCCCCAACCTTCAGAACGCATTTAGGGCTCATCCTCTTACTGATGACCATGCATTCTCTCTTCTTGTAGTTTATGCCTAGTCCTTTCTTTTCACTCTCCGTGTGGTCAATTCAATCATCTGACCTAAATCGCATCAGAATCCCGACGTACTCTCGGAAAATCATTCTACCCACTCATCAGGGGTTATCAGCAATTGACTGTTTAAACTTCCCAAATTTATTTTTTATATGCAATTTTCAATCCTGAATTTTCCACATATTATCTGCTATTTAACTGATACATGGCATTGGTTAAATAGTGTAGTAAACTAGCCTCCCTAGCCTTGGTGGACAATTGGGTTTAAGAAAAACAAAATTCGAAATAATAAACAGCGGAGAATGCAACAAGAAACAATCCATTTTTCCCTTGAATCTATGGCAATACACAAAGAGTTATTAATTGTACTATATAACTACTACTAATCATTTATATATATATATATATATATATATATATATATATATATATATATATATATATATATATATAATTATTTATTTAAAAATATGATTCCAACTCGCTGCATAAGAGGTCTCATGTTTCAAAACAAGAGCCGAAAACCCAAAAAAATTTCGCTTGAAGATGGAACAGAGACTACTTTAACTCAAGATAATTCAAATATTATTTTGATGTTTTCGGCTCTTGTTTTGAAACATGAGACCTCTTATGTAGCGAGTTGGAAACATATTTTCAAATAAATAATTATATTTATGCTCTACTTTCGTATCGAGCACTATTTTTTAAAAATAATAACAAAAATTCTAAGGAACTTTGGATTATTTACCAAACAGTTTCTTTCATATTTTCTACAATATTTTCAAATACACACACACACACACACACACAAACACACACACACACACACACACACACACACACACACACACATATATATATATATATATATATATATATATATATATATATATACAGGATGCGATAGATAAATTATCGTCTACATGACGCAAAAATGAAAATAACACTGATATCTCATTTTAACAGATATACCAAAACTACACACACATATCTTGAAATATGAAATTTCATATATATATATATATATATATATATATATATATATATATATATATATATATATCTTAAACACTAATATTCCATGGTTATTAATGTCTATTCCATGAATATTAGTGTTTAAGCCTTTTTATTATATTTGAATATATCTATCTATCTATCTATCTATCTATCTATATATATATATATATATATATATATATATATATATATATATATATATATATATGTATAAGGCTCAAACACGGTTATAATTTATTACATTGGAATTTATTACATTGTGATCGTAATCACGATCCAATTCTTCAAACCTACAAATTTGTAGGGAATTTTCAGATCTGATGAATTGAATTATGGTTACGATTCAAATGTAATAAATTATAACCATGGAATATTAATGTTTGAGGCTTTTATATTATATTCTTACTCTGTCCTGGACATTGAGTTCTACCTGGATTCTATCCTCTTGGAAAATTTTATATACATATGTATGTTTATGTATGTATGTATGTACGTATGTTTATGTATGTACGTATATATATATATACATATATATATATATATATATATATATATATATATATATATATATATATATATATATATATGTGTGTGTGTGTGTGTGTGTGTGTATGTGTGTGTGTGTGTCTATGTGTGTATGTTTATCAACCACTAATATTATCAATATATATATATATATATATATATATATATATATATATATCTATATATATATATATATATATATATATATATATATATATATATATATGAAAGAACAGTGAGATTTATAATCCAGAGTTCTTACCATTTATTTGTTATTAAAAAAACAGTGCTTAAAACAACAGTATATCATTATAAAAATTTCTATGTCATAAAACTGAAACTTCTGGATTTTAAGTTTAATTTTTATAATTAAATTTGTGATTGACGTTTCAGTTTTGAAACAGAAATTTCTGTGTCGCGGTAGAAACATATTTAAAAAAAATGATTATAATATATATATATATATATATATATATATATATATATATATATATATATATATATGTGCGTGTAATAATTTCTGGAATAACAGTTTTTTGCAGTTTTATCAAGTGATATAGCCTTGTACCGAACTGATCACTGTTTATACTTGAACACTTAACCTTGTAACAATGGTTATCCTGTACGTCATATGGTTGATTACTTCTGGATCGAGTTAGTTTCTTTCTGCTTTTCCTACATCTGCCGTCGTATTTTGAGAAATCACGGCTTATTAAAGCGCCACCGAGTGTAGTAATAATTCCAACATAGAAAGTATAGTTTCCGATGAGGCACGACACTCATTCACTCCATGTTAATCAAGAAGAAGACTGTTGATGGTTTGGTATTAGAAGACGAAAAGGGCTGGCAATAATACAAAGACATCGAGAACGTGTTCTGTAGGGGTAGATAGGTTAAATTGCAGCTGATTGTTTTGGGGAAGAAAGATTAGCAAATCTAGAGTGTAAATTGAATTTGAGGCAGTGGTTATTAATGATATAAAGAAGAGAGAAGAAAGAAGGAAGACAAGAATGGACGAATGAGGGCACGAGTTTAACGTAAGCCATCGCAAATTGAGGGAATGTTACGAAAGCGCCTGGTGAATGCGAGTGGGGGAGTTGCAGAAGAAAGATGGGAAGAAAAAGAAAAAAAAATAGATATGTGTGGTGGTAGGGGAAAAGAAAGAGAATTTGAAAGAGAGATAAAAGTAACAATAAAATATAAGGGGAGTATATGAGGTAGGGAAAGGAAGAGAAAAGACTTGGAGAAATGAGAAGACGGAGGAAATGAAGAAAAGGATGTAAAGATATGAAACCGAGGCAGAAAGAGGAGGAGAAATGAAAGAATAAAAGTGGAGAAAAAAGTAAAGAAAAATGAAGAAATAAAAAAATTAATAAATAAAAAAAGAAAAACAGGAAAATATATGAGATGTGGAAGAAGGAAATGATATATATGTATGTATATATATATATATATATATATATATATATATATATATATATATATATATATATATATATATATATATGTATTAGGTTGGTGCAAAAATAATATCGGTTTTTGACGTACTTTTTAACGTCAAAAAACGATATTATTTTTGCACCAACCTAATATATATATATATATACATATTTCTTCTTCCTCATCTCATATTGTCTCTTTCTTTCTGTCCTTTTATATATATATATATATATATATATATATATATATATATGAAACAAGGAAAAAGGAATATATATATCTATATCCATATATATATATATATATATATATATATAAACATTTCTTCTTCTTTCTTGTTTCATATATATATATATATATATATTACTACATTCTCTTTCTTTCCTTCTTTCTCGTTATATATATATATATATATACATACATACACACAAACACACACACACACACACACACACACATATATATATATATATATATATATATATATATAATCAGTTATAAGGACAATATTTTCCACACGTGACAGTAACTGACGTTATTTTCAGTTAACAATATGAAAATACCGTTCTCTACATTCCTCCAATTGCTAAGAACATTCTGTTTTTTGTTATTATTAGTTACTTTCTTTAATTAAATTCATTTCGATATTTGCTTTGAGAAAGTCCACATTGGACGAAACACATCAGCAATAACTACAGTTTTCCTATTTTCATTTATATTTATAAATATTGTCTTTACTACAGGTTAAGTCTGAGAAATTTTCATATATATATATATGTGTGTGTGTGTGTGCAAAGAAAACTGTTCACACTATGCAAGGCGATAATGCAACTATGGCGCAAATGTGTGAAAGTGAATGAAAAGTCATTGAACGGAATCGGAAACCCAATACTAAAAATGATTTTATTTGATAATCAGTCACTATAAAATCAAACTAAATTGCATTTTAACATAATGTATTAGGTTGGTGCAAAAAAAAAGTCTGTTTTTGACGTTAAAATACGTGAAAAAACGACATTATTTTTGCACCAACCTAATACAAATTAATTGAAGTTGTTCTAATTTCAATGTGTATAAGGTTCTCAGCCATAAAGTCTTTTGTAATACAATGTTAATAATAATAAATTGGTTAAGTGATGTCTTGTTATTTTTTACGGCTCCAAACCCCAAAAATCATGCTATTAATCATCTTAAAGAAACTCTTTTGACTCCCATCAGCATAGGTGATGCTAAAGCCGATTCCATTACGATCTGTGAAGTTAAGCAACATCGAGCCTAATTAGTACCTAGATTGATGACTTCTTGGGAATACAAGTGTTGTAAGCTTGCATATACGGGTGGTGTAATGGCTAACATCTCGGAATATTTAATCAGAGAACCTATTTCCTATTCTCGGTGGATTTGTTATATTCATTTACTGATTTTTTTCATTTCGGTTTTTGACAATTGTGTCCGCCTTATTTGCTTCAATCTTTCTGTCTGTAAAGATGGCGTTATCCCATAGAATTATGATGTCTTCTATTTCTTTAACCAGTGCAGGATGATGTTTATATCAGTGTTTGTTAGCATCTTTTCCAAAATATGTCCAGTGAAAGAATTGCTCCACTCTATCGTAATGATTTTTATATTCATTTTGCGTAAATACACAACATCCTGAGATTAGATTGTCCATGGATTTTGGATCCACACTATTATGTATGATATTTGTCTGAAAGTTCTCAGTGAAAAGAATCTGGTCTTGCACAAAAAGAATAAAACCTTCCATTTCTGACTTTAGTCCAGATGTTCGTAACAATGTATGAGTGTTAACTTTATTGGCCTGGTTAAGACATTCTGGATATTGGTCAGGCAGGGGATTGTCCTACCAGCGTAGTTTCCTCTGTTCAAGAGCTTTATCATTTGCGTTGTTTTTTTTGTTGTTTTTTTTTTCATATTTTTGCCGCAACTGTTGGTTCTTGAATTTCTTCTTTTACTTTTTTCCGGTAATACCCCAAGCAGTACAGCCCCAAGCACTCATGGTGTGGCGGAATTAGAAAAAAGAAACATTAGTAATGAGGAGAAAGAAAGGAACAATCAGGAGAACAGTAGATAGCGATTGACATTGCATTTGAGTTTTTTCATATTACAATTGACTGGAAAGCATGGAGCAGAGAGTTCCACAAGCGAGAAATGCAAGAAAAGAAACTGTTAGCCTAGAACTTACGGCTGCATCTGGTCAGCTCAAGTGTAAATTGAAGAAATCTCGCCGTCAGTCCAGTATTGCGCTTAAATTCATACAGCCTAGGTATCCTATCGTAGATCTCATTCGAACTATTACCATGAAAGTATGTATTAAAATGGCGCAGAGATACAATCTTACAGCGGTGGGCAAGTGACTGAAGCTGAGCCGCGACATGAGGACCAAACAATATTGGAGATTCTTGTTTGGATCTTATCGAGGAGCTCCAGGAAAAGAACAGGGTCAGCAATATTCTAAGCATGGACGAATATTAGATTTATAGATATACATGATATATCATGGAGAGCAGTTTAATTTTGGAGTCGTTAAAATTGACATGCCATCTTTCTCCCTAGTTAACGACGATCATCAGGGCGTTTTATAGATCGGTTGCCATTTTAATATTGCCTTACTATCGAGACAGGAGTAAATGGTAGTGCCTTTAGCGTAGATGCGAAATTGAGAGGTGCTGCCGTCGAGAAGGAGATTAATGAAGAATAAATCAACATAGGGCACTAAATTTAAATCTCGTTTGTATTTACAAACTTCTTTCATGGTTGAACATTTTTTCTTTGTTTTCGTGTTGTTTGACAAATTGCATCATCCAGCTCTTTGTTGTTTCCATACATGTTAGTAAGCCAATAGTTATTGTCTTGTATGATAATTCTAATTGAATAAGACTTCTTCCGCCTTCTTTATTGATTATTATTATTATTATTATATCCCAAACGACTGAAAATGTTCAAGTATTTTCACCATCTTCTACAGAGAAATAGTTGTTATAAGTACTTTATAGAATTTTAAAGAACTATTTAGTTGAGCGTTTTCATTCCTATTAATGTCTTTTTTTTATTGGGAGATTTAATCTGGTGCAAGTTTGCTTTTAATCCCAATACTTTGGGTTGATACATTTTTCATTGTTATTATCACTCATGGTAGCGGATTAAAGTTCTGTTAATCTTTCGCTGATCCTGATCAATTTTGTCAACCCTCACTCATTAATTCTTGCCTATTAAGCATCTAACATAGAATATAAAGTTTATGATAACACTTTTTGAAACCGCCTTAGTTAGGTGGCTACTAAATTAACAAATTTCTGTTTAAATAAACCTTCAAAGAAAATTAGATATTGTAAAGTTGTCTGGCAAAAATTTTTAGGACCTAACATTGACTTAAAGTGTCTGCATTTAGGTCCGCGCGTTTGCTACACACACACACACACACACACACATATATATATATATATGAACAATAAAGAGCAAAGATAGTTACTTCACTCCAGGCAGTGAGTGTGCGATGGTCCAAGTCGTTTTGAGATTTCTTATTTGCTTGTTTGTTTGTTTTTTTTCTTATATCGTAGCCGGATATCACATCTATATATACGGCTACTAAATGTCTTATGAAGATATCATTTAAGCTGGCTTAATTTTCCAATGCTAATTTTTGGCATTTCAACGAGTTTTAACAGTGATTTTAAAGAAATGTTTTTTTCAATGCTTTTTACCTATGAAATGACACTATTTTATATCAGTGACTCTTTTTCTTGTTTTACGATTCACACGGTTTGTTTTTATCTATCATAACTGTTGTGGTATTAGTCACCCTTGACTGCCAGGGGATTTCTCTTTACGTCTGCTAAGCGGAATTGGGTAAAGCAGTATAAAAGGAAAGAGCACAATCCTTTCCCTCTTTCTTTTTCTCTTCAAACAGTGGATGCCCTAATGAAAAACAACATGTCTTCTTTACCCTCTGGAGATTACTTCTTTAATCCATAGCAAACTACGAATCGAATGGTATGCAGCATAATTAATATCGGCACACCTTTTAAGAATAACTTCATGTAACTACAATAAATATCTCTAAAACTATCAGCCGACATATATCTCTGTCCAACTCAAGAAAATATGTCCCTTCAACAAAGAAGATATCACTACAAATTGATTCCTCCCGTGACAAATTAAAAACCTCGTACCATTGCAATATTTTGAAAGACATATAGATCAAGTCACTTAATCACTTTCAGTACAATGTTATCAGTTCTTTGAAGAATGGATTTTTCTTAAATTTCTTGACTATGTTGCATCTAGTTATAGATATATTATATTATAATATATATATATATACATATATATATATATATATATATATATATATATATATATATATATATATATATATATATATATATATATTATATAAAAATCAGTGTGTATATTTATGTGGAATTCATTTATTTGGAGATACATTTCTTAACCAAATATCATTACGCTAATGAAACGATTCTTGGAGGCCTCTTTTTCTGGTCACAACTAAAAAATAAAAACTTAATTGTCTTTCTGTAACTACTGTACTATTTGTGAAGAGTTATTTAATTCAAACTCATTAGCTTTCTTAAAATAGATATTTTTCAGTTATACATTTTCACAACGTCTACCATTCTATATGCAAATTTACTACTAGCTGATAACTTTTCCCGCCAATAAGAATAAGAAGCAATGGCTGTATAAATCCTTTCCATAAAAAATGCCTACAGCCATGAATATGGAAAATTCTTTCAATTTTTAATATACGACAATGTCGTTATCCAGACAATGCATCTAAACCATTTTTTCCGTATCTATAGATCACTAGCAGGCTTCGCCCGCTCACTATCGCTTCGCTAAATAAGATATTACTCTCTACTTGAAATCTTTGAAACAAAAATTTCAAATTAAAATTTTATTTCTAAATTGGCTTGTTATAGTTACGGAAAGTTTTACAAATAGATACCAACTTGTTAAAGGACAAGTAAATTTCATATTTCAAATACTTTTCTGCACTATATGAGACAATATTCCTAAACAGAACTATTTTTGATATAAAAATCAAAACAATCCTCGAATAAAAGAACAGTAATGAAGGACAGTTAATTAATAAAATAAACTTTTTTAAAAATCAATGTGCAAATTGGTTAAACCGGAAGAGTGATAGTGTCTAGAAGTAGATAATATATAATGTAGATATTGAGCTTTTATCGTGTGCAAATCCCTCCTTTGGGTTATTTCGCATTATTTATCATCTCTCAGTTGCACCTCTATCCTTAGACAGAAGTTTATACTGGGGAACAGCTGAGGCCGCGTCTTCTCATTGCATTAGAGAGAAGGATCGGTGCTCGGGGAATTTCTGTTCCTTGCCCGGGCGCACGGGCTCCCCAGCATTAAACCGACCGTGTGTCACAACCTGACCTCGTGGTGGGTCAAGTAAATAACGTGTGCAAATCCCTCCTTTGTGGGATTTCGCATTATTTATCATCTCTCAGTTGCGTCTCTGTCCTTAGACAGAGTGCGGTCAAAGGACAGAGGAAAAGAGCAACTGAGGAAAATTATACTGAAGAGCGCATTATTTATCATCTCTCAGTTGCGTCTCTGTCCTTAGACAGAGTGCGGTCAAAGGACAGAGGAAAAGAGCAACTGAGGAAAATTATACTGAAGAGCGCATTATTTATCATCTCTCAGCTGCGTCTCTGTCCTTAGACAGAGTGCGGTCAAAGGACTGAGGAAAATTATACTGAAGAGCGCATTATTTATCATCTCTCAGTTGCGTCTCTGTCCTTAGACAGAGTGCGGTCAAAGGACAGAGGAAAAGAGCAACTGAGGAAAATTATACTGAAGAGCGCATTATTTATCATCTCTCAGTTGCGTCTCTGTCCTTAGACAGAGTGCGGTCAAAGGACAGAGGAAAAGAGCAACTGAGGAAAATTATACTGAAGAGCGCATTATTTATCATCTCTCAGCTGCGTCTCTGTCCTTAGACAGAGTGCGGTCAAAGGACAGAGGAAATGAGCAACTGAGGAAAATTATACTGAAGAGGTTCCCAGCCCTGGGGAACAGCTGCCCGAGGCCACGCTCTCTCATTGCACAAGAGGAAGGGATCGATGCCCGCACCGAGGCCAGCGCAACCTTCGGTTGCGGCGGCTGAGGGGAATTTTTGTCCGCTCGGGTCCCCACATTAATCCGATCTTGTGTCACATCCTATTCTCGTGGGGGAATGAGTAAACACCGTGTAAAGTGCTATAAAGTAGAGCTGGGAATTTTTAATCTCAGAATTCGTGGGAGAATTTAGCTCCAGTTTCGCATTTATTCATATAGATTCCATAATATTTATTTTAGATATTATGTTTCTATAATTCTTCAAATGTTGAATGTATTCTATTTTCCCATCTTTACACTATATTAATTTTATCTGATAAATTGTCCACTGTTCTGTCACCCATGAAATAAAAATGATTGTTTGTACGAAAAAATAATGAATCTATGTACATCAAATCGTCTTTAAATTAAGTGACAACAAAAGAATTATCGTAGAACTTTTAAAAGGTAAGCTTAAACATTAATTCAATACTTAAATGCAGCGATCAATTCAAGTTCTTCTGTAGTTTATTCATACCTATCGCATCTACTCCTCTTTAGCTATTGTGATAATCGCCAAACCAAGACTCCTCCACAGGAGCTATCTTAAATGCCGCCCAATAGGACGGCTTTTAAGCTAGTAAGAAATAAATTTCATTGATTTTCATTTAATTTCTCCTTTATTAACAAACTTATTCTGATTTACAGGTTATTTAAGGGTAAGATGAATTGTTTAACTGTTGGGTTGAGACCAACAGATGTGATTCAATATTACTGACTCGGAATTTTCAAGAAAAAAGATCCAAATGAAAAATTACATGGCAAAATTAATAGTTGAAAATTATTGGAAAAACAGTGGAATAATGGACAGCGATTCAGTTTGCGAAATTGGAGAACAGAGTTCGAATTCTAGTCGAGTTCATTACATTAACCCTTAGGAAATATTTGAGTCCATCTCTTCCCCTAAGCTATGCGTAATTAGCTATTACGTTTCTCTAACTTTACAAATGTTGAATGTAAAGCTAATTCTAATTTCTCTTTTCTCATCTTTATATTGATTTTATTTTATAAATTGTCCCTTGTTCTGTCACCCATGAAATAAAAGTTATTGTATTTACGGAAAATAAGAATCTGTGTGCATCAAATCATTTTTAAATTACATGGCAGTAGAAGAATTATCGTTGAACTTTTAAAAGGTAAGCTTAGATATTAATGCAATACTTAAATGCAGCGATCAATTTTCGGCTCTTCTGTAGTTTATTGGTGCCTATCGCATCTACTCCTCCCTAGATATTGTGATGATGGCCAAAGCAAGAGTCATCCACAGGAGCTAGATTAAATGCCGACCGACAGGCCGGCTTTCAAATTAATTTATAATAAAACGTGCAAGCAATTGTGGATACAAAAGGAAAGTAAGAGTTACTCTCCTTGAACCATGAAAGCAAAGATAATGGCTAGTATAATATATTAATATATATTTTGTTAAACTCGCATAATCTATCAACCCAGAATCTGATCTCAACGAAAATCGTTCCCTGCGCCTAACTTTTCTAGGGCTTTTGAATGAGCTATGGATCATTGAAATCGGACCAGTGGGAGCGGAGGAGTTGCTTGGACACACGCACGCACAAACACACACATACACTGCACGTTATATATGAGATGCCAGAGTGGAATACGCATTTCAGAGAAAACAACTGTTGGGCTAATTTGTGGGGTGATGTACTAGTATGAGATGGAGAGCCGAAAATTACCAGATCTAAGTGGCTACCTCGACATTTGTATACATAGTAGGCACATTTGCACTTAGTATGTGCTCAAACGTGAAAATACTTATGACAAAATGATATATAAAGATTGACCCCACAGGACAAAGTTGAGTCTGATACACCCACACAAGAATACACACATATTCGGAGTAAGCCCCAAGGCCATACATCCACTAGCTGAAGGTGACCGAAAAAAGTCCCGGGTGAAATAAACAGTAACTTTACGTATGACTAGTTTCCTGGATAAAGTTTTACAAAGGATTTTCAAGGCCTTAGTGATCATGATCCTCCTCAATTTTATGTCCTCTCTAGCTCTTAATAAATTCTCTTTTTGATATCTCTCCCAAACACTGCTCCATCATTCACTCACTCAAGCTGGCCATGTATGTTATCCGTTGTCTTCCTCTGTCCCTATTGCCTTGAGGGTTTTATACTTTCCAAGGCGTTCTTCCTATTGTATACCCTAGACATATCCTCTATAATTGTTCTGACAAATCTGCATCATAGATTGCCTAAGAATGCTCAAAGCGGCATCCATGAACTAGTAACTTCATGTCTACAACAATATTCATGCCATGACAATATATATATATATATATATATATATATATATATATATATATATATGGATACGCTCGGAAATATAAAACATTTGGACAATTCTTACAACCCTTTGTCCAGAAAAGAAAGGTCTTGTTCTAACAATAGAAAAAATAAATAAAAAAGCTTAACCGTAGTATCTTGTCTGCCACTTTTAATTAAACAAGCATAAACGAAGGATTGCTGCCTAAATATACAACTATATATATATATATATATATATATATATATATATATATATATATATATATATATATATATATATATATATATATATATATATATATAAAGCGTGAGGCACCTTTGAAAAGTGCCTTAAAAACATACCACGTGATTCTCGAATACGATTGGCCACATATATATATAAATATAAAGACATTTTTATGTTTATACATTCTTTTTATAGATACAAATATTTAAGTAAATTCTCAGTTTTATAATAAACAGTATTTACAACATTTACCGGCCTGAATCTCCGAGATATTTTCATAGAAGATATTCGTTCCCAGACAGGAATCGAACCTGGATCCTATACGGAACCGTCATATAGCCTGACGTGCCTTAACCGATCGAGCCACGGAGAATCGTTTGATTGGCAAGGTCGATTTTACTGCTTTTAAACTACAATCTTCCATGAATCTCTCACGGACATTCATATCTGCTCAATGCATATTCAAATGTAAACAAATGACGTCACACATTAGGATATGGACAAAGTCCGACAATTATTTTAAGACATTTTTATGTTTATACATTTTTTTTTTAATGTCTGGAGATTTCGAGGAGCTTGGACTACCACTTAATTTCTGATGTTCCCAGGTCCACCCTGACCCGGGGTGGTAACACCTGTTAGGGTCCCGGCTATGGACAAATATTTAACTATTACCAACAATACATTTTGAAAAAAAAAAAAATTACCAGCCATTTTAATTTTGAAGGAAAAATATTACCAAAAACAGTTTTTTGATAAAACAAAATACTACCAGCAATAAAAAAAATAAATAATGTCGGCATTAAATAATCCATTGAGATTGATATGCCGTAAGACAAAATAGACCAAACCAGACCACCTCCTCTTACATTCATATCACAAATCTCATTCAGTAATACTCTACCATAAGTAGCTTCTGTCTTTTATTCCGTTCATTTAGCATAAAAATTCACTAACGTTAATCGAAGAATAAAATAAAATATTTATTTAGGAATTTACTCACGATATCAAACATAACTTCGTAACCAGGGGAATAACGAACTTATGCATACTTAAGTAAATTGACTATATACATTTTTGCATCATCGGAAAGCTATAAATCTAAAAAGAAATATATATATAATATTAATGGTTATTTTACTGCGCTTACCAGCTATTGCCAGTAAATTCTATCCTCCTCACGCACATCAAAGACGCCAGCCATGGCTAAGTTCAATAAAAATATTTCGTGAAACTCGTTAAAACTTGTAGAGGCTCTTAATCTAACAGCTACAGCGAAAATAAAATTTGAATTGACGCACCTTACTTTCTCTTATTTCAATTCATGTGAAAGTGCCTTTGCAATAGAGCCGGTAATACTGTTACGGCGACAACCTTCACACTGTTAGCAAGGCAGTTGCAAAGCAAAGTAGTAGTTGTAGCAGAGAAGTTGCTACGTGTAGCTGGCTTCATCTGCTGAAGGTTGGCGTGGCAAGAAACAGCAGCCTTAACTAAAGCAGCAGTTGAATGAGTAACGGCAGTCAATACACCTGCACTTGTCTCTCTAGAACGAATTTGCGCGGTACAAGCAAAGAGGAGATGTGCCTGAAATATGTTTTAAATGTACAAGAATCTCCAACGTTGTACGCTGGTTTGTTGCTAGCAAGTTGGAAGAAAAGCAGCAGTAGTCATAGCAATGGCTTCAATGTAATTTAGTCTTTGTGGAAAGATGCCAATTCAGAGGTCTGCGTGCTGATGGGATATATTCTTGAGTTCAGTCCTTGCTCTGGGAATTGAAAAGCCAGCATAATAACTTGATTTTAGTGAATTAAAATTAGCAAGGACAACGAAATTATTTTGCGTTTCACCATAAGATATACAATTAATAAAATAAATGATCTGCTTTTAAAAAGAAAACGAACGATTATGTTTACAATTAGGCATAGGCCCGTCGATTTAAATATAATTATTACTGAAGTAAAATATTACGACTGAATTAAATTCAACTAACAATAAAATAACTATTACTACTGGAGTAAATTTCAGGAAACTGGGAAAAGTATGAATCCTCTTCTTCTCCCCCTCCCACCTATGGGTAAATAGCAGGACAAAAAGAGTTCTATAGCCTTGGGTGGCAACTGGTCTAAGAGAACAACTCTGAATTCAAAACCTAATCCTCTAGATTGGGGCTTGTTCAGTAGGTTAACACTTAAAAACTGGCTTGTTATAGAAACCGCAAAGATATTTTGCGACCCTCAAGGAATTTAAAGGCATAATATAATACAAAATATTACGGCTGAATTAAAATCTGCTAGCAAGAAAATAAATTCAATCATTAATGAAATATATATTACTACTGACCTAAATTTGACTATCAATGAAGTAAGTTTATTGCTATTGAATTAAATTCGACCATTAGTGAAGTAAATATTACTACTGAATTAAATTCGACTGCTAATGAATTGAATATTAGAACACTATTTACATTATTCGGACTATTGTCCCCTAGATTAGTCGCCATATTTATTACAACGTTTCGGCTGTTGTACGCTCTGGCCTTCTTCAGATCGTTGGAATGTCGAACTGAACCCTTCATTACGCTCACTGGGAAATAAAGGGTTCCGTTCGACATTCTAACCACCTGAAGGAGGCCGGAGCGTACAACGACCGAAACGTTATAATAAATATGCCGACAAAGATGAGGACAATAGTCTGAATAATGTAAATAGTGTACATAATACTTCATCTGAGAAATATAGACAGATACTGAATATTAGAACTACAGTAAATTCGATCATTCATCAAGTAAATTTTACTACTGACATAAATTCGATTTGTTTGCTTTGTTTTGTTTGACGGCATATCAACACCTCAATGGGTTATTTAATGCCGACAAGTTTTTTTATAGCTGGTAATATTTTTGTTCAAAAATGTATTGCTGGTAATATTTTTTTCCTTAAAAATTCCTTGCTGGTATTAATATTTTTTTTTATAAAAACGTATTGCTGGTATTAAAACCTCTTTTTACACTTTCATAGTGTTTTGACCTCAGTGTTGGGGTTAACTATTTGCCCATAGCTGCGACCCCAACAGATGCTACTACCCTGGGTCAGGTTGGACCTGGGATCACTGACAATTAAGTGGTGGTTCCACGCTCCTCAAAACCTCCTGATCAGAGAACTTGTTATCGGACATAGTTTATCGTCATACCCAAGACGTGTTCATATTTGGCACTGTTCAGTTAATGCTCACCCCATGTCCAAGTACACACTGCTCAAGGATTGAACTCACAGTTAATGTCTCATCAAATTCACAATCTAACGCTTTAATCCAATAAGCTATCGATCTTTAAAACTTGTCTGATTAGGATTACTGATGCTTGTTTTACGTACTTGAATACTAGCGAGGCTTGTGATATTTTTCTTATATTGCATTAATATAGGAAAAATTAGATTCATGCCTTTCAAAGATTCATTAGTTCAAAGTAAACAGGAACAAAATCGAAATTCGAAGTTGGCTTACTGATCCGCTTTAATATGCTGGTAACGTTTACTCCTCGCAGCATTTTACGTGATATTACAACCTTGTGTAATGTCATTATCGCTTCACTGGCTAAACCAGGGTTGGAAAACTTTTATCTTTAGAGCCGTTTTGGCTCGCAGGCAACATCCATCTCACATCTATATGAAAACACTTCTTTTTCTTTTGGTATTAAGCACACTTCAAATTTAAAACCGATAAACTATCAGAGGACGGACACCCTTGCCAAAATAGCTACGACTGAAAACCCTGCAGATATCGGTTGTCCGGTCTGGCTAGTGTGCGTCGCGTACTCTTCAGATAATGTCAGCAAGATACAAGCAAACGTTTGAACGATAATTTAAGATAAAAAAATAAACCAATGCCATTCAACTGTGTAAATCATACTTGTTCTTTAAGTCTATGTGATTTAGATTTTGACATTCTGATGATTGTTTAATAAAAAATAAAAAAAATTGCTGCCCTCCAATCAGTTCATTTTTTTCCAATCCTCTTTTACTAACTCACATCTTTCGCAACGTTTACCTGGACATTAAACAGCCCACAACAAACAGAAGGGTTAATCTAGCAGCATATTCACCTCCAGATGTCAAAGTTCGAGACAAAGTTTTCGAATGTATGAATTTTGATACAAGGAGATTGTTTCAAAAGTTCTTCAAGAGATTGTTTGCTCCAGATTAATAAACCTTTAATAATTTTCGAATTTTTATTTCAGACATTTTTATTGCTACTAAACCTTTTCACAAAACGGAAAATATTAATACTGGAACTATTCATATTTAATCATAAATTACTGGACTGAATACAGTCATTACAGTTTTTATAATCCGGCATTTTAGAAGTCGGTAACAATATTATAATTTCATAAAAATAAGCTTGTAAAACCTACTAGCCAAATCTTGCACAAGCAGAAGTGGTTTTAAATGAAGTTAGGTTTGTTAGAAACATTATCAATTCTCAGTGTTGATAATTATTTTTCAGAAGAAAATCAATTTTTCGAAATATGTGGGTGTTGGTAAAACAGACGTTTCATTAAGTCAAATAAATTGAATCCATTTTGTTAAAGCTATCGTGTTTTTTTTTATTATCGTCTGCTATCAAACAATTTCTATTTTCTAGCCGCCAACCTTCAGCCGCGCCATAGTGTGGTACTTTTTAAAAACATTTTATCTGTTTATTTTTCTTCTTCACCTTGTATGTTTCGGTCATTTCTTTTTTTTCTTAATAATATTTTTTTTGTTTGTTTGTTTCTTTCTTTACTTCGAATTGTCACTTTCTTTCTTAATAACAAATATTTATTAGCATTTCTTTCTTTTCTTTATTCTTTCGCTGATTTTTTTTTCTCTTCATGTCACTTTCTTAAATCTTTATGACTCTCGTTTTATTCTTTCTTTCTTCTGTTTATTTTTCTTTCCTTTTTATTTGCTCTTTTTTTTCTTTTTAAGAGCGTCTTCCTTTTCTTCCTTCGTTTTATTTATTAGTCTTTCTTTACCTGTTCATGAGTCTTTCTTTCTTTTTCATCGCGTCTACTTTCCGTTTTTCACAACATTTCTTATACTTATTGCAACAAATCGTTGTCTGTTTCTTCGCTCTTTCTTTCCATATCACCGTGTTTATTTCTTTCGTTTTTATCGCTTTGATTGCCTAATATCAATCGTTTCTTTCTTTCTTTCTTTCTTTATTTCTTTCTTTCTTTCTTTCTTTTTCTTTTCTTTTTCTTTTCTTTTCTTTCTTTTTCTTTTCTTTTTCTTTTCTTTTCTTTCTTTCTTTCTTTTTCTTTTCTTTTTCTTTTCTTTTCTTTCTTTCTTTCTTTTTCTTTTCTTTTTCTTTTCTTTTCTTTCTTTCTTTCTTTTTCTTTTCTTTTTCTTTTCTTTTCTTTCTTTCTTTCTTTTTCTACCGGAGAGTCTTTGCATTTCCTTTTATAAAATATCCTTTCTGCATTCGTGTCTCCCATTTTTTTTTTATCGATTCCTTGTTTTATTTCTTCTGCATCTACAACTCTATTCACCTCTTCAGATTTTATCGCCCATTACTTTTCTTTTTCTATAAATTCTCCTGATATCTTAGCCGAAACTTTTTTATTCTTGTAATAATTTACCGCTCCTCTTCATTTCCTGATGAAGGCCGAAGGGCGCATGAACCGAAACTTTATCTTTAAAGCGACGTAGATGAAAAGAAGAATTCATAGAATTCATGTAGGAATAATCGAAGTATGATATTCACCATTTGTAAAAGAACCTACACGATTCTAGAAAAATGTGTCTCGAAGTAAAAAGTCTTTAAAAAAGTTTATTTACCATTTCCACATATTTCTTTGACACCACATTTCTCCGTTTTTATATCGAGTTTCTCCGTTTTTTTCTGTTTTTTATTCTTCTTTTGCTTCTACCCTAAACTGTGTTTCTTTTCCTGTTTACACACGGCTTCTCTTATATACTTTGCTTTTTTTCTTCTTTTGTGAACTCTCTATCGTTTTCCTTTTACAACCTAATTTCATTCTCCTTTCTTTTTTCTCTCGAGCCTGGTCAGTACCTAGCTGCGGAACTTCTTGGGAATAACAGGTGATGTAATCTTGGATATGCATATGAGGAAATGGATAACGGTTTGGAATTGTTAGTCGGAGAGTCGTGTTCCAATTCTAGTTGGGTTCGCTACATTCACACTTACGCTCAAATACTCTAGGGAAAGCTATGCATCCCTATCTTCTTCTCCCAGGTATGGTTTAAATATTAAGGCTCGTATTACTGAATCTTTATTATCTCAATATATATATATATATATATATATATATATATATATATATATATATATATCTTACAGTCTAAATATTTTCTAGTCTAATATTTTCTCTTGTTAAATAACCGGCAAAAAATAAATGAATGAATAAATTAATCATTGTTTTCTCCGTCTATCCATAACTGTATTTCTTTCCCTGTTTACAGACGTCTTACTTGCATCTTTTCATTTTCCACTTCTTTTGTGAACTCTTTTTCGTTTTGCTTTTAAATCCTCTTTTTTCCGATTCTTTTCACTCATTTGTCCCTCTTCGCAAAACTAAATTTCTTTTTCTATCTACAACCGAATACTTTTCCCTCCCTTAACTTTTTTTCCATTTTCTTCCCAAAACTCTTTTTGTTTTTTTCTGTTTGAATCCAAAGGCTTTGTCTTTTCCTTCCACGTTCCACTTGTTAAATATGTCATATAGGAATAAACTGTCGCTGCCGAAGATTGAACACGGATAGCCAGAGAGCAAGCACAGTCGAACTCATCTTGAAATAATTAGATCACGTGACAGTTAAAGGAATATATATATATATATATATATATATATATATATATATATATATATATATATATATATATATATATATTATTAGGTTGATGCAAAAATAATGACGTAATAATGTCGTTTTTTGACGTATTTTTTAACGTCAAAAAACGACATAATTACGTCATTATTTTTGCACCAACCTAATATAAAGAAATAGTCATACATAGAATCAATCAGCAATATTAATGCGATTAATGGCGAAATCACATCGCTAGTAGAACATAATGTATGCATTAAAATACTGTTAATCAATTGAATGATGTGATCCTCATTTATAAAACTGTTGTCAGATTTTCTAGTGTATATTTTTTTAAGTTGAACAAGTACGTTTGAAGATTCATGTCTCCATCGTCAGGCTGTAAATTTTTTCCTTTAAAGTTAAAACTTGAAGACGAAATAACTGTTTGTAGACCGAAATATGTTTTTTTTTAAGAATGTGCCATTTATTTACGGTTGTACAATCTCGGAACGTGCGAGTCGCAACGCTAAAGTTCAAAATTTCAAGTGAGAATTTTTATATGAATTTTGTAATATGGTAAATCAACGAATTCTTTTTTATAAGTGTTTTTCAGTTAATATGACATGAACTAAGTATATAGATCAATTAATATAGTGATATGTCTTAGTAGTTTTTTTTTTGTCAGGAATTATAAATGAGAATCACATGATTCAGTGGATTAACAGTATTTTAATGCATACATTATGTTTCTACTAGCGAAGTGATTTCGCCATTAATCCCATTAATATTGCTGATTGATTCTATGTATAATTATTTCTTTATATATGAAATATATGCTGCTTAATATTATGTTTATATACATATATATATATACATGCACACACACACACAAACACAGACATATATATATATATGCATACATACATACATATATATACATACATACATATATATATATATATATATATATATATATATATATATATATATATATATATAGGCAGAGAGAGAGAGAGAGAGAAAGAAGAATTAGCGAAGTCTGACTGAGTAGTCTTCGAATCTGTGATTTACAAAGTCTCTCCAAAAAAAAATGTCTTCTTCATATCTACTTTTAGTTAGTTTTGGTAAGATCTCCCATCTTTTTTTAAATTTTATTTACGAAACTTACGCTACTTTTCTGCTTCTTTTTCCCATGATTCCCTTCTTTTTAATGTCTTTTCATTTCTTCCTTCTTCTCTTAATACACACTTATTTCCTTACGACCTTCACTCCTGGTCTCATTCTCACTTTCTCTCACGCACAATAAATTTACCTTCCATTTTTCAATGCGCCTTTCTACTTTCAATTCAGCCTTTCCTACAAACTCACTCACAAAACATAAATTATATCATTTTTTTTTGTTGTTGTTTTTGTTTTCCTCCTCTTTTTGTTCCTCTTTTCGCTCGTAACATTTACAGTTTCCAATTTAAATATGATGTCGCACTCCTCCATCCAATCACCTTAACTACTCGCTTCACTATCTCAGCTGCAATGAAGTTCGTGGAAACTGGAGAATTGTGTCTAAATATAGGTACATGTATGGCGCGCTCTACTAAAAGCTTAAAAAGACTTGAATAATCAAGATAGATGCAAGTTCGTTGCTCTTGCGAATGAGTTTTATTCCTTCCCCAAAATCAATCAACATACAACTTGGTCTATGAAATGGGACATGACTTACACAGCACAGTAATCAGTCAATTACAGAATTCTGACACGACTGCTAGTGGATATATCAGCTTATTGTTGTAATTGCCTATATTCAATACAATATCTGACTCACCCCAGATGTTTCCAAAATGGACTTTGTACTCAGTGTTACCCCAGAGCTTCAAAGAATCCATGTTCATTGCCAGCTTGTCATCGATATATAAAAACGTGGTCGACCAAGCTGCACCTAGGTATTTCACGCATTGGAATAACCGTACGACGGGTAGATATAGAAACGCCTATTCGAGAGGGAAACGATATGTCTCATGCATCCTGGCGTGTATGTAGAATTCACGTTTGCGGAAAACTCCAAAGTATGCCGATAACGTTGCATCATAGACCCATGTGTGTTGTTGAGGCGAGTCCTCGTCATATGAACCTCTGTCTACGTTTTATATTATTTATTCATTTACTATTAGGAAAGTAATTCTTGTTGATTTTTCAATACTCATGTTAAAATAACCATTACTTTTAAGTTCTAATGTTTTCTTTCTTTGAAGAGTGAATAAATGAGTTTAGATCAGAGACATTTCAGACAGTGCACGATGTATGAATTCAAACAGGGTCAATCTGCAACGGACAGAACGAGAAACATTCGTTCAGTCTATAGAAATGAAGCATTAAGTGCCTGGACATGCCTTCCAGTGTTTGGCCAGTTTCGATTGGGAAATATTTCTGTCTATGTTGAGCTTCCGCGAAGAGTATTTGATTGAAGGAGTTACTACTCTCATAGATATAACGGTCTTGCCAGACGAAGTCGTTAGGTGACGTTGTTACTTTCTGCCTTTTCTCTTTACCTCCTTGCATGCAGTAAACGTATCTCCAATGGGACCTTGTTTTCTGAGTATAGGGGTAGCTTAAATATTATTTACTTGTCATTTCACACACACATACACACACACGCACCAGCACACAGACACACGCACACACACTTCGTAACTTTTAATGACTTTTATCTATTGCATGTGTATTAGTGTATTTTCTCTATTTTACTCAATTTGATTAAACTAAATATTATAAAATAGAGTCTTGTTGAAATTATTTTCAATATCCTTAAGCCCTTTATTTACTGTTATGGTAATTTACCCACGCAAGCATGGACTCTCCTAGCTATAAATAGGAGCAGGTACTGCCTTTTAGAGAGAGTTTTCAGCAGTCAGCTCTGAGAGTCTACCGAACAGTCTTGCTGTAACACTGTCGTTTGCATATGTTTGTATTATTGTTTCTGTTACTATATTTGTTTAACTCAATTCCTCGCTTTGTGTTTTTATTTTCTGGTCCTAACAAAGCCACATTTACACGTGTACAATTATGTTTGCGTTCATTTTAGTTTAACTAGAAGCAGTGTTTGTAAGGTGACCGCTGACGTGATTTCAACGCGCGCCTACTGCAAGAATTTGGGGACAAAAACGCGTTTTAAATAGACTAGTATAAAACAACAACGACAAAAAAAAAAAAAATGACCAGATCAAAGGACTCAACTATGCACCGTTTTGGCATTTTGAAGACCGGGAGACAGTAAATAGAAATTTCGAACTGCGGAAAAACCTCGTGTACGAATTTCTTTACCGACCGGACCACGTGGATGCAAAACTGAATTATTGCAACAAATGTGTAATAAACGGGATGTAAAGCTCAAAATCAAAGATTGCAAAACAAAGCCAACGCATATTTCAAAACGCTAACCATATATGCACGATGGATCAACGAATCAGCAATCTTTCTCGGAAGATTCAGCACATGAAAGAAAATGTACTAATAGACATTACTACTACTACTAAAACTACTATTACTACTACTTAGGCTTCAGCAGGTACTCTCTTAATCAATATTGCCATAACTCAACCATATCTTTCTTTCATTGACCGTTATATTCAAACATAACTTTTTCAACCAATTCTTTATTATAGCAACGCCGCTATCACTACAACTAACGAACATTTTTTTAACTATATCACCGGAAGATATATCAACATAGTACCCTTTGAAGGTCACTGTCAAAATTACAAACATATCGAAGAAGATCCAAATCTCCGTAAGAAATGATCTGGAACTTGACGAAAATACATTGTTACATATGCACGCTAAATTTTACCAATCTTGCAGGAAACGCAATATTTCAGTAACCTAACATTTTACCTATAAACAAAAAGATTAAAAAAAAAAGGCTAAAATACACGCATAGTTTTATACGTGAAACGAATCACTGTAATACATTTCATCATGAAAACACGAACTGATCATCCACGTAGGAATTTTCGTCAATTACAACATTTTATCACAATAAAATTATCTTCAACATACCGAGCTACAACCCATAAGAAACATACGAGGAGAACACCAGAAAAAGTCTGCAACACACAAAGTATCACTCAATCACAGAAGAAGTCGAATTTTAAGTTCTTCCGGCACACAACAAAAATGAAATACTGTACAGCCTCTCACAGGTCTAATAGAAATAGATGTAGAATAAACAACTGTCCATGCGTGTTACACGCTTAGGTGATCATGTATCTCGATACATAACTGATAAGGCAGATTTTTTTTCTCGCAGTAGTTTGCCATTTCTTTCTGCGGGAGACCAGTTGCCATCCAAGGCTATAGAACCCGGTCTGTCCTGTTATTTACGCATGGCTGGTGTGGGGAAAGAAGAAGAAGAAGAAGCTGAAGAAGAAGAAGAAGATTCACGTCGTTGACATATCAATAAATATAAAACATCAGTCAGTTATGTGCCATGCGTGATACACGCTTAGGTGATCATGTATCTTTCGATACATAACTGACGAGGCGGATTTTTTCCAGCAATACGTTGCCATTTCTTTCTACGGTAGACCAGTCGCCATATAAAGCTATAGAACTCGGTCTGTCCTGCTATTTACCCATAGATGCTAGGGAGAAGGAGAGGATTCGTACTTTTGCCAAGGGTTTTAGCACGTAAATGAATGTAATAGATTCGACTGCAATTCAAACTCGGCTCCCCGATTTCTCAATCCGAGCCGTTATCCACTCCTCCACCGTGCCTCCATTCAAAATCAGCGGAAGGTTCTTTGGGGACTTTGTCGTGCGTAGTGAACCAGATCTTGATCCTTCAAAAAGTGTGGTTGGTTCTGCACAAAGCCTTCACCACTAGAATCAAATCATATATGCTGGTGCCTGTGCGGTCGGTTCCTTGCAACTGAGCTGCTTTACACATATACGTCCAATACGACGGGAGAGTCTACCATCATATATATATATATATATATATATATATATATATATATATATATATATATCCGTGTGTTTGTGTGTGTGTGTGTGGTGTATTATATATATAGATTGGCGAAAAAATTTTTTTTACAAATCTGGAGTTAAAAGATTACTTCATCCAACGCTTTCATTCACTGGGCCATATGTCCTTGGGGATATGACCTGAAGAAGGCCGGAGCTTAAAACGGCCGACACGTCGTGAACGTGACAATAAAGACCACGACAATAGAGCGAACAATGCAAATAGTGTAAATAGTTAAATACCTCACCTGAGGTGTTAATTGAGATATTTGGAGATTTTCGATCAACGTGCCCCACGTAACCTGGTGTTACGCGACTTAGTAAAAGAGTTACCTTCTGTTAGTCATTGAGAAGTATACTCGCCGTTGCCGAATATCTCCTGAACTCATACTTATTGGATCCTGTCACTGGATCTAATTAACGCCTTTATCCACTGTGCCATGTGGGTTATGCCCAAATAGTTTTTTTTTTAGTCTTGCCAAGAAATCGTTAAATGGTGCAGTTCATTAACTAGAAAACACGACACGTCTTTTCATCTCTCATTCTCTTTTTTCTTTCTAGCATACGCTAGATGTAACTTCAAGTGGACCTTGTTGACCGAGAGCGGGATTGCTTTTCTCATCAACACTGAACTTCACCTCCCCACACAAACACGGATGCAAACACACAAACATGTTTTATTCACACAATTCTTAACTTTTAATGTTTCCTTTCTTTTGTGTTACGAGAACTTACCCATAATAAAATAATGGACTATTCCATACGTAATAAATACTGCGCCTCAAGAGGAAGCAGAGAGTTCAGTCAGAAGTCGGGCGACCGGCTGATCGGTTGATCGGTTGAACTCTCTGCCTTCGGACGGGGAGGAACCTGAAGGAGGCTACGCCGAAGGGCGAAGTCTCTTTCGGGGTGGTAGACCGACCCTGAACCCGTTTATACGGGTTCAAAGGGCATATTTTTGCACGAGCCCACGGGCTCGAAACCCCATGTTAAACCAGCCTTGCACCACATGATACCCTCGTGGTGGGGTGACTAAATACCGTTCAGTCCGAAGTCGGGCGACCGGCTGATCGCTTGAACTCTCTGCCTTCGGGTGTGGAGGAACCTGAACGAGGCTACGCCGAAAGGCGGTGTCTCTTTTTGGGGGAGGTAAACCGACACTGAACCTGTTTATCCAAGTTCAAAGGGCATATTTTTCGGCGAGCCCACGGGCTCGGAGATCCCACGTTAAACCGGCCTTGTGCCACATGATGCCCTCGTGGGGGTGGTGACTAAATACCGTTCAGTCTGAAGTCTGGAGTGAAGTCCATCAGGAGTCTGTCAGTCAATCAGAGCGAGCGAGTCAGTCAATCGAGTCAGAGGCAGTCCAAAACAGAGTCGCGTTCAGACAATTACTACTAAACCTGATTGTTCGTACTAACACTTTCTACTTCTCTGTATATATTCCTGTTTGTAATATATGTGTTATTCCATATCCGTGTTCGAGTTCTTCTTTATTGGTTCTACCTTGGACTATTACCGTTGGACAAGGAACCGGACCATAACATTTTGCATAGTGTATTTTCTATTTTTGTATTATATAAAAACAGAAGTATAAAATATCGCCTTTCTGAAATTGTCTACCACTTCTTTCCAGCCGTCATTTACATGTATCTGTCTATATTTCTGAGATGAGGTATTATGTACACTATTTACATTATTCGTACTGTTGTCCATTGTCGCCATATTTATCGCAAATAAATATGGCGTCAAAGATGAGGACAATAGTCCGAATAATGTAAATAGTGTATATAATTATTTTATCTCTATTTTCCTCTCAAATTGTTTGGAACTTCTCCCAGGGTATCGTTTATTTTATCTAATATATATTAAGTGTTCATCATAGGTACTTTATGATTACACCGATAGGAGTTTTTAGTCTCTGAATTTAATAGAAGTTATCATAGCTTTCAGAGAAGCCTAAATTGTTAAAATATATTAAACTATAGCACATATACTTGCCACTCTTCGCTCAATAAAATTGCATGTTGAAATAAATTCTCATCTTGTATACAATAATTATTGGAAGGTCGGCGACCTCTTCCCCAAATAGTGTAATCTTTTCTGTAATTTCAATTTAAAGTATCAAGTAATGATTTAACAAGAGGTTGATCCGGCTCATTCCAGCAAATACCGAAATCAATTTAGATTTTTATAGATTGAAAGGATGAGTGACGAGGTGAAATGTACGTATATCAAAAGTAAATACAATGATATAGCTTACATAACGAGCAGACGCTGTTTTCTCTTAGAAGCATTTCTATATATTTGCCTTAGAAATTTGCCTAATAAACGTTTACCGTTATACATATAATATTTCCTCTCGTGGATTTGCTTTCTAAATTTGCGTTACAAAATATGTTCAAACTCATAGTGAGTTTTCTGAGATGATGTATTATGTACACTATTTACATTATTCGGACCACTGTCCTCATCTTTGTCGCCATATTTATTACAAGGTTTCGGCCGTTGTACGTTCCGGCCTTCTTCAAGTGGTTGGAATGTCGAACTGGACACTTTATTTCGCTCACTGGGTAGACTTTTCTAGTTCCACGTGCCGTGTCTAATGGATGTCAGTTATCAGTTATCTCCTGTTAATTCCCCTCTTCAAGTTCTCCACTGTTTTAACCAGGTATTGAAATCACACTCTTTGGTTGCAGAAGACATTAGGTTTATAATACCCAGAAATTCATACACAGATGTCCTCAAGGACGCATGACACAGTGGATAAAGGCGTTAGTTAGATCCAGTGACAGGACCCAAAGAGTGTGAGTTCAGGAGATATTCGTCAACGGCACGTATACTTCTCAATGACTAACAGAAGGTAACTCTTTTACTAAGTCGAGTAACACCAGGTTACGTGGGTCACGTTGATCGAAAATCTCCGAATATCTCAATTAGCACCTGTCTATATTTCTGAGATGAAGTATTTAACTATTTACATTATTTGCATTGTTCGGTTTATTGTCGTGGTCTTTATTGTCACATTCACAACGTGTCGGCCGTTTTAAGCTCCGGTCTTCTTCAGGTCATATCCCGAAGAACATATGGCCCAATGAATGAAAGCGTTGGCTGAAATAATCCTTTAACTTGACCCAAAGCGTTGTGAGTTCCCTACCTGACCACAGCAAAGGTGTGCAAAAACATGACGAGATGAGTTACTGAAGGGAGATAACTGAAATTAACATCCCAAGAAAAGGCATAGCAAGCGAAGTTTGAACGGTCTATTCCAATGAACTAAAAGTTTTCGGTTCGAAATTTTGATGTATATCACCTGAAGAAGGCCGGAGCGTATCATGGCTGAAACGTCGTGAATATAACAATAAAGATGCGGAGAATAGTCCGAACAATGCTAATACTGTAAAAAATTACTATTAGTCATGAAAAGTGGGTTCTCTATAATTATATTTACGAAAAAAGGTTAGCACCGACTGTAAAAATAGAATCAGGCCCACACTCCAAAGATGTTATGCTCTGTTTAGTGGGACATGAAATTTGTCATCTATTATAAACTGCTAAATCAAAATGAAATACTAAAATCGGATACGTGTTTTAATCCGTTGGATGCATTATAGAAAATTGGCAGAATAAGGCTCTTCATTTGTTCATGGTAAAGGCGTATATTTTTACATGATAATGCATACCCCCCCCCCCAAAAAAAAGAAAACAGAATCACACAGGAAAATATTATGGCAATAAATATGAAAGTGTTGCCTCATCCTCCTTACTCTCGTGGCCTTGCTCCATCTGACTATCATCTTTTCAGATAATTGTAATATTTTCGGAGGGAAATACTATTAGTCGTAAAGAGGTTAAAACTACAATTTAATATTCTATTTTGCATTGGAAGTTGACAATTCTTACGCCAGAGGGATAAACAATTTGCCAAATAGATGAGAATATATTATTGATACCAGACGGAAATTTTATCTTGATTAGCTATATATCAAGGAGCATTTGCATCTTTTCCATCTCCAAATGCGACAGAGCTAATATTATAAATTTTCCACGTACAAGAAGGGTTGGTGACATGAGTCAATATTAACTTGCTTGCACGAGATTTGTAATTTTTATGCTAAGTGTCTGCTTAATGCAAGTAAGATTTTAAACAATACACCCGATATATATATATATATATATATATATATATATATATATATATATATATATATATATCGTATATATCGGGTGTAACAGCAAAATTGTCCAAATCGTGTAACATAATTATACATCCCACAAATGTTTAATATCTTAAAAAATTACTAAATTAATGGAGTTTCTTTTTCTAGGTTTTCAGATAAGATGTTTAGACATCTTGATACCATTTGTCCTAAAGAATCACTGATTAACCCTTTGAGTTATTCAGCTAGTCAAAATTCTGGTAGGCATTGACCGGCCACGACTGCTAGTTTCATAAGCTTTCAAGCAGTCATCAGGCGTTCGTAAAACAGGCACCCTTATACCACCAGGCGAGTCCAAGATGTTGAGCCAACCAAACTCGCCAGATAGGAGCATAAACTCTATGGCCAAGATTAAAAACATCTGAAAAAATCTACCGGAAAAGGCTTGCGGTGAGGGAAAAAAAAACTGTTCAATGTCATAGGAAACAGTAGCAGAACGGTAAAGGAGTTTAGAGCTTCAAGTAAAAAAAAAAAGTACTTCCAAGCCGTGCCACTTAAGTTATCCACGTTGTTAATTTCTCTTCCTGTTTAACCGTTTAATATTATGGGCGTTTATTCCAAGTCTTCGTGTGTTGAGTTCGGCTGTAATGTGAGTAAACCACTTTCTCACACCGTTCTCTCTGTTACATGACGTGAGGTTGATAGTAGGCGAGATATTTAATATACATGGACTCTTTTATAGCAATATATTTCTGGTAACGTGATTTATATAGAATTACTGTTTTCGACCAAAATATTTCTTAAGGTTTCTTGTAAGTGAGAAATCTTTTATTATAGATCTTTGATCAGGTAAGTGAGGCATCTGCTTAGGGAGGTGATAGTACGTCCAATATAGGTAATTGCTTTAACACATGTCAATTATATTAAATATTTAACAAATGCCACTTATCTTAAGAAGTATTCTTGGGAAAAACACTAGAATTCTATATAAATCACATTACCGGAAACATCTGGATTTAAGAGAGGCCCTGTCTATTAAACATCTCTATCCCACTATCAACCTCTGCTTATTCAACATCTAATTGTTATATTATCACATAATGTGGAGATATAAATATTTACGATTAATAGACTTCGAGAAATTATCTCGATCGAGATGTGGTGGGGGAGAAGATTTTTTTCTGCCTTAAGAATTTACGTTTTAGTTACCGAATATTTAATTTAATTGAATTTTTCCACTTGAAGATTGTTAAACTTTAATCTGGAAACAAATAATTAAACATTATTAAGCACTAAATGAAGCAAACGCTGGTTCCTTACAATAGATGATGCCAAAATTCTGATAATGATGTTTAATTAATCGGGTTAATGAGGAAAATAGGGAAAATAATATGTAATTACGTTTGCTGATGACCTATTCAGAAAAAATAACATCTTCAATTTTTTTAGGTATAAAAAATAAATTGAGACAACGGTCGTTTTGTTACGTTGATTGATGAGCAATTTAGAAAAAGTGGATAATTATCCTAGTTAATCAAAAATTATTATAAATTTATTTACCAATGTGAATAATTAATCGACAATAAGGTGGTTAAAGACACTTTATTTTCTAAACAAAGACAAATATATTTAATTACCTTCCTTAATGGTAGTCTAATGATTAGCGGCGAGACGATTTTAAATCTCTAATTAATCTGTCGGTGTCACAACTACACAAATGCCCTATGCGGAAAGCATATATATCTGTCTGCATCCCGATCACCGCAGGTATGCATGAAATAGCAGGACGGCCCAAGCTTTTTAGACTTAAATAGCAGACCGTCTTAAAGAAAAACACTTCGGGAACGAAAACCGTGGTAAATGCAATAGGAAAGTCTCTATCTTTTTTTTTTTTTCAAGAAGCAATATCAATTGACAAATAAGAAAGAAATGTTATCTATGTAGAGCCATAACTTCCTATTTCCTTAAGGAACTTGAAATTAAAAAGATGACTGAAACGGAGAAATGATGTTTAATTTTCATCAGTCAGTTATGTGCCATGCGGGATACATGCTTAGGCGATCATATATCTTTCGATACAGGACTGACGAGGCAATTTTTTTTCGCGCAGTAGGTTGCTATTTCTTTTTGTGGTAGACCAGTTGCTATCCAAGGCTATAGAACACAGTCTGTCCTGCTATTTACTCATAGAAGGGGAAGACGAGAAGAAAAAGAGGATTCATACCTTTCCCAAGAGTATTAGCAGAAAAGTGAATGTAATGGATTCGACTGGAATTCGAACTCGGCTCTCCAAAGGGGAAAACTTTTCAGAAGTTGAATTAGAAAAAAATGGAACACATTCATAGGCGTTCCAGAATCTATCTCGTCTACCTCATTGTGCGACCGAGAACAACAATATTATCAGTTATGTGCAATGCGTGATAGGGGGAGAAGAGAAGAAGAAGAGGAGTCATACCTTTCCCAATGGTATTAGCAAGTAAGTGAATGTAAAGAATTCGACTGCAATTTGAACTAAGCTCTCCGATTAATCAATGGAGATTCAAAGAATGTATAATCTTTAGTACCTTTTTTCTAAATTTCTAATTAGTTGTAGACGCGGATCATAAATGTGGATAAGCCGTACAAATTCCTGTTTTTGTTCTGTCACTGTTTAAGTAATTTCGCCTAACATCATCAATAAATAATATATTACATACAGACACACATCTATCTATCTATCTATCTATCTATCTATCTATCTATCTATCTATATATCTATCTCACGCTGTTTATATTATCCACTTAGTCTATTCATATATATCTATCTATCTATACCACGCGTTTTATATTATCTTAGTCTATTCATATCTATCTATCTATCTATCTATCTATCTATCTATCTATCTATCTATCTATCTATCTATCTATCTATCTCACGCTGTTTATATTATCCACTTAGTCTATTCATATCTATCTATCTATTTATACCACGCGTTTCATATTATCTTAGTCTATTCATATCTATCTATCTATCTATCTATCTATCTATCTATCTATCTATCTCACGCTGTTTATATTATCCACTTAGTCTATTCATATCTATCTATCTATCTATCTATCTATCTATCTATCTATCTATCTATCTCACGCTGTTTATATTATCCACTTAGTCTATTCATATCTATCTATCTATTTATACCACGCGTTTCATATTATCTTAGTCTATTCATATCTATCTATCTATCTATCTATCTATCTATCTATCTATCTATCTATCTCGTCACTGAGTGCATTGGAAGATCATCCGCAGTGACCCAAACGTTGGCACACAAACGAGTGATGTGGAGAGAGTTGGGCCGGACAAGCATTCAGCTGCGTTGTGACCCCACGACAACACCCGCTCATAATACTGAGGATTATAATGATGAAAGTGATATATAATAAGCTTAAATGCTAAGATCGAATGAAAATGGTTTAATTTTTATCCTAAAAATCGAACTTATTGTTTAAAGCTTATCATTTTCACCACAAATTCCGCCGCTTCGAAGGCATCGGGTTTTATTGCCACACGTCTTACATCAATTTTGAACCCCAGTTAAGACTTGCATTTAATAAAACCCAATGTTTACAATTTTGCCCATAAATCATGCGATGTAGTAATTAGTCTATGAAAAATGCTTGGCTGCTTGAATGAGCACCAAGTCGTATTGGGAAACGTTTCTTTACTTGCTTGTTCATCTTTATCTCATTAGGCTTGTAACCTTCCCATATGAAGAATATGATCATTTTTAATACGAACAGGTGACAGGTGGAAAGAAAATATGTATGCCTCGATTGGCCTCGGGTTTAAGACTGAGTAAACATCAACATTCAAACCCTCTTTATAAAAACAAAACAAAACAAAACGTTTGAAAGCAAATAAAAAATTCTATAAAAATAGAAGATAAAAAAGTGTCTCCTATTTTTCGGTTTCAAGAAAAATTCAGCGGAAAACAGAAAATCTAATTAAAGAATTTGAAAATGCTAAAAAAGTTGCTATGAACTGGGAAAAAAAATTTTGAAATCGAAAAAAAAAAAAAATGGGAAAGACAACAAATTATCAGCAAAGAAAATAATGTATCGGAACCTGATCTTTGTGTGTGTGCGTGAATGCGTGTGTTCGTATGAAAAATGAGGTGCGTGCGTGTATGCGTGTGTGAGTGACTGTACTTGTACCTGTGCGTGCGTGAGTGTACGTGTGTATGCGTGTGCGTATGTTAGAGTGTGAGAGTGCATTTAAAAGAAGAACAGTGGGTGTGGTTGTAACATGAAAATGTTTACATTTCTATCTCCAATTCAAGGTAACAACTTGGATCCCAGTCGCGTCCGCTACAAAAAATAGTGCAGTTCCCTTGGTTGTTTCCCATTTAGGACATTTCAGGCATCAGGGATTGAACCAGATGTTTCTTCTTTATGTTCAATTGAGAAGCATCAGATTGACAGAGACGACCCCCTGGCAGTGCAGTGGCTGTGTAAGATTACTTCTTTCAACGAAATATCTTCTTTTTTTTCATTCAATCCCACAATACAAAAAAAAAAAAAAAACACGCTTTGCTCTCTGAAGCGCAGTGGGACCATCTGTGCTTTTTTGTACCGCGTATGTCAGTGTGTCTCTGTGCTGCATATATCTATGCGTGACTATATGCGAGTAGAAATCTATGAGATTTTTGAGAGAAGGGAGGTGATTTCTAGGTGCAATTTGAAGGAAAAGCTATTGTGTATGTGTTAATAATAATATTAAAATATTATTTCTTGTGAGAGAAAAAGAGATTGCGTAAGGACGTCACTTTCAGAATGTCTGAAAATTTAGGAGAGATATTCGTCATTTTCTACGGACCATCTCCTCCAAATAAACGTGTAGTTATTTACCGAACGCCGTTTAGTATTAGGTTGGTTCAAAAATAATGACGTAATAATGTCGTTTTTTGACGTATTTTTAACGTCAAAAAACGACATTATTACGTCATTATTTTTGAACAACCTAATAAGTGGCAAGAGTTTCGTGGGAGAGCATTTCTGTTGCGGCAGATATTAATTCGGGTCGTTGTAGGTAATCGAACGAGCCTAGATTTTGTGTCATATTTGTATGCGTGTGAATTATTACGGAAGTTTTCTAGTTTTTATCCAGTCATTTACACGTTTTTATAAGTGTTAGATTTGAAAATTTGGTATGCTTTCTGTTTAGCATTGTATAAAAGAGAAAAGGCACGATGGAATAATAGATAGCGGGTCGGATTGAAGAATCGGAGAGCCGAGTTCGAATTCCAGTCGAATCTATTACATTCACTTACGTGCTAATACCCTTGGGAAAGGAATACATCCTCGCCTTCTGCCCCCAGCTATGCATAAATAGACAGACCGGGTTTTGTATCCTCGGATGGCAACTGGTCTATCGCAGAAAGAAATGGCAACCTGCGTGAAAAATCTGCCTCGTCAGTCCTGTATCGAAAGATACATGATCTTCTAAACGTGTATCACGCATGACACATAAATAACTGATAAGAAAAGAGAAGGGGAGTGAGTGGAGGTTTTTAAATATACTTACAATGAGCTTCCCTTTGAAGAAACAAATAACAAAGACGTAAGCGAAAAAAAATAACATAATTATTTTCGATCTCAGTTTTTTACGGATATTACATTAATATGATCAACTTAAATGTTTCCTATAAATTGCACATCTGACGTAAATTTAACAATTATCAAAAAGCTTTATCATACGCAAACACACACACACACACACACTCATATATATATATTAATGTAGCTTTAAGGTATACTATATATATATATATATATATATATATATATATATATATATATATATATATATATATATATATATATGCGTGGTACTTATTGGAAAGCTCTCAATATCAGTGATAGAGCTAACATACGTAGTTGTATAGATGTGACTTTGTAACTTTAGCTTTCCCGCCATTGCAATCCTCAGACAAACCCGAGGGTAGCAAAAGCGTGAAATCTATGGTGACAAAGTCACATCCATAAAACTAAGTATATATATATATATATATATATATATATATATATATATATATATATATATATATATATATATGTGTGTGTGTGTGTGTGTGTGGTTCGGTCCTGGCTTGGAGCAATCACATGTATAGTCACACTGATGAGATGCGAACGAAACATTTTGTCCGTGGATTAATATATACCATCCCCTCTCGTAGGTTGAACACTTTGGAAGAAAGTTAATTTTTGGGCTGCTACTATTAATCGCTAAAAGCTTTTCGCTATGAATTGAGCAGTCTGGTAGCCGATAATCCTTATATCTCGTATATAAGGTGTTAAAAATTCACTTTACCCGTGTGTGAGCTGATGACTGAGGGGTGAGAGTCGGGTTTCGATCCAGGCTTGAAACAACTCTAGCCACTCGAGCTGTGATTCAGTGAAACAGTCTGTCTGGCTATATATATATATATATATATATATATATATATATATATATATATATCAATGAATAAACACGCACACACACTAAAAAATATATGTGGGTGTATAAAATGAGTACAGTGTTTATCGTTAGATCACAGTAGGTGCATTAAGTTGATAATATCTAATTAAAAACATCCCGCTTCTTAATGTGGTGAGTATAGACTTCACATTAAAATTAAGAAGTAATTTGTTTATTTATATATGCTGTGTACTAAATACATTGAGCTCTCTTTGGGGATCAGTTTTAATATTTATATTATCAGGATTCACTTGGATTATTTACCTACGGATTTTTACCTATATATATATATATATATATATATATATATATATATATATATATATATATATATATATATTATTAAATGTACTAAGGCTGACAGTTATTTTAATATATTTATTGTTTTTACGTTATTTTTATAGATAGAAATATTTAAGTAAATGCTCTGTTTATAATAACGAGTATTCCTCTGTAGCTAAATGGTATAGCATGCCAGGCTATATCACGTTTCCGTATAGGATTCAGGTTCGATTTCTGTCGGAGGACACATATTTTCGATGAAGTTTCGCAGACATTCAGGCCAGTAAATGTTGCTAATACTGTTTATTATAAAGAGAGCATGTACTTAAATATTTGTATCTATAAAAATAAATATGTGAAAATAATTGTCAGAGTTGACGTCGAAGAAAGAAAGAAACGCTTCAAGCAGATATGAGCGTTCGAGAGAAATCCTGAGAAATTAAAGCGGTAATTCGACTTAGATAAACAGACGCTTCCTCTGTGGCTAAATGATATAGCACGTCAGACTATACGATGGTTCCGTGTAGGATATATGCACGATGCCTTTCGAGAGACACATATTTTCTATGAAATTTCACGGACATTCAGGCCGGTTAATACTTTTTATTATAAAAATAGCATTTACTTAAATATTTGTATCTATAAAATCAACGTATATATATATATATATATATATATATATATATATATATATATATATATATATATATATATATATATATATATATATATATATATATGGTGCGATGGATAAATTGTCGTCTATCTTATGCGAAAGTTAAAATAATATTGACATCACCTTTTAATAGACATGCATTAGAAAATTACAAAAAATATTTTAAAATGCTAAGTAGTATATTGATTCAATAAATTCGCCATTGGCTTTAGCAACGGTCTCCAGACGACATGGAAATCTTCTGCAACTCTTTTGAACGGTCTGAAAAGTTGGTGAATGCTGCCACAATCCTTGCCTTCAGTTCATTTTTGGTGTTACACGGAGTTTTGTTAGTCTCTCGCTCAACTGCTACCCACACATATTAATCAGGGGTGTTACAGTTAGGTGTCCATATGTAAGGGGTGATGTGGTTGCAGAAATTCTCTTACAGCCATGACTGTGTGCTCATGCATGTGTGGCATAGTGCAGAGTCCTGTTGCCAGACATAGGGTCTTACAAGACCCAGCCTCTTTAACCAGGCCATCAGTGCCTCCTCAAAAGACTTGATGTAGGCATCTTTGTTGAGTTTGATGCCCCGTGAAAGGACGAATGGCACGATCATTAGTGATCACTCCAACAACCTTCGTAATCACCATGAGACTCATCAAATTCTTTCTGAATCTTCGTTACTGATCTCAGGTTGACACATACACATTCTGAAATGTTCGTGTTAGAGCTTCTGGCCCGAATACTATGCATTATAACATGCTATTTGCAAATTTCTGACGGTTTATTTTTGTTTATTTTGTTTTACAGCATATCAACCTCAATGGGTTATTTAATGCCGACATTTTTAGGATGGATTCGTATGAATAGAAGATGTATTCTTTGGTTTAGATTGGTTTGGTTTATTTTGTTTTACACCATATCAACCTCAATGGGTTATTTAATGCCGACAACATATTTTATTGCTGGTAATATTTTGTTTTGTCAAAAATCTGTTTCTGGTAATATTTTTCCTTCAAAATTGTATTGTTGGTAATAATTAACTATTTGCCCATAGCTGGGAACCTGACAGGTGCTACCACCCTGGTTCAGGGTGAAACTGGGATCAGCAACAATTAAGAGGTGTTTCCACGCTTTTCAAAGCCTCCTGATAAGAGTCCTTGCTGCTGGATGTAGTTTATCGTCTTACCCAGGACGCGGATATAGTTTAACTTCTTACCCAGGACGAAAATTTATGGCGGGGTGAATTGCGTTTTGGATTCTCTTTTTCTTAGAGACGCTTCCGTAATGACCCTACTATACAGTTTAGTCGACAAAATAAAAAAAACAAACAAAACAAACCACGCGCATGCGTAAAATAAAAATAAAAATAAAAATGGTCGCAATTTAAACATCAAAGCCCGTGTATATATATATATATATATATATATATATATATATATATATATGCTTCATTAAAAACGACAGAAAAGGTACTACGGTGTGTTCCTGACCAAACCGGACTCATAAATAATTATATGGGTTGCACAACCACATGCTTATCCAGACGTTTTACGTTACACCTATCTGATCACAGCTCCATTAGAACCCATTTAAACACACACACAAATTTACCCGACTCCATTAGGAACATACTAGTAGAAAATACAAATATATTAACTGCATCCACCTGCAAAAAGAGACTAAAAATAACGGAAGCTTTAATAATAAAAAAGAAAAAGCCAACTCTTAACAATATTAACTACGAACAAAGCCACAATGTGCTAACCATATTCGGAAATTAAAAACATCCCTACCGCACACTAAGACACAGAATGCACACACTCAATTAAGCTGAAAAATCGAATCATCCTTGATAATGGCTTAATGTATAGCCGAAAGCCCTCGGAAATATAAAACATTTGAACAGTTCTTACACGCCCTTTGTCCAGAAAAGTAAGCTCTTGTTAGAACACAAGAAAAATTAAATAAAAAGCTTAACTGTGGTACCTTGTCTGTCGTTTTTAATGAAACATGCATAAAGGGAGGATTTCTGCCTAAATATACAACTATATATATATATATATATATATATATATATGAAATAAAAAATAAATACAGATTTATTTGTAGTAGATACATAAGTTTGAGCTGAAATGCTTGTTATTTTACACAGTTAAATTAATGTCATTATGATTACCAACGAAAAATATTAGATCCAACAATAATCGATCTTTTTTTCCAGTAGGGGGCGCACTGCTTTCGCCAATGTTTACCTTATGAATTATGCTACAGGGGACCATGACGACACAAAATTGAATTACCTACTTAAGGAATGGCCATCATTTTGCCAGGACCTTTAGAAGTTTATACGTATTAGCTTTATTTTCGACTCTAAAATACCGTATGTTTGTGCGCCTGTGTGCAACTAACTAGATGATTTGCGAAAGTAATTTCATAAATAATAGCGATGCCTGTACATTTTCATCCCCTTACGAGCGCTTCTGTTTCTCTGAAAACCTATCCTCTAAAGAAGAAATATCATATCAAAATTTATTAAACTTAACATAGTTTGGCATAAGGACAGAATAATGTGGTTTTTGTTGAATCCTCTTCTGAACAAATATTGAATATGTTGTCAAAGTCAATAACTTGCAAACAAACTTCGATTGTTGATTCTGTCAAATCAATCAAGCAATCCTGCTTAAAGGAAAAGAGATCGATGAAAGAGAATCGTGGAATAAGCAATAAACTGTCTATTCAAATTTATAAAAAAAAAAATGTGAAATTCGGATTATTCCGTACAAAAATCAAAATCAAACATAGCACAAACGGATGCCAATGTTAGCCGGCCATGTTTCGTATGCAAAAATATGACTGTCATTTCAGATTTAGTTTTGCTTAGTTGACTCGTAACGAATGTTATCGCAGTGAAACGAGTTCGTATTGTATCATTTAGCTGTATCTTTTCCTTTGTTATTTTTCTTGAGTGCAGAATCTCATATGCATTCTGTTTTCCATGTTTTCATACTGTGAACGTGGAAATCTTCTGACAGCGGAGGTACAAAAATGATCTTCATCAATAATAATGCATAAAATCAACAAATGCAGAAACTTTACGGCTAATCTTTTAATTTAATCAGCTTATATTCTTTGTTACCGAGAAAACTTTTTGGCTGCAATCTTTCTAATCTGCAGGCATTTTGTTTATGATTTCAACAATGCACGCCTTCGAGACCACTAAGATCTTCGAAACTGGGATTAGAGAGAATTGTTTTTTTTTTATTAGGTTTGTGCAAAAATAATGACGTAATAATGTCGTTTTTGACGTTAAAAAATACGTCAAAAAACGACATTATTACGTCATTATTTTTGCATCAACCTAATATGTAGAGTCGAAATGCCGTTGTCAGAAAATGATCATTTTTTTTTTTTTTAAAGTGTTGTTTCTGAGACGTCTTCCTCGTAATTCACAATGAATGGATTTTGTTTGACTATTTTCCGAAAAAGTTCAATTTCATCAGCATATTTCAGAAAAGTCGGGATGTAATCGAAGTTTTCAGTGACTTGATTTTTTTAAAAAAGTAAATGAACGTAAAAATCGTTCCTAAAATATTATTGTTCCTTGGTAAGTGCAATCAATAAGAATAATTAGGATTGTTTATTGAAAATTAACATTGATTTTTTGTTTTCTTAGATGTAGCATTATTTTTCTGATTAATTGTAAACTAGTTTTTGTTTCATTTTGTTTTTATTTTTTATTGCAACGCGCAAGGTGTTTTTTATTTATTCTACGACCTCCATATTATGCGCTCTGTCCCTTCAGGGTGTTGGCGATAATAAAGTTTGTGTTTTTGCTATCTTTTGTAATCTCTGTTGTAGCAAGCTTGTTAGGTAGATGATGCGCTGTTTTTCTCTGTCCCTCTTGCCTTTAATATGGCGTGTGAATATCAGATTTTCTAAGCCTTATTTTGGTCATAAAATGCCCGAGAAATTTCAGCTGTCTTTTTCTGATGGTAACTATAAGCGTCCATTTTGTTTCCCTTTTCTCAAAGACTTCGTTTTTGCTCTCATAGACCGGACATAAAGATTAAACATTCGTCGAGAAAAGAATCTAGTAAAACAAAACGGCAATTTAGTATCATTTATCTAAAATTTGATTTTATCATAGGCTGAGGCATAGAAATAATAAAAAAAAAATGTTTAAAGTGTTTTTCGTCTGTAGTAAGGTTCACCCAATCTTTCTTTTCTGTTTATGTGCCGTAACCTTTCAGGATGTAGGCGATCATGGCTCTCCACTTCCCCCTATCCTTATAGCTCTCAATAAGTTTATTGTCTTTGCCAACTCCTCTAAACCAAGTTCTGCTATCTACTTGCTTAAGGCCGCGTTACGACATGCGTTGCGTACCCTTGTTTCTTTTTCGCTCTATTCGACATGTGAGTATCAGATTCTCCAAGCTCTCCTTTCTCATTACATGTCCCAGAAATTTCATCTGCCTCTTTCTGATGTTAAGTATAAGCTCCTTGTTTGCATCCTCTCCAAGACCTCGTCTTTGCTCATACGCTCGCTCCATGGTATCCTTAGCATTCTTCTGTACAAACACAATTCCGCTGCCTCCAGTCTCTTCATTTTTGAGGAGATCGTCCGATATTCGCTGCTGTAAAGGAGGACAGATGTTATGTAGCAGCTCAGTACTCTAGTGTTTGTTACCAAAGAAATCCTCCTGTTGCACATGCTCTGCCCAGCTTCTGTAATGTATCCTTGGCGATCACAATCTCTCTTAGGATCTCAACGTCGCACCTACGGTCCTCCGCCCAAACACTTCCCAGCTATTTAAACTTCCGCGTCTGCTTGTATCTAGCATCCCCGACCTGCAAATCGTATTTCGGGCTCATCCTCTTACTGATGACCATACATTTTGTCTTCTTGTAATTTATGGTTAGTCCTTTCTTCTCTCTCTCCCTCATTACCTTCTACTAAGTGGTTTACCCCTTTTTCATACAAGTGGACTCGCCCAGTCTGTACTTGTACTGCTGTCGGTGAATACCCGCGACAGCGAGACAGTGACGGTGATACAGGGAGAGTGAGAGTGAGAGTGAGAGTGAGAGTGAGAGTGAAGAGTGAGAGTGTAAGGTAACCGCTTTGTAGAAGTCACAGTTGCGAGCACGTAGACTCAGAAGAAAGTCCTACTTCGATACTGAATTTCCCAGATTATTATTGCTACTAACCGCATTTCTGGATCTACTAACCGTATTACCAATTGTATTATTACGTCAATACATTTATTTGCTTTATTTCATTCCTGCGTTTGTCATCCATTTGAGACCGGAATCCACAACACCTTCTTTAGGAAGTTTTGTAGTTTTTTTCCCGTGTCTGCTAGCAGTAATTTGTCGTCTGCGTATCTTATGCTGGTAAGATAGTGACCGCCCAATACTAGACTCAAAACCCACTCTTCGTAGGCAGTTACGGATTATAAGAGGGGGTAGATGGGGGAAATAAAAATATGAGGATAAGGAGAATATACAGCGATTGACCCTTGATTCGAAAACGTTAAGATTGTAGATTTCAGGTAAGCAACAACTCAGGAGTTTGTTTCCCAGAGTAGCAGTTGTTTGGGTGAATCTTCCTACTTATGAATGGATTACGGGGGAAATCTGAGTGATTCTGTTGCATGATGTGTCCTAGGTCTGCTAAGGTCTGAACTAGTAGAACTAAAAAGTGGAGATCTTCTAAATATTTTTAATGGAAATAGCGATATAGAGTAGCGAGAGCCTTGAAACGTTTCATCTGGAGAAAAAGGACTGTCGAATCGCATGCATTTCTTTCGTATTCCATTTGTAAGGAGAAAGTTCATCGAGTTGTTGATAGAAAGAGCTCAAGCACAAATTAGGACTGTTTGGGGGAGATATTGGCTCGATCTAGATGACAATAATATTTTTTTCCTCCTTTGTCATCTTTCCAATTTTATGATCCTATTTAAAAAAAAAATAAAATAAAATAAAAAAGCATTCAATAATATTTTAATACCGACGATTGACTTCTAAGGAATTATCGGTCGAAAGTCAGCTTAAGTAATCTTCATTTTATTTAATTTTAATAGAGGATAGAATCCAGGTAGAACTCAATGTCCAGGACAGAGTAAGAATATAATATAAAAGGCTCAAACACTAATATTCCATGGTTATAATTTATTACATTTGAATCGTAACCACGATTCAATTCATCAGATCTGAAAATTGCCTACAAATTTGTAGGTTTAAGGAATCGGATCGTGATTACGATCCCAATGTAATAAATTCCAACGTAATAAATTATAACCGTGTTTGAGCCTTATCTCTCTCTCTCTCTCTCTCTCTCTCTCTCTCTCTCTCTATATATATATATATATATATATATATATATATATATATATATATATATATATTCAAATAATAGGAAACAACAGTCAAATCTATAATCCACAGTTCTTCAGAATTTGTTTTTATTAAAAAAAACAGTGCTCGATACAAAGTAGAACATAATATTATAATTATTCTTAAAAAATATGTCTCCATAGCGACAAAGAAATTTATATCCATTATTTCATCATAAATTAAATAATTTATAAATGTATAATTAAATTCTAATAGATTAATTTTACAGTAGCATATATAGTCTATTAGTAAATTAAATAAATATAGTATTTTAAATATGTATAAATAAATATAAAAAAATATGACTTAAACATATTTGAATACCCCTTTAAGAAAATCTCGATGTAGTTTTCAAAAAGAAAATAAATATATAATGCCAAATATATTGTAACGTAAACCTTAATAAAATAAAATAAATAAAAAAGCCAGTAATAACTTGACAGCTTGAAAGAAAGTCAGTGTAGCCAGACAGAAATCTTAGACTCCACCAAAGCTTAACCGACATTAAATTTGCCAAACAAAGGTACACTTGCTTTTTTCATTCATAAAAAAGCCAACACCCCCTTAATAGAAAATATGAAAATTCTCTTAACACAACCAACTTAAATTAAAAATAGAGTAAATCAAATTTTTTCCTAAGTTATTTTTAGCATAGCTTGAAAATGGAACCGAGCTCTGAATTTTAAGTTTAAATTTTAAAGTTAAATTTTAAGATTGAAGTTTCGGTTTCGAAACAGTAATTTCTGCGTCGCGATGGAGACATATTTAAAAAATATTAATCATAATATATATATATATATATATATATATATATATATATATATATATATATATATATATAGGAAAGAACACGTTAAGTAAATAATCCGGAGTTCTTAATTATTTTTAAAAAAATATGGTTCCTTCACTATATAAGAGTTTTCATCTTTCAAAAACGAGAGCCGAAACCCTCAAAATAATTATTAAAATTAAATTGAATACATTAATTCAATCTCATTTTAATAATTATATTGAGGGTCATGTTGAGGGTTTCGGCTCTCGTTTTTGAAACATGAGAACTCTTGTGTAGTGAAGGAATCATATTTTTTTAAAAATAATTATATATATATATATATATATATACGAAGAAAGATAAATATGCTTGCGTTGTGACAGGTGAATTTTTTACTTTATAATATTCAAGACAGTCAAATATTTGCCTTGAATTAAGTGAGTTGCCAAGGAGAAACACGATGTAGGTAGAAAATAATCTTTTTAATCAATGCCTTTCTTGTAATTTGGCTGACAAAAATCAACAGTTGCCTAGCGATATTATCTTGAATTTCAATATTAAATAATATATTGTTAACTATTCAGAACAATAAGAATAAAACTTATAGCTTCTTCGTGAAACTTATATAACAGTCGTTGTAAGAATCTCTCAATCGTCTCTATTAAACTTAATAGAAACGAAAATGTGGATATTACTGATATAAAAATAAGTTTAAGGATAAAAGATTGAAAATAAAATCTGGACGAATTTTAATCGAAATATAATTTTTGTTGGCAAATAGCAGAAAAATATCGATTTGTTCAGTAATACAGAAAATTACTGAAAATATTAAAAATATTTAGTTAGCCTCCAGGTTTAAATTACCCGAATTTCCTAAAACTGAATTTATCACAAACATATTTTGAAATTAAGGAGAAGTATAAAATAAACATTTAGAGCATCGGAGTTTAGGCTAAGTTTGTAATTGCGCGCCGAAAAATATTTATAACGATTCGAATTCTTCGCGCATGTTACACTAACACAGAAAAATCGGCTGAGCGTTAAGATGTTTTACAATAGATAATAAATCCATTTTCGCTGTAAACAAGCCAACGTCTTCATCACAATGCTTAAATATATAGACAAAACAAAGTAAAAATCACACTTGGTCTAAAGGTGATAAATCCAGGCCTATTAATTGTTAATTAAAGAAGCGTTTCCTAATACTTATTTATTTAATATTTATTTCTGGGAAAGTAAAAATATGAATTCTGTCATATTGATAATATTAAAATTTATCGGAAGGATAGACTTACAATCATATATATATATATATATATATATATATATATATATATATATATATAAAATGTGGGACCTACCCACATTTCTCACCCACACAAGACAGACATGCTTACGAACACATCCGCGCGAATATACATACACACACATCATCCTCACTCCCACACACCCATAGTAATATAAACGCTTACACACATCATACTCACTCACTCCCTAAGAACCAAATAACACACACACTTAACAGAGACACATTCCCTTTCCAGGAACCAATAAAACTGTCAAATTGACCAAGGGAATTCAGAGCAGCATGAATCCATCCAGCTCTTATCTTAAATAACAACTTAAAAGAGACTGTTTGACCAACATAAGGAATCACCAAAATTCATGTTAAAAAAACAAAAAAACAAAAACAAATGAAAACTACAGACAAAAGTTCATATATATATATATATCTTGAATAATAGAAAATATTCAAAAATTCAAAAATGTATTTAAATGTATATTAATATTCTTTTGTTTTTATTATTAGGTGTAAATTTTTTGTTTGGAAGTAAAGTCTGATGATTCGCAGTCCTTTTAAAAGGGCTGTGGTGAAATAATTTATTACATGGAACCTTAAAGTGGTCTGTTCTTATTTAAATTATTTGCTCTGGATTTACATTGAGCTCTCTGGATTTCATCCTCTTCAGGTTTACCCATACGGATTACCTATTTTTTCTTAAACTATATATATATATATATATATATATATATATATATATATATATATATATATATATATAATTCCGTAGTATGACTCAGTTATACTTGATTTTTCATCTGTGTTGTTTTTGAATTATTGAATTAATGAAGAAACATTGTGTTATGCGCATTGCGTGGATGATATATCTGAAAAATAAATCATTTCATTACCGTTAAGCAATTGACTTATTGATATAACCACCTTTATACATGTATAGAAATCTTTAAACCGAATGACTTGAAACTGACGTGTATACTTACAGACATTCTTGAACTATGTTAAAATCTTGATGGTGAATGCTATGATTGGCATATTCGGTCTGCTAAATAAACAGTTGTACCCAAAGCGACGGCTAGTAACCTTTAAAAATGCCGAGCCAATTTCGCGTTAAGCCTTCTGCACGACTTGTGACACAATGGTCAATTTTCAAGTTATATCTTCTCTTCAAATACGTCTGCCCTTCTTATTCGACTTGACACAGGAATCTCTAGAGTCAAAACAAATAAACACAAAGAAAAAAAAAAAAACAAAACCTAAAAATCAAAAGTAAAGAAGACATTGACGTTTTTTATTGGCAAGATTCTCTGTTAGTAAAAGAAATAAAACTTTGTAGAAATATAAAATCGCGCATGCTAAGACGGTTTGATCGCTAGTGTTCCAACCCAGATACAAATTTTACTTCTTGATAAGTGCTTGAAGATCATACCCACTGTTGACCTAAGCCTTGTGATTGAAATTGGTAGACGAAACAGTTCAGAATCTATCAAAGGATGTAATAGCATACATACGTGATGCTGATTCCACTGTTCAACAGTGTAAGTAAAAGGTGTTCCAACCGATTTTAATGTGAATTACGTATAAGCGTCTAATGATTTTTTGTTTTTCTTTCAGATTTGGCGGACATTTAGGCGATATAATTTTTCGCAAATAATTGCCATGACTTAAATAACATAATTCAAAAGAGAAATAAATAAATTTTCCCCAATAACACTGATTTATTTAGTGCTGACTTTGATCTGTCTTAATGAATCACCCTTATATATAATCCGTCTTAATGAAACACCCTTATATATAATCCGTCTTAATGAAACACCCCTTAGTTTCAGCTGTTAACATGTTTGTAGATAGTTTGCAGGCCAAAGAATAACCTTTATGAACGTTCCAAGATGTAAACACCAAGAAGATATATAATCCTATTTCCAGTGACGGTAACTTTCGTTGCTATATACCCATTTTTAAAGCAGATTTAAAAGTGTACATATTTGCATCCCTGCTAATAAGTAAGGCGAGACACTTAACCTTTGGTGAAGAAAGAATCCTACTGGAATATATTATCTAAAGAAAATGTTTCATCATTTGTATGTCACGATAGTTGACAGAAAAGAAAGTGGAAAAGTTTGCACTAGAAAATAAAACAAACAAACAAAATATTTAGTAACTTATCTTATTCAACCATGAAGGTAAATCTGTAAGATCTGTAACGCTCATTATCAGCCTTGACAAAGATGGCTCAATTCAAATATTAACACAAGATAGGCAATACATACGGATATTTAACTTTATTTTTGCTTTACATCGGATAACTTCTGAAATAAATTATCTAGCCGTTAATATTTTAGGGTATTTCTTTCTTTCTTTCTTTGTATACTGGTGGCTTAACTGTTCTCAGCAGAATGAGTTCAACTTCCAACGCTTCATATGGAAAGACAGCTCTCAGTAAAATACGAGGTCAGAACGGACTCTATAGCTTTGGTGGCGTAACTAGTCTAAGAGATCGACATCTCTGAAATCAACCCTATAATAAAGCTTCATGGTCCAACGTAGCAGGATATAACCTGGTACTCCTGTTATGGGAATGGTGGTCTTGAACATGCAGGGAAATGTTAAAAGACTGATATAAATAAATAAATAAATAAATATAACTGTCTGCATATATGTATATTTCAGTGCGTACATATTGCTCTAATATACCTACCAATTTACTATTAATATATTTGTCTCTTTTCTCTGATTCCTATGTTATATGTGTAAATAATACATTTTATCGGAGTTGAAAATTATTTAAAATTATATATCTATATTGTCAAACAAAGTGTCTTATATATATATATATATATATATATATATATATATATATATATATATATATATATATATGTGTGTATGTGTGTGTGTTACTGAATATTCTTAATATCTAACGTCGATATCACGAGACTCGGAGTTTCATGCAAACTTGTAATCTTCAGGTGCGGAATACTCCCTGACTGTTAGAGCGTTATGAAAATTTTGTCCTTGTTGTTATGACTTCAAATTTTGTGTTAAGACGTCTTTATTTTATTATTGTTGCCTATGATATTATAATTAATTATTCATAATTTATATAATTCCAACTCTTAAGTTTGAAAAACGAAGAATTAAAAATTATTTTAAATAAAAAAAAAATAAAGTTAAGTAATGACGTTATATATCAAGGGGGATAACTCTCTTTTTTGCATAAAATACCTTTGTCATAACATTTAAAGTAATGTCTTATGAATCAAAATTAGCACACAAGATGTTAATATAATAATAGGATAAGACTATATATCTAATACGTTTGAAACCTAGCTTTATAGTTATAAATGTGAAATTACATATACACACAACAGAAATGAACAGAGTACAATGATATGAAATTATATATGTTTGAATATATAAAAAAATGCTATTAATGATGGGTTCTATGAATATTAATAGGTGTTACGTATTATATAAATATTCGTAAAATATATTTTGAAATCTATTTTAATCTGGCTCACCGTTCTTTAGCAAGTACTTAGTTTTAGGTATACACGTTGCGTCAATTCACTTCTCGTGTTCAAAAAGTTAAGGTTATTTAAGTGTTTTAATATAATAAACTTCTTCAACAAACACAAGTTACATCGAAGCCAATTCTATACCACGAAGGAAGTGTATGGACTAAGAGAAATAACCCAGACTTTTGCGCATCCATAGGAGCCCAGGATCTCCGGTGAAATGCTTCGTTGATAATTTTTTTCACTCTGTCATCACATCTTCTCTTTTGTTACGGATGCTATTATACATCCTAAGAACACATAAACACACACATATGTAAATGTTTTGCGATAGTCAATAGAAGTATGTTTTTGCATTTGTTTTACTTGTTAGTCGATTAGTTTTCCTCTTTTGGTGTTGAAGGTGTAACTCTGCTGTCTACACGTCGTGTAAAACCTTGTTATGGTCCCGAACTTCACACTGGTTTCTCTCATTATCAATAAAGAAAAAAAAAAGACGTGTCTGTGAGGTGCTTTGCATTGGGGACAATTCCATCAATGCTAAGATACAAGAACTTATCCAATAATCACAAAACATAACAAATTAAAGAAACTGACTTGCCTGTTGTCTTTAAAAAATTGTGTGAAAGAACATTTACAACCTAATGATACTCAGAACACTATATCTATATAATTTTTACAGCAGTCCAAATTCATATATATATATATATATATATATATATATATATATATATATATATATATATATATATATAATATATATATATATATATATATATATGAATTTGGACTGCTGGAAAAACTATATCATTTTATTTATATCTATTCGCCAGTTCAGATCTAACTATATGGACTAAAATAGTTAGCATATAATATCGTAGACCAATTTTTTAATACAGATGTATTATCTAACTTGGAGCCTGATGTGGCAAGATCGCATGATTTAATTAATTAAATTTGTTAATTTTAAATAAATGCTTTATTACTCTGTAGATATATAAAATTTACCATTCTGCCACCCTCTCCTTCTCTCTTCATATATATATATATATATATATATATATATATATATATATATACTGTTTATATCAAAAATAGTTCATGCTGAATATATGTCCGCAAATTCTTCGTTTTTTAGTTATTAAGTTTAAAGTTTACAAGAGACAATGTACAATCCAAGTTATATTCCAAAAACTTTTTAGGAAATTGGCGGACAGGTTCCTGACACCAAAATAATATAAAATGTATATCTAAACATATGACTAAAAGGCTATCATCAAGCATCAACACAGCAACTCATAATAACTTTCAAATTGGCCTCCGTTTGCTTATACACACGCATGCATCAGTTCGATCATTGACTGGCAGGCCCTTTCAAATATTCTCACACGTTGTCTAATGATTTCGAAGCCCCCCCCCGTATATATATATATATATATATATATATATATATATATATATATATATATATATATATATATATATATATATATATATATATATATATATATATATATATATATATATTGAAATTAAAGCAGCGGAATTTGCATGATTTCATAATTTTCTATATTTCAAAGCTCTACATTGGACTTTTTAATACTACTGTTTCCGGGTCGAATTCAACTCTTAGCACATATTTATTTATTATATACTTATGTAACACCTATCCTGACTCCACTGGATAGATTTACTCTACAAGACCGGTCGCTGGTCCTGTCCTGTTCCAGTATTACAGGTGCAAACGAAGTCTCCGGTTCACAATATCGATTCGCGTTCACTTTCCAGCCACGTCGTGAATTTTTTTATTTTTTATCCTGGAGATCAATTAAGAAATCGTAGATCCCGGAAGTTTCAACTGGTCTACCTGCAAGTTCATTGGAGTGAGAATCGGGTCACGCAGAAAAATCAAATAGGAACAAATCGATTCGACTCCAAAGAAAAATGTATGTATATATATATATAAGGAAGAAATTAGCATAAAAAGAATAATGCATCTTTTACAAAAAAGTAGTGTATATGAAATAAAGTCCAGAAAAAAAAAAAACAAAGATTGCAAAAAATTCGGAAAGGGGAGGATGAGAAATAGTTTTCGGGTTTACTCTTTTTGCTATTAGTATTAGGTTGGTGCAAAAATAATGACGTTTTTGACGTTAAAAAAATATGTCAAAAAACGTCATTATTTTTGCACCAACCTAATAATTGCTGTAATTATTTCATTATCAGGATATAAGGGGGTTCACTTGCCGTATTGCGCCAATATCGCAGATAACTTGTGCTCACTTCATCCCTTATTACAGCAGCAAGCGGACGCTTTCACTCTCGCTGCCTATCTCCTTCTATCTGGTCGACTTCGGCTCCGACGAACTTCACACAGCTCCAATTCCAACTTCAACTGCTTTTTTCGCGCAAACACACGCTTAAGTAAACGCGGTGGTAGCGACAAAAAACCCCGTCACTTCTTCTCAATTGGTATTCCATATTTCATATAAACACTATTGTTTTGACATTTTATATTAATAATTCTGAAGAAGCAACGATTCTCCGGTCACAAACTTCATCACAGTTTATTTTTCTAATCTATAAAAAAAAAAATTTCTATTAATATAGTTATAATATATTTCAAGGGTGACCATTGCTTTCTCCCATATATATATATATATATATATATATATATATATATATATATATATATATATATATATATGTGAAACTATATAGAAAATAAGAAAGAACTGGTTAGGTAAATAATCTAAAGTTCTTTAGTATTTTTGTTATTATTTTTTAAAAATAGTGCTCGATACAAAAGTAGAGCATAAATATAATTATTTGAGTATTGGAATCATATTTTTAAATAAATAAT
>OZ010590.1:43770965-43813465 GCA_963932145.1 Acanthosepion lycidas | reverse complement strand
TTTCTTATAATATTTAGATATCGTAAAGATAATAAACAAACTAATTAATAATATTGATAATAAGACTAATGATATCCATTGTAAACCTTTTGACCAAATAGAAACATTTTCTACTGTCATATGTATATGAATTAATTTAGGTAATATAAAATACAAAAACAGTAGTGCTATATCTAAATATTTCTGGTAATTAAATAATGATGGAAATTTACCTTTCATCAACTGGGATATTATAGCAATATTCAAATATTATAACGTGAAAGAAAATAGATGCAACACCTTAGCTTATTAAGCAAAAAAACACCTTAGCTTATTAAGCAAAAAAACACCTTAGCCTATTAAGTCAAAAAACACCTTAGCTTATTAAGCAAAAAAATAAATAAATAAATAAAAAAATAAAAAAATAATGACTTGATGGTTACATGTTCGCTAAAAATAAATATCTTTTTAAATACGTTGATCCGTATTAATTTTTGATGTAAATTACGATTTAATTTTAATGTAAATTACGGTTTGTTCTTAAGGTAATTTACTGTTTATTTTTTGTTTTATTTTTACATAACACCAAGTAATTTTCCTTTAATATTAAAAAAAATGTATATTCACCAATCTAAAATAGTTTTACATACATATACAAATCCCGTTTATTTTAAATGTCCAATATAAATTTTAAAAAAGCACTGTAATCCCACTATAGTACATCATCTATAACTACGTCAACATTGCGACAGCCAGCTATTTTTTAAGTATTAAATTACGCAACGACCAATTTATACTCAGCACTTCGAGTCATAGTATCAGCGTAGGAATATATATATATATATATATATATATATATATATATATATATATATATATATATATGTGTGTGTGTGTGTGTGTGTGTGTGTGTGCGCGCTCGCTTGTGTGTCTGTGTGTTTCGATGTATAATAGTATCCTAAACAAAAGGGGATATAAAAGGACAAATTGGAAAAAACTTATAAACGATTGCGTTTCCCTTTATGTATGTCCTTCAAGTCGGAGTGAAGAATCTGAGAACAAAAAATGCCGGCAAAACGCGTCGTTTATAGGGTTTTCCAATTAGTTTAATCCATTCTCCATATATATATATATATATATATATATATATATATATATATATATATATATATATATATATACCGGGTGTAAAGGAGAAATTATCTATTTGATAGATTAAGCTTTCAAACGTTGTATCTTAGAAATGTTTAAATATATCTTACTGGAATTCTTCGAGGATTTATAACATTATCGATCTCTACTTTGATCAATATGAATATATAATTACTCTCCAAACTTAGAAGAGAAATCGAGATAAAATCGATCATAAACTAAAATGACATGTTCATCATTAATTAATCATAGCTAATAATCAGAAGATCATGAAAGATTCAAATTATGTTGAAATATATATATATATATATATATATATATATATATATATATATATATTCCAGGATCATTTTCCGACTTATTCACGATGATGTTCGTCCTCTCTAATCTTTAACTTTATGTCCTGGAGTAACAAAGTGCCTCGCACGTTTCATGTACGATTTCATTTTCAAGTCTTCTTTCACTGCTGTTTGGTCTGTTATGGCTTAAGCCCTCGCTCTGGTGCCAAAGGTCTTATCGATACAGTTCGATCTTTTCTAATTGATCTCTTTAGCTGTAAGTTGAAATGATGATCCCTTTTCCTGTCGGGACCTCCTTATCTAGTTTTCCACTGTACTGTTCCCACTTTACAAAATTATTCTCCGTTCTCTTGATGGATCTTGAAATGACTTTGAAGATGGAGGCCAGAGTATGAATGTTGGTAGCATTGCTGAAGGCCTGAATGATCTTTTTCCTCTCACCATTGTTCTATTGGGAAGACAAGGTGAAGCTGTCCTCTTTTTAGCTGAATAACTCAAAGGGTTTTTCATTGATTATTACGACAAATGGTGTCAAGATGGCTAAACGTCTTATCTGAAAACCTGGAAATAAGAAATTGAATTAGTTGGTATATATATATATATATATATATATATATATATATATCTGTGTGTGTATGTGTGTGTGTGTGTGTAAGTGTGTGTATTACGTTGAAGGGAAGTTTATAGGGATATAAGCGGAAAGATAACGGTTAATTCTAGAAATTAATGTAACCCTTTACCTCAAGTGGCCTCCAGACCCTTGTACATTGTGGACATTACTGAAATAATAATAATAATAATAATAATAATAATAATAATAATAATAATAATAATAAACTTGCACCTTCTACGGGAAGGAAACTGAAAGAAAATGGTATGAACACCACCCAGACCCGTTTACGGAGATAGGACCCGTTACATTTCTATGTAACTACACAATACACACTGACAGAACAATCAAGGCCAACCGCCCAGATATTGTTATTAAAGACCACAAACAAAAAATTGCCTCCTTATTGATATGGCAGTCCCTGCTGACTGCATTGTATCTTTGAAGATATGCAAAAAGCTGTTAAAATACAAGGACCTTGAAATAGGAATCTCAAAAATGCGGCATATGGTAATATCTACAATTCCTGTTGCAGTTGGAGGCCTAGGACTGGTTGGAAAAGATTCCAGTAGACTAATTGAAGGGATTCCTGGAAGTCCATGCCTTAAAGAGATACAAAAAATTGTTCCGACAAGTACAGCCCACATTTTACGAAAGGCTTTATCTATGTAAATTTTTTTTTTGTCAGTGGAAAGTGTCATGATGCCATTTCTAACCTTAGGTCCCTGGGAGGGACACGGAAAGAAATGTGTAAACGCCAGAAATCAAAGAATAATAATAATAATAATAATAATATATATATATATATATAATAAAAAATTAAGAAAGAGAAAAACATAATTTTCCATGGATATAATTTATTTCCCCAGAAAAATAATTTTCCTGGTTAGTTAGAAAAGAATTAGGAAAAGAAACATATAAAAATTATAGTCATGTAAACTTAAGCTTGTCTCTTTCTTAATTATTTAATTAATATTTGTTCTGGCGTTAAATTAAACCCTCTGAATCACATCCTCTTTAGAGTTATCCATTCGGATTACTAAACCCTGCATTACCTTACTATATATATATATATATATATATATATATATATATATATATATATTAGGTTGGTGCAAAAATAATGACGTAATAATGTTGTGTTTTCTTTTTAAATACGTCAAAAACGACATTATTACGTCATTATTTTTGCACCAACCTAATATATATATATATATATATTAGGTTGGTGCAAAAATAATTACCTAATAATGTCCTTTTTTGACGTATTTTTTAACGTCAAAAAACGACATTATTACGTCATTATTTTTGCACCAACCTAATATATAATGTGAGAAAAATCTTTTCGATGAAATACCGAGAGAATGTGGTTGGTTTGTTACAATATGAGTAACATGGATGGTGCTAGCCGTGAATGTTTGACCTGGTAGAACCAAGGAATGCAAGTGGTACGAGACCTTTCCATGGAATTAGTGATGGATCAGTGAGTCATGATAATATTAGGTTATTTTTCATATCTAGAAAACCGGTTGCCAGGCCAGGATGTATCTTGGGAAGGGACCTTACTAAGCTCTGGAGAGTACAGATTGTCAATTATGGTTATTTATTCAGCAAAATAAGATGCCATTCAGTAACCCAGGGCACTGCATTACAAATTCATTCAATGTGACAAGACACCTTCCTGTTTTCCTCACGACATGCTAGGTCTTTTTCAAAAGTTACGTACCAAGTGCTAGAATTTGTGTAGATCAGAGTCCTAAATCCGCACCAATGTTCTCTCTTTTGCAAAGCTGATAATCGCCATTGAGAAGCGGGAAATTTCAGGACGTGGATGATACTAGCTGCTTATCTTGAAATAAGATGGTATTTTCTTTTCTGTTGGCTTACTTAAGGTATTTTAAAGAATTAAAGAAAGAAGAAAGAAAGTGCAAAGTGTCCTTCCCACGCAGTGTGGATCACTCGGTTAATGTTGTTTCGATGGTTTCCGTAGATAGTCATTTTTTTAATGCCTGAAGTTGCTAGATTCATGCCCATGCAACTGGTTTTCTTCTAGAGTGGATGATAACCAGGGCGACATTTTCTAGAAATATAATTATAGCTTGGACAAGGCATATAAACGGATGGAAAACAAGGAGACAACCTCGCCATAATTGTGTATATTGTAACCTAGGGAAGGTTACCGAATAGAATAATCACAGGAAGGTTTGTAATGAACAATAATAATTAGAACAAGAACAACTCATATAAGATTCGCAAGCGGCGTGTAGAAGTATTCAACTGTTAGAAGTAAGTCAAGTGAATTCCACGATGAATCTCCAACTGCAGGATATCTGCCAACCGTCCCACGCGGTCAGATGTAGCCGAAATTAATGTGGGGTATCCGAGCCCGTAGGATGGGCAAAAAATTCCTCGTAGATCCAGTATAAACGGGGTCGGGTAGCTGTTTCCCGAGACGAGACTCCATCCTTCAACATAGCCTCGTCTAGGGATCCTCTCTGCCCACAGGCAGAGAGTTTGACCAGCACAGCTGGAGACGAATCTCTAACTGCAGACTAACATACAGTATTTACTACTGTAATAATGTGAATGGGGATATATCCATTATCGTACGTAAGTATGGTACAACAGTGTAGTTGCTGTGTTTTCTGAAGCAAGCAGGCGTTTGACCTGAAGATATTCAATTCAGAGTTATCTTGTTCCTAGCCTGATTGCTAAACAAAGCTGGAAAACTAAGTCTGACTATTCATTAGGAACTGAAAAACATATTATTTAGGTAAGAAAATCAGGTACTAAAAATTGTAATTAAAATAGGAAAATCTGCGCTGGGTACTATATACCCATGGCTAGTGTTCTAGGGTTAAGTAAACAAGACGAAAATTGAATATCAGGAAGAAATTTCAAGGTGGTCGGATAAAAGCAGGTTTTCGCATGCAATGATTCAAACAAGATATAGATTTACACTGTTTGTAACGAAGAATGATCACTATTGTCCAGGAAAATTACTAAATGCCATTGAAATGTTTGTCTGAAATATGAGAACTACTCGACAAAAGAAACTCATATCCATAGCCGGTAGGCTGAAGAAATGCATTCATACCTTGTCCACAGATATTTATGTAAACGGGGACGCTACGATTTGACTGGCATTTGAACAGTCATACTTATGACATTTTCTGAAATGTTGACCTATACGCTACTCCCGTATCTATGGTCTATTTTCAGTTAATATTTACTTTCCAGACAGAACGTATATATTTGAAGTAGGAAATACAAAATTAGTTCGGTTTATTAAGTAAAAATAAAAATGAACAATTTCTTTTTTTTTTTCGATATTGAATTTCTTTATTGATGTATTTACGTGTTGTTTTAATATTTTCTGCCTTGTTTCAGACAAATGCATCAAATGCATCACGTCCCTTCTGATAATTTTAACTTTCTCAGCAAATCACTTCTCTCGGTGCATTTTGCAGTCTACAGGAAATTAGAAAAAAAATTGGTTTATGCAAAAACCGGAATAAATGGTAAAACCGAAAAGCAATATCCGTTTTATTCAGCAGTTGAGTAAAAACGTCTCAAAATGCTAAGAATTTTTCCTGGTCACCTAAATAAAAGGCGATACTTCTAATAGAATATTAGACTTTTTTTGTAGCCAATTTTGGGCGCTTTTCATCGATTATTGCTTTCAGTTGTTCCAATCAGGAGCAGTACTTGTTCGAATCGACCGCTTGACTCTCTGGGAGCTCGCAACAGCGGATTTCATTCTACGCCATTTAAATACAAAACCTCTGCTTATTTTTACGAAGACCGGTATTTTTTTAATGATGTGTGAGGACTTGATTCAATTGGTACTCAATTTTCATGTTCCACTTTTGTCTCAGTATCCACCTTGCTGGCAGGTTATGTGTTTTATTTGAACAAAAAGTGGATCGTATATTAAATGATGCTGTAGGTAAAGTTACACTGGTGTTAATCATTTTCAATAATTGATTTGTATAGCATTGATTTTAATATTGGTTATGACACTGATTATTGTGAAATAATGATTTGACCGGAAGGTAGAAATTTAAAACCTATCAGGCAATCTGCATCGAAAAAGCAATTTTCAGGCAAAGAGGAAAGGAAAGAAGCATGTTTGAAATCAATTTTGGCTGCGAGACCCTCTTCGGCATTTGTTGCGGAAAAGACAGGTTTCTACCGTTTGAGTCTCATTAACTGTGGAAGTTCTATAACTGACGGAACTGACAAGTCAAAATATTACTTTGAAAATCAAGGATACAAAGTCATCGTATTTAAAAAAAAATATACAGTTCATTATTAAATACCTCAGAAGAATGAACTATTTTCTCTGATGACATGGGATTTTATTTTTCGATAAAATTTTTTCATTGATTTTTTTTTTAATACTTATCAACATTTTTAAGGTTGTTTAAAGCCAAAACATGTTTTTACATGTAAGAATTTATTTTTTTTTTTTTTTCAGATTAAAATTTTCTGGAAAGCATAGAACCGGAAGTGAGTTCCACTACCGGAAGTGCTTAGTTTGTATATTTCTTGTTAACTATGAAATATGGTTGAATAAATAACTGATGAACTTACGGATATTTCTTTCAAACGGTTCACTTACCTGCAAAAGAAAAAAAAGAGGAACTTGATACATTATTTAAGAAGTAACATCAAATAAACTATAATAATTATTTTCAGTTAAGAAAAATCACATAAAAACATAATTAATTAAGTCCAAATCCTTATTAAGTATTTAAATTAATGTTAATTTGAAATATGCTCCGAGGAGCTGTATTCGCTGGTTTCCAGACGTCATGAGTTCAAGCGCCCTACGAGGCTGGCATCCCGCTCTCACCCCTTCACTGTCGAAACTCCTAAATGTAGCCGTCTCTTCTACTCTAATAGCTTCATGTCTCGCACCTCTCGCCTGTGGAACTCCCTTCCCTAATACTGTTTCCCTGTGAGCTATAATCTCCAGCTATTCAAGTGTAATGTCAATCGACATCTCCAGTTGCCTTGATCTAGCCACTACCCTCATACTTTCTTCTATCACTCCTATCTGACCTCGCTCTAATTTTCTGTAACCCCTTGCGTCCTAGTGGCTTCCCGCCTTGCTTGGGGTGAAATGCTTAAAAAAAAAAATCCCCGTATAACACTAACTATATAGCTGGAGGAGAAGTGTGTAGTTATAGTAATAAAAAAGGAAGGAGATTATATTGACGACTAAGTATTTTCTGTTTAACAAAATGGCTTCTTTTCATTAGCTTACGAGAATAAGGTTGTACCTACGTGTATGATCACTTTTGACTCGTAAATTAAGTATGACTATTTGTGACACATTAACATATAAGTTGAGAAAGCTATTACATTAACAATTTATACTGCTCCACGAATTTACATTAAATCATACATGAGCGTCCAAAATATATTTATTTGATAAAGGATTTTATACAAAATAAATTAAGATTCTCAAATTGAAGTTAGATACGACATAAATAAAAATTAGTAGTATAACCCATCTTCGACCGGGTCTTTCCTTACTGGGAATTTTTGCCGTTCAGTTGGAGTAGTTTAAAGTCAGCCGTCCCCAAAATCAATATTAGTAACAACATTTGGGTGCAACTGAGGCACATCCCCAAATAGGGTGGGCGGTAACAATTTGAATGGAGGGTGACTCTGAAAAGGGAACTGTATAAGAATAAATAATATATTGTAATAATTCAAACTATTGATTTTTATTCAAGTTTTTATGAAAGATATATATCCAAGAACAGATAGCAAATAGTAAAACGTTGCTGGGAGTTATAATGGACAGGAAGTAGTGGAGAGCCATTGTCGCCAATGATTTGGACTCAAAACCGGCAATGAAGAATTATCTATCAAACAAAAATATTCATAGAAATTGGATAAAAACTATGGAAATGCATAAACAACATCTGATCACACACACACGCACACACATACACACACACACATTTTGAGAATTATAGATATAGATAAATATTAAATATATTACAGGGTAGGAGAAGAAATAAAATAAGTGATATATATATATATATATATATATATATATATATATATATATATATATATATATATATATATATATAGACACCTGTCCTATAAATTTTTGTTATCTAGACAGATCTTTAAAACTCTGCAAAATGCTATAAAATTCACTTGTTTTGATTGCTTAGTTGATTGTACATCGATCGGTTATTGATCTACGTACGAGGTATGGTCAAAAAGTATCAGGACTCTTCTTATAAAAAGAAGACTACATCAAAAAAGCCTTTGAACAAGTAAAGCTATAGGGTCTTAGCAAAGATCATTCTTCTTTCAGTGTTGTAGACTGGCGCTATAGAATCAAAAACAAAGAACTGTACCAAATAACAAAAAACATTTCACTTCAGGACTACCAAGAGCAGCAGCAACCAAAATGGATAGCATATGTAACTCGAAGAGAAACTAATGACATAATCACATCATTTCAACTAAAAAGTTAGAAAGGAAAGCCCCATTAATACTGGAAAAAGCGACAGCAGTTATTGGACTTGAGAAAACTGTTTTCCTAAAAACTAAAAAGGGTTTTTAGAGAAAGATTTTATAAATTTAACCCGCAAACAGTACAGGCTGCTCGGTCAAGGAATGCATAATTTTTTCTTATATGGAAACAGCTAATATTACCATTACCATTTGTTGTATAGAATAAATGTCATTGCCGACATTGTGGTTTCTCTTCTGATCATTAGACTATTTGGCGATTACTACTTGAACAAGTATTACTAGTGCAGATATTATTAGAAGGCATTACTATTAAGTAGATCACGTGATCATAAATGAAGTGAATAAATAGGAAGTAGCGTGATGACTATACGTTCACCGTTCTCTCTTGAGTCAATAAATATTTTCATTGTACACTCTTCTTGCCTATCCACTGTTGTTATACGTTGACTCTCCCTATTTTATTACTATACGGATTACGATTCTCTTCTGATCATTATACTATTTGGCGATTACTACTTGAACAAATATTACTAGTGCGGATATTGTTAGAAGGCATTACTGCTCGCACCGGCGCCTACGAAGTCACGAATATGACGAGCATTTTTGGAAGTCATAACGAACTTTCGCTTAACATAGAAAAAGTGACAAGCGAAGCTGTCTAAATCAAAAAAAAATCATTCGAACTGCTTCTTCCCATGAGCCACTGCTTCCTTGACAACTAGCATTCACTGCCAAACAGGAAGATTAATATTAAACAGCGTTTCAGTACTTATTTTCTTGTTTTTAACGAAAATTTCTGGTTTCTTAATACTTTGATTAACATTTGGAAGGTATATTTTGGTATTTCAACACACCTTTGGATTTCTTCATTTGCTTGATTTTAACTTCTGCAAATCGTAACTTGCATTTTGACCACCAAAATGCATACATTTTTAAATAAATAAATTTTTATCAAGTATACATCGACTCCATATTAATAGACTATATATATATATATTTTTGGATCTTAAAACAGAGTTGCATATGGAGGAGTAGGTAATGCTGCTCCAATTACTGCGTAGAACTAACTACTTATTTATGACGTTGCATACTGAGAAAGACAATATTCGGAAAATGCTATTGAACTTCCAATGTCATTTTGGACATATTTTGTGAATGGATCGAAAAATTCCCAGTTAACAACGACGTTGAGGTTTACTTTGAAAAGAACTGATTTAAAACAATTCAGAGGTTATCTCAGAACCATCATATCACAACGCTGAACCGAGATATTCAAGGAACAAGGCAGAAAGTTCCAACTTTTCCTTTGGAGAAGTTTACAATCAAGGCAGCTCTGCACAAATCCGCAAACTCGCAGAGGATAGAGAAGACTGGCAAAATATTGTCGAATCAGTAGACAATGTCACTGAAGATGAAAGACCATGTTAATTCACAACTTCAAATCGAAACAGTTTTGATGATTATGATATGTGAAGTAATAATTTGGAGCGCCGTTTGAGCAATCGGAGAACCGAATTCGAATTCCATCTGAATTCATTACATTCAGTTATATGCTTGAGACAAGTATGAATTCATCTCTTCTCCCGCAGATATGGGTAAATAGCAGGACAGGAGAAAGACAACTCTGAATCCAAAACCTGCGAAGGGTCGTTTGGGAACCATGTGGCATATTGTGCACACACCAGTTTTCTGTATTCCGCTTTTCCAAAAAGGTTTGTTGGTTCGGCCAGTATAATACAATGAAATAAAAAGCGAGTAGTCTAGTTGTTCTTTCTAAGAACTGAGATGCTTGATTCCCATACGTCGAAAACGACGGGAGAGTCCAGTCGTGTATATATATATATATATATATATATATATATATATATATATATATATAACATCCTACAATGTCGAATCTCATCCTGCAATATAATATTCTCATGGTCATACAATACGATAACTTGTTCACTTGCGTTGAGTAAGCCTCCGCAAATACCAAAGATGAGCGAGAGTTGTAAATTATGGTACTCCAACAGGTTTAGAGCCTGTATTTTTATGTGCAAGATAGAACGCGAAAAAAAATAACACATTATAGGCTCTAAACGTTTTCCATAATGAATAATTTTTGATGTTCTAATGAATGCTCAGCACATTGTCAATTGTTTCGCATTTAAAAACACGATGAAAATAAAGATACGGTAATGGATAATAACGCACAACTTTTTATAAATGTTGTACTAATGAACAACATATAGTTTTGTACTACTTGCGCCCCTGAAGATGATCATGGAAGAAGAACGAAAGTACTTGGGAAATGAAAATAAAATAAAATTCCTTTTAACATCAATACACGGAAAGTTATTCGTGAGTTTGATCGGATTTTGTTAAAAATTAGCAGAGATAATGTCTGTAATTTATTCAATCACACACACACACAGACACAGACACACACACACACACACACACATATATATATATATATATATATATATATATATATATATATATGGGGGGTGTATGGATGTATTAACCAAATTTTGGTTAATTTATTTAGGGAGATATTACCTAAAGTAACAATTAATTCCACCGGCCTCCATCAAATTCTGTACTTCTCTTGAAATATGGTCTATCTTCAGTTCATACGTTCTGCTTAGATTGATCTAAATTTCCAACTAGATTGGTATAAACTAAGCTGAGATCAATCTGACAAAAATGGAATACAATTCAATACATTAGAAATTACATTCACATTTATCTTGTAAACGGGTATTCCAAACAAACCACGTCACTAGTTTTTACTAGACTTAACTTCGTTTTCTAAAAGAAATGCGTAGTGAGTTCCATTATCAGTGAGAGTCCCACATTGTGCTAAATCGCAAATACGCCTAAGAAATAAGTCTTTTATGCAAGTGAATATATATTGGAATATGTCAAACTAATATTTACATGAAAACGAAATCCTTGACGCTTATAAAAAGACAGTGTTTCGCTTCTTTTTTTCTCACCTTGCTGAATAAAACAGACTCTGCAGTAAGGAGAAGTCATTCGTCTCAGACATCATTTATACATTGTCCGCCTTTTGGTCATTGAAGCCAGAAATAAGAAACTCAACTCAAGTGAACATTTCAAGAGAAAGCTAAACGAAGGGAAAATATCTCAATTGAATGAGAATATATGAATACGCGATTCACTGTCTGCGAATAAAAAATAATGCTAGATATACGCCATTAAGACGACTTTAGATGATTTCATTTGACGAATCGGTCGACAAATTATAAAGGATTCTGCAATAACATCTTTTAATGGAAAAAATACGAATCTCAATGTGTTATTTCTAACGTAATTGAAAGCCGCACAATAAAAACGTTGCTTTTGAAGCGAACGGGACGAGATAATATACCTAGCTATAATTGAACATAACAAGTTCATTCAAAGAGAATATAAATGCAGACACGATTGGGTGGATTAGATATTTATTAGGAATCGTGCAAACGGTTTCTGTTTAGCTATGCAAACTAAGTATAAGGAACAAAAATCGAATGAGTATAGGAAATTTAGACTTCATTCCGATGTTTACATGTCAAGAGAGAGAATGTTTTTCAAGGTAAAGCCTTTATTTTAGTAAATGTTAAGTAATAGGTAATGAAACGCAAAGAGAGATGGATACAAGAGAGAAAACGAAAAAAGAATGATAAATAAGAGGGAAGAAAGAAAAAAGGAAAAAAAAACAAATAAAAGAAAGAAAGAGAGAAAACGAAAAAAAAGAAAGGAAAGAAAGAGAGAAAGAAAAAGAAAAAAGAAAGAAAGAAAGAAAGAAAGAAAAAGAAAAAGAAAGGAAAGAAAGAAAGAAAGAAAAAAGAAAAAAAGAAGGGAAGGGAAAGGAAAGAAAGAAAGAAAGTGACATAAGGAGAAACAGAGACTGAGAGAGAAAACGAAAAAAAATGATAAATAAGAGGAAAGAAAGAAAAAAGGAAAAAAAAAACAAAGAAAGAAAGAAAGAAAAAAGAAAGGAAGAAAAGGAAAAAAGCAAGAAATAAAGAAAAAGAAAAAGGATAGGAAACAAAGAAAACAAAGAAAGAAAGAAAAGGAAACAAGAAAGGAAAGAAAGAAAGAAAAGGAAACAAAGAAAGAAAGAAAGAAAGAAAAAAGAAAAAAAGAAATAAAGAAAGAAAGAAAAAAAATAAAAGGAAAGGAGAGGAAAGAAAGAAAGAGAGACATAAGGAGAAACATAGACTGAGAGAGAAAACGAAAAAAGAATGATAAAAAAGAGGAAAGAAAGAAAAAAGGAACGAAAACAAAGAAAAGAAAGAAAGAAAGAAAGAAAAAGAAAAAAGAAAGGAAAAGAAAGAAAGAAAGAAAGAAAGAAAAGGAAAAAGCAAGGAAAGGAAAGAAAGAAAGAAACATAAGGAGAAACAGAGACTGGCAGAGAAAACGAAAAAAGAATGATAAATAAGAGGAAAGAAAGAAAAAAAGGAAAGAAAACAAAGAAAGAAAGAAAGAAAGAAAGAACGAAAAGGAAAAAAGAAAGGAAAGCAAAGAAAGAAAGAATAGGAAGAAAGAAAGAAAGAAAGAAAAGGACAAAAGAAAGAAAAAGAAAGAAAGTAAGGAAAGGAAAGAAAGACAGGAAGAAAGATGGTTGAATTTATTGCATAACGAAACGTTATTTAATGTTATCCGGCATGGGACATCTAGTGAGGATCGAACTCAGTTAACTGCGATAACCATTAAGCGACGCTGAGACACCTGAAGAAATAATTGTAGAAAGAAATGTTGGTTATTTTACAAATCAACACTAGTTGGATTGATGAAGAAACATATAGTTCACCTAGTGAGGAGCAAACCTATTAGTTATGGTTAATTAGCCGCGAGATTAACGCACGCCAAGGAACCGAAAGGAAGAAAAGAAAGAAAAAAAAAGTGAAGGCAAGAATGCTAACAAGTTAAATGAATGAGAAATCAAATCAAACTCAATTTAGAACGACGTCAAGACAGCTTTAGATTTAACAGTCGAAAAAATATTAGATGAAGAAAATCAAGCAACTAATATAAGAATAAGAGAGAAACGTTGGCGAGAATAAAAAGAAGGAAATGAAAAAGAGAGAAAAAGAAATAGAGAAATGTGAGAAAATTTAAGAAAGAAGGAAAGTATACCGTTTTTTGGAAGGAAAAAAAATCCCAGATCCTTAATTTTTAAAATCAGATTAAATCTCAAATATCATCATTAGAGACTCCATATATCTCCTTTGGGCTTAAGGCCCTACCATAATTCATTAGATAATCTTTATTAAGCCTGGTTTCGTTCAGCAGGAATCACAGGCACACATCAAGATTAGATAAAAATTTCAAATCTTTAAATACGGATTAGGTGTGCCCTGGTTCGTGAATAAATATTAAAGAACCATTTGATAAGATGGATGAAGAGCACAGTAACATTTGCTTTTTTTTTTTTAATCATTTCACTCCAAGCAAGGCGGGTGTGCCACTAGTACCCAGGGGGTTACAGCGAATGAAAGTGAGAGAAAAAAACGGGGTATGGAAGGGATTGAGGAAAGGATAAAAGATGAACAGGTTACAAGACAACAGAAGATGGCAATCTAATCGGGGTACCAGGGAAAAAAGCTTGTCAGAGCAGTTGCCATGAAAATATTTGTAGAAAAGACACAGGGGAGTCACATCATGTCGGTGAGAAAGTGACTGAAGTCAAGATTCCAAGTCAGGATCGCTTACATTTCAGATCCTTCTTTGCAGGGACACCAGATCAAATATGGCGACAATATTCAATGCACGGACGAATGGTGAATTTGTAAGTATTCGAGATGGAATCTGACTTGAAAAAACATTCTGGGACGTCACAATGAATCAACATTCCTTGCAGTAGATGCAACTATTGATTCAATGTAGTTGTTCCACTTCAAATCAGTTGAAAACGTGAGGTCAAGATGGCGCAGTGAGACGCTCTCCTGGAGTCGAGTATCAGCCATGCTGATAGCGGGCAGGGAAGATTCTCAATGGTGGTTAAATGAGAGGAGTTTCGTTGTGGAAACATTAAAATTTACAAGTCATTTCCTGTCTCAGTTAACCATTGATTGAAAGTCCTTTTCACGAGCAGCCGCCAGGTTAACTTTGACAGCTCTAACAGATTTTCTATTGACACAGGTGTTAATGGTAGTGTCATCTGCATAAATGGCTACTTGGGAATTGATGGCATCTGGAAGATCATTAATGACGATCAGAAACAGCGTAGGACCCAGGAAAGAGCCTTGAGGGGCACCCACGTTCGTGTGAAAGAATCTGGTAGCAAGCCCATTCAGAACGACTTGGTAGGAATCACGATTTGGTAGAAATGATTGGATTAAATCAAACAATCGTCCTGTAATAACGTAGGCCTGGAGCTTACGTAGAAGACCAGCATGCCACACCTGTCTTTGAGGCATCTAGAGCCACATCCTGAGTTTAGACGTTATTATCAAGAGCTTATACATATTCAGTGTTGGCTATAAGCACATCAGCGGTAGACCGGGCAAAACGGAAGCCATATTGTTTGTCAGAGAGTATTGTCTTGAGAGGTAAGATACTTAACCCCTTCAGCATTGATTAAAGCCTAAAATACTTTCCCAGAAAGTGATAGGAGACTAATTGGGCGATAGTTAAAGAGGTCAGAAGGCTCTCCAGAGTTCTTAAAAAACAGGGACTATAGAGAGGGACTTTCGACAAACTGGAAAACAGGAAGCAAGGCCACAATATTTGTAGAGTTTGGAGAGAATTGGAGCCAGCTCAGGAGCATATTTCTTTAAGACAACAGCTGATATCCCTTAATTTGTAATGTAGAAAGTGACGTGGTTTTGCGTATATCACTCAGTATAACTTCAGTTCTAGGGGGAATCAGGTGTAAATATTCCAGATGAGTCGAGTGTTGTGTTTGAAGAGAATTTTCGAGCAAAGCATTCAACTTTATCAGCACTTTGAATTGATTGAATAGAGGAAGGATTGAGAATTTGCTGTTGTTCAGCACCATTTTGCTGAGCCGCCAATAAACTCCAGAACCTTCGGCAAAGTTCGATAAACTTTCTTCGTAACATTCCGTAACAAGCAAGTCGTTAGAAATTTAAATTCAAGAATACCCACAACTTCATTGTCGTGCAATACAAGAGAAAAATCACGACTAAATATGTAATAAGTAACAAGACAACTTATTTCACCTTCGACCAGTGTGTGTGTGTGGGGCGGGTGTCTTCTCCGAACGTCGACGTTACTTTCTCGTTTCAATATAAAAGACCCCCTCCATTTGGTGGATGTTTATATATTTGCCTTTCACCAGCTTTTCGCACGCTTTCTCCATTTAGGCGTGGCTGGACCAATCATGGGCTCACATATCAAAGCAGCTACCGATATATCGTGTGTCACAGTCTAGCACTTGCTAGCCAGCAGATCATCCTTTAGGTCAACCCGTTGATTTACAGAAGTCATGAGTTTAATATAATATATCATAAAATATTATCCTGGCTAAGTAAGGAAATATTGTCTTGTTACGGGAGCGTAACAAGACAATATTTCGTGAGAAAAAACCCAAAAAACAAACAAACAAAAAATGTTATGGTTTCATTGATGAAAAAATAATTATTTTCGCTCTGTTTTGCCCGGGGATGTAACAGTAAGAGATAGATCAAGTATCGACCATCATAAAGACTGAAAAATAAAATTGACAAAGATTATTGTTTAAGGTTGACGGCCACGCATGTCTTAATTAGTTTGTTTTTTTGTTTGTTTTTTTTTACGAATTGGTCAAACCCAAACTCAAACAAAAACATTGTTTTCAATTGTTATGAGTCTACCGATTGAATAGAAATTTATTATAAACAATTGTCTTGTAAATGGAATTTTTAAAGCATTCTGAATGTAAAAATAAAGAAAAAAGTGTGCAAGACAATAAGAAACACTACCTACCAAAAAAAAAAAAGTGAAGTTTTGTTGAAATCGGTTGAAAAATGTAGGAAATCCGATCCCATATATAAACACACACACACACACACACACACACACAACCAACAAACCTGGGTTTTATAATAAGTATAACTCGAAGTGAGTTGTCCCCCTTTCATTAATACCTCTTAATCGTGTTTTCAAATTGGTTTTGTGCAAAAACAATTGTGTTTTTCCAATTTTTGGCGCTGTTAAACCACCGCAACGTAATTTTACGTAGTCCTGTGAAGTTTTGTTGAAATCGGTTGAAAATTGTAGGAAATCCGATCCAATATATAAACGTACACACACAAACACACACACACACACACACACACACACGCACACACACACACACACAATCTGCGTTTTATAATAAGTAAGATGATCCCTTTTAATGATTTTGCGACTGTGGTCATAATAGTGTTTTAGGGAGAAAGTGGAAGACAATAAGTGATATTTTCAGCATTTTAAAAATATTTAAAAAAAAATTAATAATGCAAATATAAGAGAAAAAAATATCTTTCCATCTATGTGGCAAATGCTTGTTCAAAAGCTGTTAAAATGTCTGGATCTCTGGAACGAGTAATTATCATTATATACATTATTTACATTCGTTATTGTTATTATTATTATAAGGTTTTGGTCGCAGTGATTTACCGTTTTCTTCAAACAATTTTTTAAAGAGTTTTACAAAATTTAATGCATAGAATTCGTCTCTGAATAAAGATCCGCAATAGAATATATAAATTCAGGTTAATATCGAATAAAGAAATAAATAGAAACATAATAATGAAACTTATATAAGTGTGGAAAAAGTCAATATAAAAAAAATATCTCGTTGTAGAGCATAAATCCTTTGTCACTGATAATCATTAGGTCTAAAAATTTAAAGGAGTTATTAAAATGGTGTATTAAAATGATGTATTATATTGAGTATTAAAATGATGTATTAAATTAGGTATGAAAATGATGCATTAAATTAGGTATGGAAATGATGTATTAAATTAGGTATTAAAACGTATTAAAGTTGGTATTAAATTAGGTATTAAAATGATGTAATAAGTTAGGTATTAAATTGAAGTATTAAATTAAGTATCGAAGTGATGTATTAAATTAGGCATTAACATGAAGTTATAAATTTGGCATTAAAATTATGCATTAAATTAGGAAATTAAAATAATGTATTAAATAAGGAATTAAAATGATGCATTAAAATTGAAATTAGGTATAAAAATGATGTATTAAAATTATATATATATATATATATATATATATATATATATATATATATATATATATATATATATATAAAAGGTGGAAGGTTGTAAAGAGGTATATCTTATGCAGATCTGTGTGTAAAATAAGAGTTAACCAGAGACTTGAACAGCTTAAGATTGTAGTGATCATGAAGCGGCCTCTTGTGAATTAGTTGCGGAAAGCAGTAGTTCGTGGGATGAACCTGCTTGAGTGGAATTTAATCTTGTTTAAATTTACACGAGACATTTGAGACCTTTTTGCGTTGAAAAATTCATTTATTTTAAAAATGATGAATTAAATTAGACATTAAAATCATGTATTAAATTAGGTATTATAATAGTATATTAAATTCGGTATTAAAATGACGAATTAAATTAGGTGTTAAATGATGTGTTAAATTAAGTGTTAAAATTATGTATTAAATGGGAATTTAAAATCGAAATTACGTATTAAAACGATGTGTTAAAATGATGTATTAAAATATTATTTAAATAACTGATTCTTTTAATTCTTACTGACGTGTAGGAATCCTTCTAATCTGTTTTTTGTTGAATGTTAAAGCTTGGCGTTTTGGGATTTGTACATTAGCAAAATATTGTTACGGGGTCGTTCGTAATTTGGCCGTCTAGAATAATTACACGATTTTTATTGAAGGAATAAAATTCAGTAGAATAGACAACATAGTTTCAACAGATAAACATTAATCTAATATAACAAGAATACAAGCAGTTGATGATAGACTGGAAAGTAATGTCTCTTGTTTGGGTTGATAAAGTTCTGAAATAAAATATGAATTGTCTTTGTGTACGTATGTGAGAAACAATAAAATGTTGCGATATGTGTGTTTGTATGAAAAAGTCAACACGTCTGTTCGCGATTCATAGTAAAGATATAACTAGAAATTGTTTCTTAATGTTGACGGTGTTGCCGTAGTCTGAAGTTTGTCAACGCTGTCGCTTTTGACATGAGGTCGTGAAGGTCATAAGCGAGAATTTCGAGAATTTGTCGGAGTTAGCTCCTCCTCAGTTTCTTAATCTTTCACCAGGGGTCCCTCTCCCCTGGCTATAAATACTGGCTGACCCTTCGCCTCGAACTCTTTTTTTTTACCTCAAGCCTTGCGCCTTATACCACCTCGATGAGAAATTTGAACTTTAATTGAATCCAAACAAGACTGATAACTATATACAAACAAATATTAGGTTGGTGCAAAAATAATGTCGTTTTCTCACATATGTGAGAAAACGACATTATTTTTGCACCAACCTAATATATGTATTAACAAATGGTTACAAGCACATGGACAGTTACACTGGGTGCGTGTGGTCAATATTATGTGTGTGTGTGTGTCTTAGTGAGTGTTCGCACGTACGTGTATTGTTCTTAGCGTCTTCCCAGAATTTGGGAAACGCTGTATCTGTGAGAGCTCATATATGCGAGGTGGTATAAGGCCGAAGGCATGAGGAAAAAAAGGGATCGAAGCAAAGGGTCAGCCAGTATTTATAGCCAGGGGAGAGAGACTCCTGGTGAGGGGTTAAGGAACTGAGAAGTTTGCTGACAGTTGTGTGTATCTTGTTTGGGAACGGCTTTCATATTTTTTATACACATTTTCGTAACAAAATCGGGTCCAGAATTAAATTATTTATTTATTTCTAATTGGCCCTAAAGAGGCACGTGGTATGTCTTCTACTACGTCCGTACGATATTTAGTCGGTATCTGCCTAAAAATAATGGTGACTAATATAACAAACATTCTGATTTGTAATCTATGATTTTATTGGTGTGTTTTAACATGTAAGTATTTTCTTGACTATGATTGGTTTATAAATATTGTATTTGATATTTTAGTAGACACGACAGATGTATTACGCATGATATCTCGGAGTAAACACAATTAGTCATCCCTAACCATATTATATCCTGGTCATTATCTAAATACTGTGGTGCAAATATACGGTAGTCATCTACTATGACCTTCCAGAAAATCAAATATTTGATTTGAAAAGGCATTGGTCCCAATTAGACAACCTGGAGACAGTAATCAATAAAAAGCGCTTGCCTGACTGCAGTTAGTTAAGATAAAGTTCTATTAAGACTCACATGGCAAATATTTGTTGTTGCTTGAGCTGGAAAATTTTAGTCCTTCGATTTATTCACGAGATAATAGTTTATTCCAGTTTTTATAGGCTTACGACCATATTAGTTTGAAACATCAGTTCTCGTACGATTAGTTAAGCAAATTAGAGCCTGGTCAGTACCTAGATGGGTGACCGCCGATAATACCAGGTTTTGTAAGTTTGGATGTGCGGGTGGTTTATGGGACAACGGCTCGGAATTCTTGTCAGGTTCGTCATTTTCATTTACGCGCTAATAATCTATAGAAAGGTATTTATCCACCACTTCTCCCTCCAGATATGGGTTAATTAGAATGAATTGTATCAGTAAATTATTATTATCTCCAAAAAAAAAAAAAAATCTTACAAACTAAAAATATTTTCTAACTTTAAATAACCATTGATAAACCATAAAAAATCAAATCAATCAATCCAGTTTTATATAATTCTTTTAATTAAAATTTAAAGTCCTTGGTAGTTTGCAAATGGAACAAAAAACATTTCCTTCATGCGTAAGATAAATATCTAAGACACGATAGAATTAAAGAAGTTTGCTTGAAATTATAGTGAAATAAGAATTTATAAAAGTTCATAATTGTTGTAACCTAGGGAAAGTTACTGAATAGAATAATCAAACGAAGGTTGGCAATGAAAGACACTACTTAGGACAAGAACAGCACATATAAGATTAGCTAGCGGCGCGTAGAAGTAGTCAGCTGCTAGAAGTGAGTCAAGTGAATTCCACGAATAATCTCCAACTGCAGGATATCTACCAACCGCTCGTCGCGGTCAGATGTGGCACAAGACCGAAATTAATATGGGGTATCTGAGCCCGTAGGCTCGGCCCAAAATTCCCCGTAGACACCGTTTCTGTTTTAAACGGGGTCTACGGGGAATTTTGAGCCGAGCCTACGGGCTCAGATACCCCACATTAATTTCGGCCTTGTGCCACATCTGACTGCGACGAGCGGTTGGTAGATATCCTGCAGTTCGGAGAATGTGTAGCTTTTTCCCGAGACGAGACTCTGCTCTTCGACAATGTCTCGTCTTGGAATCCTCTCTGCTCAGAGGCAGACAGTTTAACCAGCACATTTGGAGACGAATCTCTAACTGCAGACTAACATATAGTATATACTACTGTATTTATGAGAATGGGGACATATCCATTATCGTCCGTAAGTATACTATTAGTTTGGTGCAAAAATAATGTCGTTTTTTGACGTTCAACTTTATGTGAGAAAACGACATTACGACAACCTAATACAACAATAATTAAGAATGCTGATTTACTGAAAAAAAAAACGAAGGTAAGTAGAACGCAAAAGCAAAAAAAAAAAAAAATAAATAAATAAAAAAAAATACAAGAACTATGAAAAGGCGGGTGAATTCTTCCGAGTCAACGGCCATTCATCCCAACCATGGGTTAAATAACCTCACCAACACTTAATTCAGTAAGCGTGGTGAAGACGATTACAATCTTGAAGTCATGGTCAATTCGGGCAGATTTCATACAACAGGAGTCAGAAGGTCCGGAATTTTGATTTGGATAATAAACTGAACGAACATTCATTGCGATATTGAATAAAGAGAAGAAAAATAAGGAGAAACAAGTTTTCAAATGTAGAGAGTGGGAATTGTGAGCGCCAGGTTGGCCGTTTCTTCCTTTCAAATTATATCCTATTGATCGCATGAAAAATGTTATTTTACTTTTATTTCCCTCTCTGTTTTAATAAACAAACATTAATAAAACAATTTGTTGAACAAATAATCAAAAATCGATTATAGTGTTTAAACTTTAGTGACATCTGCCGACTTAAAATAGAATAATTTAAAAAAGAAATGTGGAATTTGCTTTTAGCTATTTTAAAAGTTTAAAGCATTAATATTAATTAAAAATATAAGTGACTAATTATAAACAATAAAAATAACCTCTTAGTATTAACGATTTAAATTTAATCTGCAGAATAGGGTATTAAATTACATGCCGATTTCATGTCGATATCCAGACCAGAATCTGAATGCGAATTCGCATAGCATAAGATTCATTCCAAACGCTAAGCAAAGTTCTAAGAAACAGAAAAAAAAATATTGGAAACAAAGAATGCTGAAGAGTTACATAATATCTATCCTCTTTTATTGGAGTGAATTCCACACAATCTCCTCACAGGTGAAGAGAAAACTGGAGGTAAAAGAAACGTGCTTCTACAGAAGGATGCTGAGAATTCTATGAACGGAATGGTTAATGGCGTATCAACTCCTTATTGGTAATTTAATGCCGAAATTTAATTTTCTTGGGAGCTTTGATGTAATAAAAATATTATTCATGTTATTCTGCTTTCACAGTTGATTACATGGTAGATAATAATCAGCTTTTGTACATGTGCACGTTTGAGTGGACATTACTAGAGGTAGTGATATGTGTGTTTTATGTTGAAGTGATATTTGGGAATAGTTTGATTTAAGAAATTGTAGGATATTTTAAGGGGCTAATGTCATGAAAGTTCTTTCATGTTGACTGATATATTTTTGATAATTTTACTATATATATTGTTAGTATTTTTCCTATAAAAATGGATTTTTATGCTTTCATATATATATTTTTTTTTTGGTTGGGGGCACTATTTTTCCATATCTGGGAACGTAACAATTTCTACCATCCCCAATCAGGGTCGGCCTGGGAACAACACCAATTAAGAGGTGGTTCCTCACTCTTCAAAAGCTCCAATCTCCCGATCAGAAGCCTTGCTGCCGAATGGAGTTTATCGTCATACCCAAGACTATAGTAACAAAAAACAAAAACAAAAAAACATAAGAGATACAAGAGTCATGGGAGTTATGATCGCCCACAGCCTGAAAGAACAGGGCGTATAGACGAAGAACCTAGTCAGAGTCTATAATTACTACATGTTTCTTTTGGTTACATTTTAGTACACTGGCACAGTGGTATAGTTTTAGACTGTTGAAACAGAGTGAGCACTAATTGATCGGCATAAAAAAGAACGTGATGTGCCTAGACATGGAGAGTGGGATGAGAACAAACCTATTCCCATACCTTAATGGCTTTAGTTCTAAATTCCATGAAGGTTACCCGGATCGACAAACAACTGAAGAAGGCGTGTGAGGATACGGTCGAAATGTTGTGATAATACCACATAAATTAGGACATTAGTCTGGATGTAAATATTGAGCATATAATTACGAATAGCATGAGTATTAGTGATAATGATTTATGAAAGAATTTCAGATAACAAAGAAAGTGGACGTCTATATAAATACAGTGCTGTTCAATAAAAGTGACTCACCTGATTTTTTACTAAAAATATATTTTGTCTATTGTTTTTGGGGTTAAAATAATTTTTAATCTTACTAATATAAATACCCCTTCCCAACCACATAGGAAAAAGTTTATTCACCCTAAGGTATTCTATTGATAATTATAATTTTGGATATAAATGAGATTCAAGAAAAAAAATGTGTGCAAAAAAGTGACACAGATATCGCATTCTAATGATTAAACTGATAAATTTAAAGAGCTTTTGACAAAATATTGAAAAATATTTTACAATACACTGAAAACAATATTCTAGAGAATTCTAGAACAGCTTAAATTAAATCTAGAGTATTCCAGAATATTCCACAAAGTCTCATAGAGTATAAAAACAGCTTGAAATAGCCACTCAAGTCACTAACCAGAGTAAAGGATACAAACACGCATCAGAACTACTTAAGGCATCTATTATTGCCCTCTCAAAAGCAGGCAAGTCTACGAGAGAAATTGCAGAAATTGCTATAACCTGGCAATCAACTGTCTCTCCAGTGGTTAGGGCACATAATGATGCCACTCCTGCTCCAAGGAAGGAAACAAGGGGACGAAAGAAAAAGATTGATGATAGAACTGACAGGGTAATCAAGAGAGAAGTTGCGAAGAATAGGACTATAAATAGCCAAGAAATTGCAGCCAGTCTTAGCGAAGAGCAAGGTGTTAGTCTTGCTTCTTCAACAGTCTGTCGGTGGCTATTAGAAAAGGCTACAAATCTTGTACACGAGGGTTTAAGCTGCTAATAAGCAAAGGCAACAAAGCCAAGAGACTCAAATGGGCTCACTATTACAAAAAATTCACCGTAGAACACGAAACGAAAGTTGAGCTAAATTCAAAGGATAAGGTGAGTCACTTTTATCGAACAGCACTGTAAATGAAATTGTCAGTGTGTCACACGTTTTCATCCTAGAGAGCGTAACCCAACATATCATACCATTTTGGAATCAGGCCAACTCCATAAGCAATTCCAAAATATTCCAGGCTGGATCTGGACTTGCACTCCTGAAATTTTGGATACCCAAGTTTTCATTACTGGGATTGTTTTTTGGTGATGTTTTTACGTGATTTGTACGATAACAATTTTAATAATTTGAAAATAATGTTTGGAATATTTGAAATCAATTGCGAAATCAAAGTGAAGGTCACTCATAAAATAAAAATAATTGTTGTTACGGTAAGTAAGGACCTACGTACATATAACTGTCTTTAAGTGGCGACAGAAGAATTATCGTTGAACTTTAAAGGTAAGCTTAAACATTGATGTAATACTTAAATACAGCGATCAATTTTGAGTTCTTCTGTAGTTTATTGTTGCCTATCGCATACGGCGGCAGTAGTATGCCTTGCAAAAAGAAATCTCTGTCAACAGAGGACCAGATTGCAATCAAAATAGCTCAAACTGCAGCCTGGAAAAGAAAGACCCGTGCAAATAAAAAAAAAGATCAAACAGTATCAAATACTGAGAATATGCAAAAACTTAGGAACTCTCAAACTCCTGAACATGTCGATGGCCTAATCAATATCTATATGCAGGAGCTAGCTTAAATGCTGCTCGATGGGTCGGCTTTCAGTCTAGTCTGTATATATTTCTGAGATGAGGTATTGTAACTATTTACACTATTTACATTGTTTGGACTGTTCTCCAAATCATTATTCCCACGTTTACGACGTTTCGGCAGTTATACGCCCCGGTCTTCTTCATGATCTGTTTATATTTCTGAGATGAGGTATTGTAACTATTTACACTATTTACATTGTTTGGACTGTTCTCCTAATCTTTATTGCCACGTTTACGACGTTTCGGCAGTTATACGCTCCGGTCTTCTTCATGATCTGTTTATATTTCTGAGATGAGGTATTGTAACTATTTACACTATTTACATTGTTTGGACTGTTCTCCTAATGTTTATTCCCACGTTTACGAGCTCAGCGTTTGCTGAGTTGGTCCAATCTATTGTCATTTCAATCCTTGGCCATAGCGGAAAAAAACCCAAAAATAACTTAGAGACGAAGGAAACAAAAACATAAAATTAGAACAATTTACCCTCGTTGATTAAATAAAGGGTACGGTCCTAAATTTCAATAAATATCACATGAAACAGGCTTGGGTTTACAACGGTCGTAACATCCTACATGTGATGATAAAGACGAGGACAACGAGGACAACTGTCCGAACAATATGAATCATATAAAGTGAAAGTTGCGAACGCATTGGAAGAAACATCTAGATGAAACCATGAAAGATAGCGATAAACTACATCAGCGTCCTGGATAAGGCAGTAAATTACGTCCAACAGCAAGGCCTCTCTGATCAAGAGGTTTTACAGAACGTGGAACGACCTCTTATTTACTGGTGTTCCCAGGTCCAACCTGAAGCTGGTGTTAGCACAATTTACGGATCCAGCTATGGGTAAATAGTTAGTCCACAAACTGGGGTCAAAACACTATGAAAGTGTAAAAACAGGTTTTAAAAGCAGAAATACTTTGTGAAAATTATTACCAGCAATAAATTTTTGAAGAAAAATTATTACCAGCAATACATTGTTACCAGAAATACATTTTAAAAAAAAAAAACAAAAAAAAAAAATTACCAGCAATAAAAAAAAAAAAAAAAAAAAATGGAAACATTACCAGCAATTAAATCTTGTCGGCATTAAATAACCCATTGGTAAGCCATAAAAGAAAACAAAACAAAGCAAACCAAACCATGAAAGATAAGAAAATTGATGTCCAAAGAAAACATGGGTTAATGCTAATCAAATGTCTCTGAATTTCAGAAAATATTTTCTAGATATGGTATTCTGAAAAAAGGTTGATGATATACAAAATATTAAACCTACCTCAGATGTTTTTATCGACATGAGACCCATGAAACTAAAATTTATTTATGCAGAGGACACAACCATTTAATAGGAAGTCCGATAGATCCAATAAAGTAAAAATGGCAGCGGGTCTCGAAAATAAACATCATTCAGTTGTTAATTGGGAAAACCTATTAAATTTATGACTAAAAGACCTCCCACCTTTTTATCCTCAAGACAATTTCTTTTACTTATATTATTTTCGAACCAACACTTTTATTTACTGGGCCATGTGTCTTGAGGACAGAGCATGGCACGTGGAACTAGAACAACCTACCCCGGTGGACGAAATAAAGGTTTCGCTTCGAAATCCCAATCACCTGAAGAAGGCCGGAACAAAGCTTTACAACACCGCAAAACTTAAGTCAGGATTGTAATTAGCAGATTGCTCGTTCTTTTCGCGTCGCTGACGAACAGTCTTGGAGTTTTCATCTTCTGAAGCAGAACCATTAATATTTTAAACCTGGGGAATTACGATCTGTCTGAGAGTTGTCCCACGTCTCCCCATCAAGTAACTAAAATTTGCTTTTGCGAAATTGCTAAAGTCATTTCATTTTCTCCAGCATTTAAATCTCAGCGGTACTTCATTTAACAATAAATTTCAGTGAATGAAAAAAAGATCTCCTCAATGGTAACAGACTCTAGTGAACACCATAAAGGAATTCGCTTCGTAAGAGCTCCCACAGGTACATTAAAATCACATTGCGTTGTTATCTGAATAAGAGAAAGAAAATCCGAAAGAAAATCCCTGCCAAACTCAGGAATCTGGAAAAATATTAGTTTGAATCCTGGACAATTTGTTTTTATTTGTAAACTTTATTTTCCTCATTCTACGCGGCGTGTCCTTTCAGGAAGAGAGCGATTATGGCTCTTCAGGACATCCTATTAACTGTAGCCCTTAGCAACGTTTGTTCCTTTGCAAAGTCCGTCCCGCCATCCATTTACACTATTTCGCCGGGACTCGCTGCTTTCTCAGCTCTTCTTATTCTTAATATGATCTGTGAGTGGCATATTTCCCAAACCCCACCATCTTTATTATATGTCCAAAATATTTTAGCTTTTTCTTGCTGTTCTAAGACTTCTTCGTTGCTTATGGAATTCTCAGCATCCTATTGTAGAACCACATCTTTTTGTCTCCAGTTTTCTCCTAATCTCTCAGGATGTCTAATGTTCACTGCGTTACAAGAGCACTGATATTTCATAACATTTCAACAGGCTTTACTTTCTTTCTAACAAAATTGACTTCTTTATTTAGATTTTGGAGTGCGCTCTTCTGTAATCAATTGCGTGTTCGGATTTTGGTGCCATATTCCCCCCCCCGTTAAAACAATTTTCATATATTTAAACTATTTGTACTTGTTCGATGGTGACCTCTTTAATTCATAGTTTTTTTCTTGCAGTCAACTATATTTTCTCTCTTACGATTGATGGTTAGTCTTTTCTTCTCGTTTTCCTTCACTACCCTGTCTAAGATTATCTGCCGTTTTATTTCTTCAGTATCTGTCTATATTTCTGAGATGAGGTATTATGTACACTATTTACATTATTCGGGCTATCGTCACTGTCTTTTTCGCCATATTTATTACAACGTTTCAGCCGAACTGAACCCTGGGGTAGACTGTTCTTAGTTCCATGTGCCATGTTTAATGGATGTCAGTTATCGGTTATCTTCACTGCCTTAACCGGATATTGAAATCACACTCTTTGGGTCCTGTCACTGGATCTAACCAACAGCCTTACCCACTGTGTCATGCGTCCTTGAGGATATTTGTGTATGAATTTCTGGGTATTATAAACCAAATTCTTCAGCAACCATTTTTACCAGTGCTCATACTACAACTTTGCTGTTATCAATCCATGTTTTTACCAGAGCTTATATTGCAATTTTTGTTGTTATCGCTTTTCTCTGGCACACCTTATTACTGGTTCCCATACTGTATTCATTTCTATGCTTCGTCGGCTCAGGAGATTTTTGTTGCCTAGCACATATGTACTGATTCCTTAAATTTAGAAATTTTCCAATGGTGTTCTTTGTCTATACCACAGAGGGCAGTGATATCCCTTTTCTCTCTCCATGTGGTCAGCCACGCCTGATTTAAATAATGCCTCATCTCAGAAATATAGACAGATAAACCATTCTTAGTTCATGATTATTGCGAGAATATGTTTCCATACAACAATAGCATTCATTGATGGAAAATTTAACATTAGTAACGGATTTAATATATTATTTCCTAGAAGAAAATGTTTTAGAAAATCAGGCTTTTCCCGCCCAATAACAGTCTTTCTAATATTGATACAGATTTTCATTCCAAAACTTTTGTTTAAGGTATTATGAAAGATAACATCTTGATTATATAATTATTTTCCATTTTAGTTACCTTTCTCATCCCTTAGAGTTGTTGCTGATGTCATCAATGGTTATTTGATATTTGGGAACATTATTTGGGATTCTGTAGCGCCAAATTATGAGAGTTGATATCTTCTTTAAAACGTAGACGATTTATTCGCTTGATGTCATCGAAGCCAGAAAATCGGATTTATGTATTAAAATCTGAGAGGAGAGTACTTATGGGGTTGCTAATGGGGTTCCAGAATTTCCAGAATATTAAAAAGGAAAAATTGAAAGAAAAGGGAATTCTGTAAAAAAAACAAAAATCAAAACAATACAAACAAAACAAAACAAAACAAAAAAAAAACGACCCCCTCCCCACAAAAAAAAAAACAAAAAAACAAAAAAACAAACAAAACAAGTGATCTTTTTTGGAGAACTGAAAACGATTTATGGAATGTGATGGTTACCTGCGCAATTATTGTGGCCAGTGGAAAATCTTGAACGGTTTTACAAAGAATTATGAAAAATCTAAAATCGAAAGAAGAATTCAAAAATACAGAAAATGCCATTATAAAATGACATTAGAATATCTAGTTGCAAGCTGGCATTTCCTGTCCCAAACACTGTTGTCCGATAGAAGAGGAAATGCCAGTTGGTTGTATAATCGAGTTATAACCACCACATTTTTACAGCGTTGCGAATTTCGGTTTACGAAGCTTGTGCTAAAAATATCGGTGTAATGAAAAATTAATTTACAATATTTGATTACTTCGAACGATTTTTTCGTGTCTGGGCTTTTCTATTTTATTTTGTCGCAAAATTCAAATGTTCTTCTGTCTAGCAAATTCAGTAAACTTCCAATTTCTTCACGTTCTCTTTATTTTGTTCTTATAAATTTAATTTTCACATACAATATCCTAGGGGATTTCGACTTCCGGCAATATCAAATTCAATCACCAGTTCTCGTTCGGTGACCGAAATTACCTACGTCCGGCTTGATCACTACTTAGATGGGTAACCACTTGGGAATATCAGGTGCTGTAAGTTTGGATGCCCAGGACTTCCAAGTCCGAAACACGTTATCCATTACACAGAGGATAAAGGCTCAAATACCCTTGGGAAATGTATGACTCGACCTATTCTACCCTGGCTTTTGGTTTAATTTTTAGAACTTGTATCATTAAGTTATTATTATCTCCAAAGCATTCTTATAATCTAAACATATTCTCAGGTTTTAAATAACCTGAAAATGTTGATAAACAGTAAAAAAAAAAAAAATTAATCAAAATCAAAACCTATGGAATTCCAGAATTTTTAAACGTCAGTTTCCGGTTTCCTTGCTTTTTCATTTCACTCTATGAATATTTCTGCAGTATTTGACCCAAGAATTAAACACACATCTTACACAGAACCACGTTATTTGACGTCATTAAATGTTTGACTTATTATGCCATGTCTTTATCTATACATTTGTCAGAGCTTGAATAGGGTAGTGCTATCATATCTGAAATGGAGCTGCAGAATCCTCACTTTGCAGCTTTGATAGATTTCAAAATCGTTTCGCGATCTATCTGGGAGGATTATTTTTCATACTATATCCTCTTTCTCCATAGTTGCAACATTGCAAGCCTTGCCGGTAAACTGTTGTTGCTATTTCTATAGCAAATGTTCATATTAGCTCCATTCTTTACATCTAGGATACGCCAGGATACTTCCACAGAATTGAATCACCTTCATTTCCAACATATTCCATAAAAAAGGAGCAAGTTCCACTCAGAAAGTATTTTTCAACTCCGTACTCCGAAACTCTTGTCGGTATTTAAACTGGTTTCAATAGTTTTACGCTCTGGATGGCTTCAATTCCTCGGTTTTCCAATGTTTGTGCGGAAAAAGACCAGAATAATTTAAGCTAAAAATCAAGAAAACAAAATCTCCGTTTTGATTGACAGTCATGCCACTTGCTGTAAGTATATAATATTTCGGAAATACGATGTTTTATAAGGTTAGTTGATGGTCTCAAGTCCTGTAAATAAACGCAAAAAGAGATCCGCAGTTATCGATAAGTCGGTATATCCTGCTATAAAAAGAAGAATCCATATTTAATTTGTCACGTAGTATTTTTCAACTCCAAGGAATGGGAACAATTCTCTTTACTACTCTACCCTTTTATCACTGACTAGCAGTAGAGCCCGCTGTTTCCCGGGGATGTAACAGTAAGAGATAGATCAAATATCGACCATCATAAAGACTGAAAAATAAAATTGACAAAGATTATTGTTTAAGGTTGACGGACACGCATGTCTTAATTAGTTTTTTTTTTGTTTGTTTTTTTTTTTACGAATTGGTCAAAACCAAACTCAAACAAAAACATTGTTTTCAATTGTTATGAGTCTACCGATTGAATAGAAATTTATTATAAACAATTGTCTTGTAAATGGAATTTTTAAAGCATTCTGAATGTAAAAATAAAGAAAAAAGTGTGCAAGACAATAAGAAACACTACCTACCAAAAAAAAAAAGTGAAGTTTTGTTGAAATCGGTTGAAAAATGTAGGAAATCCGATCCCATATATAAACAAACACACACACACACAACCAACAAACCTGGGTTTTATAATAAGTATAACTCGAAGTGAGTTGTCCCTCTTTCATTAATACCTCTTAATCGTGTTTTCAAATTGGTTTTGTGCAAAAACAATTGTGTTTTTCCAATTTTTGGCGCTGTTAGAACCACCGCAACGTAATTTTAAGGTTGACGGACACGCATGTCTTAATTAGTTTTTTTTTTTTTACGAATTGGTCAAACCCAAATTCAAACAAAAACATTGTTTTCAATCGTTATGAGTCTACCGATTGAATAGAATTTTATTATAAACGATTGTCTTGTAAATGAAATTTTTAAAGCATTCTGAATGTAAAAATAAAGGGAAAAGTGTGCAAGACAATATGAAACACTACCTGCCAAAAAAAAGTGAAGTTTTGTTGAAATCGGTTGAAAAATGGAGGAAATCCGGTCCCATATATAAACGAACACGAACACACACACACACACACACACAACCTGGGTTTTATAATAAGTATAACTCGATATGAGTTGTCCCTCTTTCATTCTCGCGATGCCTCTTAATCGTGTTTTGAAATTGATTTCGTGCAAATCAATTTCTGTCAGAATCACCGCAAGGTAATTTTACGTAGTCCTGTGAAGTTTTGTTGAAATCGGTTGAAAAATGTAGGAAATCCGATCCAATATATAAACGTACAGGCACACACACTCACTCACAACCCGGGTTTTATAATAAGTATGATAACTAGTACGCAAAATTTCAATAATTGTGACAATAATAATTTCAATACTTGAGACAACAAAAATTTCAATACTTGAGCCAGTAAAAATTTCAATGTTTGAGCCAATTAAATTTTCAATACTTGAGACAATAAAAATGTCAATACTTGAGGCAACAAAAATTTCAACACTTGAGACAACAGAAATTTCAACACTTGAGACAACAAACATTTCAATACTTGAGGCAATAAAAATAGCCACTAGATATCATATATGTTGCGCTATTTAATACTACAAAAAACTTTCTTCTGATTTTAATGTCGGTTAATTTGACTTTCTGCATAAAACAGAGCCAGTGAAACTTTGGGGTATTGACCTGACGACATCCGAGGAGACTGGCGCAGAAACACAGACAAAAACAAAGTTCGAGCAACATACATAACCAGATATGATATTAGGACTATGTCATACCTATTCCCTTATCGTTTTCGTCAGGTTTTTCGCGATTGTTCCAACTGCTTCAACTACGATGTGTTCTACTGTTACCTTCATATTTCTCGGCTTTCTCAGTTATTATTATTATAGTTTTCGATATTATTAGACTTTTATAATAAACTTCTTCTTTTTTCGCCCTTCTTTATCCAAAACTAATATATAACGCAAAGGAAATTGAGAAGGCGTTGTTTTCAACGTTATCAAAAATCCGTAAAAAGAACTAAGTCTATCACTTGCACGAAAAAATATATATAAGAAAAGGAAAGTTGTTCTTTGAAAACAGGAATCATGTTCTTATGCTTCTTTCTCAATACAGCTGCTCCACAGATGCAAAATCTGGACGTTTTCCAAAACCTCCAGCGAACCAATTATTCTTTAAATCTCGCCTGACGTCAGTCGAAATGCTCGTTTCTCTTGCCACTTGAGAAATGACAAATTCAGTTTTTTTGTAGAGGGTTTGAATCAAAATTCCAAGTATTCAGGTTTTATATTTATTTTTTTTACAAGAGGTTCTGTCTTAACTTATTCACAATATATATTTTTTTTTTATAAATTTTAAAATCTTAAACATATGTGACATTTTCACTAACTAATCTGTAGCTCTCATTTATCTTTTTGGGTAGGCTATGGTCGTCGCTTCCCAGTGGGTTGTTTTCAGGTCAATACCTCATCGTATCGACTAAAAGAAAATCAGAAGTCACCTCTACATCAAGCAGGAAGTTTACACGTCATGATAAACGACACAACGTGCGGAGTCTTTATTGATAAATCTTTATTGTTTCCAGCAGGGAAAAGTTACCTACTACTTGTCAGAAAAAGGAATGAGACGGCAAGGTTAGGGAGGAAAAAATCTTACTACAGCTCTGTTTTTAAGTCATTGCTACCAAGATAAACACCTCATTAAATAAGTTTGGAGGGAGAAATTACTATATATATATATATATTACCTAGAAGTCTCACCTTATCGCTCGTTCTTGATTAGTCAATTCAGAAACCAATGAAAATACTTCACTACATCCTGTTTTATTTTTAGCGTTATTTTTTCGGGGAACTTGTGATCACCAACTGGCACTATCAGATATATCGTATTTTACAAATACGCGATTTAATATAATGATTTTTATTTTTCTATCCTTAACCTCAAAGTACATTAATTTTTGTATACCAGCAATGGTATATATATATATATATATATATATATATATATATATATATATATATATATATATATATATATATATAAACAGACTTAATACTGAAAAGTAATTCTTTAATATTATTATGTGTTCAATTCGCGAATGAAAACCTCAGATGATTACACACGATTGTGCATGCACCTGATGAGGAAAGAAATTGGGATATCTCCTAATCCACTATTTACATTATTCGGATTATTGTCTTCATCTTTGTCGCCATATTTATTACAACATTTTGGCCGTTTTTTGCTCCGGCCTTCTTCAGGTGGTTGGAAAGTCGAACTGAATTTTAAAATTGGGACGCCAGTAAATGCCTCATGTTACTGTAGGCATGTTGGTGTGCGAGTTATTGCGATTGCTGTATGAGTCATACGATTTTTTAATCAAGCACGGGCAACGCCGGGCCAGGCTGCTAGTCTTATTCCATTGTCTGTAAGAAAAGCCTAAATACATATGTGAATTTATAATGTTTTTTGGACATACTCTGTCTAACACCAGGAAAGAATTGCCAATAACTCGCGTGTGTGAGGGGTCGGTAAGGAAGTGTGCTGGATGCCAAGTTGTCGTCAGCTCGAAAATGTTTCGGGATCACTGATCCTAAAGGAACAATCCTGCAATAGAAAAGCTACATGCAGCCTACAGAATATAGCGTTTTGACTTTCGATTCATATTATCGTCTCAACGCAGAAAACGAAGCAATCAATTATACGGAAACGATCTTGAAAAGCCAATTCTTTACAACAATATAAATCGTCTATATTGTTTTATGAGTCATATTGTTCTGATTGTAGCCGTCTGCAATTCGCTCGTAGAGAGAACGACGATTGGTTGTATTGAAGAACAACCTGTTGTGAATAAATATTTAAATAACCAACAGAAAAGCAAAGGAAAGCCATCTGCAACTAATTCAACATTCCATTTTTCTTTGGTGTTTATAAGTACGCAAATTCATAATAAATATTTATTTGGATAAATGGTTAAGTGGTGTTATTATTATAATTACTCCCTAAAGAAAACTTTATACATACGACTAGATATGTCTTCAGAGAGAAATTGTTATATTAAAATGTCTGACACGATAGAAAAGCGTAAATATGAGGTTTTCACGAAAAGAAAACTTTTCTTACGGAGAGGCCAGTGGTCATAACAAGCTAGGTAAAAAAATCAATTAATTAAGCAATCATAGTAGTTATCGTAGAGCCATTGTAAACTCCAAAATCCTTTTGTCAACTGCGTAATATGTACTTCGTCAGGGCTACATACACGTCTGAAATCAAGAGTTGTTCTTCTGCAAGACTGGTTGCCAACTAAGAGGCCTTACGTGATACACTCGTAGGCGATCATGTAACTTTCGATACATGACTGACTCCACAGTAGGTTGCCAATTCTTTCTGCGGTAGACCAGTTGCCATCCAAGGCTATAGAACCCGGTCTTTCCTGCTATTTACCCATAGCTGGGGGAAGGAGAAGAGGATTCAAGTTGACGACATATCAATAAATATAAACCATCAGTCAGTTATGTGTTATGTGAGATACACGCTAAGGCGATCATTTATCTTTCGATACAGGACTGACGAGGCAGATATTTTCCTGTAGTAGTTTGCCATTTCTTTCTGCGTTAGACCAGTTGCTATCCAAGGCTATAGAACCCGGTCTGTCCTGCTATTTGCCCATAGCTGGGGTGGGGAGAAGAGGAGGATTGACGTTGACGATATATCGATAAATATAAACCATCAGTCAGTTATGTGCCATGCGGGATACACGCTTAGGCGATCATGTATCTTTCTATATATGACTGACAAGGCAGATTTTTTTTCCGCAGTAAGTTGCCATTTTTTTCTGTGGTAGACCAATGCTATAGCACTCGGTCTATCATGTTATTTATCTATAGCTGGTGGGGGGGTGGAGAAGAAGGGTATTAGCGCGTAAGTGAATGTAATCGATTCGACTGGAGTTCGAACTCGGCTCTCCGATTCATCAATCCGAGCCACTTTTACCGTAAAGTGATGAATTTATACAATACCCAAGGGTTATTAAGGTGAAAGTAAAGGCAACAAAACTTGACTAGAACTTGACACTGATTTCACATCCAGAGTTGGTATGCAGAATGCTAGCGGTAGATCCAGTTCAAAAGACAGGTCAGTAAAAGAACAATAATCTTCATTTCCTTCTTCGAGTTTGAACCACATTTTGGTATTTTTTCGAAATGATATCTAAACTAATTAAACCTAGATTAACAACTTGCTGAGTGGTTCTGTTAGTGAGAATCAACATTTTAAGCACTATAAAACTATTTATATCGCAGTATTCTTTTAGAACAACGTTTTAACTGCTATAAAACTACATATATATATATATATATATATATATATATATATATATATATATATATATATATATATATATATATATATATATATATATATATTAGGTTGGTGCAAAGATAATGTCGTTTTTTGACGTATTTTTAAACGTTAAAAAACGACATTATTACGTCATTATTTTTGCACCAACCTAATACTATGTGAGAAAACGACACTATTTTTGCACCAACTTAATATATATATATATATATATATATATATATATATATATATATATATATATATATATATATTGAGGTGTTCTCTTAGTGAGAACAACATTTTAAGCATTATGAACTGAGACGTTCCTGCCACACATCGTGCTAAGGTCGCCGACTGTTTAATCTTTTAAACCCTGTTGTGAAGAGTTGATAGGGCGAATGTTTCTTGACATTAATAACAACTATTTTCGTTCTAAACAACAGTTTTCCGATAACCTCCGTGAGGTATATATGGCGAGTAATAACAATAGTAGCAGACGATAAGGACAGCTACTAAGAAATGAAAAGCTTGTCGAAGTTTTTTTTCAATTTCTTCAAATGGAAATGTTCAGGAACTTTTTCGTCTATTAGTATCGGAACGGTTTGGAGTAACATTTCGTAATTCTTGGCTTTCAAATTCTATTATGTATTTACGTGGTTTGGGTCACGTTTTTCTTTTGTTTTGCTTTGGGATGATTTATCATCTAACGCTTTTGAATGTGGGATGGACACTTTCTTTCTCGGATCGTTCTGGTACGATGACATACTAAACGTAGTTTAGATGTGGCACAAGGACAAAATTATGGAGCACTCAGTGAGGATCGAACTTAATATTCAGTCATAACTGCTCTCGCGTTAACGATATTTTTTTCTTTGAAGCATTTCACCGCAAACAAAGTCGGGAGTGCCACTATTACGCAAGGGGTTACAGAGGATTGAGAACAAGAGTAAAGTTAAATGTTTGGGGAAAGGGTACAAAGGACGGGTGACAAGCTCATGGTGTCAGATGTCGATTGACATTACACTTGAATATTTGAAGATTATAGTCATCGGGGAAGCAAGAAGTTGGGAGTTCCACAGACGGAAAGTGCGAGAGAAGAAGCTATTTGCGTAGAAGAGACGGTTGCATTAAACCGTTTTGACAGTAAAAAGTTGGGACCGAGATGTGGATTGGAAGCTCGCTTAAATTGATGCAGTCTGGGAAACAGGGAAAATAAGTCGTCGGAACAGTTGCAGTGAAAATACTTGTAGAAAAGACAGAGGGAGGACACGACACATCTGTGGGAAAGCGATTGTAGACTAGATGACAGATAAGGACCTATACCGCATCGAAATAATCAAATCCTTCTGGTATGATGTAGTTATTTTATCGAATATTCCTGCTTTGATTTAGTCTGAGATTGTTGAGTAAACCCTAAAAGTTGCTGTGTGCACGTAATTTAGGAAGCCAAACCATTTAAATGGTAATTTTCAAGACAAGAATTCCCATTTACTGACGCAACAGAATTTTATTTTTATTTGGTGCTGAAATAATTCTTAATAAAGTTCGAGAATTTTGATAAATTGTATTTTTTATTCTTTGTAGGTTATTAAATAACTATACATCTGACGATCGACAGGAAAATCAACATTGCGGGCTTATTTTAAAAAATTGAAAAGGGTGATGAGTTTTCAGGAGAAAAAGAATTAACGTTAAGTGACGAATGCATAAGATGATGATAGGCATGAGTTCTTTTTAAAAAGGAAAAAGTAAGCCTTTGTTCATTGAAAAACGTTCAAATTCTTTTCCGGTTTCTTTAATTTGACTTGTATATAAAGATATGTCTTCGGATCACGATGAATTCATCCAATATTAATTCTTTGAATTCAAAATTGACACATGCCGTGAGGATTGATTTTCAGATATATCTGACTCGCTAATATTTCAAAGCTGCCTTTCATTCTCATTCTTTTTTTGCTATTTCCAGCTATCTATCTATCTATCTATCTATCTATCTATCTATCTATCTATCTATCTATCTATCTGTTACAGTCTTTACCTAGATATCTATCACAATCTATTCATATCTATCGTTTATGCATATCTATCTATTTATCTATCAATCTGTCACAGTTTTTTTCACATTTATCTAATCGAAAACTGAAAACGAAATTCTTGTTAAGTTTTGGCTATATGTTTTTCATAAAGATAGCTTCAAGAATTTGTAGTTTCTGCTTAGTACTTTATCAGTGAACTATAAAGGCATTTTCCATTAATATTTTTCTAAAATGTGAAGGTGGACAGGAAAGTTTTGTAGATGTTCAGCAATGGATGACGAATCATGCATGTATAGAGTGAGTCTTCTTGATAACGTTGTCGTCTAACCGACATATATATTAGTTTAGTCGAAGATGCAATCTTACAAGCGACATTTAAATTGATATATAATGTTTCTTTGGCAATACGTTCATTGGTCTGTAGGAGATAATGCCGATGATTAAGTTAATACTATTAAATTTAGTATAGTAGATAATTAACTTTATTTTCTTTGACGACTGTTGGGGGAAATATTAGTATTTGAAGAAGAAAAAATACCTATATACATACATACATACATACATATATATATGTATATATATATATATATATATATATATATATATATATATATATATATATATATATATATATATATATTGATGGACAGACAGATATTTAGACATATTTTCTATTGGAATATTTTCGGATGAAATTGTTTCTTTACTTACATAAGTAATTTTGAAAACAAAGTAGTTATCGCCAACACTAATATCTTTATCATTGACTCCAGGACAATCAGAGATGTAGTTAGGAAGAAAAACAGATCCCAAGACAATTCTGGTGACCGTATTTATGATATTAAAATCCTATAATTCCGAGATGATGTATAATGTACAGTATTTACATTATTCGGACTATTGTCCTCATCTTTGTCGCCATATTTATCACAACGTTTCGGTGATTTCGATCAGTTATCTCAGCAGGAGATAACTGATAACTGACACCCATCAAAACATGGCACGTGGAACTAGAACAGTCTACCCCAGTGATCGAAATAAAGGGTTCAGTTCGAAATTCCAACCACCTTAAGAAGGCCGGAGCGTAGAACGGCCGAAACGTTGTGATAAATATGGCGACAAAGATGAGGACAATAGTCCGAATAATGTAAATACTAAAAGCCTATAATGTAGGGAAACCTACTATAGTGACTTAATAAAACTGTAAACTCCGCCATTTCAATCTTATATAAAATACGGGGGGGGGTCTCTTTTCTCACGCACACACTCACATGCACACACAAACACACACATACGTAAATATATATATATATATATATATGTGTGTGTGTGTGTGTGTGTGTGTGTGTGCATGTATACTGGACGGTACTTATTGAAAAGCGCTCAATATCAGAGATAGAGCTAACGTAGTTGGATTGATGAGAGTTTGTGACACTGGGTTACACGCCATTTGCGATTGCCAGATAAACATATATCTATCTATCTATCTATCTATCTATCTATATATATATATATATATATATATATATATATATATTTATGTACATAAACACTTTACACACGCACATACACACATATATATGCAATTTATATATATACATTTTTTTTATATTATATATGCGCCGTACTTATTTGAAAGTGCTCAATATCAGTGATAGAGCTAACATATTTAGTTGGATTGATGTGAGTTTTTGACCCTAGGTTTTACGCTATTTGCGATCGTCAGACGAACACACACACACACACACACACACACACACACACACATATATATATATATATATATATATATATATATATATATATATATATAATGTGAAATGGAGGGAGAGAGAAAGATACCGGATGTGACGTCAGTCTTTATTTTTCATTATATGTCTGCTTGATTTTCATGCATCATTTCTTCACTGAGGGATTTCGAGAAGACTGAATCTAATGAAGAAGCAACCTAACTGAAATGACTTAAAATGTTTCAAAAATGATCTCACCTATGGAAACAAAAAGAAAAAAGAAAAGCAAACAAACAAACAACGGAACTTCCCTGCTCCCTCGTCAGCCGATGCTCTCTATATTAATGTATTTTCTCGTGGAGACATTTCCTTCCAGCAGGTGCAAGAAGCAAACATAAATGGTTATTGCTGAAAAATATTCTCTGCAGACGACAATTAATTCCGCTTTTCTTTCTTGCTAATGCTACCCCGTAACCCAATATGATCTGCATTATGCAGAGATTAGATATTACCAACTATCCTCTTTCTCTCAGAATAAGTCAGATTTTAATATAGTGTACTCGCTTTGTTGTCGAGGTGTCATATCAAGCATAAGTTCGGATAAAACCCAGTGGCAGATGCTTAGAAGATTTGGGCAACACAGTCTTACTTTTCTTTATTTCTTTGCATTATATATAATGATCTTGGTACAATGAGAAATATATTGGTACATAGTATGATATTGGTATATAATTTAATATGGCTCTAAGGATAATCTTTATTTCATTTCATTATTTTATGTCAAACATATCGTTAATGAGTAACTCATTTCTTTTATACAAAGAATGCCCGAAAGATAAAATAAGCCCGCGATGTTGATTTTCCTGTCGATCGTCAGATGTATACTTATTTAATAATATACAAAGAATAAAAATACAATTTAGCAAAATAGGCATACCAACTACTTATGGGTCTTATAATATTTTTTGTTTGTTAATGATTTTGATTAGCGGCATATCAACTTATGGGCCATTTAATACCGAAATTTAATTTTCTTGGAAGCATTAGTAATTTATCTTAAAAAATGTATTGCCGGTAATTTTTTACTATGAAAATGTATTGCTGGTACTTTTATTATAAAAGTGTATTTTATATTTTCATAATGTTTTAACACTAGTTTTGTGGAAAACTATTTACCCATAGTTGGTAGCCTAATATGTGCTACCATCCCGGGTCAGTGTGTACCTGGGAACAACAGCAATTAAGACGTGGTTCCATGCTCGTCAAAACCTCCAATCCCCCGATCAGGGGCTATGATGTCGGATGTAGTTCATCATTATACCCAGGACTGGATCCTAACAGGTGCTACCAACCCGGACCTGGGTAGACCTGGGTGGACCTGGGTAGACCTGGGTAGACCTGGGTGGACCTGGGTGGATCTGGGTATACCTGGGTGGACCTGGGAACAACAACAATTAAGAGGTGGTTCCACACTCATCAAACCCTCTCGATCAGCGGCATTGCTGCCCTATCATGATAACCATAAAAATAATTAAAAAAAAATAGAATGTATTATGCGCGCGTGCGCGGTCGGCGGTTTCTCCTCCAAGGGTGCTCTTGACCGAATGTATAGGATGTATTATGTTACTTAGTCCCTATCATTCAACGAGTGATACTGGTACCATCTGTAAAACGGTTCATCGACCAAAGCCGTTTCCCAATTGTTTTTTCTAGGGTGGATGATGGTTAGGTACACAGTAAGATTAAAAACAAGACCTGTCAAACAGAAGATGCCTTCCCTCTAGGGTCAATATAACTCAAAGCCTGGGTTTCATATCTCTGTATACAGTTAGTGCATTGATTACAAGGTATCACTGGGTGGAGGGTTTCCTACACTTAAATAAACAGCCAGTGGTTGTGATCAAACACGGAATCAACGATCGCATTTCCCTGATGAAATTTAGCTATCGGTTGTGGTTTAACCTGAAAACGAATGGACGTCGCCGGGTTTATTTACCGAAGACACGCTACAGTTGAATGAATAGCGCTCAGGTTTTTTACCCAGATATGTGGATAAAATTGGTCAGATTCAACCGTCATGGAAAAATGATATTATTTTGCCAACTCTCCTATGCTAATTTTCTAAGCAGTCACCATCGCAGTAAGGTCACAAACTCCTTGTGGGCCGATATAAGAACCTTACATTCTGTCTGCGATGTATAAGAGACTGTCCGACTCCGCTCTGGAACTGATACTTATATGACCCTCGTTCCCTCGCTTGCACAAAGCAAAGATCAATTGATTAGCTATTGGTTTCCGAGCAAACCATCTTCATGTGAGGTTTGTCAATCGCTGGTGCAAACGGCTGTTCAGGCACATTTTTTAAACAGTGTGAATGAAGTCTACCGGACTGCGTATTCAAGAGTAAATGGGGAAAAATATCTGTAGATGAACTATCACGTGAACTGGCGAGATTTAGACATCTCGGCCACAGTGAGTCACATCATAGCAAAGTTCAGCGAGAAAAACCTGTCTTTCTAGACAAGTGCGTCAAGTACGTACTACAGCTTTTACCAATAGACCATTTAATGAATTGCTAAACATATAACTTGTTTTATCTTTTCAAATAACAATAAAATCAAATTGATGAATAAATATGAATTATTTAATAGCAAAATAAATAAATAAAATATCATTTTTTTTCTAATTGAAACATTTCCATTACACTTAAGTGATATATTTTTATTGTAGCTGTCTACGTTGATAGAAACAGTAAAAAAAAAAATACGAACTATTTTCTTTGAAAATATTCACTTAGTTTCGGAAGAGTTAAATTTTACCGTCAAAATGTTCAGTAGACGCTATGTAGTTATTACTGTATTCGCAGAAGTTATGGGAGAGGGATTTGACCAGATGTTTCCTCCTTTGTATCCGTGGAATGCCAGAAATATATTTTTGTCAAGATATCTGATGATGTAAGAGAGTGTGTGTAAGAGAAAGAGAAAGAGAAAGAGAAAGAGAAAAAGAGAGAGAAAGAGAAAGAAAAAAAGAACAGGTAGA
>OZ010590.1:43623465-43765965 GCA_963932145.1 Acanthosepion lycidas | reverse complement strand
ATTTTTGCACCAACCTAATATTTAATATGATTATTAAAATGGCCACCACACAAAAAATAAAATTTATATCATATATATACCTTCCCGATGTCATCAGTTCCTATGTTGGAATCTACGCGGACGACACTATTATTTACTCCTGCCCCAATAGTAAATCTGGTATCGTTGACAAAACTAAACTGGCCGCTGATCTCGAAAAGGACCTCCAATCTGTGGTTGACTCGGGCAGGAAATGGCTTGTGAACTGCCTCCAAAACGAAACTGCTCTTCTTTTCTCATCACAGAGAAGCCTTCCTGCCTCCTATCAAATAGCTAATTCCCAACTCCTTGAGAGGGCCTCGTTAGGCCTGCTTGGTATCACGCTGTCCACTGCCATGAGATAGAATGAATACATTGAAACAATAGCTTCATCTACCGCAAGGAAAGTTGGTTCTCTGTGTCGTGCCAGAAATTTTTTCTCGTCTGAGTCCATCCTTCAAAAATATAAATCAATCATCCGTCCTTATATGGAATATTGCTGTCATATATGGACTAGTGCTCCCGCTGTACGTTTCTTTCGAGGTCCTCGACAAATTCCAGATACGGATATGCACTGTGATAGGTCCTGATCTGGCATCTAGTCTACAGTCTCTTTGTCACAGGCGTGCCGTGTCTTCCCTCTGTCGCCTCTCCAATTATTTTCAAGGAAACTATTCCGACGAGCTACTTTTACTCGTTCCCAGTGAATTTAAGCGAGCTACCAGGCTGGCAACTCAGTCCCACACTTTCAATGTCAAAACGGTTAAATGTAACCGTCTATTTTACTAAAACAGCTTCTCCTCTCGCACTTGCCGTCCGTGTAACTCCTTTCCTCCTACTTGCTTCCCCGATGACTATAATCTTCAAATATTCAAGTGTAATGTCAAACGATATCTGACACCCTGAGTTTCTTCACTGTCGTTCCCTGTATCCTTTCCTTAAATACGCCTCTTTACTCTTGTTCTCAATCCTCTGTAACTCCTTGCGTGCTAGTGTCACTTCCGTCTTGCTTGGGGTGAATTCCTTATATATATATATATATATATATATATATATATATATATATATATATGTGTGTGTGTGTGTGTGTGTGTATGTATATGCGTGTGTGTGTGTGAGTGTGTGTTTATGTATATGCGTGTGCGCGCGTGTGTGTGTGTGTGAGTGTGTGTGTATGTATATGCGTGTGCGCGCGTGTGTGAGTGTGAGTGTGTGTATATGCGTGCGTGTGTGTGTGTGTGTGTGTGTGAGTGTCTGTGTGTATATGCGTGTGCGCGCGTGTGTGTGTGTGTGAGTGTGTGTGTGTATATGCGTGTGCGCGCGTGTGTGTGTGTGTGTGAGTGTGTGTGTGTATATGCGTGTGCGCGCGCGTGTGTGTGTGTGTGAGTGTGTGTGTGTGTATGTGCGTGTGCGCGTGTGTGTGTGTGTATGTGCGTGTGCGCGCGCGCACGTGTGTGTGTGTGTGCGTGTGCGCGCGCGCGTGTGTGTGTGTGTGTGTGTGTGAGTGTGTGTGTGTGTGTGTGTGTGTATGTGCGTGTTTACCGTAACTTGTATGGAAAAATTAATACGGAAATGGAAAATGTGTCACCTAAAACAGAAGACGCATTGAAATTTTCTAAAATTGAGCAAAAATATTAAAGAACAGAAAAAATAATTATAAACAGTAAAAGAGTACTGAACCGATCTGTTATGTCAATCCTCTTATATGGCATTGAATTCTTGCAGACTAAGCGAAAACTAAGGCAACAGAAATGATGCTGAGAATACTATAGAAAGAGGATGAAAGCGACGAGGAAAATAAAAAATAAGAATAAGAAAATGGGCAATTAGAATCAGGAAGAGACAGTTGAAAGTTTTGAAATACCTAATAAGAAAAAGAGGGCTTGGAGAATTTGACACTCACAGGGCATACCGATGAAGCATCAGTTTGTGTGAATGAATGTTAGATTAGTAATGGGTATAGGTAGGGAAAAGGAAATCTTTCTAATAGCTACAAAGAACTGGAAGTTGTGGATAGCCATGATCAACAACAACCTAAAGGGACTCAGCACTATAAAAAAGAATGTGATGAAATGAAAATTCGCTGACTGACCGAGTAACAAATTATTAAAAAATATTAATTAAAATGATTACCAATTTTTACCCCGAAGTGTGATGGGCGCCATCAGGTTATCTTCCTCCCCAAAACACATACCTTCTGGAATTGTTGCAGTACATGTAATGCCCTTAGGACTATGGTGGGTTATAGAACGCATGACGTGACGAATCATAATGTTCATCCTTTAAAAGTCTGTCAAACTTAAAAAAAAATCCCATGTATTCACATCAACTACGCTTTTATCACGTGGTCTGGATCTAAAGTTTCATGCCTGAACAGACGAAAACAAACAATGTTCTAAAATATATTTTAAAAGGAACCTATAGATTTACCTACTTTTATTGTTTACTGTCGAAGGAATCCCATTTGATGAACTTCCAGGAATCCGAACTCATCCTTAGCAATGAAAAGGAGAAAAAGGAATTGCAATTCCGTCCAGTGTGCTAATGTAATTAGCTGATTCTTTCAAAGGCGGAGACGCGGCAGGACGACGTACTTATTTAACATGTTTAAAAGGGTTTTTCTATTTGATGAATAACAAGCCTTCACCGCACCGTTCCTATCTAAGTCCATCAACTGTCATATTATCTCCAATAGTAGTTTCGCTTCCTGTGCAATGAATAAAAAAAAATAAAAAAATGTAAAAAAAAGTAAAAATGGCTGCTTGGCGCCTCTTCTCCCATTAGGAAATGTCTTGCATTTGAGAAGATTTTTTTCAGCTGACTGTAGTTGCCTGCCAAGTGCTGGCGTTGTTTACGAGTAGCTCTTGTGTGAGTTTCAGCGAAAGTGAAAAGGAAAAATAAAGGAAAAATAGTTAGAAAAATCTCGATTGAAATAAATCTAAAAGATTTAAAAAATACACAAAGGGGAACGAAGAAAACGATATTAAGAATAAAAAAAAAAAAATCAAATATCGAGAAATCGCCTCACCATCAAGTAGTGGTTATCTCCCCTTGCTATTCGAAGGCATTTAATTCCTATTCTCATATTACTTTTGGGTTCTGTTGGGCCATATCTCTTCCACAACTTCAGGTCTCAAAGCTTAAAGCTCTAAGCAATGTTTATGCCTTACTTACCCGCTAGTTCCTGTTCTTTCTTTCTTTTACTCCAGCCGGATATTTCCCTGTGCACTTCTTGCCTTCACTAAACCTTGTGGATGTCAAATTTTCCAAGCCCTCTTTCTTCACATTCTGATTCAAAGTAAAAGTGCCCGTTTTGTTTCCATTTTCCTTAAAACTTCCTCATACTCAAATATTCTGTCCATAGGTTTCTCAGTATCCTTCTGTTGTCTCACTATTCTTCTTAATCTGTGAGGAGAATGTCTAGCATATACTCTCATAGAGGATGTTTGATATTAGATTGCTCTTCGGTACTCTTTTATTGGATGGTTTAATCTAGTCTCCCGTTCATCTGTGAGGAAATTGTCCAGCATTAACTTATAGATTGGCATACTGATATTGCATTAGAGTTAAGAACTCTTTTTTGCTTCTAAGGTAGTTTCTTGTCTCCAGATATTTGTTTTTCACTTTTGGAAGCCGTTTTTGGATATTCTTAAAGTTTTACGAATATATCTTCATAAATGACAATTTTCTTGAAGAACGAATTGTATTGCATAAGAAAAATTGACCGACATAGTATCCAACACTGAAGCTTATGATTTCAATATAAATGTATATGATTATTATCATCGCCGTTTTGTTTAGTATATTTTAATAGCCAATACATATAGATATTTTCAGCCGATTCTGATGGATTATTTTAAAAATTGGACGCAAAATGGCTGAAGCTTCTCTTAGAATTCCAGAAATGGAAGGGAATGTTATGATTTCCTCCAGTAATTGTCGGAAATAACGAAGAATAATTTTACATTTGTGGAGCGGCAATGTTAACCGGGGAGTCCTAAGGTGCGAACGTCTCACTCTCCTCTGCTTTAGTAGCCAACCGTTTGGATTGGCGGAAGAGGTCAGGGCAGAGGTATGTTATAAAATTCCCTTTACCTCATACTTGAGAGGCTTTTTGGTCGACAGCGAAACAAGTTTTTGTTATTCTTCCTGTCTATTATTACTCTGGTTACCTGCCCCTAGCGGAGAGTGTAGCAAAGGAAGGACGCTTTCTTTTGCAACCCCGTCATTCACCAACTATCTCTACACTGGTCTTTTTAGTCGAATTCATTTTCGACATACTATCCAAGAATAGTTTAATCGTTTTAATCGTTTGTCCCTTAAATTTAAAAAAGAGCCCATTTAAGAACAGGTAGCAGTTGTTCCATTATTATGCTTTATAATTAAAGTTGGAGAAAGACCAGACTCCCAAATCTCGAAAAACGTTCAATAGATTCATATTGCTGCAAACCACTGCAAATGACCTAATCTGAGAAGAAATAGAAATCGATTACGCCCTGTCATTTCAGTGGGTCTAAAACTCACTGTATGATGAAAGGAAGCAAACTAAAGCCGTTGTTTTAATTAAATTGCACATGGGTGCACATTGTTTATATGCGGACTAATTCTTTACTTAGTATTGATCTGTTAGTCCGCGCCCTGTTTCCACTCCATATAAGTACACATTGTCAGGCTCAGGAAATTTTATCCACTAGACTATTGTCCCGTGGGACAATTCTGAGTTCAGAAGTTGGAGCCATAAACCTAACCTACCTGCTGAGCTTTACTCCTTTACTCTCTAGGACAAACCTTCCTACCAAATAAAGTTATCTAAAGAGCTGTCTCATTTCTTGCAATTTCATTCAGTTAGTTTTGTGCCATGCTTGATTCACACTTAGGCCATCATGTATCTTTCGATACATGACTGACGAGCAGATTTTTTTCGCGCACTAGGTTACCATTTCTTTCTGCGGGAGACCAGTTGCCATTCAAGGTTATAGAACCCGGTCTGGCCTGATATTTACACATAGCTGGGGGAAGGAGAAGAGGATTCAAGTTGACGACATATCAATAAATATAAACCATCAGTCAGTTATGTGTTATGTGAGATATACGCTAAGGCGATCATTTATCTTTCGATACAGGACTGACGAGGCAGATATTTTCCTGTAGTAGTTTGCCATTTCTTTCTGCGTTAGACCAGTTGCTATCCAAGGCTATAGAACCCGGTCTTTCCTGCTATTTGCCCATAGCTGGGGTGGGGAGAAGAGGAGGATTGACGTTGACGATATATCGATAAATATAAACCATCAGTCAGTTATGTGCCATGCGGGATACACGCTTAGGCGATCATGTATCTTTCTATATATGACTGACAAGGGAGTTTTTTTTTCCGCAGTAAGTTGCCATTTTTTTCTGTGGTAGAAGAGGATTCATAGCTTCCCCAAGGGTATTAGCACGGAAGTGAATGTAATGGGTTCCACTGGAATTTAAATTCTTACAATTTACTTTTCTAGAATCCAGATACTATCGGTAATAAATGAATTATAAAGTCTAAACACAATTAGAATATATTGATCACAAAGCGTTTTTGATTCATTTGTTCATTTGTAAGACAATGTAAATCGTAGATCCTGTCTGGGCGACAATTCACAAGAAGAATGAAATAATCAATTGGTACGCCATTAGAAGTGAGGTCGAGGCTTAGATTTTGATTTAGAAGAAGGAAAAGGAAGAGCAAGAATAGTTTTCATGCGACATTATTTTTGAATTGAAACATTGTTAATTGTATTTATTTTAATATTTTCTTAAGTACAAAAAAAGAAGAAAAGGTTGAAAGAAGGTGGAAGACGAAAAGAAGAAAGATAAAAAATGGAGGACGGAGGAGAAGATAAAGAAGAGACAATAACAAGAAGAATAAAATATATGTAAAAAGGAAGATACAAAAGATGACGAAAGACAAGACATGCGAGGTGGAAGAAGAAAAGACAAGAAGAAAAAAAAATGAAATAGAAATCAAAGAGTCAAATATTAGAAGAAGAAGAAGAAGAAGAAGAAGAAGAAGAAAAAGAAGATGATGAAGAAGAAGAAGAAGAAGAAGAAGAAGAAGAAGAAAATAAAGGAAGAGAAAACCAAATTGTAAAAATTGATATAAGAGTTTGAAGAAGAAGAAGAAGAAGAAGAAGGAGGAGGAGGAGGAGGAAAGAATGAAGGAAAAGAAGGTAAATAAAAAACAAATTTTAAAAAGGGTGAGAAGAGTTGAAAGAAGAAGAAGAAGAAGAAGAAGAAGAAGAAGAAGAAAAGAAAATAAAGGAAGAGAAAACCAAATTGTAAAAATTGATATAAGAGTTGGAAGAAGAAGAGGAAGGAGGAGAAGGAGAAAGGAATGAAGGAAGAAAGGAAAAGAAGGTAAATAAAAAACAAATTTTAAAAAGGGTGAGAAGAGTTGAAAGAAAATGTCGAAGAAGAAGAAGGAAAAGAAGTAGAAGAGGAAGAAGTAAAAGACAAAGAAGAAATGGAAGAAGAAGAAGAAATATATAACTAGATATGAAAGAAAGAGAAAGATTAGAAAAAGAAGAAAATAAAAGAAGAGGAGAAAAACAAATTTTAAAAGGGAGAGAAGAAGAAGAAGAAGAAGAAGAAGAAGTGGAAGAAGTGGAAGAAGTGGAAGAAGAAGAAGAAGAAAAGAAGAAGAAGAAGAAGAAGAAGAAATGTCATGTACAGAAAGAAAATCAAAAAGGAAAAGAGCGAAAACTACAGAGTCAAATATGAAAAGGTAATTCTAAAAAACGGAAAAAATAGACAAGAACATTGATGCGTAAAATATGAATGAAAGACACATCAGTATTTTTGTCTTTCGTCATTGGTTCTGCCTTTTCAAATAGAAAAAAAAAATACAACTAAATACAAAAAAATAAAAAAAATATATTTATTAAAATTATCATCCATTGGTGACATTAATATCACATCTGGGGCCTTGCTACAGCGGAGAAAAAACACTCGGAAAAAATAGGAGTGTTCTTCCTTACGTTTGCTTCACACTTCTTCATTACTTCGATTCTGTGTTCGCTCAAAACCATTAATCTTCGAGACAAGACAAAAGCGAATTTAGTTTCGAGATAGAGCTTTGAAAAATACATTCAGAAAAAAAATGTAGGTTCTATGAAATCTAGCTGCGTCTTGGTTATCTCAATAAAAAAAACCCAAAAAGCAGGAGGAGATTTTCTGTGATTTACAGTATATAAATACTTTTCCCATAGCTGAAATTTAGTGAGTTTTGAAGCTCATTGTGTGCTCCATACTTTCTCCCTTGTGCCACAACTAAGCTACGTTTGTTAAATCGCTGGTCATTTCGACATTGTGTAATGCTTAGCAAGATTGTGCCGCTAGAGCAATTGCAAATGAGAAGTGAGTTTGATTCTAGCAGGGAACTCCACACTTTCAGCCTTTTACCTTATATAAAAATATATATGAGTAAGTTTATATCCACCTGTGCGACTATACATACATTATTTGTTAAAGACATTATCATTGGATGAACGGTTGGTGTCTTTGGAATAAATAACAGAAGAAACTCTATTGTCATATACCGTATCTTCCGACTTACAAGACGCTGCGGCTTGGATGACACACCCTAATATTAAAAAGAAATTTTCTCGGAAAAAAAAGTAATTCTCATAAAGCCACACATTCACCATGCGTCCCTCACATACTGGCGCCATGTTTACATTAATCACTCGTCAAGAGCAGAAATTCTCCCGTCGCTGATAGTAAACCAAGCATGTTTAAATTGTAGCTCTGCTCCAGGAAGGTTTATAGTCTTGGGAATATTTGTAACAGCTGAGTTTACAGCATACAAAATATTGAATTAGATAGCTTGACATTATAGTCCAATGACTGACCATACAAATCTACGTCCCTAGCAGTCAAGCCAATTGGGCGAGAGTCCAAGCTTACTTGAGCTTAGTTGTTGCGTTACATTCGTCTTGGAAGACGCACACATATTTTTAAGGGTATTTTTTAGAGGTAATTTATATTTAGCCACGAAATTGTTAATGCAGTATACACAAAGACGGGAACAATTCTTATGCAATTCAAAAATATGTTTCGGCTTGAAATAACTCACAAAAGTTTGATAAACAGTAAAATAAAATCAATCATAATACTACGCTTTTTTAAAAAAATACCATCTTCCTCAGGACGTGGAAAACATGACTTTCCAGTCTTCTTTTATCTATTACCAATAAACTGGCATATCTTCTTGGGAAATATATTGAATTAGTCTCTCGTCTATTTGAATTCGAAACTGTCCTTCTTCTAGATGGGTTGCGACTCAAAGTCAAAGAATTCAATTTACTATCTTATTTATCTTATTGGGGTGTAGGGAAGAATTAGATTCATGCCTTCCCGAAAGATATTTGTGCAAAAGTAAACGCAGTAGACAGAAAATTTTAATTTGATTTCTGTGCGCAGATTCATATTCCACTTACATAAACACTTAGTTTTATATATATATATATATATAGGAACTTTGCTTAATTCACTGAAAAAAGAGCATACCATGATGAAAAAAAAAGATCTATACTTGATAAAAACCAAATGTTTATGTTATTAATAATTTATGTTATTAATTTATTATTTTATTAAATTTTCTTAACCCTTCTCGCCCGTTCGAAATTTTGGTTATAAATTTTGTTTTTCTTGCGCCATCGGGAGTAGGGGTGGAGGTGGTAAAGATTAATAAAGGTAATTTTATTGTATTTTTTTTTAGGTAAAAACGCATTGATTTCGAAATAAATCAAAATTAATGGATTTTAATGAAACTTTCAGGATTTATCACAGATAAATTGATTTATATGAAAATCTTGGTAAAAATATTTTTTTTACATCTGTAACGCCCACACTTAGTTTTATGAAATTTCGAGAAAAATAAAATTTCCCCCCTTTCATATTTAGATCCGTTACAAACATATGGGTATCCATCAATAATAATTGTTAAAGTGATAAAAATACACTTATGTATATACAGAGTGTAACAAAAATACTTTTACAAACTCTACCGACGAGTTCCCCACACCAACAAATCTACATAAAGATATATCCAGAAATCGTTATTTTGTGTATTTTTGTGTTATTGCGTTTAAAGAAAGTTTACGGAAGATGGCGCTGTGTTGACATGTAGACTAGGTTACATTTGTTATTCGTGTATATTTGTGGTTAGTCTGTCTTCAACGTTTAATGTCTGTTAGCAGAGAAGAATCCTTTTTAACAATGGCAGGATGTTCATATCATGAGCAGATATGACTTTTACATACGACCGGGGGAAAGATAATAGATGCGAGGCTTTACGGCTATATCAGATTGCGTTTCCAGACTGAAGGCAGTTGGGCCATCCAAGTTTTGCTTCTGTTTATCGTCGTTTCGCTGAGACTCGATCTGTGGCACGAAGGACCCATCCTACAGGCTATCTGAGACGATCTTGGTTTCAACACACGTCAAGTGGCCCTAGCATGTCGTGTAACACATAGTACCACAGAGAGGGTACTTCAAGAGCAGCTCCTTTACTCGTATCATTTGCAAAAAAATTGTAAAAGTGTTAGGGTTTGTATCTTGGATTGTACATTTAACAGCGTCTGCCGTAAACTTTAAACTCGAAATTGTAGCATTTACGTACATATGCCTATATGGACTTTTGTCCTTGTTTTGGTATGAGGAATCGATCACCGAAGTTTGCAAAAGTATTTTCATACACCCTGTATATATATCTTTTATTACGATAAACCTTATGTTTATTATCTACATGTATTTGAGTTTTGAACCAATTCTGTGGTGCGACACAATAACCACCAGTCTACAAATTTCCAGAGAGACCATTGAAAGTAGAAGACAAAACCCTGAACTATGTAAAGACTTTCACCAATATTGGTAGCAAAGTCAACTAAAGTGGTTCTTTAGATGATGAAATCATGCAGCGGATTGCTAAGTCTGCGAGTGCTTTCGGCAAACTTCACCATCGCTTATGGGGTGAGCTGGGTATTCAATTGGATACGAAAAATCTAGTTTACAGAGATGTTGTCCTTGCCATCCTTTTGTATGGCTCAAAGTCGAGGACAGTTTTCATATACGCTAGCTGAATGTTTTCCATAATAGCTGTCTGCGTGCCATCTGTGGAGTTAGCCTTCAAGATAGGACATCTAACGTAGACCTGTTTAACATGTGTAATACTGGAGGAATCGAGTCTTTTCACATACTGTCTCAGTTACGGTGAACTGGTTATGTTTTGAGAATGTCTGATGACAAGATACCCAAGATCCTAATGAACAGCCAGTTAGATCAGGGCTACAGGAATATAAGACGGCCATGGCTTAGATAGAGAAAAGCTGAAAAGCAACTTGTCAGTTGTCAATATTACCTCATAATACCCTTGGGTGCTTATACTTGAAACGGGTAGAGTGCAGTTCTCAATCTGCTAGTTTGAATCGTCTTCAAGAAGCGAGAGCAAGGTCAGCCAATCTAATAGAGAGCTTATCTCACAATCTTCACTCTTGCTCCATATGCGTCCTCCTTTGTAAATCACTAGCGGGTCTTAAGTGACACTTAAGATTATCGCACCCAAATTCATAACTGAATCAATTGGTTAAGTTGTCAGATCCTCATACGTCGAATTCGACGGGAGAGTCCATTATATTTGAGTTGTTTCCCCTGTTATCTTATTAACTTCGTACAAATGATCCGGAAGGAATGTAGTTAATAACAACTGATATAAATTAAATTTATATGATAATAAAGTTTATAGTAAAAAGAAATAATGTCGGTTTAAAAATCCACTTACACACGCACACACACACGCACACACGCACACACACACACACACACACACACATATATATATATATATATATATATATATATATATTGTGTGTATTTAGGCAGCATCTTTTCAATCATGCACTTTTCATTAAATAATATAGACAGTTTATGTATGTGTTTTTAGGCATTTAAAACAACATGCCTGCGAGCAAACACAATTCTGTAAAATACTTGTCGAAAACACAATTATACTTCAACATGAAAACAATAGACAAAAACTAAAAATCCTTGAAGCATTATACATCAAACAGTTGAAACCCAACCTAAACAAAATCAATTATTCTTAATATTCTACAAATATTCTTAAATGTCTATAATTGGTAACAGAAGCCATTGTCTTATACCAACAGTTTTCCATACTTCATACTTCTCCAATTCTCTCTCGTGTGGTCATGTGTAACGTCATGAGATGCGGTGCGATTTTAGCTTCTAGGTGTGTCGCCCAACATCCAAGAGTCAAAAATAAATAGGAGTATACATTTAAACCAAATTGTTTGATAGGATCTTTCACACCAGGTCGTTTGTGATGAGATGCATCTTATTTCTAATGTTTGAATCCTTCGCTGTAGTTCTGTTGTTAATGTCCAAGATTTTCGGGCCCACGGAAAGATTGAGAAGGCCAGTGTATGCAACAATGTGGTCTTTGATTTCAGAAAGAGGTTTTTGTCTTTCTTACATTTGCGATAGCTGCAATGCTTTTTGTTTTGTTTGTGAAATTTTTTTCCTCCTCCTCTTTTGTCAAAGCTGGAAGCATATGGAATGGGAGTGTCTTCTCACGTGGCCATGTCATTTCAAATATCTCCTCTTGACGGTGGATATGAGATCTCCCATCAGGCCCCTTTCTTGTTTTATAGAAGCTTTCACACCACGTCTTTTGTGAGGAGATGCCTGGGGTGAGTTTCTGCAGTATCATTTCTAATGATTGGATCCATCGCAGATTATCATAGACATCATGCATCATCGTCAGTCCCATGACTGGATGTGGTCGTAGGGTCGCTTCACAGCTGAAAATCAGACCAGCTCCCTACAAATGTCTATGATGCATACCATTATCTTTTTCGCCATTAAACATTATCAGTCCATCCAATGAATTTGTCAGCTCTTTTTTACCCGCGCCTTTCTCCTCTTTTGTCAAAGCTGAAATCTTATAGGATGGTAGGGAAATATTCTTGTCTTCTCACGTCGCCATGCCATTTTAAATATCTCTTCCTAATCGGGCCCCTTTCTTGTTTAATAGGATCTTTCACGCCAGGTCGTTTGTGAGGAGATGCTTAGGAGGGTTCTGCAGCATCTTATTTCTAATGCTTGGATCCTTCGCTGTAGTTCTGCTGTTAATGTCCAAGATTTTCGGGCCGACGGAAAGATTGAGAAGGCCAGTGTATGCAACAATGTGGTCTTTGATTTCGGAAAGATGTTTTTGTCTTTTTTACATTTGTTATAGATGCATTGTTTTTTGTTTTGTTCTTGAAATTATTTCTATTCTGAAGCCATTTTCACAAATAATCTGGTCAAGATGTTTTAATTTTATTACTACTATAAGTACTTGACCAACGGTTTTTAACTGGCTTAAAAATATTTCTCTTTGCTTATCATGAGATTTTAATATATAATTTCAATATACAATTTGATTAATGACATTTATCGAGTGAAATAGAAAAATAATTTCATATTTTTGCAAGATCTTTCACTACGTTAGTAGGAAAAAAAACATTGATTTTTTTACAGAATAAATTTTTATTTTTATCAAGGCATTTAATTCTTGGGTAAATTATAATCGCATAGTTTAAATATTTACTGAATGATTCGCTTTTCATGGTTTTATGGACTGTTGTGCCCAAGATTAATCTCTACCAAAGGATTCAAAAGGCGAATGTGTGGATAAAGAAAGGACTCGCTCATAATCCAAACAATACAACCTCATCTGTGAAGCATGGGGGTGGCAGTGTGTTGGTTTCGTCTTAAATGCAAGTTCCTGGAACAGGCTCATTCATATTTATTGATGATGTAACTCACAATGGTAGTAGGAGAATGATGTCTACAGAAACATTTTGTCTGCTAATTTAGAGAGAAATTCACCCAAACCAATCGGGAGGAAGTTTATTATACAGCAGGACAATGACTGAAAACATACTGCCAGCACAACAAAGGAATTTATGGGGGATCGGCAGTTTTAGACTGGTCAAGTCAATCACTGGACCATAACCTAATGGAGCATCCATTTCATCTCCTGACTACGAGACTGAAGGAAGAACCACCGCTTCAAAACAAAGAACTGAAAGAGGCTGCATTAAATGTCTGGTAAAGCATCCCAAGTGAAGAATGCAACAGTCTGGTGATGGCAATGAGTCGCAGACTTCCTGCATTTGGAAGCGAGGGTGAAGCAACCAAGTATTTAATGTTATTCACTTTAAGAATATCTGTTACTTTACATTTGCTCACTGAAAAAAATGGAGTAATCAGATAAAAAAGATGCTTTGTCCTAAGCTGTTTAACACATATAAGAATAAATAACTGGAAATAAAAACTGAAATTTTGAAATGTTCTCTCATATTCATCTGCTGATCTTAAATACAAATGTCTTCAGTGAACAACAAAATGAATGTATTCGTATTCTTATATATTTCTCATACATTTCGATGTTACTTTTATTGATTTTATATTGAAATATTTGCCGGGAATTATATATTTATCTATTGTGTTATTTCTGTTCATATTTTCCCCCTCTCTCTTCCCCACCTTTACTATTTCTCCCTTTTATTCTCTCTCCTTTCTCTTTAATCACTTTCTCATTTACTCTCTTTATCTCCTTCTTTTTCTGTATATATATATATATATATATATATATATATATGAAGGGAAATAAATGACGAATTGGAAACAGATTTTGTAACGTGGATCAAAATTTAGAACATCATCAGACTATGGTATTGCTTAAAGTGATATATCTACGTATCTACACTTAGCGATTGGGACAATGAAATCTCTCTCTCTCTCTCTCTCTCTCTCTATATATATATATATATATATATATATATATATATATATGTATGTATTAGGTTGATGCAAAAATAATGTCGTTTCTCACATACGTTACTATGTGAGAAAACGACATTATTTTTGCAACAAACTAATATGTATGTCGGCAACAAACACTTTTTCCGAATGCATGAATATTTTTTATCCAAGAATGTATTACTGGTAATATTTTTTTTCAAAAAATGTACTGCTGGTGATAATTTTTCTTTTTCAAAAAATGTACTGCTGGTGATAATTTTTCCAAAAATGTATTGCTGGTATTAAAACCTATACTTTCATAGTATTGTGACCGCATTTTTTGTGGGAGGTGGGGATTAACTATTTCCCAATAGTTGGGACCCTGACAGGTGCTACCACCCTGTGTCAGGTTGGACGTGCGAACACCAGCAAATAAGAGGTGGTTCCATGCTTCTCAAAATCTCCTGATCAAAGACGTTTGGTATCGGATATAGTTTACCGTCATACCCAGGTCGGGAGTAATCAGGAAACCAAACGATAACTATTGACATTGCATTTAAATGTTTGAAGATCAATGTTGACTGGAAAGCATGAAGCCGAACTAGAGTCATGTAAACAAGAAGTACAGGAGAAGAAACTCTTAGCATAGAACTTACGGTTACATCTACTGCTCTTAAATTCATAAAGTCTAGGTACCATATACGAAGAGTTCATTCGAACAGTAAGCATGAAAGGATGTATAGTAAAAGCACAGGGAATTTATATTACAGCGGTGGGAAAGTGACTGAAGCCGAGATGCCAGGTCAGGACTAATAACATTGCTGATTCTTCTTTGGATTTTATTGAGAATCAATAAATTTATAGCAGGAGCATCGGGCCATATGTGGCAGCAATATTTAACGCATGGACTGATGGTAGACTTATAGACATGTAAGATAGATTCTGGAGAGAAAATACGTCTAAAACGGCACAGAGGCACAAATAGAACTAGCAATAGATTCAATATAATCTTTTCACTTCATGTCAGCTGAGAATGTTACCCCTCCACTTTTTAAAACCAGGTGCTGAAATATACTATTTTCTTTTCCCAATTTTTAGTAGATTATTACATTTAAGAGTATTGAGTTTTGTATCGATTTTGCCCTTTTAAAATGAATTTAGATGAGATTCGTAACTTACACGGAATGTTGAATGAATTCATAAATTGCTTTTCAGTAAACGAAGCGGGTAAGTACCATTGGATGTATGTAAATGCAATAGCACATATGGATCGAGTCACTATGACACTGAATATGAAATTTTTACCTCATCCTCCTAAAGTTCCTCTCCTTGCTCCATCCTACATTTTTTTTTAGATCATTGTAACTTTTACTTGGAGGTATTCTAAGACTGATACTGAGTGTTTCAAAGCCTGAAAGATTTTTTACTCTAGTTTGGTAATTTTGCCAAATGTCTGGCATTCTGTTATCGATAATTGGTTAGGGGTAATTATCTTGATTAAATATATACTTTTATATTGAAATTCGTTTTCTTTTATTTATTTTCTTCAGATGCGAGAGAACATTCTGTCTTCCCTAATAGCATAACCGAAAAGGCATATATTTCCTTTTGGTTAACCAGCTACATTCTTCTCAACAGAAAAGTGCAGGCATATACACGCATATATATATATATATATATATATATATATATATATATATATATATGAGTATGTGTATTTCAGAATTGGCATTCTGAAATAGATTACGTAACAGAAGAGAAGAGGAGGAGTTTTGGATTGTCAATAGATTTAAGAATTCAACGAATATTTCAAGGATTTTGTTTTAGAGGTTAACACACAAATTTCGACGTAGAATATGCGAAACGGAGCCAGTATGAATCGATATTAACTTGCTTGCACGAGATTTGTAATTTTCACGTAAAGTCTCTGCTTAATGTACGATTTGAAGCAATTTCTGTCTCTCAAGGACGCAAGTCAATTTAAAGCGAAGAGAACGAAGAAATATTAAAGGTTTCCATCTTAAAAGCTTAAATTGAACATTTGACAGACTGAAGTCGAAAAAAGATAGCTGATATTTTTTTTTAAAGAACATGGCTGAATCGAGTTAGTTCTTCAAATCAATTGATAAAGACTCACAGCAGTAATAATATGTATAAACACACACGTATATAAACACCCGCATGTATATAGATATATGAAGGGTTGGAGATATGGATCGTGCACTGAAGAGATCAACACTGCATGGTGGCTGACAGTTTAGCATCTCTATGCAATCTTCAGGCCAGGCCATATCATGATCATGGAACGCTATTTCCATATTAATATAGAAAATTCTATCTATCTATCTATCTATCTATCTATCTATTAGGTTGGTGCAAAAATAATGACGTAATAATGTCGTTTTTGACGTTAAAAAATACGTCAAAAAACATTATTACGTCATTATTTTTGCACAAACCTAATATCTATCTGTTATTTAAAAGGTGATATATTAAAAGGAAAGGTGGATGTATATTTAAAAAAAGATAATCTACAGATAGAGGATATAGAAATAGGGATTAACACTGCCTGTTGACTACCAGTTTCCGACTTCTATGTGATCTTGAGACCAACAAGTATTAGGTTGGTGCAAAAATAATTTCGTTTTCTACCATATGTTACTATGTGAGAAAACGAAATTATTTTTGCACCAACCTAATATATTAGGCATTGTTCAATTTTCTCAGATAAATATATCAAATTTTAACAATACATACACACACACGTGCGCACACATAGAATTATATATATATTGATTAAAGGCTGCTGGTTTTATATGGGAAGGACGTTCAATATTGCTTATATTCATAGACGATGTTGTCATAGTGATCAACACAAGATGTTAACTGTCATTTTCAAAATAAAATTCTGTATTCAGACAATGACATCTGAGTGGATTCCTATGTCTATTCAGTTTTTCTATTTTTACCTGTCTCCACACACACACACACACACACACACACATATATATATATATATATATATAACACAGACACAAACACACACACATATATATATATATATATAAAACACAGACACACTCATATATAAATATATATATATATATATATATATATATATATATTGAGACATGTTTCATTGAATAATTTAGACAACTTTTTCTACTTATTTTCAACAGGATCATTTCATATTCATGAACAATTCTGTTGTGTTATACACAATTATTTTTACTTTTCTTTCTAATAACGCAATATATATATATATATATATATATATATATATATATATATATATATATATATATATATATATATATATATGAAAGCAAGGTTCTATTTTTTTCTTTTAAGGAATTCACACTTCCTCTTTCAGTTTTTTCTCGAAAGCCTTTCTCTTCTCAGTTTCGCATTCGAAACTTAAAGCCATTTCTAAAGAATTAAGTTATTTTTTTTATTCTTAATCCGACATTTTTATAACTTCAAACATTATTTTAATCGATACCCGTGTTTGACTTAAAAACTACTGTTTGTTTTATAAACAGTGTCGATAGTATATCGGCCTGCAAACACTAGAAATTTTAGTAAAGATGTACTGTCCTGTGTGGTTCGAACCTGTGCCCCCTGTAGGAAAAAACAAACGCCGTTCGGTCCGCCATGCTTTCTACTAATCTAAACTCTATTTTGTGGCTATCTATGTTTAATTTGAAGCTCTATTTTTTTTTTTAACAATGCTAAACCGACCAAGCATAGAAATGAAAAAAATATGGGAACCAGTAATAAGGAGTGTCAGAGAAAAGCGATAATAACAATAAAAATTGCAATATGAGCTCTGGTAAAAATATGTAATGATGATAACAGCTAAAATTGCAATATGAGCACTAGTAAAAATCGATGCTGAAGACATTAGGTTTATAATACCCAGAAATTCATACACAAGGACACATGGCACAGTGGATAAAGGTGTTGGTTAGATCCAGTGACAAGACCCAAAAAGTGTCAGTTCAATACTCGGTTATGGCAGTGGAGAACTTGGAGAAGGAATTAACCGTAACTGACATCCATTCGACATGATCAACAGTCTACCCCAGTGAGCGAAAGAAAGGGTTCAGTTCGACATTCCAACCACCTGAAGAAGGCTGGAGCGTACAACGGCCGAAACGTAATAAATATGGAAATAAGATGAGTACAATAGTTCGAATAATGTAAGGCATTCTAGACGTTGGGGATATGAACAAATTTGTGAATTAATTCATTTTCAAGTCGTCAATATTTCTCATGTCTCACCGGATATATAGCACAAATTCCCAAATCATTCCCCCAGTAAATAAGAAATTTCTTTTCTGATTTATTTTTCTGTAAGAAGGTTTTATCGAACCCAACTTTTGGGTCAGTTCATATATGTTTGTCAGTGTGAGTTTTGATGATTATGTGCGTGTGTGTTTGCGGATGAATGTGTTCCTCTGTAGCTGCGTACGAATATTATTTACTCAGACGAACTTTACTCTTGCGTATGTGCCAATTCATTTCCTAACTACAAATCCATTGGAAACATTTAAAGATGAACTTCTCAATGCATGAGTCATACAAGGGAACTCCTGTGCAGTATTATTAAGTAAAAGGATTTGAATCTGTTAGTTCAGTTATACATAAATATATTCTTTCAGGTGTACTCTTTCAATTGCGCATTTAACAAGATATTTTTCCGTCTGTATTACGACAGATAGAAAATGATTTCTGTAAATATATAAGAACAGAAATGAGTGTAAAACAAGCATGTGTTTCCTCAGTGGATTTATGCAACCTTTACAGTGGTGCAATCCTGAGAGAATTAGAAGTCCTACCAGGATTTATTATTGATGGCCAAAATCCTAACAATGTTAGATATGCAGATCACACAGTTTTTATAGCAGACAAAGAAAGGAAAATACAGGAACTCCTAAAGAATGTAGTCAATAAAAACGAGAAGAAAGAACTAGACATTAATTGTAAGTAGACAGAATTTATGTTTGTCAGCAAAAGAGGCCAACATGGGAATTGCAAAATGGGGATGACAAACTCAAACAAGTTTAAACATGTATGACGTTTTTTTTTTTTTAATAGAAGACAGAAAATGCGACGCCGAAATCGAAAGAGGCATTGTGATAGAAAAATAGGTTCTAAAACTTCATCAAAATATTAAAAAATAAAAAAAAAAATATAATAATTACCAGGATTTATTATTGGCGGCCATAATCCTAACAACGTGAGATATGCAGATGACACAGAAGAAAGAATCAGACATTATTGCATACTGCTACCACATTTTTATCAATGTTAATTTTTGTGCAATTCTGTGCAAAAAGTGGATCACAGAGCCTTGATATTTTTTATCACTACTAATAGGTCAGTTAATATTTAAATCATGTTCTCAACTATGTCCGAACATCAACCTAATTCTTGACCTGATTAAAAAACATTCAGCCAAATTCTGTCTATGCCTTCCCGGAGCCAGGCAGGGCTTTCGTTCTTCTTCAATTTTTGATTTCTCTCGCTTAGGAAAATGTAGCTGTTAAAGAAATCGCGTTTCGACCTCTTTCGGGCAGACGCTATGAAAACATGTCCACATTCAACTCCTACAAGATCAATTGTAAGAAGATAGAATTTATGGTTGTCAGCAAAAGAGGCCAACATGGGAATTTCAAAATGGAGATGCCAAAATCAAACAAGTTTAAATATCTCTGATGTTTTTTAACAGAAAACAAAACACGCGATGTCGAAATTGAAATGGAGCATTGTGAAAGAAAAAAATATGTTCCAAAAGCTAATCAAAATATTTAAAAAAATATGAAAACCACTTTAGATACGAAGAATTTCTGTTGTGTAATATCAGTCCACCTATAAGGGAGTGAATGCTGGTCATTCTACAGACAGATGAAGAAGAAACTTGAAGAAATAGAAATTTGGTTCTACAGAAGGATGCTAGGAATACCATGGTCTTAAGCAATGACGAAGTTTTAAAGAAAATGGAAACAGCAAGAAAACTTATACTTAATATCAAATAGAGACAGTTGAAATTTCTCCGTCGCATTAGTGAGGAAAGAAACCTTAGAAAATTAGATACTCACGGAATATTTTAAAGACAAGAGAGACAATTAAAGTAACCTGACTAAAAAGTTTACGTAAATGGTTACCAGAACAATGATTACGAGGGATAACGAAAAGACAAATTTACTAAGAGCTACAAAGGACAAGAAATCGTGGAGAGCTATGATCGCTCACGTCCTGAAAAGACACGACATATGGGAGAAAAAACAGTATGTCACTACTGGTTTGAATCATTCATTTCATAGGCGTGCATTAACATTTGTCATGTTAAGATATGATTGCTACACGTACTATGTAACCCATTGCTGTCTGCCGCATAGTCGAGTCATCTATGACTAAACCACTACTCCCACTTGGCTAGTCTGTTAAAGAGGGTGGTTAGATAACAAAACGAATTAAAAAAATAACTATCAAAGTACAGATAACATTCATGTAGGGTCAAGGTTCATCTAACACAATAGCTTAGCTTGGGATCCATAGCTATGGATAGAGCCAGTTTTGTTAAGAAGAGTTACTCGGTAGAAAAAGACGACCACATATATTTAAACAAGCCTTCGAATTGGAGAATATGGACTATAGTTTGATGTGGGAAAGAATTACTCAAACGCGGCACACGTGAATCGTGAGAGAAATTATGATAATGTATCTCTCAAAATCTATCTATCTATCTATCTATCTATCTATCTATCTATCTATCTATCTATCTATCTATCTATCTATCTAAGTCTGTTCATATATATCTATCTATCTATCTATCTATCTAAGTCTGTTCATATCTATCTATCTATCTATCTATCTAAGTCTGTTCATATCTATCTATCTATCTATCTATCTATTTATCTATCTATCTATCTATCTAAGTCTGTTCATTATCTATCTATCTATCTATCTATCTATCTAAGTCTGTTCATATCTATCTATCTATCTATCTAAGTCTGTTCATATCTATCTAAGTCTGATCATATCTATCTATCTATCTATCTATCTATCTATCTATCTATCTATCTATCTAAGTCTGTTCATATCTATCTATCTAAGTCTGTTCATATCTATCTGTCTACCTATGCTAATATTCTTTTGCGTTTCTATGGTATATACTCTATATTATCTCGTGTTACCTACGAGTATCGGTCTTCTTTTTGTCAGCATATTGTGATGTCTTTTGGTTATATGAGATTTTATAGCAATATTATCTGATAAATGTTTAGTCGGCATAATAAAGTTTTAGTCGTTTGACCAAATACTTGAAGCCATACAAATAAAAAGACAAAAACATAAAAGTACATTATTAAAAACATCTTATGAATGGTTATGAATAAATACGAAAGCAATATCTACATATTTGAAAAGCTGTTACATTATTTGTAAGACCATGTGCCTCAGACAAAATATTATTAAACTTATAGCATTCTAAAAACTAAAACCGTTACGTATATATATAAAAAACAACAACAATAAAAAAACAATGCACCAACGTTTATATATATATATATATATATATATATATATATATATATATATATATATATATATATATATATATTCAGTTTCTGAAAATGGCTGATAATAGTTAAAAGCTTCTGTATATTTGCCTGCGTACAATGTTTATACATATGTTACCCTGTATAAAAACAAGAAAAATATTCTAAACAATTATTTAAAAAAATATTTAATAATAAATCCTTTTCGAATGAATAGATTTATTATAGAAAAGGATATTCTAATTTACAATGAGGAGGTTAGTAAGCACGTGGCATAAACACTGTCAGATTTTTATGCTTGAACAATACGATAAAATTAATTTTCGAATATTTAGATAGACACAAATTTACTATACTGGTCATAGGCAAATAGCTGAGTAGCAAGTTTGTAATTTGAGGTAAAAAGTGCGGACAATGTGCAACAAGGTGTAAATGCAAGTTAACATGCAAGTTAACATGCAATTATCTTGTGGTTGTTAGTATACTTGAATATCGTTAGCACACAGGCTACTCGAAACACGGGTTAAAACATTTGATTTCATTTTATTTTTTCCAGAAATACTGGTGTTCAACATCACTGACATTTCAGATACGATCATCTTTTTTTAAAAATTGTTTCCCTCGTATTAATGAAGCCGTTGGTGAAATTTGACGAAAATATAGGCTTCGCTTTTTGCTTTTATCAAGTGCTTAAAATGTATAAAGTTATTTACATATGTGCATATATGTCTGTATGCAAAATGTGTCGATAGATACATAGATAAAAAAAGAGGATGAAATAGGTATGGAAAGAATTAAAGAGATTGCTAGATAGCAAGATAGAAAGATAGATAGATAGACAGATAGATAGATAGATAGATAGATAGATAGATAGATAGATAGATATGAAAAAAAACTAGATAGATATAAACAGAGGAAGCTAACTAGTAGATAGATAGCTATATAGATAGAGAGATAGATATAAACAAAGTAAGCTAGATATATACAGAGGACATTATGTACTATATATATATATAAATATATATATATATATATATATATATATATATATATATGTATATATATATATATATATAGATAGATAGATAGATAGATAGATAGATAGATAGATAGATAGATAGATAGATCGGAATAGACAGAGATAGATGCAAACAAATATAGATACATAGGTACTAGATTTGAGAAAGCTCAGCTAGCTAGCTAGCTAGATAGATAGACTAAGTAAGCGGGATATAAACAGAAGTCATTTACTAGCTAGCTAGCTCTAACTAGCTAGCTAGATAGATAGATCTGAATAGACGGAGATAGATGCAAACAAAGATAGATACATACGGACATAGATTTGAGAAAACTTAGATAGATAGATAGATAGATAGATAGATAGATAGATAGATATGAACAGACTGAGCGTGATAGATGTAAACAGAGAAAGCTAGCTACTTGATAGATAGATAGATACATAGATAGATAGATAGATAGATAGATAGATAGATAGATAGATAGATAGATATGAACAGACTGAGCGTGATAGATGTAAACAGAGGAAGCTAGCTACTAGATAGATAGATAGATAGATAGTTAGATAGATAGATAGATAGATAGATAGATAGATAGATAGATAGTAATACTTCAATCGATAAAACATTTTAAAGAGCCGGGATTGTAAAAATATATATATATATATATATATATGTAAAAAGGAAAAAGGCATATGAGTAGGAACGCCGCAAAATTGTAAAATACAAATGACTTACGAAAAAAGTAAAACAAAAAAAAACAAAAAAAAGTAATCGAAGTCGGAAAATTATAGATAGGAGATTGAAAAAGAAAAGAAAATAAACTCGATTAATGAAGGCTGATCGATAGAAGAAAAGAAAAGTAGGAGAGGGAAACGGGTGTTAATAGAATCCAAAACTTACCAGGCAAATATACAGAGAAAATGAGAAAATGAAGAATGCTAAACGGATGAGTAGAATATGGCGGAGATCATGAGAAACAGAAGCACAAGCACTCACAAAATCATTATATGGTGATACATACACAAAAATAAATATGAAAAACAGTAATGACTCTAAAAATGATTTATGTATACACGCACAGACACACACACACACGTGCGCACACATACACATATATTTCTTTACTAATGGTCACCCAATACAAGGCCCAAGGTCCCCACAAGATAGAAATTTACTGTGTGGAGCTATATCAGAGTAAGAAAGGGCAAAGAAGTGAAGTCCTTGGGGCTATGTACGAAATATAACAGTTAATTCTAGACATGAAGAGGTCAAAATTTAATTAAGGAATAGCATTTCAGAGTTCAGAGAGTGGCGTTAGAAATATAAAGTTGAAGCAGACTTTAGAATGAAACGGAAACGCAACTTTAAACAAGAAACCAGGGATAAACTATTCAAATGTAATGTCAATCGACGTCTCCAGATGCCTTGATCTATCCGCTATCCTTCTCTTCATCCTTTCCTCTATCACTCCTATTTACTCACGCACCAACTCTCTGTAACCCCTTATTTCCCATCTTGCTTGGGGTGAAACGCTTAAAAAATAAATAAATCTCTACTCCTGTTAAAAAAAAAGAAAAGGCCGGGGCAGTGTGTTTGCGTGCATGTGTGTAAATAGTTAAAAATTTAATATCTTTTATGGGGCTCGAATGTTCTATGGAAATTTTATAAAATATGACGACATAGGATTCAATACTGTATAACGATTGTCATTGCTTCTTTAGCGGACTCTCTATATAGAGCACTGTGGGAATAGAAGTCGGCGGGAAAAAGCAAACCCCAACCATTTTCTCTGTATATTTTCCCGGTAAGTTTTCGATTCTGTTAATTTATGTAGAGTGAATTCTTTAATTCTTTTGGAGTCATGATCTTTATTTTGGCTCATTTTATTTATTTATTATTTGAAATTATTATTTATTGATTGATTAGGTTGGTGCAAAAATAATGACGTAATGATGTCGTTTTTCGACCTATTTTTGAACGTCAAAAAACGACATTAATACGTCATTATTTTTGCACCAACCTAATATTTTTGATTTCTATATTTTTATTTCGTTCTAAACTTGTGTATTTGGAATAAGATTTTTCGGATAGAAGCTATGTGATCATATTTAGCACTTATAGTTATAATGTTGTAGGCCGCTGAGTAGGAAAAGTTGGCACCCTGTGCCGTGCCAGGAAATTTTTCTCCCCGGAATCGATCCTCCAGATCTACAAATAAACAATTCGCCCTTGCATGGAGTATTGCTGCCATATATAGTCTTGTACCCCTTCTGTTTGCCTCGGGGTTCTTGATAGGCCCCAGAGGCGGATATGCAATATAATTGGCCCTGCTCTGGCATCTCGTCTACAGTCACTTTCTCAAAGATGCGCCGTCGCCTATCTCTGTCTCTTCTACAAATACTTTCATGGTAATTTCTCCGAGGAGATGCATTCGCTGGTTCCCAGACTTCATGAGTTCAAGCGCCCTATGAGGCTGGCATCCCGCTCTCACCCCTTCACTGTCGAAACTCCTAGATGTAGCCGTCTTTTCTACTCCAACAGCTCCATGTCTCGCACCAATCGCCTGTGGAACTCCCTTCCTTATTCCAGTTTCCCTGAGAGCTATAATCTCCAGCTATTCAAGTGTAATATCAATCGACATCTCCAGTTACCTTGATCTATCCACTACCCTTCTCCTCATGCTTTCTTCTACACTCCTATCTGATCTTGCTCTAAATTTTCTGTAAACCCTTGCGTCCTAGTGGCTTCCCGCCTTGCTTGGGGTGAAACGCTAAAAAGAAAAAAGAAAAGGAATTCGTTTTCGTTTCTACATTTAGTAGTAAGGTCCGAACCTTGATTTTGAAATTTAGCTTGGTTAGGATGTCTTCGGTATTTTTTCCGATAAGCAATTGTTTTTTTTTTGTTTTTTTTATAAAAACAAACTGTTTTTATGAGGAAAAACTGTGTTTATAAGTTAAAGTATATATATATATATATATATATATATATATATATATATATATATATATATATATATATATTCAAGAAATTCAGAAATATTTACGGAAGTTACAAGAAATCAAGACCGACTTAATAAGAATGATAAGATGAAAAATATACTAAAAACAGCCAAAATAATTATCAGCAAACGCCAGTCTAAAAACCTGAAACATATATTAATCTCATCCAAATTTAACCAACACAATATACAGGTGGTCAAAAAATGCAAAAAAAAAGAAAAAGAAAAGATTTGAGGTTTGTAATGTCATTATTGAAGGGAACTCCTACACCTCTGAAAACCCCACAACAACGTTCACAATAAACAGAATTTTAAACTGCAACTCCAAAAATGTGATCTATGCACTCAAGTGAATAAAATGCAAGAAGTCACATATAGGCACCAACCAAGCACTTAACCACAGAGTTGCCCTTTCCAAAAGCAATTACTCTTTCTTACAAATTCAAGAAAAAAAAAATTCGTGGACAGATTGAAACCAGCACTAAACAGAACATCACCCCACACACATGGACACGCAACATGCATACATCATGGCCAGATAAATTGGTCAGATCGCACAACTACATAAACTTGCAAAAATAGATAGACTACTCACGAACACATACGGAAGCCCTACGCAAAACAGGGAGAATGTGCATATATATATATATATATATATATATATATATATATATATATAAATATGTGTGTGTGTGTGTGTGCGTATTTGTGTGTGTATGTTGATTCATGTGCAAGCTAGCGGAAACACGCATGCTCAAACCATACATAGAAAGGGAAATAGATTTGACAGTCTCAGCGGTGATGTGTGGATAGGGGGGGACATCTGTTATCGAAACATCTGTCATCGCCACCACCTACACAAACCTAATGATTTTATTACTACTTGGCAGAAAGACAGTTTTGTTAACAGTCGAAAAAGTGAAATCAAGGCTCACTACAAATAGAGAAAATGAACGATTAGATATTGCAAGAACAAGGAAATTTTGTTCCTTTAAAAATTGATTCATTTAATTTGCCTGCAGAAGGTCACAAGATCGGAAACCCGTGTAGGAATTATATGAAGAATAAAATATAATATATACACTAAAACATATCCACATTATAACCAAAAACAGTTGCGATTTCTGTCTTTCCTCTTTTTAGATGCATATTTTACTCTAGTTGGAAAAATTATAATCTTTTCGATATATATATATATATATATATATATATATATATATATATATATATATATATGTGTGTGTGTGTGTATAATAAAAAGGCTTAAACACTAATATTCCACGGTTATAATTTATACCATTGGAATCGTAAATACGATCCAATTCATCAGACTTGGAATTTTTTATTCAAAAAATATACATGTATGCGTATGCACCTATGTATATATATTTATATATTTTGCATATGTATGTGTATATTTACCAGTAATATTATCTATCTATCTATCTATCTATCTATATATATATATATATATATATATATATATATATATATATATATATACGCATAACAAACTTTTCAATGTGATAGAGCTTGTGGCTAGGCGGGTCTTGTCTGCTGTCCATCTGTGCTATTTTTCGGCTCAACTAAGGATTCATTTTGCGACTCGTTCTGCCTTTTCCTCTATGCGTAAGGATCCTCTTCCTCCCCATCATGTTTCTTCCTTGAGTTATTCCTTTAAATGTGGTTGCGTTAGCAACTACATAGGAAGGTCTTCCCAACGTTTAGATTGTAGGATCAGGCAGCATGTCCCCTTGCGAGTCCTTAATCCGGATGCCCGTAAGAGCCAGTTGGTTAATACTTCCGGGTCAGCGATCACAGAACCTTTGATAAATTGCAGGGATTGTGAGAAGGATTTCAGTCCCAATAGGTTTATTGTACTGTCCAGTTCGCACTCTCCATTTCATTTTCAGGCACTTGAGTCTCTGTATATTCGGTCCAGGGAGCCGTCTCTTTGCAAGCAAAAAGCCTGTCTCTTTGGGCTTCACGTTATTAGACTCTAGTGTGTATCATACATTGCCCTCACACTCCCCAATTTTTTTTCTCCTTTGTCCTGTGCAGATTCGCGCGGTTTGAATTTTTTTCCCCTCATACCATTAATCATTTCATTTTTTAATGTTTTAATTGTATGTAGGGTGATTGTGTGAGTCAATATATATTGCAATAATTGTTAAATTTTCCCAGTCGACCCTGATGAGCTTGGGAACGAAACCGGTTGGTCTGTTCTGTAACAGTTATCATCTCTTATTTTTTTATTTCTCATAATGCCTTTAGTAAATAATTTGTATCTATTCCTTGCAATATATATATATATATATATATATATATATATATATATATATATATATATATATATATATATATATATATATATATATATATATATATATATATATGTGTGTGTGTGTGTGTGTGTGTGTGTGAGTGAATATGGATAATATCCAACGGCGATAGCATGACGGCAATCTTCTGGTGCTGAGGAGTATATTCTCTCTTGAGATACGCGTTCTTGTGGTGATAATTAAAAATTGTGTGTTAAGACTTGTTAATTTAATTATTGTTGCCAGTTTACTTTAATTGTTAGAACTGTGGTACTTTATGCAAAATGGAGAGTTAGGCCTCTTGAAACCTAACTTGCTTACTTAATTTCAAATTTTAACTCTTCAGCTTTCAAACTTAAGAATTTGAATGATATTAATTATAATTAACTAATTCTAATATTTCAGGCAACAATAATTAAATAAACATGTCCTAACACACAATTTTAAATCATCACCACGAGAACGCAAACCTCATAACGGTCAGATTATACCCATCACCTGAAGACTGCAAGATCCGCATGAAACTCCGAGTCGTTATATCTACGTTGGAGATTATGTATATTCTCTAACATATAATTATTGCTTTGTTACATAACATTGACCTCTGTATTTGTAACACTAGAGGGAAAATATGATAGTGATATGCACGTGCATGTATATGTGCTTATATGCATATTTTTATCACCCTCCATATATATATATATATATATATATATATATATATATATATATATATATATATATATATATATATATATATATATATGTAGATAGATAGATAGATAGATAGATAGATAGATAGATAGATATTCCCTCTCTCCTTCTCTTTCTACTTTGTGGAACTATCTTAAAACACAATCTCCGTTAATCTTGTTTTTCGTTTGATTCCTGGAAGAATTTATTTTTGCATCCATTCCTTGTTTTGAAAGCGTCTGGTCTGACGGAGCCAAATCGAATTATCGATTTCGCGAAATAAAATATTACCATGACATTCTGAAGTATGAGGTCAGATTTGTTAATTAATTATCACTTGCTCTGTTTATTACCTTGAGCACTCAAATTTATATCCCCCCCCGGAATTATCCATACGACTAACAATTATCTTTATCATATCATATCATATCATATATATATATATATATATCCTATACGGAACCGCCATTTAGCCATTTAATGTCTTTAATAAATAAATTGTCTGACTTTATCCATTTCTTAATGTATGACGTCATTTGTTTACATTTAATACACCATGAGCAGTTATGAATGTACGAGATTTATGGAAGATTGAAGTTTATAAGCAGTAAATTCGACCTTGCCTACCGAACGATCCTTTGTGGCCGAATCGGTTAGGCACGCCCCGTTAAATGGCGGTTCCGTATAGGATGCAGGTTTGAATCCTGTCAAAGGACGAATATTTTCTATGAAAATTTCTCGGACATTCAGGCCGGTAAATGTTATTTAATACTGTTTATTATAAACAGAGCATTTACTTAAATACTTGTATCTATAATAAGAACGTTAAACTTTAAAAAAATGTCATTAATAAATAAATTGTCGGACTTTGTCCATTTCTTAATATATATATATATATATATATATATATATATATATATATATATATGTTAATTAATTAATTAATATGCGTTTAGCCTGATTAGCATCAAAATATAATCTTCAGGTGGTGGATTAAGCGGAAGATTGCGCACACACAGACACACTCATACATACACACTCACACACAATCGAACATACATTATTATTCGAAACCCACATAACAAATTAGAATTATGATATGAGTTTATAACATTCACGGTTAGGACCCGCCATGCAACTTACATAGTAGCAAATCACCCACATTCGCTCTGTATTCCTTTGACGGGAAGTAACTTCCACTCACACAGCTTCTTAGCGCGAACCCCTGCCGCCTGGAACAGATTCCCAATAGGATATTTCCCCAATCACTACAATCTAAACCTGTTCAAGTCTAGAGTTAACCGTTACCTTCTCTTCCTATCCATATGAACTAACGCTTACGTAACCATCTCTTCGAGTGGCCCCCGGGTCTTGAACAGTGTGAACCTTACTGTAAAAAAAAATTGTAACTAGTCTTACGGGATGAACCCAATAAGGAATATAAAAGGCCAAAAAGAGATGATGAGTGTGATTATCACTTACTTTTTATCGGCTTAAAGAGCGCTCTATTGTGATCGGTTTTGGCAGAGACCAGTGGGGTAACCCAGAAAATAAATAAAAAATAAAGGAAACTTTATCGCTGGTTGATTTAAATGCAGAAAATGATCCCTTGGACTCGAAGAGGACGACAATGATGATAGGGAAAATGTTGCAACCTTGCCGTTATTACAACTGTAAAAACATGAAATGTGTTTATTAACATGATAGAGAACAGGAAGCGATGGCGATGACAACGATGATAAAACAATCATCTTGTTCGCAATAAAGACAAATGAATATTGTTGCAAACAGCGTGGATGATGGTAATGACACGAAACGAATTAATCCATTAATTGTGTAACAAGAAACAGCAGGATCATGTTCCGGTGTTTCCTAGCACGGTCTTAGAAGATATACTATTTAGCTGTTTGTTGAAAGCCAACAGGATGTATGCAACCGTAACGCTCCACTTAGCTGGAGGCAGTTTGTCCATTTGGTCTGATTGGCTAGGGGGGGGGGAAATCATATATCAATACAGCGAGAAATGAAATAAAGAAAGGTAAAAAAAAAAAAAAAAAGAAAAAAAAGAAGCTGTTTATTTGATCAGCAGACTAGAAGAGAATCAGTCAGTTAATCAGTCGTCAGAATGGTTGGTAGGCGGGTTACTATTAGGTTGGTGCAAAAATAATGACGTGATAATGTCGTTTTTTGACGTATTTTTTAACATCAAAAAACGACATTATTACGTCATCATTTTTGCACCAACCTAATAGCAGCATCACTGTTTTCGCCTGGCTGAAAAAGGTTGAAACACGAGTAGCGACAGCAACAATAACATCAACGAAAGGCGAATACCTGCGTGATGGCTATTTCTATATCCGCATTTCAGGTTGGACATCCATGTTTTGTACACTTAGCTGCCAGACTATTTCTGTATTAAAGATATATTATTGAAATTCTCCGAGGTTTTTATAACACTACTGGACTCTACTTTGAGCAATAAGAACATATAATCTATCTTCAAGCTTAACAGACGAATCACGATGAAATCGAACGAAAATGACATGTTCATCATTAATTAATCATAGCTAAGGATCGGAACCCCATGAAGGTTTGAAATAAAGTTCATATATATATATATATATATATATATATATATATATATATATATATATATATAATTTATTTAAATATTATAACATAAATCTTACTTATTATAAAACGCAGATTGTGTGTGTGTGTGTCTGTACGTTTATATATTGGATCTGATTTCCTACATTTTTCAACCGATTTCAACAAAACTTCACAGGACTGCGTAAAATTACCTTGCGGTGGTTCTGACAGCGCCAAAAATTGGAAAAACACAATTGTTTTTACATGAAATCAATTTGAAAAAACGATTCTGTCTCCGGAATGAAAGGTGGGCAACTCACATCGAGTTATACGTATTATAAAACCCAGGTTGTTTGTGTGTGTGTGTTCGTTTAAAATGGGATCAGATTTCCTACATTTTTCAACAAATTTCAACAAAACTTCACTTTTTTATGGCAGGTAGGGTTTCTTATTGTCTTGCACACTTTATTCTTTATTTTTACATTCAGAATGCTTTAAAAATTCCATTTACAAGACAATTGTTTATAATAAAATTCTATTCAATCGATAGACTCATAACGATTGAAAACAATGTTTTTGCTTGAGTTTGGGTTTGACCAATTCGTAAAAAAACCCCTAAAAAACAAATAAAAAAAACTAATTAAGACATGCGTGTCCATCAACCTTAAACAATAATCTTTGTCTTTTTTATTTTTCAGTCTTTATGATGGTCGATACTTGATCTGTCCCTTATTTTTACATACCCGGGCAACTCCGGGCTCTCCTGCTAGTATGTTATAAAATCACAGTAGGTGTTTTATTCTTTTCTTTTATACTCCAAAAATGCTTGGATAATGAAGTCATGTACTTATAGTTACTGTAATTAAAAAATTGCATCTGACCCCGCCAACGTTCCTTGAATGCTTTCATGGTGCTACCAATATAAAAAATAATAATATTTGGATTTTATCTAGTGTTGAGATTGTACTAAGATAAACTACAGAACTAGTCATAAAATTATTTTTAGTGGACAATTATTAGGATTCCTACAACTACATAAGTTGTTATTCGTGTCATTATACTTAGTATTGCTGCTTTCAACCTGGTGTGTAATCAATAATATATATTATTCCAGGATCTTTTTCTCCCTTATTCAAGATTATGTCCGTCCTCTCTAACTTTCTTTCCTGGAGTAACATGGTGCCTAACGGCTTTTACGTGCGATTACATTTTCAAGTCTTCTTTTAAGTGTTCTTTGGACTGTTATGGGTGAAACTTCTCTCTCACGGGCCAAACGTCTTATGAATTTAGTTGGATCTTTTCTAATTGATCTCTTTAGTTGACATGATGATCCCTCTTCTTATTGTGACCTCCTGATCCAATTTCCTCCCTACTGTTTCCTCTTTTTAAAACTTATTAACTAATCTCTTTTTGGTTCTTGAATGTACTTTGATGATGGAAGCAAGAGTATCAATGTTGGTACCATTACTGAAGGGTTGAATGATCTTTTTCCTCTCAACATTTCTCAGTGGGGAAGACAGTGGATCGGACACAAAACGATTTTAAACTGTTCTCTTTCTAACTGAATAACTCAAAGGATTTTTTAATGATTGTCATGGTAAATAGTTTCAAGATGGCAAAACAACATATCTGAAAACCTGGAAAACAGAAACCCAATTAGTTTATTTTTATGTTTAGATATTAAGCATTTTGTACTGTGATAAATTATGCTGCTACATGATGTAGACAATTTTGCTGTTACACCCGGTGAATATATATATTAATTAGGAGGCACGGTGGAGTAATGGATAGCGGCTTGGATTGAGGAATCGGAGAGCCGAGTTCGAATTCCAGTCGAATCCATTCACTTACGTCCTAGAAGGCACGGCGTAGTAATGGATAGCGGCTTGGATTGAGGAATCGGGGAGTCGAAATCGAATGCCAGTCTTACGTGCTAATTGACCTTAGGAAAGGTATGAATCCTCTTCTTCTCCATCCAGGCATGGGTAAACTGCCGTCATATCGGCTAGGTTACCACCTGCAACTGGTCTAGAAACATTTACAACTATAATCAAATAAAATGTGCTGACATCGGGCTGACGTTTCCTAGGAACTAAACTGCTTGACTCTCATACGTCTAATATGATAGGAGAGCCGAATATATATATATATATATATAGTACCTGCCCAAAAATATATTCTCACTTCAGGAAAGGAAAAAACATGTCTTTTGTTGTTTTATCAAATTGCTATGGCATTGTTTACTGTAGTATGATATTTTCTCGACAGATGACATTACCTTGATGGCTGCAGCATCAAGCAAGTCGTAAAGGGTATCGTGTATCGCAGAAATCCGACAATATTGCCCCCACTAAAGACAAGGAATTCAAAATGCATATGCAGCAATCAGAGTGGCCACTTTGCTGGATGCTGCCCAGGAAGTAGTTTGCCGTAATAATAAATGCCTTGAAGCAAAAGGCCACCATTTCTTGTGACCAGCTTTTGTGTTTGTAGAGTCCAAATCTAACATGGACTAATCTTATGGTGCCTGAATAAATTTAGTATGAAATATCTATATAAGTTTTTTCTTTCCAGAAGTGTGTATACATTTTTGGTGTGTAATCTCTCTCTCTCTCTCTCTCTCTATATATATATATATATATATATATATATATATATATATATATATATATATATATATATGTATATATATATATATATATATGTATATATATATATATTTATATATATATATATATGTATAGAGAGAGAGAATATATATATAGAGAGAATATATATATATATATATATATATATATATATATATATATATATATATATATATATATATATACGTATAATTAATAAATCAATAAATCAATTTTTAATGAAATTTTTTTTTGCGAAGTATCCGCTCGTCAGAGTCAGATGTTCCAATGTTCCAATAAACCTATTCAATTACGATTATATATCATAACACATTACTTAAAAATGTACCTCTCTCTCTCTCTCTGTATATATATATATATATATATATATATATATATATATATATATATATATATATAGAGAGAGAGAGAGAGAGAGAGAGAGAGAGAAGATATAAAGATTGAAGAACACCGATCTTTACGTCACCACGGTTTCTACTAAAGGGGCATCAGCAGGCAGTTAGTCTTGCACTAAGGAATTAATTCCTGATTATACCCCTCTCGAAGAAACCATGGTAGCATAAATGCCGGTATTTCAAATTTTTTTATATCTGAAATATTTTCCAAAATTGCATAGAACACATTTTTAATTAATTTTTTAGGCCAATATTTTTGTCAGCCAGTGAGATATCCATTTATTTCGTCGTACGCGGCCGATTTACTGTGATCACCTGAATTCGCAGGCGAGATTAGGAGTAACAGCACCAGTAACCAAATGCTAGACTCTGTATCACAGAAACCATTCCTATGTACAGTGCTTAAAATTGTCATTTTGTATTTTATACAAGTGCTTTATCTCATACACAAATAAACACGTTTGTCTTCTGATTCACTGATGACTTTCATAATGCAAGAACTTTTCTTTTGACGACACTTTATCTTGGCTGCACTTACATCCCTAAAGAGTTGTCTGCCGAAGATGGGACAATAACTCAAGGAAAGGTTTTCATCTGGAGTGTAACGGCACTTTAAATAAAAAGATGGAATTTTTAAGACGCTGATGAAAACAACTCTAAAGAGGGTGTAGAAAAAATATAAAGAAAAATATATATCAAAATCGGGTGATAGATCTAATTTTCAACTCGGAATCTCAAAAGGGTATTTTGCAGTTCAATCCACGCGCTCAGATTCTAATAAAAATGTCCCTAATAGTTCCTGTTAGGTGTAAATTCACATGCTGAATTCGAAAACAACAAAGAAATTTTGATAAAATAAACCGTTTTTGAGTTATCGGCAATAAGATTTCGGATTCATTCGTGTCGCGGTAGCTGAAGTTGAAATTAATTCTGCGCCCCTTAAAATTAGACTGTGACTTTAAAAATGACATCAAGCTAGAGATATTCTTTTTTCTTTTCTTTATTCATTCGTTAATTTATTAATCAATATGAATAATAAATATATCTAAAATTCCACCGTTATCTAACAAATCTGTGTGTCAGGTGACTGAACTATCCCTTGGCATACAGCCGATCCTCTGACACATTATCAAATAGAAAGATTCAGATATAAAATACTTTCGTCTCGATACCGATTATCAGCTTCCATTAAAAAAAAAATCAATCTGCTTTTAGCAAATTAGGAAATCCGAGATCATAAGTAATGAGGTTTTTTTTTCGTACTTTTGAATTATAAATGTAAACAGTCATTTTCCTATTTAAAATGCATGAAAAAGAGTATTGATTTAATGACAAAAACATTCGAAAGAGGTCCATCACTTCTTGAACGCAGTTCGTGCTTTGTAGCAATGAAAAGGATATATTTAGTTTAAAGCATACTACAAGATCTTTAATAAATATATGGTTTGTAAAGATTTGTTCTGAAATTTGATTACATCATGAGCAACATTAACTTTAGTTTGGCATGAGAAACTCTGAAAAGAAACGATAAAAAGGTAAATAAAAAAAATAAACACCTTTCGCTAAAACTATTATGTCGACTTTGCAGCTGCCGGAAATGTAAATGTGCATTTAATATTTCATTGCGTTTAGGAACTTTACAAAATCCTATTAGGTGCGCAATAGTAACTTTCTTGGATGTAGCACTGGTTTTGTGTTTCGTTATGGCGACCCCACCCTTGTCAGTCGACTGCCTTTTACGTTGAACATTCCCGTATGATAGTGTATTACAAATGTATTCTTAACTTCTACGTATTATTAGTAGTTATTGGTTATATATTCATTATCAGGGCCGTTGAAATGTTATTGGGTACCGCTCCCAATCTGTGATACCATCAAATCTATGATACCTCGAGTCTAAGATACTCCCGAATCAAATGTTAAGGTGTCTATACTATCCTACATCACAATTTTCATAAGGAAATATTCATATAAAATACAAATTTTATTTTAGCCAAATTATGTACAATAATGGATCCTATGCAACATAAGTGAACAATTAAACTAGAAAAATTGAAAATAAATACAATGTATCTAAATACAAATTAGAGACCTGTCATAATAGATCATTTCATTTGAAACTAATCAACAAAATTTTGCGGCGGTTTTTAAAATCAAGTGATATTTTTCTTGATAAAAAAATTGAATAATATAATATTAAACATTATGGTAAAAAATAGTGAATTCGAAATTGCGTTTTTTCGAGAATTATCATGATCTAAAAAAAAAAAAAAATTAACTGATTTAGATGAAAAAAAAAAGACCCTAGAATGACGTCAAAAGCCGCGAAAAATGTTCATCCTGAGAATCAGTTGTGCTTAGATTAATTTGTAACGTATAAGTAGGTAGAAAACAAAAATCAAAGATTGATGATAGCGAGGGTCACAAAGCACTGCCAGGGGCTCCCAATCAGGCTTGTCCCCTAGTTGGGGTTTCTGGGGGAGTACGCACCGAACTTGTTTGTCATTACAATTGGTTCCTTAAAACGGAAGTTAATTAGACTAAGGATAAATACTGCAACCTATCATTTTTCTTTTTACAATAAAGAACCAGAAACCTGCCTTTTATTACAAGGTTGCAAAGTGTGGAATATGGTAGTTATTACAACAGTTAACATGCTGCAACCTGGCTGCTATTACAATAGTAAAAACGTGAAACTTGCTTTTAATACGATAGGGAATACAAGGCAACGTGATGATTTGTCAGAAAGAAACGTCTCTGCCACGTAACCATCATTAGGATAATGTAAGGTTGCAAAATAGCCATTATTATGACAGTGTAGTAGCTGAAAAGTGATCGTCATAGGGACAGTGAAGTGGCGGAAAGATGGCCGTTATTTCGATATTGAAAAGGTGTTAACCTAGCCGATATGACGACAGGTATTAACCTAGCCGATATTACCACATATGGTAACCTAGCCGATATTACCACATATGGTAACCTAGCCGATGTGACGACAGGTGGTACCCTAGACGATATGATGACAGATGGTAACCTAGCCGATATGTGAACAGGTGGTAACCTAGCCGATATGACGGCAGGTGGTAACCTAGCCAATATGACCACATATGGTAACCTAGCCGATATGACGGCAGTTGGTAACCTAGCCGATATGACCACATATGGTAACCTAGCCGATATGACGACAGGTACTAACCTAGCCGATATGTGGCCATTATTATCAGAGTAAAGAGAGTGAAACATGGTCAGTGAAGCCTCTTTTCTTTCAATTTTTGGTTGAAATAATTTTGTCTTAATAAATTTATTATTACAGTAAAAAAGGAAAATAATAGAAAATGTGAAGATCTAGAAATTGATGAAAAAACATGTTATGGGGACCACCCCTTTTTCATATAAGTGGACTCTACCAAGTGTACCTGGACTGCTGCCGTTAAATACCCAGAGTTACAGTCAGTGAGAAGCAGTAGTGGTAGCAGTCGGCGGTCGGCAGTTGATAGTGAAAGAATATACGAACGGAGATAGTGTGAGGTAACCTCTTGTAGAAGTCAGTTACAAGCACGTAGACTCTAAGGAAGTCCTACTTCGAGACTGTATATATCTATCTGTATTTGCTACTAACCACGTTCCTGGACTTACTAACAGTATTACTCTTTGTATGATTGTGTAAATACATTTTATTTCTTATATTTAATTATTGCGTTTGTCATTCTTTGGAGACCGAATTCATCTCGGAATCCACAACAAAACATTTTTAAGCATTTCATCCCAAGAAAAGTGGGAGTGCCACTGCAAGGAAAGGCTTACAGAGATTGAGAGCAAGAGTAAAGAGGGGTGTTTGAGGAAAGGATATAGAGAAGGACGGGTATTAGAGTCAAGGTATCAAAAGATGTCGATTGACATTACATTTGAATACTTGGAGATTATAGCTATCAGGCAACCATATAGGAGGAAGGTAGTTCCGCTGTCGGGAAGTGCGAGAGAATCTTTAGTAGAAGAGGCGGTTACATTTAACTTTTTCGATAGTGAAAGGGTGGGATATTGTCGAGTACCTTGAGATGAACAGCGGGGACACCAGACCATAGATGGTAACAGTATTCAATGTAAGGACGAATGGTAGATTTGTAGATTTGAAAGATGGACTCAGGCGAGAATAATCTTCTGGCCCGACACAGAGAATCAAATTTCCTTCCGGTATATTCAGCTATTGATTAAATGTAGTTATTCTACCTCGGGTCAGTGGAAAAGTGGTATCTTACTGTTCGAGGTTTATCCCTAGTTTTGGTTTCCTCGTTTAGAATTAGGTTTCCGGTTCCTTCTAAAGTATTTTCGTTCTCTTTCACCTCCAGCAGGATAGTGCGTCTTAGTGGCATTATCGCCTTGTTTAGGGTGAATTGATTAAAATAATGGAACTTATAAACAATGAATTTGAATTTGAGAAGGGCTAAATAGCAATCAGTTTATGAAGGAACTTCATGATGTAATGGTTGTGTAGCGGACAACGATTCGACAAAAGAAATCGGAATGCAGGGTTCGATTTCCAGCGAAGTACGTTACATTGAATTACCCTCTCTTTAGGGAAGGCATGAATCCATCTCTTTTCTCCTAGAAATAGATTAAATAACAGGACAAACTGGGTTCTATAATATTGGTTTGTGAACCGTTCTAGAGATGGTGAATTGATAAAATCACCCACCTTCCACCTCAGCCACAACGACTGAAAATTCTTAATTCGTGTAAGTAGCGTATGCTGCCTCAAGTGGAGTAAGCGTTTAATTTCTTTGATGAAAAAAGATTAAAGGGCATCGTTAAATTAATTTCTTTTTATTCATGACGATGATGATAATGGTGGTGGTGGTGGTGATGATGATGATGCAGCTGTCGTGATGCTGATGTTATTCCCGGGAATGCAATGACGACCTGATTCTGTTTTGCAACATGGATACCTCTTCGTTCGCACGGTTTTCCGTGTTCGACGAAAGAGCTTGCGTTATGGACATTCTTCATCAAGAACTAAGACCTAAGAGAGACAGAAACATTCGCAGAATATTTCCAATGCGAAGCAACGCAGATTTCTAAAAGCGTCTGTTTCCTCGACCTTATTCTAATTTCTCAATGTTGAACTTTAACTTCTGTGGGAGAAACCACTCCATTCCATAAATAACTGTCACAATTTTGATCCAATGACCTTCTATCTTAATTAAAACTAGTACGATGCATATTATTATTATTATTATTATTATTATTATTATTATTATTATTATTATTATTATTTTCCAGATCACAATGAGAGATCTAAAGTCAGAAATAGCTTCATGATATTTTCCACTGAAGAGTTTTGAAAAAAAAAAAAAAAAATTAAACATATTTTACTTAGATAAAGCCCCTAGTAAATTGTAGGATGTATTTGTGAGAACTATTTTTATGTATTTCTTTAAGTCAGAGGCTGCCAGGAATCCCTTTTAATGAGTATATTGGAATATTTTCCAATCTATCCGAAGGCTCCAACTACAATTGAAGTTGCCAATGTCCTCATGTGCAAAATTTGCGGGATTTCCATTTCAAGGTCCTTGTATTTTGATAGTTTTTTGAAGATCTTCAGAGATACATTACAATCTGCAGAGAGTGCACTGTCAATAAGGAGGCACATTTTGTCTTTGCTGTCTCTAATCAAGATGTCGGGTGATTAGCTTTGATAATTCTTTTTGTGTGCATAGTAAAGTCCCATGAAATTCTTACAGCTCCGATCTCCGTAACCACGTCTGGGTGGTGTTCATACCAATTTCTTACAGTTTATTTCCCGTAAAAATTTCCAGTGCAGATATTGACCCACTCTACCATACCGTGTTCTATATTCAGTGAGCAACTGATAAAAGTTGGTCAATAGTTTATTGATATTTATCACAGTATCTGCATTTGCGATCAATACAATATTTCAGTTCTGGTAATTGGTAATCAGCACAATATTTCAGTTCTGGTAATTGGTAATCAACACAATATTCCAGTTCTGATAATTAGTAATCAATACAATATTTCAGTGCTGGTAATTGGTAAACAATATAATATTTCAGTGCTGGTAATTGGTAATCAATACAATATTTCAGTGCTGGTAATTGGTAATCAACACAATATTTCAGTTCTGATAATTAGTAATCAATACAATATTTCAGTTCTGGTAATTGGTAATCAACATAATATTTCATTTCTGATAACTGGTAATTAATAGAATATTTAATTGCTGGTAATTGGTAATCAATACAATATTTCAGTTCTGGTAATTGGTAATCAAAACAATATTTCAGTTCTGGTAACTGGTAATTAACAGAATATTTCAGTGCTGGTAATTGGTAATCAACACAATATTCCAGTTCTGATAATTAGTAATCAATACAATATTTCAGTGCTGGTAATTGGTAAACAATATAATATTTCAGTGCTGGTAATTGATAATCAATACAATATTTCAGTGCTGGTAATTGGTAATCAATACAATATTTCAATGCTGTTAATTGGTAATCAACACAATATTTCAGTTCTGATAATTAGCAATCAATACAATATTTCAGTGCTGGTAATTGGTAATAAATACAATATTTCAGTGCTGGTAATTGGTAATCAACATAATATTTCAGTTCTGATAATTAGTAATCAATACAATATTTCAGTGCTGGTAATTGGTAATCAACATAATATTTCAGTTCTTATAATTAGCAATCAATACAATATGTCAGTGCTGGTAATTGGTAATCAATACAGTATTCCAGTGTTGGTAATTGGTAATCAACACAATATTTCAGTTCTGGTAATTGGTACTGTGCAGCAAGAATAAAACCTTCGGTTCCAGGTTTTAACTCTGCACTCTTTAGCAACATATGAGTACAGGTTTTGTTTTCCTCAGCTTGTTTGGTACATGCAGAATATTGACCATGTATAAGCTTATCTTACCATTGTTTCTGCATTTGGTATATTGCATTTGCTTTACTTTCTTTTTTACGTTCTTTGCTGCTGAAGTCGGTGCATTATGGTTTATTTGCACTTCTTCACCCACTTGAAATTCCCTTTTGAATTTGCTGGCTTTCTTTATTACTTGCTAATATTTCTTATTTCTTTCATGTTCTTTGACACATATAATAACTCAGACTTCTGAAGTTTCCAGGCACCTTTGAAAACCGATTGTTGTGGTTTTGTAAGACAGTTCTCGTTGAACTAATCTTCTACCGAGGACAATCAATATCAGCATTAGGATATTATTATTATTATTATTATTATTATTATTATTATTATTATTATTATTATTATTATTATTATTATTATTTATCTTTGCTTGGTGCTGTCCGAATTCTTTTAAAATTCAATAAGAGAGAGAGCAGGATTTTGTATCAGGAGATGCAAACAGATGAGGCGTCATGCATACAGAAAAAAATAATTGTTATTATTGCATAGACATAAATCTTCGCAAGATGTAAGAAGTTCTTCTCGGGTAAGTTCTTGCACTTCACATATTTTTGGGTTGGCAGAAGTTTGATTAACATGTTTTTTTAGCTACATTTGATACCATTCTCAAAGCGTAAATAACAACAGGTAATCTTGTTGTATTGAGATGCCACATTTTACTGGTTTTTAAGTCAAGTTACATTTCACTCCATACAAGGCGGTAAAGACCCTAACACACGAAGAGTTACTGAGTGCGAAAGAATAAGAAAAATGAGAAACGTTATGAAGGAGCTATAACAATAGAAGTGTAATCAGGAAGACAGTAGATAACGATCTTCATTGGATTTAAATTTTTGAAGATCAATGTTGGCTGGAAAGCATGGAGCCAGAAGAGAGTTCCACAAGTGAAAAGTGCGAGAAAAGAAACTGTTACTATAGTACTTGCTTACATCTAACTAATTCAACTGTATAATTATGAGACCTAGCTGCCAGTCTAGCACTGCGCTTAAATTCATAAAGCCCAGGTACCACAACAAAGTGTTCACGCGGAGAGTTACCACCAAAAAAATACACAGGTAAGCAACATTACGGCGATTGGAAAGTGAGTGAAGCAGAGATGCCAGGTCAGTATCAGCAATATGGCTGATTCTTTTTTCGGCTTTATCAAGAATCTTTGAATATGCATCAAGAACAGCAAAACATATGTTACGGCAATATTCAAAGCATGGGCGAATGGTAGACATTTACCCATTTTTTGCATCGTTTTCAAAGACGTATTTTTTTTTGTCAGGGGGTCTGTAATAACTTATCATAAGGCTTGTTTTCAAAATTATATTTTAGAATTATGCCAGGTCGTTTTTTCGTTTTTCTAGATGTTTTTTATCAGTCTGGAAATACAGATGATATCCTCATCATTCTGTTCAACACGTGTTCAGTTAGGTTCCTACCAATTCTCCTTGCGAGCGAGGCTGAATGCGCAGCATATTGACCTATGTTTGTACTAAGCAGAACGATGTAAGTACTCCGTTGGCATCGGTTTGATCACACCATTATAATAATTATTATTACATTTCTTTCATGTAGCACACAACTTTGAATACGAAAAGTAAAAATACAGGTAAGATGTAGAATAAAAGGAACATACGACGAGGAATAGGGGGAAAGGGTTACAAGTATATCTGCTACTATATGTATTACATAAATGACGAAAACGCGACGCTGAATAATTACACGAAGAAGGAAAGTGTAAGGAAAGGAAAACATGGGTGAGAGGGGTAATAATAATGAGATAGAGGAGACAATGAAGATGATGAAGCAAAATTGAATAATAATAAGATGACAGAGATGGAAGAAAATATAATAGTGTAGACTGAAGAAGATGGCGGCGAAGGAAGAAAGAAAGAAATGAAATTGTAGAAAGAGAAAATAGTAGAGAAGGAAGAAAAGTGTAGAAAGATGAAAGATGGTGGACAAGTAAGAAAAGGTAAATGTGTAGAAAGAATATAGCGGAGGAAAAAAAAATGATTGTAGAATGACGAAGACGACGAAGGTAGAAAAAATAACAGTATAGAGAGAAGAAAATGGCGGAGAAGAAAAAAAAATTTAAATGTAGAAAAAGTAAATAATAGAGTAGAAAGAATAGCGTAAGAAGAAGAAGAAGAAGAAGAAGAAGAAGAAGAGGGGAGGAGAAGAAGAAGAAGAAGGAGGAGGACTACGAGAAGAAGGAGAAGGAAGACAAGAAGAAGGAGGAGGAAGATAAGAAGGAGGAGGAAGAGAAGAAGGAGGAAGAGGACAAGAAGAAAAAGGAGAAGAAGGAGGAGGAGAAGAAGAAGGAGGGGGACACGAAGAAGAAGAAGGAGGAGGAGGAGAAGAAGGAGGAGAAGAAGGAGAAGAAGGAGGAGGAGAAAGAAGAGAGAAAGGAGGAGGAGGAGAAAGAGGACAAGAAGAAGGGGAAGAAGGATGAGGAGGACAAGAAGCAGGAGGAGGAGAAAAAAAGGAGGAGGAGGACAAGAAGAAGAAGAAGAAGAAGAAGAAGAAGAAGAAAAAGAAAAAGAAAAAGAAGAAGAAGCTTAGAATGTGAAGTACTGAAGAAAGATAAAAAGGAATGAGAAGACAAAGAAAAAGAGAAAGGGTTTTGTGCTGAGATTCCCTCCGCGATAAAAAAAAAACATGATAATCTCAATCGAATTTAATTTTAATGAGGATCTTTCTATACTTTTCTTTCTTCTCTGCTATTTTCTTTTTTCTACAATTTTATTTATTTCTTCCTTCTCCATCTTTCTTCTTTCTACAGTGTTCTGGGTGAGATTACTCAATGACAATCCCAATGGGTACTGAGCAAATACCAGATGATAGCAAAATACACATTGCACTTAGTGATACACTAGACCATCCGAGAAGCCAGGTGCATAAACGTATTGATATGCAACATACCCTCCGAGCCATCAGGTACAAATTCACACCTCACATGGAATTTGTTCTGGGAGATGTTGGTCTGCGATGACCAGAATATATACGGAGCTAATTCCAGATGATACCAAAATAAACTTTGCATGTATTGTCACAACAGTCCGTCAGAGAATCCAGGTGCATATGCAGATTGACGTGTAAGATGTTCTCTTACCAACCAGGTGCAGATTCATGCCCCGCCCCTCACAATGTCAGGGCCAGTGCCTGATATACTTGGCAAAATTGTCCAAATTGTGTAAAAGCAAGTTTGTCCATTTGATTAAGCTTTGAACCGCTGCAACTTAGAAATGATTAAAGATGTATTTCTGGAATTTTCCAAGGCTTTAATAACAAAATTGGATTCTACTTTGTGTAATAGGAATGTATAATTACTCTCCAAGTTTAAGAGAAGAATCGTTATTAAATCGATCATGAACGGAAATGACATATTCATCATTAATTAATCATGGCTAAAGATCGGAAGCTCATGAAGGATTGAAATTACGTTTATATATATATATATATATATATATATATGTGTGTGTGTGTGTGTGTGTGTGTGTGTGCAAATATATAGATAAATTAGGAAAGAGCCGTTAGATTGATGATCTGAAGCAATGGAATCATATTTGTAAAAATAATACTTATAATATATATATATATATATATATATATATATATATATATATATATATATATATATATATAGATAGATAGATAGATAGATAGATAGATATATAGATAAACCTAGTGAGCCAGACAAACCTACCCAGGTTTCACCTAAACGGATCGTCAGGGAAAGCTGCTCTAAGGTTGTATTGAGCTCTTTTGTTAGTTACTTTTCTTCTTTGGGCTTTAAACCTGTATCTGTGCGATTTTTTCGACAGACTTTCATGTTTCTAGCTCTTTCAATTTTTTAAACCTTTTTTCCGCTCGGGATTTTGATTTGATTATTGCCAAATATATATATATATATATATATATATATATATATATATATATATATATATAATATATATATATATATATATATATATATATATATATATATATATATATATATATATATATATATATATATATATATATATATATATTAGCTTGTTGCAAAAATAATGTCGTTTTCTAACATAAAGTTGAACGCCAAAAAACGACATTATCTTTGCACCAACCTAATACATACATATATATATATATATATATATATATATGGCATCATATTATACCAGGATCATTTTCCAACTTATTAAAGATGATCATTGCCCTCTATAACCTATCTTTCTGTCCTGGAGTAACAATCTGCTCCACATGTTTCACGTACGATTTCGTTTTCAAGTCTTTTGTTCACTGGTCGTTGAACTGTCATAGCTGAAACTTCTCTCTCACGTGTCAAACCTCTTATTGATTGAATCGGATCTTTTCTAATTGATAACTTTAGTTCTAAGTTGAAATGATGATCCCTCTTCCTATGGTGAGCACCTGATCCAATTTTCCTCTCTACGGTTTTCTCTTTTTTAAGCTTATTCACCGTTCTCTGAATGTACTTTGAAGATGGAAAACAGAGTATAAATGTTGGTAACACTACTGAAGGCCTGAATGATCTTTTTCCTATCACCATTGCTCAGTTGGGAAGACACCGGTACAAAACGATTTTAACCCGTTCTCTTTCTAGATGAATAACTCAAGGGGTTTTTCTAGTGATTCTTACGATAAATGGTGTCTAGATGTCTAAACCTCTTTGAAAACCTGTAAAAAAGAAACTTAATTTAGTGGTGTTTTTTTTTTTTTTTAGATATTAAACATTTTGTGGGATGGACAATTATGCTGTTACACGAATTGGACAATTTTGCTGTTACACACAGTATAAACATGCAGTCGACTCATCTACGCTTGGGCCATGCCCATGAGACACAACCATTGACTAGTAGATCTATAAGCAACCAAACGAGATGGGAGATGAGAGACTCTTTCACCATCTTGAGATGAAGAAAATACGGTCAGAGGAATCCCCAAAGCTACACAATCATTTTCCGATATGAATTGGCAAAGTCCGGATGGGAATAAACACTAATTTCAGATAGGTGTTTTTTTTCTCGTATTCTTTTTAGCTTGCATAATGAGAATAGCACACTATTAGAGTTTTAATAACACTGGCCATCACAATTTTTGGTGCCAAGAAATAAAACCCATTTTTTAGCTAATCTGATGGTACTGATTCCGAAAAAAGGCCTTAGTTTTTTATGGTTAGCTACCGTTTTAGCTGTACTCAAAGTACTCATTATTTGAAAAAAAAAAAGAAAAAAAAAAGAAAAGATCAATGTATGACAGCCAACTGAGATAAACTATTTTCATAAGCAAAAATGTTTTTGCGTCAAAAATTTTCAAATATATGTAGCGAAGTTTTCAAAGTTATTAGGTTGGTGCAAAAATAATGTCGGTTTTTGGCGTTAAAAAATACGTCAAAAACCGACATTATTTTTCCACCAACTTAATATTACGGAAATTCAAATTAACTGATAAACTTTTCCAGTAATACACTTTAGTAAACCTGATAATTAAGGTGACATTAAAAAAAAATGAAACCCTAGAATCTTGTGTTTGATATTCATCAATTTATCTAACCACTTTCATCCCTTCACTATGGAAACCAAGCACATTGAGAGCCTTTTGTTTTCAAATTTGGAAAGAAAATCCAACTAAAGACATCCCAATTGAATGCACCTATTCCATTGTACATGATACTGCTGGAACATGACAGATAATCAAGAAAAACTTTTTTTTACCATAGTTCACGAAGGTTTTATTTCTGATGTTAATATATTACATGATTGGATGAAAATAGTTGTTGGTCTTTGTATATTCAATCGTGTCAATTTTAAAAACTTAGGGTCTGATTGTTATTGCAAATATAGTATTTCTCTATAAGAAGACAATATTTGTTGGTTTAAATACGAATTGAGTGTTTTCTACGATTTTACGTTGAGAAATATTGCCATCTGTCAATAGGTTAATATCATATGTACAGAAAACAAATAAGAAAATATGCTTTTTTTCCAAAAATGAGGCACTTCTTTTTTTTTTTGTTAAGGATTTCACCGCAAACAAGGCTAGAGTGCCATTAGCACGCAAGGGGTTACAAAGAATGGGATCAAGAGTAAAGAGGCGTGATTGAGGAAAGGATGGAGAGAAGGACGGGGAATTAGATAAGTACATCTGAAGATGTTGATTGACGTTGCATTTGAATAACTTAAGATCATAACTATCAGGGAATGAAGGAAGAAGAAGGGAGTTCCACAGACGGGAAGTGCGAGACATGAAGCTATTGGAGTAGAAGAGACGGCTACATTTAACCGTTTCGACAGTGAAAGGATGCAACTGAGATGCCAACCTTGTAGCACGCTTAAATTCCTGTAGTTTGGAAACCAGCGAAAGTACCTCGTCGGAGCAGTTACCGTGAAAAATATTTGTAGAAAAGACAGAGGGAAGTGACGGTACGTCTGTGAATAGGTGACTGTAGACGAGATGCCATATCGGGACCTATAACATTGCATATCCGTCTCTGGATTTTGTCGAGAACCTGGAGACGAACAGCGGGGGTTCCAGACCATATATGGCAGCAGTATTCCATGTAAAGGTTTTCTGTAGAGCAAAAACGGTAGTTAACCAAGAAAAAGTTAGATCCAGCGCCCTCATATTAGTTAAAGATTTTTAGTCTCTCGACGCCATTTCATTTTTTTTTTTTGAACAGTTCAATAAGAAAGGAGAAATGATATACCGTCGTAATGATAACTAAATGAATAACAGTAGAAGTAATAAAATGAAAAACGAATGAATGTTGGAATGACAGTGAGAATGATGATTGGTAGTCAGTAACCGCAGGATTTTTTTAATCGAAAAAGTAAGATATGAAGACCTGGAGAAGACGCAGGATAGAATTTCCAAAATTTAATTTCCGGAACACGTGATGAAGAAAAAATCGATTTTTGATTTTTGATAGCTGCTGCTGCTGCTGGTATTATCATTTTTCTTGTCTCGAGTGTTTTTAGTCAAAATGGTTTAGCATGAATTAGAGCACTGATTGACCCAATGCTTCAAGCCGAGCAAGACTCGTTCGTCTCCGATGATTTAAAACCCAATTCAGCAGGTAGTCTATAGAGCTGCTGGCTAAATAACGACGACTCACACGGAAGGTTAGGATAGTGTCATAATAAAAAAAATGTAATCAAAGTATGTCGGGAAACATTATGAATGAATCATGTTTCGCCTGATAGAGACTGAAGAAAAACGAGTCTTCTCTTATTAGTTGCATGAAGACATACATGTCTTTGCCGACAGAGTTTGTTAATAATAAATGTTACACCGAGCATCATGCTTGTGAGTAATTAAATTCAACAGTGAAAGACTCTCAACATGAACGAAATAGTGAACATTCTAAAGAGATATTCTGGTCGAAGTGAAATATTTTAGTGCAAGAGTCGTCCAGTCGATTACCAATGAATAAGAACAATACTAATTATTTTAAGGCATTTTTATCTTAATCATTCTTTTTATAGATACACTTATGGATTTTACTGTTTTTAAACTACAATCTTCCATGATTCTCTTACGTACATTCATATCTGCCCAATGCGTATCCAAATGTAAAACGTCACACATTATGAAAAAGTCTAACAATTATTTTAAGACATTTTTATCTTTATACATTCTTTTTATAGATATAAATATTTAAGCACATGCTCTGTGGACGTTCAATATATTTGTTCAAAGAAGATGACTCTAAAGACACATGAAATTAATTAAACGGATGTGGGGGGGAGGCTTGTTATAGTTAAGGAGAGTTTTTACAAATCATAGATCCCAACTTGTTGAAGGCCGAGTAAAATGCAAATTTAAGGTTCCATTATAATAAATTATTTCGCCAGAGCCCTTTTAAGGGACGCTGGATCATCAGATAACAGTTCCAAAAAATGAAGCGAAAGATGAAATGAAAATTCACACTTTTGACGGGTAGTATTACGTTTATGTAATTTAACAGAGAGAGTATCGAGGAGTGGTGTGAGAGACATGGTTAAGTTTTTCTGCACTGTATAAGAACAGAACTATTTTTGATATGAAAAACAAAACAATTCTCGAATGAAAGAACAATAATGAAGAAAAGTTAATTAATGAAATTTACCTTTAAAATCAATATGCAAATTAGTTAAAGCTGAAAATTCCTAGAACCTAGAAGTCAGTAATATATAATATAGATTTAACGCATAAGTTGCTATAAAATAATTTGTAACAGCCTGTTTATCATCTCCCAATTGCGTCTCTGTCCTTGGACAGAGTACGCTCAGGGGCTTCTCTGTCTGAGGACAGAGTGGCAACTGAGGAAAATTATACTGAAGAGGTGCCCTGCCCTGGGGAACAGCTGCCCAAGGCCGCACCTTCTCATTGCAGAAGAGGGAGGGATCGGTGCTCGCACCTAACGCCAGCGTAACCGACGGTTGCGGGGGCTGAGGGGAATTTTTGTCCCTGCCTGAGTGTACGCGCTGAAGTCCCCACATTAAACCGACCTTGTGTCACATCTCGTTCTAGTGGGGGAACGAGTAAATACTGCGTCTCTGTCCTTCGGCAGAGTGCACTCATGGGCGACTCCATCAAGGAACAGAGACGTAACTGATGAAAATTATACTGAAATGTGCCGGCCTTGGGGAGCTGCTGCGCGAGGCCGCACCCTCTCATTGCACTAGAGCGAGGGATCAGTGCACGACAATTGCGGGTTCTCGGAAATTTTTGTTCCTTGCCCGGGTGTACGCGCTCGAAATCACCACATTAAACCGAGCTTGTGATACAACCTAACCTCGTGAATGTTTTAATTTAGCTAGCAAGTTTTCTGGTTGTCAGCAAATTTAAATTAAGCAAAAGACCTTAAAATAACTTCTGGAATATTTTTGACGATGCGTTCTCTGTTGAATCAATAAGATTATACTACGCATGCGTGTTCTTCTGGCGTTTTGAAAAATTATTAACTCTTGATTTATAGTGTGAGTGGGCGATAATAGCTAATACATTAAAACAGTTTCCTTTTGCATCGATTAATTGGATGTAAAAGGCCTTACTTGTCTAGTAATTCAAGAGCCTCTGGGCAGTGTAGGCAGCAATCACATGTTTTGAAACGTATATATTGGCAAACGAAAGTAAATTGTGTACAATAGTGGCCATCACTTCAAGATAAAATTTACCTGGCTGCTCATAAAATGTCAAGAATCGTGGCCATCTGCTTGTCAGAGGAAAAATATTGAAACAAAATAGTTTATAAAAACAGACTACACGTTATTTACAGGAAATAAAAGCAAGAAAAGTGTAATGAACAACGGCCAAAAGTTAGAGGGGCTCTTACTGAAGCTTTATTAGGCTACAACATGGCGCCGTGTAAACGCCTTTATTGTTACATGTGTAGAAGATTTACAATAGAGAAGGGAGATAACTCGAACTGATTTTATCACTGCAAAAAGGCATGTCATTTTGTTTTTAATATTATTGCCAGATGAAATTTTGAAGAGAAATTAATAAAATCATTTTTTTAAAAAAAAAAAGATGTCATACGTCACTTTAGGTCATACGTAATGATAAACCTCCACAACTGCCTCTTCTTCGTAGATGGAAGAAAAGTTTATTTACTATTTTTATCGGTTCCTTTTCTGACATCCATTTGCACAATCTCGTTGGGGGCGGGTATTCGATGATTCTTTCTTGCCTACAATATGTCCTCTGATTTTTAAATTCTCCAAACTTCTTTTTCTTTATTATTTCACCTCTCAAGCTATCTACCATCTAAATACTGGCTCGAAAATACTTAACTTTGGTGATCGAAAGAAAACCGGAATTTCAGTTGGAATACTTATGGCCACTTTCCTGATCGATCCAGGACATGATTACCATGGCTAGCACGTCGTTGATATTTAAGTTGATGCTCTCCAAGTCAAAATGGGACGACAGGACATGGCTCCCAAATCCAGGAAGATAACATACACACTTGATGTACAAAATCGTGGGATATTGGTAGAATTTTCACAGTGCCAAGTGTCATTCGTGCAACTTCACCTGGTCCTTATCGAAGCTCTCGTTTAAGTAAGTGAGGTTTTTCAGTAAGCACTTCGAGTGAATCAAACGGTCGTCTCAGATCATCTCAGATATAAACTGCTTTGTCTTAATCCCATTGAAACTTGAATTGGATTTTCTTGGACACTGCATTTTAAACAATGCTATTCGTTAACTTTCCATATGAAAGTTTAGATTTCTCTATAGTTTCTTTTCCTCTACTTAAACCAGAGAAGTTTGCGAATATAAGGTTCTTTTAGAAAATATGAACTCTCAACGTTATATTTGAACAACGATACCTTTCATTCCGTGGGTATGAATAAATGTTTCTAGATAAAAAGACAAAAGGATAACTTATCTAAGCCGACACGTTTTGTCCTCTTGGAAAATGTATCAAGAAAAACGTAAAGATTTTTTATTTATTTTGAGCATCCCTATACCAAAAATTATGAAAAACTAATAACATTTTTGTTCTTGTATAAAATCCTTACATTGGCTTTGATAAAGTCCCTAAGCAGAAGAAACGTGTGGGCTAAGCTAATTTTTTCTTTTGTCTTGTTTCATATTGGCCTTTTACAGATATAATATATCTGAAAAATTTACACACATTTACCGCCCATATATATATATATATATATATATATATATATATATATATATATATATATATATATATATATATATATATATATGTCCAGCAATGGAGTTTAACATTTCTAGGGTGAAAACTCTTCACAAAATACGAACAAAATATAGCCGGGATCCGAGCTTTTCAGTACTTACACAGGCTCTCAATCTTTCTCTCTCTCTCGCACAGTCTCTCTTTCTCTCTCTCTCTTATATATATATATATATATATATATATATATATATATATATATATATATGTGTGTGTGTGTACATACAGACACAGACACATATATACACACATACACACACAAACACACACAGACACACAAACACACGCACACACACACACACACACACACATATATATATATATATTTATATATATATATATATATATATATACATACACACACGTATATATGCGCAGACGGAGCCATGCATATATATTTAAAAAGAAAAAAACGCTAGAAACTTACACCAAGGAAAAGTAATTATATTAGGTTGGTGCAAAAATAATTTCGTTTTCTCACATAGTAACATATGTTAGAAAACGAAATTATTTTTGCACCAACCTAATAAAAAACGCGGGGGGTGCACGTCTACGAAACTCTGGAGTCAGCATGCTGAAGGTAACACCAATCAGCTAAGTAACAAAACTTTTTCTTGTATTATTTCTTTCTCTTTCTCGCGGATATATATATATATATATATATATATATATATATATATATATATATATATATATATATATATATATATTGTTTTTTTAACATTTAAATTACTATCAAACATTAAAATCTCTTTTTTTTTTTTACATAAATTGCTAAAATATAGCACCCCTCTTCTTCCTACGTAAAACCTACTATCACTCCAGTTAAGTTAACCGTTTAAATAGGTCAAGGTCTGGTCCCTCCTCCCCCAATACTGAGTATAAGAGAAAGAAATATAAAAATAAATCCACTCTAAACTTGACCATGTCTCTCACACCACTCCTCGCTACCCTCTCTGTTAAATTACATAAACTTAATACTACACGTCAAAAGTGTGAATTTTCATTTCATCTTTCGCTTCATTTTTTGGAAGTGTTATCTGATGATCCAGCGTCCCTTAAAAGGGCTCTGGTGAAATAAATTATTATAAAGTGGTCTGTTTTTCTTTAATATATATATATATATATATATATATATATATATATATATATATATATGTATGTATGTATGTGTGTGTGTGTGTGTGTGTGTGTGTGTGTGTGTGTGTGTGTGAGAGAGAGAACGATATATATATTTTCATATATCAAGAACAATATTAGGAAAAATGTATGACAAAGTGGAAAAAAATTTCTTGTGGCGCGTTTCCTACTTTAGGACTTCAGCGTACTAAATTTGTTGGTGCGACTACGCATGCGTCCGTACGAGGGATATTAGAAATTAAAAAAAATCCCACCCACACTCGTTCGTCCGCATGTGTAGTCGCACGAACATAACCAAATTAACAATTTCTCTAATATATATATACATATATATATATATATATATATATATATATATATATATGAGAGAGAGAGAGAAAGAGAGAGAGAGATAGAGAGAGAGAGAGAGAGAGAGAGAGATGGTAAATATATTTACTATCACTCATCAAAATCAGTAATATGATATTGGTGATTGATATAATGATTTTTTAATGTAGTTCAGGCTGAAAACTTTTCAGCACTTTTCCCCTCTTTCCTCTCCCCTCATGGTATTTGTGTTTATGTGAGTGTGTGTGCGTGAGTGTGGGTGGGCGCCGCGTGTATGTTTGTCTCTATCCGGAAAATAACCAGCCATATAATGTTCAGGAAAAAATGGCCTAACTAGGTCAAATTCGTATGTGCTGAGCCGACATTTAAAGGGGCAAAATCGATTTCATTCCGTTCATTGATGAACAATACTTTGATCAGTCACACGTATCGATCAACCTCTTGCTTTTTATTTGATCAATCTAACGCAGATAAAAGGAGAGAAACAGGATTGAAGCGCTCATTCGAAAAATTCCGAGAAATACAAATCGAATTAAGTAATCAAAGGAAATAATCAAGTTAGTCTTGATTTTCTGATTCTTATGCGCCCGCCTCTTTTAAGCGAACTGTACTTTTCATTTTTCGCCTCAGTTATTGCTTTTTATTCCTTTCGTTGCTGAATTTTATAATGATTCGATTTTTTTTTAATTTTTATATTTACTCAGTAAAGAATCAGCTAAAATGAACAGATCTATATCAGGAAGATTGTGTTGCGCCAATATCACTCTACGCAGACAGTCAGATGACGGTGTATGAATATAGCCAACCTAATTTATCTGATGTTTTGCATTGGAACAAATACAGATTCATCTGTGTGTGTGTGTGTGTGTGTGAGTTTGTTTGTGTGTGTGTGTGTGTGTGAGAGAGAGAGAGAGAGAGTGTGTGTATTTTTTGTGAGAGCCTGTCATAACCTTTGACACTCAAATGTACTGGTAACTAATTCGTGTCATTGGGCATAAATTTGTAAATATTTCAGATATTTATGTATAGTGATTTTCCAAGCGTAGCTTAGATGTGGCACAAGGCCGAAAGTATGGGGCACTCAGTGATGATCAAACTCACTACTCAGTCTCAATTGTTCTAGCGAGACAAGCTTGCTATCCATGACACCACCTCAAGGTTACCCAAATGATTTTCTAAGTGTAGCTTTCTAACCTTTACACAATGCCGAGGGGCCCAAAAGTGATTTTTTCAAGTGTAGCTTAGATGTGGCACAAGGCCGTAAGTATGGGCACCCAGTGAGGAACGAAATCACTACTCAGTCGTGACTAGTCTAGCAAGTCAAGATTTCTAACTATTACACCACTTTTAGAGGCCCAAATATTGCATGTATATAATGATAAATATTTTCCTACCCGTAAATTCGTTAAGAAATACGAGAGTGGGCTGAAAAGTTCATAGACTGACTATGAAGTTGCGAGGTTAGAACTGTGAAATTTGCATACATTAATTTCATCTTTTCGAATTAATAACTGTATTGTTTCATTCCACCTAAACTGACATATGGCAGTTCAAATAAAACTGTACATCCTGTTGATCTAAAAACTCATCAACAACAGTTATAACGCCATCATTACTATGCTTTTCTTTTAGAGTACAGTTCACACTTAAGAAAGCCTGGGGTCCACTCTAGGTAAAGGGTTACGTTAGGAGACCATTTGTGTGTATAGTGGAAGACAACGGTTAGACCTAGCCTTGAACAGGTTAAGATTGTACTGATCGGTTAGACCTAGCCTTGAACAGGTTAAGATTGTACTGATCGGGAAATCATCTTGTTAGAAGTCGGTTCCACAGAGAAGTGGTTCGCGTGAATAAACAGCTTGAGTGGAACCTATTTCTCACCGATGGAATACGGAGAGGATTTCAGTGGTTTGCTACTATGTAAGAGGCATGGCTTGTTCTTGGCGTGAAGGTTTGCCTCAGTAGAACCATGGAATGTAGTTCGTCCGTAGAAGTAGCAGCAGAGCAGCGAGAGACTTGCCACATCTAATCCGTAGGAGAGAGGTTTAAAGGGTGAAGAATAATTCGTCACCTACAAGAGGTCGGAGACGCCTTTACACTCTATCAAGACTGGAGAGTGAGGTCTGGGCAGCTCCTGTCCAAATATGACAAGAGTACTCTATTTTTGGCCTAAAATGATTCTTCATAAGGTTCCCAGGCAAGTGTTTGTGTATGTTGGGGAACTGATGATAGTCAAATCAGGAGAATAGGGAGGGTGATCAATCAATTCGAAGCTACTCTCATGCACAGCATTTATCTAAATCAAGGAGGTTTGCCTTATTTTCTTCGCTTGTAACCAGAGATTTTGAAATACACTTGGAATTTTTACTTGACTGAGAAATTGAACCTGTTAATATTTTTAGAAATTTCGTAGATGGAAATATTTTCTTGTGCTATAGATTATGCAATATATAAAAATACAAAACTTTGATATGTAAGGAATCAGGAATATATATATATATAAAAAAAAAACCCGCCAAAACGAGGAATGCAAAAGTAACTGCGTAAAGTGCTCAATACACTAAGTAGAGCAAACCAAAATATGAAACTAAAGAGCCAGATAAAACTACCTAGGTTTCATCTATACGGATCGTCAAGTTCAACTGGCCCTAACGATCTGCATAGGTGAAATCTAGGTAGATTTACCTGGCTCTTTAGGTCCATATATATATATATATATATATATATATATATATATATATATATATATATAAAGAAATATAGTCTTAAGGTGTGCTATATTTATGGAATAAAGTGCTCAATATCAGAGATAGAGCGTGTGTAAATATAAAATATAAAAGTGAACATAGAAGTCAACACCTGACGATTGCATATAGCATGAAACAGACTGTCGCCTCTAATTGTTGACTTCTATGTTCACTTTTATATTTTATATATATATATATATATATATATATAAGGTTGGTGCAATAATAATGACGTTTTCTAACATATGTTACTATGGGAGAAAACGTCATTATTTTTGCACCAACCTAATATATATATATATATATATATATATATATATATATATATATATATATAGATAGATAGATAGATAGATAGATAGATAGATAGATAGATAAATAGATAGATAGATATATGTATTAGGATATTACACCGAAAGCATGTATTGATCCCACTTTTAAATTAAATGTTACGAACGTTGTAATTGTAGTCTATTGGTTCGCATAGTACATATCGTAAATATATATATCGATGTGCAGAATTTTTTTCTTAATCCGGTATATCGTCATGATGTTTTGGGGAGCATTAATAGTTTTAATGTTTGTCCTAACCCTGTTCTATAACACAATGGGGCAGATTATCAGAGAAAAGCGGTCCAACCAACTGTAACGTACAACTTGCAAATTGCATAAAATATCGATATCCCAAAATGAATCCTTTTGGACAATGCTGTGAATTTTGTTGATATTCAGATATTCTTGGAAGCCCAAATATAATTTTCTATTTTCATACCAAACAGAATGTCTTTTTTATTTATTTTTACGTAAAAAAAAAAAACGAAAAGCGGAAATAAAAGAGCAGAAATAAAAATACCCAAATCGGGAAACTCCACCGTTCAATGTCCATCATGTTTTAAGGTTAGCTGTTTCCCCTTCACTTGATCATATTTGGGTCAAGGTTAATCATTTCTAGCCATCAAAGAAGATGGACAGAACGAAAATCTTTTCATTCGAAGAGAACCGTACCGAAATCTTTACGCTATAGAGTGAATGCTGAACAAAGTCGTCGCAGATGAAGCAATAGAAATGTAGTTCTATAGAAAGATGCTGAGGATACCATGGACTGAACATGTAAGCAACAACGGATTTCTAGAGACAATGGAAACCAAAAGGACACTTATACTTAACATCAAAAGCTTTCAAGGGAACAGAATGAGGAAAAAATGCTTGGAAAATTTGACAGTCACAGGTCAAATTGAAGGCAAGTGTGGCAGAGGAAAACAGTGCCGAACCTATATAGCGAGCTTAAGAAAACGGAAGACGGGGTAAAGTTTAGGAGAGATAACAAAAAGTTAAAATTTATTAAGAGCTACAAAGGACATAAAATTGTGGAGAGCCATGATCAAGGTTTCATTTTTCTCCATTTTTATAAATAAGCGTATTAATTTCTAATTCAATTCCAAAATAAAACTGTTTTTCAAAAGACGGCTCGGAAAATTTAATACTCACAGGAGTAAAGCAACAGGAGAAAGCAACACATTAGTTACATAGAGAGGTTGATTAAATGGATGGTGAGAATGGGGTTTGGGGAGATAACAAAACGACAAAATTTATAAAGTTCTACAAAAGAAATGATATTGTGGCGAGATATTTATCACCAACGTCCTGAAAGGACACGATGCATAGAAGAAGGTCAGTAACATGATGTATCATGAAATAGCATAAGTAATCATTATTATATATGGTTAGGATCACGTGGATATATATATATATATATATATATATATATATATATATATATATAATTGTCGGACTTTGTCCATTTCATAATATATATATATATATATATATATATATATATATATATATATATATATATATATATATATATATATAGTTATACTCGTTTGGAAAAACCTTAGGTATTTTGGCTTGTAATTGAACAAACCAATGCCCAAGGGAAAATAAGGGATAAAAAAGAAAGAATTAAAACCATGAAATTGAGGCGAAAACGATTGTCCAGAATTCAATCTCAGTCCAAAGAAAAAAAAACCCGTCCAAACGAGGAATGCAAAAGTAACTGCGTAAAGTGCTCAATACAAGAAGTAGAGCAAACCAAAATATGAACCTAAAGAGCCAGGTAAAACTACCTAGGTTTCATCTATACGGATCGTCAAGTTCAACTGGCCCTAACGATCTGCATAGGTGAAATCTAGGTAGATTTACCTGGCTCTTTAGGTTCATATATATATATATATATATATATATATATATATATATATATATATAAGGTTGGTGCAATAATAATGACGTTTTCTAACATATGTTACTATGGGAGAAAACGTCATTATTTTTGCACCAACATAATATATATATATATATATATATATATATATAGATAGATAGATTGATAGATAGATAGATATATGTATTAGGATATTACACAGAAAGCATGTTTTGAGCCCACTTTTAAATTAAATGTTACGAACGTTGTAATTGTAGTCTATTCGTTCGCATAGTACATATCGTAAATATATATAAACACACACACGCACACACACAACAACAAAAACAACAACAACTACACACACACATTGTCTAAATGATTAAAGATATCGCAATGGAATTCTCCGAGGATTTTATAAGACTATTGGACTTTGAAAAGTAAGTATACATTTAGTTTTAAGCTGAAATGATGATCCATCTTGCTGTAATAACCTCCTGATTCAGTTTTACTTTTTACTTTTTCCCTTTTTTAAAATTATTAAATGGCTTTTGAAGTTGGAAGTTAGAGTATGAATGTTGGTACAATTACTGAAGACCTGGATATCTTTTCTTTTTCCTTTAACCATTGCTTAGTTGGGAATACTTAGTGGGTCTGGCACACACACACACACACACACACACACACACAAAGATTTTAACCTCTTCTTTTCTAGCTGAATGAATCAAAGGGTTTTTCAGTGATTCTTACGGCAAAATGTGTAAAGATGGCTAAACGGCTTATCTGGAAATCTGGAAAAAAGAAGCTCAATTAGTTTAATGCTTTTTTGCAGATATTAAACATTTTGTGAGATGGACATTTATTACCATGCTGTTACACGATTCGAGTAGTTCTGATATTCCAGCCGGTATATATATATGTATGTAATTGTGTCTATGTGTATAATAATAATAATAATAATAATAATAATAATAATAAGAAGAAGAAGAAGAAGAAGAAGAAGAAGAAGATGAATAGTAATACTAATATTTTGTGTCAGGTTGCGCGGTATTGACACTCACTGAATATAAAACGGCACGACTGAGTGAGCCAATATCTGCTCTGGGAAATCTGAAAACAAGCAACTGTAAGAAATTGTTATGAACAAAACCCAGACCCGGTTACGGAAATAAGACCTGTGACAATCTTATGAGACTTTACAATACACAGAGACAGAACAATGAACGCTGATCACTATGAAATCGTGATTAGAGACTGCATCGACAACATGTGTCTCTGGAGACTGTAATGTAAGATATTCAATAAATACAAAGACCTTGAAATCTATATCACCAAAATGTGGCGCGTGAGGACATTGACAATTGCATCTGTCGTGGCATCACTCGGATTAATTGGAAATTATTCCAATACACACATTGAAGTAATACCTGGTAGCCAATGCCTTAAAGAAATAAAAAAAATGCACTCACAAGTAGAGCCTACACCTTACGAGGGGCTTTATCTATGCAAAATATGTGCGATTTTTTTCAAAACTGCTCAGTGGAATATGTCAGGATGCCTTTTTTGACCTTAGCTGTCTGGTTGAGAGCAGGAAAGAAAAACGAAACGAATGACATCTATGCAAAAACGAGTAAAGCAGATATCGAAACAACTTGGCATAATTAAATTACAACAAAACTGGGAGGGCAAAGCGTTGCATGGCAAATACATAAAACGAACAAAAGAAGCAGTTGTTAACCGATAATAAAAAACATCAGTGGCCGAGGAGCACCAATTTGAAAGCTGAGAAAGATGGCCTAATTATTACAGTTCAGAACCAATCAGCCAGATTTTATCATTGTCACATAATCAAGGTTGGAACTAACCCAAAATTCAAGTTCTGTGGAAAATATGATGAAACTGTCGACCATATTGTCTGAGGATGTCCATAACTGGCAAAAAATATATATACCCACAGACATAACAAAGTAGCGATATATATACACTGGAAGATATGCAAGAAACACAAACTCGAAGCCACTGAGTGATGATATGGCCACTACCAGACACAGTTGCACAAAATAACGAGGTAACTATCCTTTGGAACATGCCGATTTTAACTAACGAGGGAATAAATCCCAACAGGCATGACATCATAAAAAGACAATAAATTCAGGAAGTCTATGCTTATATATATATATATATATATATATATATATATATATATATATATATATATATATATATATATATATATATAAGCATAGATAAGCACATATATATATATATAAGCATATATATGTATTAGGTTGGTGCAAAAACAATGACGTAATAATGTCGTTTTTTGACGTATTTTTAATGTCAAAAAACGACATTATTACGTCATTACTTTTGCACCAACCTAATATATATATATATAAGCATATATATATATATATATATATATATATATATATATATATATATATATATGTATGTCTGTATGTATTTGAACTTTATTTCAGTCTTTCATGAGCTACCGATCCTTAGCTATGTTTAATTATGAACATATCAATTTTGTTTATGATCGATTTCATCACGATTCATCACGATTCTTTTGTTTGGAGAACAATTATACATTCTTATTGATCAAATTAGAGTCCAATTTCGTTATAAAACCCTCGGATTATTCCGGCAAGTTATCTTCAATTATTTCGAAGACACAACGTTCAGAGCTTAATCTAAAAATTTGCTGTTATACGATTTACACCCGGTAGCTGACATTTTAGATATTTCTGAACGAGATTCTCATCATGTTGTCATGGTGTATTTGTTCAAAATAGCCGACAATCAGGGAGCCCGTAAACAGAGAGAGTATTGAAAGAACAGAAGACTAAGTAGTGAAAATAAAGAAGTGGTTTATTCATTACTCATACAACGAAGGGGAAACATCTTTATTAAATGAAGTACTTTTCAAAACCTACTCTAATGTGGCTACTTGTCATATTTATAAGTAAGAGCAGTCCATTATCAGAGTAGTAGGGAAGAGCAGGAAGTATGCTCTTATTCTACAGCACAAGGGTTAATATTTATCTATTGGACTCATCCTCATAATCTTCACTTCCTAGTCTTTTATTATATTGCACACTTCATTCAGTAAATGCCTATCTTGAGTAAGCCTTGTATTGTGTGTACAATAGTAAAAAAAAAAAGGATGAAAATCATAGAGATATACTGCTAAGGGTAACCTGCCAACATAATCACCCAATGAAGTTTGAACTCATTGTCAATAGTTTCTGACGGTTACATGTTAAACATTTTCTTATTTTGACTTTGACCTTTTCAGCTCTGCATTCCGGAAAAATTGTAACCCTTCTGCTTGAGCTCCTCAATCAAAATTCACAAATAAGTAATATGCTATGTTTCACGGTAGTTATAAATCTAGTTACAAGTCTTTACCCACCGTTCGACCGGTAGCTGGGCATTAAGCGATTTTTCTCTACCATTGTTGAAGCAGTGGCCCGGCATTACGTCATTTTTTTCGACCACCGGTAAAGCGGCGGTCAGGGCTCAAACGGTTAAAAGAAAACGGGATGGATCTACATTACATCATGAATGACATCCATAAAGATCTGATTCGAATATTTAAGAAAATGACTCCTGTCTTCAGGTTAATGCTTTCTCAGGGTTCTTGATAGACTCCAAAGGCGGATATGCAATAAAATTGGCCCTGCTCTGGCATCTAGTCTACAGTCACTTTCTCACAGACGCGCCGTCGCCTCGCTCTGTCTGTTTTACAAATGCTTTCATGGCACTTGCTTGATGTATTGGGCGAAACTACCTATATATTTTTTCTTTATCTCCTATACTAAATTTCTGATAACTGATCTGAGTTATATCAAGTGTTTAGTATTGATCAAGCTCGTAGGTACTGTGAAAATGGTGAGGTGAATTTGCCACATAGTGTCATTAATTTAAACCGAAATCAAGTGCTGCTTGTGCAGTCTGTGAAAAGAAAGTTCTCTTAAAGGGGACTGCTACTTCAGAAAAGACGATCTTTTGCCAAATTGGGCCTCGTCAAATGAATAGCAATTAATTTCTCGTAAAAAAAATATTTTCCTTATTCATTCGACCTGATGTCATCGGATGGGAGCAATTAAAAAATCGAATGAGAAAAACGCTTCTTCGATTGCATTGATGGTATTCTAAATATGCCTCGTGTCGAAGGGGAAAAAAAAACCCTAACAACGATGAACTGAGGCAGGGTTCTGCCGGGTCATTGCGCTGATGTCATGAAATCTTCCAAGGACGGGAGGATGTCATACGGTTTATTTGCTTTCATCATGTTTCCCAATTCTGAAGAATTTTACGAGGAAAGGAGAAATAACCTAGGATCTTCACAAATTTCCAGAAAAAATAATTATCGAATTTAAATTAGTAGAAGTTAAGCAAGTAATTAAATTTAAAAAAAATAATCAATAAAAGATTTTACTGAACTCGTTTATATTTTTTTCTTGAATTTATAGATTAAATTTTATGCGTTGAAGAAAAATACATTTTTCATGTGTTATTAATTATTCAGCTTTTTGCTTCTAGAAAAAATAGCAATTCAGATCTCTCTCTCTCATATATATATATATATATATATATATATATATATATATATATATATATATATATATATATATGTATATATACAAAATTCGTATGTTAATAATTATTCGGCTATTTGGTTCTAAAACAAAACAGCAATTCTGTCTTTTTCTTTTCCCGACACATGCATATATATATATATATATATATATATATATATATATATATATATATATATATATATATATATATATATATATATATATATATCGAGAGAATAACTCAGCTTGCTATTTTTCTTTTAAAAGCAAATATAATATGTGAAAATTGTATTTATCTTCAACAGATAAAATTTGATCTATAAATTCAAGTTAAAAATATAAACGTGTACACACATATATATGCTTCTGTGTGTGCGTACATATATATATATATATATATATATATATATATATATATATATATATATTATATATCTCTCCATTTACCTGTCTATCCATGTATTATGGTAATTGTTCTGATGAACCTCCCTCTACACTAAGTAGACTTTATGAATTTAAGCGAAGCGCAATACTAGACTGCCAGCGATGTCTCATAATTTTACACTTAAAATGTCTAGTTGAAACCGTAAGTCCTATGCTAACAGTTTCTTCTATCGCACTTCGTCTAAAGCTTAAACGCAATGTCAGTCGTTATATACTGTCTTTAATTGTTGTCCTTTTAATATGTTTTCTCCTTAAAAGTGTTTTTCTAATGTTATCTAATACTGAATACCACCCTAGTGTCTTTTATTTTTCTTTGTTTATTTGTCCCTTTCTTTCCTTCTTTCTATCTATCTATTCCTATATCCCCCCTCTTATTTTTTTATACCATAATCATCATTTATATCATAATTGTCACTTCCAAATATCTCTTACATTAACTGAAGTGACTCTGAAACCTTATATTTTGTGAACCTTTATAGTTAATGAGACATTTTTTTTAATTCCCAAAAATACATTTAAAATTAAGTAAGGGGCACCTAGTGAGGATTGAACTCACTACTCCGCCGAAATTGTTTTAGCAAGACAAGCCTGCTAACCATTACACCGTGCCTCCATTACACGAAAGCAACATAGAATCTTTTATGATTAATGACAGATGTTATTTGATCATTTGTTTATAATAGTAAGTTTGTACTGCTTTTCATAATTTAATATTATCTTTTAATGATGCGCAATAGTTAATATACTTGTCTTATTTCAAAAATTTCTCCTTTTAGTTATTATAGAGACAACGTTTCAACCAAGAAACATATAGAAACCTGATGATGGTCAGAGAGTACTTGGTCGAATCGTTATATTTATAATTCATCTATCCAAGAAATATAAGAACAATAGTTCGAAATAATAACTATATTTACCATTACTCATCTCAGAAATCAAATCCTAAATGAAGAAAATCTGCATTGAAAATCAGCATTTCTTCCCGCTTGTCTTTTTCTAGGGTTGAACACCAATCGATGGTTAGTGGGAGATACCACGTTCTTTTCTTGAAACTTGTTTTTTTTTTTTTAAATCGAATAACCGCAAGACCTAACATTTACTTGTAGTCTTTTTTTCTGCATAATTTCACACACACACACACACACACACACACACACACACACACACGTATATTAATTTTACTGGATATTCCTCATGGCATGTTCTCCAAGTTCCTCCTGAATCTTGACCCTTTTACTTAGAGAGAGAGAGAGAAAAAAAGAGAGGGGAGAGAGAGAGGGAGAGAGAGAGGGAGAGAGAGAGGGAGGGAGAGAGAGAGAGTAGAAGGGGGGTTCATTTTTGAGATTCGACTTGTAGAGAAACAACCTGCAAATATGATATACGGTTCCATTTCCGATGTAAGGAAAAGAAAATGTCGAAAGCCAAATGTCAGGCGGGAGAGCGTAGAATTCCGGAAGCTTTCGCATCAGTCGGACCCCCCCCCATCTGCAGTAATTCTCTCTTCTGAACACACATTTCGTTATCTCCTGATAAAAGTGGCACTGTCTTTTATATATCTCCTTTGTTGATATTTCACCTTAATTTCTGAAGAGATGGCACTGAGTAGCGGCAAATGAATTTGGAGATTTAGTTAGACTGGTACATGGTCATTGTTTCACAGCTCTCAACTGACATCAAACGCAATCTACAAGTATTAGAATAATTTACAATGCTTAAATTAATAAACGACTGACTGCAATTATTAATTTAATTATGAAGCATCGGCAAGAAGTAACTTTATTAAATCTGTTTATTTATTAAATGAATCCTAGAGTTCGGTGCAGGATCTAACAGAGCAGGTGAAAAGCAAACGATTGCATGACGGCAGTCATTTAAATAGCTATAGCGTGTCGACTTGGAAAATCAGCATTTAAGATCTGCATTATGACTTGGGTTCACATATCTTTCATCACCTTTACAACACACACACACACACGCACACGTTGTTGTTTATAGGGACTTTGTTTCAATAAATTCATTTCGTTTTTTGCCTTGAAAAAGTCCATATTGGACGAAACGCGTCGGATAATACTACATTTTCCCATTGTCTTTTTACATCTATCTATCTATCTATCTATCTATCTATCTATCTATCTATCTATCTATCTATCTATCTATCTATGTCTCTGTCTCTCTCTGTGTTCCCTCTCTGTCTCTCTCCCTGTGTCTGTCTCTCCCCCTGTGTCTGTCTCTCTCTGTCTCTATCTCTCTCTGTCTCTCTCTGTCTCTGAGTCTCTCCCTTTCTCTGTGTCTCTCTCTGTATCTCTCTCTCTCTCTCTCTCTATATATATATATATATATATATACATATATATATATATATATATATATATATATATAGATAATATTAGTGGTCAATATATATATATATATATATATATATATATATATATATAAATAGATACATACATACATACATATATATATATATATATATATATATATATATATATATATTTATATTTATATGTGTGTGTGAAAATATTGTAGAAAATAGGAAAGAAACTGGTTTGGTAAATAATCCAAAGTTCCTTAGTATTTTTGTTATTATTTAAAAAAAAATAGTGCTCGATACGAAAGTAGAGCATAAATATAATTATTTATTTAAAAATATGATTCCAACTCGCTACATAAGAGGTCTCATGTTTCAAAACAAGAGCCGAAAACTTCAAAATAATATTTGAATTAACTTGAGTTAAAGTAGGCTCTGTTCCATCTTCAAGCGAATTTTTTTTGGGAATGACTTATTTCTGTAATTTCCGAGTTTTAATAGTATGGTCAGAATTGAAATCAAAAATTTCCATGGTAACATCAAGGGCGGATTGTTTAGAATAGGCAGGGGTGGGGTGTTAATAATTTGTATCAGTATAGAGTTACTTTCATTGATGCCGGGTCAGGGTAAGGTGGGGGTGGCTAAATTTACGACGGAGGAAGTTTTCTCATAGTCTGGCTAGAGCGTCTATGGAGATTTATTTATTTATTTTTAATTTATTTTTTTATTATATCTCTTTATGAAAGGGATTTGTGTATATAAAAAGGCCGTAACGTTTGTTATTTGACGACTTCATAAAGGGTTATCATTTTTTGTAGGGTATTAAAACTATGTATATGGGCTATGGATTTTAAAATTTATTTTCTTGTATGCGTGTTTTTAGCTAGTTATTCAGAGCGTAAGTTCGGTTGTGTCGGCAGAAAACCGTTAATTCTTGTCTGTTGTTTAATAGGTTTTTATTGTTTAGAAGCTTAATAATGTGTAGTTTCTCATGGAGGCACAAAGGGCATGGGTCATCCCAAGTTTTGCAAGTTCTAGTCCTGTTAATGATTTTCCATTTTACTTTAGGTGTCCTATTTTTTTCTTTCAGGTGCCAAAAATATTTAGATAGAGAGGTCTGATGTCTTAAGTTTATGTTGTTGAAGGAGCATTTATGCTGCCTCCACCTGATTTTAAAGGCATTTTTCGTGGACCCAATGTATATCATATTATTGTTAGGGTTCTCCGTAGATGATATAGTGCATTGGTATACCACAGATTTGATGCAGCACTTATTTTCTAATGGGCAGTGTACCCGGTTTCTACAATCGCATAATTTTTCCCTATTATTATCTGATTTAAGTGTAGAGTTATTAAAACTATTCAGGTAAGGGGGTTTGTTCAGGATTTTATTATTGTGTCTTCTTATTATACCTTCTAGATTTTCAGTGCAGCTGTAACTCAATTTTAGTGTGTTCTTATTGAATATATTACTAAGCCTACTTTTGGTGGGGAAGTGTTTATCGATTAGAGCTAAGAACTTCTGTCCTAGTTTAATACTAACCATTTGGTTGAACGGAGGTGTATACCAAATGATGTTTCTTTTGCTGTTTTTTTTCTTTTAGTTATTGCAATTGTCCCTATATTTAATGTTAGCATTTTTATAACCACTACTTTTAGGGCAGTGTTATAGAAGTCGTTATGTTGGTGGAATATTTCTTTGTTAGCGGAGTTACTGCTAATTCTATTTTCTATTGATGAGGGTACATGTTTAATTGTGGATGGAGGGTGGTTTTACTTCGGGTGTATATATAAGGGGTTAGCATTTGGTTTTCTATAAGGTTGGTACGTGTTGCTCGGTAAGTCTAGGGTTACATCGAGGAAGTTTACCATTTTCAATTTAGAAGAGACTGTTATCTTTAAGTTTAGATTTTTAAATTCACTAAAGATAATTTTTCGGATCTTCTCTATCTTAAAGCTAGTGGAACTCCTCACCACCATGAGCCCGTCATCTCTATACAGTCCTATGTCCTGGATATCAATCTCGCGGTGTGCCGTTAGGTTGTACAATATTAAAAGACCAACCAAGTCAGAAGACTCTGCAGAGTCTAATGATCCCATAGTGATGTCAAACTGATATATATATATATATATATATATATATATATATATATATATATATATATATATATATATACATAAATTTCCAAGGGGAAATATATACATACATAAATTTCCAAGAGGATAGAATCCAGGTCTGAATTGATAGATCTGAGGAATTGGATCGTGATTACGATTCCAATGTAATAAATTATAACCGTAGAATATTAGTGTTTGAGCCTTTTATATATATATATATATATATATATATATATATATATATATATATATATATATATATATGAACACAGCACAGAAAAGGAGAACTACTTGAAAGTTATTGCATCTGAAAAGCACAATTTTGATTCAAGATACGATGAATCTTTATTCCCAAAGAACTATTTTAATGTTATATAACAATGCATCATTTTAATTTAGCGACATCTTTATTTTTATTGTAATCTAAATCATAACTTCATTTGATCTCAAACAGAAAACCTAAGTCGTTATCCCAGTAAATATTATCTTTTCGGCAAACCGTTCAAATGAAGTTCGGAGTGCATTATATAACAACATAAAATATCTACAATTAGTATCACGCAGTGGAAATGATTTTTGTACGTTGATAACAAAATGAAGTTAATGGACATGGTGTTATTCTGAGACCGGAAGTCTATATCGAGATGAAAGCAATGAGGCATTGTCATCTTTAGACAGAGCCAATCCGATTTGCTTTGTGCGAAACCAAATTTAGAAGTTCATAATTAGACGTTCGTTCTAAGAATACCCACTTGTCAGGTATTTGTAAATTCTGTTAGAGTAATCATATTGACCTGGCTTCGCTATTCATATGAAAGAGATGTTGCAATTGAAGTTATAGCTCGCAATTCACTTCTCTTAAAATTAAAAAAAAAACGCATGTAAGTATTTGTAGTAGTGGCAGTAGTAGTAGCAATAATAATAATAATAATAATAATAATAATAATAATAATAGTGATGATGATAATATTAATAATGATAATAAAATTGCCACATACATAATATAAAGACGACAAGATTAGACTGAGAAAATAATTCATCGAGAAGTATGTTGTAAATTTGGTTTAAATTTGAAAGTGACATGGTATTAATATCAATCAAACTCCGTGATAGAAAATGACTGCGACAAGATATTATGGGATTTCTCTGTTTAGACCTATCATCTCATTGAAGCAGGAGGACCCAATATATTTGCTGTAGATAAAGTACGTGTCTTCGTGATTGATTTTGCTGTTGCATGAAATCCAAAGAAACTCAAAATTTTGAAAAAATATTAATATCTGTCTAGGGGGTTGAAAAGGCTAGGAAAGCCGACTGTTGAATCAGTAATTCCGGTAATAATGAATTAACTCGGAACACTACCCAGGAACTAGAAAACGCGCACCGGGAAAATGAGAATTGAGAGCAAGATTGTAGGCCTCCAGAAAACTGTCACCATTTATCCTGCAAGGGTTTTTTAAAAGGGCTCTTCATTCTCTGCAATGTGTCTAAAAAACAGAATTTCAGTCTATTATGTTAATGTGCAACAACGCAACACCAACAGCAACCACCAAAACAACAACAACAACGACAATAATAATAATAATAATAATAATAATAATAATAACAACAACACCATGGGGAATGAAGACGGAGATTGTACTTTAGTAATCGGAGTTTAGGGCCTCGTGAGAAAAGAAATGGACAATTTAATTAACAGTGTGACAGGTAACAACATCCAAGTTGCCCAGAAAATCGCCCTAGTAGGAGCATTCCAAATACTAAGAAAAATGCTATCCTTTAAATGAAAATTCTCTTATAAGGCCTAAGGAACATAGTTTGAACCCTGTTCTTAGGGATACAAAGTAGGAAAGATATCATAGACACATAATAATAATACACCAGGTATTACTCTCACAGATTCTTATCATAACTCACGGAAAGTGTTAAAGTATATATTTTTTGAATTGGCGCATTAAAACTTTACCTGTCCTGGGCATTTTCGTGTCTACTACACAAACTTCTACACTTGTCTTCCGATTTATAATTATTGCAAGGCAACTCAGTTCATTTGGCAAATAAAATATGCGGATGTATAATGGCTGACATAATAAAAATGTACAAATCATAAGTTAATTGCTCTACGCCATGTGCATCACATGTGATGCATGGATTTATATTATGTGAAACCAGGACATTCTCATTGCCAAATAAGCTGGGCGTCCTGGGTATGACGATAAACATCCAGAAGTAAGGCTACTGATCGGGAGGTTTTGAGGAGGGCTGAACCACCTCTTAATTGCTGTTCAGGTTCAAACTGACCAACGGCGGGTAGCATCTGTTAGTACCCCAGCTATATTTTAATAGTATTTTGACCCCAGTTTGAAGGTTCACTATGAAAGTATAAAAATAGCTTTTTTTTTATAGTAAAAATAGAAATATATTACCGGAAAAATATATTACCAGCAATACATTTTTGAAAATAGAAAAACTTAGCAGTAATACCTTTGACTCTAAACAACAACAAAAAAAAAAAAAACTCTTTACAAAAATACGTCAATGTCTTCAATGAAACCTGATCTAAAAACTGATTTCTTACAAAGAATATATATATTCATACGAATCTATTCTAAAAATCTTACCGGCATTAAATAACCCATTGATATTTTGATATAGAAAACAAGATGAACCCAGATAAGCTGAGTTGCATTGCTATAAATCTGAAAACACACCAGTGTACTGTGGTCATATATATATATATACGTATAGCTGGCCACTCGTATTCGAGGATACCTGTCTACTAGGGCGGCTAGCCAATCCCTACTGCAGACACTAACTCAGACACATTTGCATTTATTCAGTACCCACAGAGCCTAGCTGTGGTTTATACTGTAACTATGCTAAGAAGACCTTGAAAGAGCGTGTTATTTAGCGTGATCAACAATTTGAACAAGGCCAGCACACTCAAACCCTCGGCCACGTGCTAACACAGCCCCAAGAGTTCCGTCTACACAAGGCTTGAGCCAACCCGTGGTATGTTTTCCAAAGTTGCCTCGCGCTGAGATCGACCTGTCCGATAACATCAGAAACTCCTTCCTGATAAATCGACCATGGTGAGATTCGAACCTGGATCTCATGGTCAGAATGCGAACGTGAGATTCGAACCTGGATCTCATGGTCAGAATGCGAACGTTCTAACCACTCGGCCACTGTGGTCATATAAGATGTACAAAATATTAGATTAGGCCTTTCTCCAGACGTTCTGCTCAATAGCAGACTCTGTTCTTAAGTGTCCTTAGTTTTACCATTCTTTTAAAATCATGGCTCATGTTCACCACATATGGTGCACGAACGTCGAAATCGCCTGTTCTGTGTATTGCATATGATGCGCAAGTCAGGCAAAGTAAATAGGGTTCAATAAATATCTCGTGCTGTATATTTGCTTGATCTAACCTTTCTCAATGGTATTAAAGTGAAACGAGGATAAGCTATTTTTACTGAATATTCAGCTTGGTTCACTGTTTTGATTTCTTTTCCCAGCTAAAACTCGCAGCTAGTATAATTTCATCATCACCTGACACCGATTTTCTTCAGTCACAATGAACGGCTGAATTCTAAATGAAGCTCCATGCTTTGAACGTCTCTTGGGTCTCTAGTACCCATGAGACCTCGAGTGAATCTTATAATTAAGATCTATTGCTAAAGATATTGGGAAAATGGTGGACCCACTTTATTTCTTCGAGGAAATAACTGGCACCTTCTGACATGATTTATCTTTCGAAGAGTCCTCACGTTTTCCGTTGATATGAAGTGGAGCGACTATATCGTATCAATAGCTGCATCCACTGCAAGGAGATTTGGCTCACTGTGTTGTCCAAGAAAACTTTTCTTGCCAGAAAGCACCTTGCACATTAATAGATCAACCATTCGTACGGGCATTGAATAATGTTACTATATCTGGTCTGTTGCACCTGCTTTATATCTTGATGTTATTAATAAAATCTAAATAAAGGATATGTAATGTAATCGATCCTGATCAGGTATCTTGACTTCAGCCACTTACTCACCGACGTTGCGTAGCTTCCCTCTGTCTTTTCTACAAATATTTTCATGGCAACTACACTGAAGAGCTTTTTTCCCCTGGTGTCCCGAATACATTAATTTAATTGTGCAAGTGGATTAACCTCTAGCTTCCAAACTTTTACTGTTGAAATAGCTGAAAACCACTTCTACTCCAACAGTTTCTTTTCTCGCATTTCCCGCCTGTCTCAATTATGTGCCATGCGTGATACACGCTTAGGCGATCATGTATCTTTCGATATATGAATAACGAAGCAGATTTATTCCCGCAGTAGGTTGCCATTTCTTTCTCCGGTAGACCAGTTGCCATCGAAGGTTATAGTTCACGGTCTGATCTGCTATTTACCCATAGCAGGGGCGGGGATGGGGGCAGAAAGAAGAGGGTTCAAACCTTCCCCAGGTTATTAGCACGTAAGTGAATGTAATGGATTCGACTGGGATTCGAACTCGGCTCTCCGATTCCCCAAACAGAGCCGCTATCCATGACTGCACTGTGTCTTCTGCCAGCTGGTAACTACTGTCTCCACAGATTTAAATGCAACATCAATCGCCATATTATGCCTTCTTGAGCACCGTTCATATTTTGTACTTTCCTCAATCCTCCCTATTCTCTTTAACATTCGCTCCTTGTAACCCTCTCTGTACAAGTGGCATTACTACCTTGTTTGGGGGTGAAATGATTTTAAATGATGTCAGATTAGACGAAAAATGAAGCATTGCTATCATATCTGGGCTGCGGCTGCTCGATTCTTACTCGTAAGCCTTAACAGAGTTTATAATCACGTGGTCTTTTTTTGTGTGGGGGTGTTATTTTCTACTTAGGAGCTTCTTTCCCACTGGGGCCACGTCGCAAGTCTATCGCTATTCTATTGCAATTTACATGGCAAGTGTTCAGAGCTTCATCTTTTTAATTCTACCATTAAATGACTTTACATCAGGAAATCTCCAGTCCACATCCACGGAGTTGAATAGTCCTCATTCACTCAGTAACCCGCTACCTTAACTTTTATTTTAAATTTTATTTGGTGAACTTTATTAAATAAAAGAACATAAACATGTTATGGGATCTTACCCATAATAATAATAATAATAATAATAATAATAATGATAATAATAATAATAGACTATTCCATACTTAATAAATACTGCGCCTCAGGAGTAGGCAAGGACTCAGTCGCTCAACTCTTGACCGGCTGTTTCGGTTGAGCTCTCTGTCTTCGAGTGGAGAGGCTACGGCGTATCCTCCTTCGGGTTCGAAGGGCAGACTCTATTTCGGGGAGGTAAACCGTCCCAGAACCCGTTTATACGGCTTCAATAGGCATATTTTGGCCGAGCCCACGGGCTCGGAGAGCCCACGTTAAAAAGGCCTTGTGCTCTCGTGGGTAGGGTGACTGAATATCCTCAGTCGCTCAACTCTTGACCGGCTGTTTCGGTTGAACTCTCTGCCTTCGGGTGAGGAGGTATCTGAAGGAGGCAACGCCGAAGGGCGGATTCGCTTTCGGCGAGGTAAACCCGCCCAGAACACGTTTATACGGGTTCAATGGGCATATTTTTGGCCGAGCCCACTGGCTCGGAGATCCCACGGGCTCGGAGATCCCACGTTTAACCGGCTTTGTGCCACATGATGCCCACGTTGGGTGTAACTAAATATAGTCAGTAGTTCTAGACAGTCATTAGTTCAAGTCGAGTCAAGAGTCGAGTCAGTAGCAGTCCGAAACAGTCGCGTTCAGACAATTACTGCAAGACATTGGAATAGTGTTACTCGCCGAGACTACATTGTTCTCTCTACTAAACCTGATTGTTCATACTAACACTTCTACTTCTCTGTATATATTCCTGTTTGTAATATATCTGTGTTATTCCATACCTGTGTTCGAGTTCTTCTTTATTGGTTCTACCTTGGACTACCACCGAGGTACAAGGATATGGAACGTAACAAGTGGCGACGAAGATTCGAATTCATTCGCTGGAAGAAAAAAAAAATTCGTTCGCCACAGCATAACAAAAAGCCAGGCCAGCTGAAACAGGTTTTCTTCTGAGAGAAAAAATATACATTCATGTATTACCAAAGACTGTCGATATTAATTTCTCACGGCCGTTTAAAAAAAGGAATATTCTTTAGTAACATGATAAACGATAGAGGACGAGTTCAGCGAATACAGAAATAAGGCAAGGTTGTGTCTTCTCACCGGACTTGTTCAACCTATATAGCAAGGCATTTCTGAGATAATTGGAAAGCCTACCGGGATTGAGCATTGGCGTTTACAATCTTAACAACATAAGATACGCAGATGACACAGTACATGATGGCAGAGAAGGAAAAGAATTTACAAAATATTCTACAGAATGTACCGAGAAAGAGTTAGAAGAAGGGATTTAGCATAAACTACAAGAAAACAGAATGCATGGTCATCAGTAAAAAGATGAGCCCGAAATGCGTCTTGCAAGTCTGGAACACTAGAATCAAGCAGATTCAGAAGTTTAAATATCTGGGAGGCGTTCTGACAGAGGACGGTAAATGAGATCTGTAGGCGTATTGGGATGGCTAAGGACGAAATCCAAAACCTGCGCAGAGTATTGCGAGACAGAAGGATTTCTTTGGGAACGAAGAAAAGAATACTGAGCTGTTACTTGACATCCGTCCTTTACCGCAGCGAATGTTGGACGATTTCCTCAAAGATGAAGAAAAGACTCGAGGCGACACCGATGTGGTTCTACAGAAGGATGCTAGTGATATCATGGACCCAGCGTGTGAGCAACGATGAGGATACATACAAGAAAGAGGCTCATACTTAACATCAGGAAGAGGCGGCTGAAGTTTCTGGGACACATAATGAGGAAAAAAGGCCTGGGTAATCTGATACTCACGGTTCGAATAGAGGGAAAGAGAGACAAGAGAAAACAACGCAAGGCATACCTAGCTGGCTTAAAAGCAAGTGGATGACAGGACGTGGTTTGGAGGAGGTAGAAGAGGGAAGGAACTTGTTGAAAGCTGCAAGGAATAGAAGGAGATGGAGAGCCATGATCGCCTACGTCCTAAAATGGCATGGCACATAAAAACAAAGAACCCAAACAAGGTCCAAGAGCAACTCAAAGCAGAGGGTTACTGACTCGTAATGAGGAATAGGCAAAACGTACACTTTATGAGGATAGCTTCGGAAGATAAGTTAACTCTAGATCTGAAGAGGTTAGGATTGTAGTGAATTTCGGGAATCGGTTCCAGTAAGTAGCGGTTTTTGGGAAGAAACTGTTCGAATGGAACTTCCAATTGAAACGATGTCTGCAACATGTTTTTTTAAGAAATATATTTTCTGCATCTATTGAGGTGGTGCATAATTATCAGGCGTTTTTAGGCCAGTTATTTGAAAATAAAAATTGTTGTTTTGTTTACTTTTTTAATAAAAATATTGTTGTTGAGTTGTTATGTTTCTTTTTTTCATAATAAATATTGTTTAAAAAACGCCTGATAACGTACCAATACATTATAAAAGGAAAAGAAAAACATAAAATTTTTCTACGTGGGTTGATTCATTGAGTATTGTTCGCCAGCAACTATGCCCATGTGATACGCAACATTTTAGTACTGTCAGTTAAACGTTATTCTCATATAGCCTGGTGAGTTGTTAGGCAGAACATTATCACTTCTACTGAGGTACTGTCTCCACCTGGTTTTGAAACAAAATTACTGGTCATCACGTTCTTTTTGCAGAAATAATGATATAAATTGTCTGTTTTCTTCCCGCTAAATATTCGTCATATCTAATAAATGAGAATTACAACACAATATCCTTTTTCATGTTAGATTTAGACAAATTGTTACTGAGTTTATTCTTTGTTGCTGTAGACATAAGGACTACTAACGACCATAGTTTTTAATCCAGTGGGAAATATACTTTGTTTTCATGTCCGTATTTTGGATAATAATATCTTTTATTTAACTCATAGCAAAAAAAAACAAAAAATTGCCCACATTTGACATTTTTGTTTTGTCGCAACAGACACCAGTGCTTACTCATTCTTAACGCTGTCCTTCTTAGACAGCCTCGATTTCGATAATTGTAGAAGGCGAATTTAAATCATTATAGATGTCAAATTCCGGCCGCTGCCGCTGTGTTCATTATCTACGAAAATTTATTTTGGAAATCTTTGATTTAAAAATCGACTGCGTATGTTACTTTGTAATTCTTCCTTATAAAACCCACATCAACCCCACCTAGTGCGATTTGGCTGCATCTTAAAAATCCGTAGGGTGTCTGCAGATAAAAAAAAAAAGCTGAAATTAAAGAACATATCTATAAACTAATTGTGTATCATGTTCCTGTAAACTGGCCTGTAGTAAAGATTACAGGTTCCAATTATTGCAAACTATTGGTGCCATCTAAGGAAAAGCTTCACGACTAAAGTTTTTCAGGGCATTGGCAAGTTGCAATAATCGTCTGTTATTTTTCTAAGTTACGTGCTCAAAAGCACGATGATTCAGATCCTGTGGGTTTTGGCAATCGTCGACGTTTTTTTTTTGTTTGCAAATTAGACTCTGCATTAAATGCTTCCTGCTGTGAGGAACTCGTGTTATATCAGCATTTTATTGCGGGCTGCTGAGTTGATAAAATAATTCCTTTCGCACAACTCGCAACCTCATTTAGGATGACATGTATTTGATATACGCTTTCTCTTCTTCTAACTATAGTTTCTTCTCAAATAACAGGATAGGGAAACACGTAACGTGATCATTCACTCTGGTGATGACGAGGAACAATATTATTTAACAATTGTAAATACTTTGAAAACAGTGTCAGTTGGTATTGTATATCTGCAAATAATAAGATGGATTTGAGCTGTCGAACTCATAAATTTTGCATTGTGTTAGTTTTGTGGATTTTAACAGAAATCTAAACTTTTATTATTTAACGTCGAAAGGAGTTTTTTTTTAAATAATAGAGTCGATAAGTAAACAAGGATCGTGTTGATTTTTGAGATTATAGGTAAATTTTATTCGGGTTTATACTTGGGTCCATAGACCAAATATTTTTAAGATTTACGCATCATTCTATTACTGAACACTAGCCGGTTTTATACCGGAGTCAATTGGCAAATATTGTTAAGATTTACACATCATTCTATTAATGAACACAAGCCAGTTTCATACTTGAGTCTATAGGGAAATACTAAGAACTTCACATCATTCTATTAGTGAAAACTAGTCGGTTTCAAACTTGAATCCATAGTCAAATATTAAGATTTACACGACATTATATTAGGGAACACTATCCGGTTTTATACTTGAGACTATAGGCAAATATTTTTAAGATTTATACATCATTCTATTAGTGAACACTAGCCGGTTTTATACTTGAGTCTATAGGCAAATATTAGTATATACTTGAGTCTATTAGAAAATATTGGTGGGTTTAATCCATGAGTGTTTAAGTCATGTTTATAGATCAATTTATTGGCTAACTGTAGTTGTGCTTATAATTCTGTATATACGTAAACATTGGTCGGGTTTCTTCTGGAATCTAAAGGAAAGAATTATTAGGGTTATGCCTGAATCTATATGTAAAAATCGCTCAGGTCAATAAGTGATGTCTCTAGGCATACATTTGTTGGGTTTACTCTTTAATCTTCAGGTACATATTTGTCGGGTTTATACCTGAGTCTCTAAAGAAATATTACGCGTGTTTATACTTGAGGCTATAGGAATATATTGTTGTTAGTTATTCGTGAATTTATGGGTAGACACTGGTCGGGTTAATACTGAGCAGTTAAGCATTTTTGTGGTTATAAGTATATGTGACCAAATTGGCGGTTATCAATCCTAGGTAAATCCACGTGAAAAATCACATGCCACCGTTTACTGCAGAATCAAGTAGAAATCCCAATAAACTAGAACTGTCTATATAATAACATAACAGACGAAGTTATGACACAATTTTATGTGATCGGTCCTGACTTGGCGTCTCGTCTCCAGTCACTTTCTCACCGTCGTAATGTGTCTTCCCATCGTCTTTTCTATAAATATTTTCATGTCATCTGGTTTGACGAGCTATTTTACCTGGTGTCCCGACTGCATGAATTTAAGCGTGCTACTAGATTGGCATCGCGGTCCCTCCCTTTTACTGTCGAAACAGTTAATGTGACCGCCTCTTCTACTCCAACAGCTTCTTTTTTCGCACTTCCCGACAGTGGAACTGTCGTCCTCTTACTTGCTTCCCTGATAACTATAATCTTCAAAAAATTAAATGTAATGTCAATCGACATCTTCTGTTGCATTGATTTCCGTTCTTCTTTTTATGTTACATAATAGAGAAATCCAAAATGACCTCATAAGAGTAGCTATTTCAACCAACGTTACTACGTTGGCATTTTTCGACTCAAACAGTGTGTAGATATCTACACACTTTCTGTAGTAACGCTGGTTGAAATAGCTATTCTTATAAGATAATTTTGAATTTTCTATTATTTAACTGACATGCTCTGCTATCATACTTATTATAAAACCCAGGTTGTGTGTGTGTGTGTGTCTGTTCGTTTATATATTGGATCGGATTTCCTACATTTTTCAACCGATTCCAACAAAACTTCACAGGACTACGTAAAATTACCTTGCGGTGGTTCTGACAGCGCAAAAATGGGAAAAACGCAATTGTTTTTGCACGAAATCAATTTAAAAACACGATTAAGAGGCATCACCGTCACGAGAATGAAAGGGGGACTACTCATATTGAGTTATACTTATTATAAAACCCAGGTTGTTTGTGTGTGTGTGTGTGTGTGTTCGTTTATATATGGGATCGGATTTCCTACATTTTTCAACCGATTTCAACAAAACTTCACTTATTTTTGGAAGGTAGTGTTTCTCATTGTCTTGCACACTTTTTTCTTTATTTTTACATTCAAAATGCTTTAAAAATTCCATTTACAAGACAATTGTTTATAATAAAATTGTATGCAATCGGTAGATTGAAAACAATGTTTTTGTTTGTGTTTGATCAATTCGAAAAAAAAAACAAACAAACAAAAAAGAAAACTAATTAAGACATGCGACACGTCAATCTTAAACAATAATCTTTGTCAATTTTATTTTTCAGTCTTTATGATGGTCGATACTTGATCTATCTCTTACTGTTACATCCCCGGGCAACGCCGGGCTCTACTGCTAGTAATAAATACATTGAGCTCTTTTTATGGATCACTTTTAATATATTTTTATTATTTAGGATTCGCTTGGATTATAACAGCGGATTATTACACACACACACACACACACACACACACACATATATATATATATATATATATATATATATATATATATATAGAGAGAGAGAGAGAGAGAGAGAATTGAGACAGAGAAGCTACACGCAGTAAATATAATTTAATAGAGAAAATAGGCAGATAACAAAATATATAAAACTACTTCAAAACTATCTTTACACATTATGTTTCTTTCTCATACTATGTATAATTGTATTTCTTGCGTAGATTTTTTTCTAAAACTCCATCGTTGCTCACGTGTACAGTACAAGGTATTCTTGACATACCTTTGTAGAACTACATTATTGTTGCCCCAAGTCTCTCCCCCATCGGTGACGCGTTGGGACACTATTCGTTACCATACAGCATGAACGATATTACATAATATTTAAAAAATACAGAAGTCTATGATCTTTGAATCTGGACTATATACAACAGAGCTGATATTTCCTGAGCACATGAAGACGAATGACGGGTTAGAAAATTTGATATTTACAGGATATACTGAAGACAACAGAGACAGAGTAAACCATTAAATAATATACCTAATGAGCTTGTGTAAATGGTTGACACAACAATGATTAGTAGTGATAACATAAACTACTAAAATCTACAAAGGACAGGAGGTTGCGGAGAGCCGTAATCAGCGATGTCCTGAATAGATATGACACATAGAAGAAATAATTTTACTGGCTTCACTGCGTGAATTACCACTCCTTACCAACGTTGTTAACTCAACGGTTTAATTTTGGTAATCGGAGAGTTGATAGCTGAATGCAAATAGGAAAGCTTTTCTCCACACATAATACAGCGTCTTCGTCAGTTCTGTACTCAATTACTTGATTTTCTTCTCGTTTATTTAAAGCATTATAAATCTGAGTTGGTTGGTAATTTATTTGCTGGAAAACGTCCCGTGAGGAATTGAAAGGATTGCACGACGATAGCTCATTAGGTGAATGGCTGCCATATGATTCGACATCTCTTTGAGGCCAGAGCGGGAAATGGTTGCCCGCAACGGAGGAGGGCTGCGTCTGGAAGATTCATTTAATGGGTGTTGTAATTAATATCGTTACAAGGTTACAAACAACGAGCAGGATGTTTGAGGAATGTGGCCAAGAAGAGAGAGGAAACAAGGGAATATGACAGAAAGGAAGAGAGAAAAAGACGAAGAAAAGAAGAAGTGAATGAATGAAAGTATCGAGAGAGAAATAAAAAGAAAAAGAAACGGGTTTCCTGTGCGGAAAAGCAATGAATAAATACTAAAGAAAAAAAAAAGGAGTTTGAAGGCTAATATTATTTAACGGAAACTAAAGAAGTGTTAGAGAAAAGAGATAAAGAAAAGGAGAAATGGAATGGAAAAATAGTCGTGGATAAGAAAGGATAAACGAGAAATGCCAGAAACGGGAAACAGTAAGATGTTAACGCGGAAGATATTGAATGTTTACAGTAACGAAAAAAAGTAACAAAATGATTATGATTGAAAACTTAATTAGAAACGATGAGAAATCGAGGGAAAGTAAAAAAATCAAGTGTAAAGATGGTCGAGCATAAAGCGCTTAAGGAAGACTATGAGGGTAAAGCATTGTTGTGGAGTTATTTCGCAGTGGAGGCTTGTATTTGTACTAAATCGTTCCTAAAATAGGTTCGACGTACAAAACGTTAGGAACTTGATATCATAGGTATTACGCAGAGTAATCTTGTTGTGGTCGTTGACTACTTTCGTATTCGACTAACTGTCGACTACTGTCGTCCGACATCGAATAGTATTTAGTCACGCCCCTCCCACGAGGGTATCATGTGGCACAAGGCTGGTTTAACCTTTCATCTCCGAGCCCGCGTGTGCTCGGACAAAAATATACCCTTTGAGCCCGTATAAACGGGTTCAGGGTCGGATTACCTTCCCGAATGGGACTCCGCCCTTCGGCGTAACCTCATTCGGGTTCCTCCCCGCCCGAAGGCAGAGAGTTCTACCGTTCAGTCGGTCGTCTGTCATCGACTGACTGACGTTTCTCTTACTACTCCTACTTATATTAGATGCAAGAGTCTATTAACTATAGAATAGGAGTGTTTCACCATAACAAGCATATTCTCTGTAACTTTGACCGATTTTAATGTGAATTAAGTTTAAGCGACTAATGATTTCCTTTTAGATTTGGCGGATTTTTGGGCGATATTATTTTTCACACATAATTGCCATGACTTAAATAACATGATCCGATAGAGAAATAAATAAATTTTCACCAATAACACTGATTTATTTACTGCCAACTTTGATCCGTCTTAATGAAACACTCTTTATAAAGAAAGAAAGAAAAAAAGAAAGAGAACATAGCAGCAAGAGAGAAAAGGCAAAGAGAAAACAGAAAAAAAAGAAAGAGAGAAATAAAAGAAATACAAAATATCAAAGAAAAGAAAGGAATAAGTAAGAAAAGAAGAAAAAAGAATAGAAAGAGAGAGAAAAGAAAAAGAAAAAAAAACATAAGAAAGATAGCCATAAATTAACACTGAGAAGAAGAGAGAGAAAGGAAGAGAGAATTGTAAAATTGAGGGAGAAAAATGAGAAAAGAAATAGATAAGGAAAGAAAACAAGAAAGAAAATGATGAAAATTAAACCTGGAAATTTGTTAGAGAGAGAAAGTATAAGGAGAATAGAAATAGAAAAAAATACGTGGGGAGAGAGAAAAGTTGAAAGGCCAAAAAATAGAGAAATGGCTAGAAAATCGACTATAAAAATAACTAAAAATCGCAAAGAATTTGCACGAAAAAGAAATTACAAAGGAACGATTTAAAATAAACGATAGAAGGCAGAAAATTCAAAAGAATTAAAAAAGACAAAAAATAAAAATAAAATGAAAAAAAATATTAAAACAAACATGGAACTGCTCCGGGTAATTTCAGGCAAAGGAAGGAAATAATTGCATGGACTGGAAAGTCATCTTTGATGGGATGACCCCTGTAGTCGAGGGTTTTGAACAGTGTCGGATTTATTGCGCGTACTCGCCTGCCAACCGACTCGAGAGGTCGATGAGTACGCGCCCCAAACAGAATCTGACGAGACGGAGGCGAAGGGAACCCCATTTTGCAAAAATGGAGCCGCTAAAAAATTAAATATTCATAATACTTCATAAGCTAGACATTCACTTTGTCAATTATGCACGCTGATTGTTCGTTAGATTTTCTTGCGTTTTTCTTACTTCCTCTCATGCAGCCGGCACAGATACACGAACATGCATAAATGATGTTGTCGTCTCTTTTGATATTTGTCTCTCTCTCTCTCTCTCTCTATATATATATATATATATATATATATATATATATATATATATTAGTAATTTGGTAGAATGTTTTTGAAGCCACAGTAACTGGTATTTCAGTAGTTTGCTGTTAAAGGCGTGTACAGCAAGCAGTCTTTGCGATGAAGCGTCCAATATCGAAGATAAGAATACAGCCTTAATAGTATTACTAATGATTTTCTCACTTATCTCATTTTTACTTTAATATTTTGTAGTTACATCTAAATGAAATTCCGTAATTTGAAAGTAAACATTAGTTAAGTGAAAAAAATTATATATATATATATATATATATATATATATATTAGTGGTCAGGAAATATATATATATAAATTGTCAAGAGGATAGAATCCAGGTAGAACTCAATGTCCAAGACAGAGTAAGAATATAATGGATTTTTGGGAATTTGTAGTTCTGATGAATTGGATCGTAATTACGATTCCAATATAATAAATTATAACATTATAATAATGTTAATGTTTGAGCCTTTTATATCATATTATATATATATATATATATATATATATATATATATATATATATATATATATATATATATATATATAGTAGCGAGCATAAAGATCAGAACGATGTTAAGAAAAATTCTAAATGTGAAATAAATTTTTGTTTTAAAGCTTCAAAGTACATTTTATGAAGGGAAAATAAGTATATAAAGGTAAATTATATAATTCCAAAATATTAAGCTCAATAAACTTATTTTGATAAAGTTATAAGAATAATTATATAACATTCGAAAAAAATAGATGATCAAAAGCATCAGAACGATTAAATAAATCTATAAAATTTAATAATTATTTTGTATTATTGAAAATTTTTTAGAGTAACAAAACGGATATTTTACTAAATTACAGCGGCACTTTACTGGCTCTTGCATTGTAAACATGGCGAAAAAATATCCTTGACGTCATTGGAACTTGGAAAACTGATGGCCAAGTTACGTAATGAAGATAAACTCACGATTAGGGATATTTCAAAGAGTGTGGGAAAATCTAAAAGTGTTATTCATAGTATTTTAAGAAAACTTGAGGAAACTAGGTCATGTGAGGCAAAGAAACCACCTGGCAGGCCTAGGAAAACTACTGCAAGGGAAGACAGATGGATTGGTAATGAATCAAAAATGGATCAATTTGCGACAGCAACCGCTATCTCTAAAAGAGCTAATGTTAACCTTGGCATTAAAATATCAAGGCACACTATTTTCCGAAGACTTAATGAAATAAATCTGAACAGTCGAGTAGCCTCTACGAAGCCTTACTTTTCTAAAAAAAAAATCAAATGAGCCGATTGAAATGTGCCACTGGACACGTCGTATGGACAGAAGAACAGTGGGATTGTATTCATTTCAGCGACGAGTCAAAGTTTAATCTGTTTGGTTGTGATGGGAGAAGGTTCGTTCGACGCAGTCTAAAGGAACGATATTTACCTCAGTGCACTAAAAGCAGCATTACATTTGGAGGAGGACGTGCGATGGTGTTTGGGATGATTTCAGCTCTTGTTAGGCTACACTGTAAAATTAACGCAACTGTATACAAAGAGATATTGAAGAAACATGTACCTAATTTGAGAACTGCAATTAATCAAGCTGTTGTATTTATGCAAGATAACGCGCCATGTCATACAGCGAAGTCTGTTAAGATATTTCTTCCCGAGGAGGATGTTACTGTTATGGAGTGGCCTGCTTAAAGCCCAGACAGGAATCCTATTGAGAATGTTTGGAAGTTAATAAATGAAAGAGCTAAGGAAAAGAATCCCAAAATATCTGTTGATGAATGCAAGCTATTAATTCAGTCATGTAGCAACAGATATCAAGCTGTTATTGAAATAAAGGTTTATACATCAAGTAATAATGAATATTGAACGTTATTTTCATTTGGATATGATGTATCCATTATAATAGTATGAATTTGTTCGTCGTTCTGATGTCTTTGATCATATATTTTTTTCGAATGTTATATAATTATTCTTATAACTTTATCAAAATAAGTTTATTGATATTTATATTTTGGAATTATATAATTTAGCTTTACATCCTTATTTTTCCTTGATAAATTGTTCTATGAATTTTTAAAATAAAAAAAAAGGTATTTCACATTTAGACTTTTTCTTAACATCATTCTGATCTTTATGCTCGCTACTGTATATATTGGGGTGGAGATGTGCGTGCGTATGAGATAATGATATGTAAATTCTTATGTATCAAGACAAATATTGAGGTAAATATGTATGACAAAGAAAAAAAATTCTTGCCTGACGCGTTATGTGTGTTCTTTGCAACGTTATCGGAACTAATTTGCTATGTTAGTGCGACTACGCATGCGTGCGAACGAATTTTGATTTCAATATCTTTTTTTTAATAATCTAGCCGATTTAATTTAGATTCGTTTGTTTCTATCACTTTTCCTATTAGATATCTGTCCTGGTGCCTACCTAGACCGACAGAATGAACTCTTCCTAACGCTATATATACTACGCCTCTCAAGAGAGACGAACAGTATTCAGACGGTATTGAGTCGAGTCGAGCTGATAGTATTAGGTTGGTGTAAAAATAATGACGTAATAATGTTGTTTGTTGACGTTATACGTCAAAAACGACATTATTACGTCATTATTTTTGCACCAATATAATAGTTCACTACAAACCAATATGACAGCCATACTAACACCTTCCATTTCTTGTATTATTTTTCTTGTAATATATTCTTTGTTATTTCTACTCTTGTGTTTCGTGTTGTTCTTCCATGGTCCTAACGTTGGACCATAACAATATCACATATTGTAAATATAGAAGATCTGTCATGAAAAGGTGAAATGTTGTTGTAATGGGACCTTACCCATGATAACATACTGGACTATTCCATACGTAATAAATACTGCGCCTCAAGAGGAAGCAGGGGGTTCAGCCCGAAGTCGGGCGACTGGCTGACCGGCTGATCGGTTGAACTCTCTGCCTTCGATTTGGGAGGAACCCGAACGAGGCTACGCCGAAGGGCGGAGTCTTTTTCGGGGAGGTAAACCGACCCTGAACCCGTTTATACAGGTTCAAAGGGCATATTTTTGGACGAGTCCACCGGCTCGGAGATCCCATGATAAACCGGCCTTGTGCCACATGATGCCCTCGTGTATGTGTGTGTGTGGGGGGGGGGGTGACTAAATACCGTTCAGTCTGAAGTCGGGCGACCGGCTGATCGGTTGATCGGTTGAACTCTCTGCCTTCGGGCAGGGAGGAATCAGAACGAGGCTACACCGAAGGGTGGATTCTCTTTCGGGGAGGTAAACTGACCCTGAACCCGTTTATACGGGTTCAAAGGGCATATTTTTGGCCGAGCCCACCGGTCTTGTGCTACATGATGCCCTCGTTGGGTGGGGGTGACTAAATACCGTTCAGTCTGAAGTCTGGAGTGAAGTCCGTCAGAAGTCTGTCAGTCAGTCAGAGCGAGCGAGTCAGTCAGTCGAGTCAGAGGCAGTCCGAAACAGAGTCGTGTTCAGACAATTACTACTAAACCTGATTGTTCGTACTAACACTTTCTACTTCTCTGTATATATTCCTGTTTGTAATATATCTGTGTTATTCCATATCCGTGTTCGAGTTCTTCTTTATTGGTTCTACCTTGGACTATCACCGTGGTAAAGGGACCTGGACCATAACAGTTGTAAGTTCCTGGTTTTAGTTGTATGTCTTTTATCTAGTTGACTTGTGGAAGATATAAAATATTATTTAAATGTATTAATCCTTTATTCATTAAATGAACAACTTATAATTTTCGTCATCTACTTTTACTCCTTTCATACAAAGCAGATAAATTGATTATTGGCACACTGTAATCGTAAACTCGGTCACAGCAATTGTATTGGTTTTAAGTAATTCAGCGAGTCTAGAAGAAACCTCGGTAGTGGATGCGCACTATTGATTCCCTTTGCTTTGAAACGTTGCTGACATTGGGCTGAGGTTTCAACCCCCCAAAAATAATGACACTTTTTAAAAAAATTCCTTGCTTAAAAACCATTTGTTTATGCTTTTCTTCCCTTTATCTGACCAGTATCCCTGATGATGATTCAAGTTTGTCGAAAATTTAAACCCAAGATAACTTTTGGTTACTTTGTACGTCAATAACAACCACATTCTCGAGACGTTATTCGCATTATATGAGAAAACGATCAATAAAAATAATAGACATAAAATGTCCATTCTTTTTAATAAACAAACACACACACAAATATATAGATATATATATATATATATATACAGTGTAACCCGGATATAAGAGACCCGGATATAAGAGAGATTTTCTCTGGTCCCAAATTAGAGCCGGTGTTATGTAAACAAAATAGACCAAATCCGGATATAAGAGAAATCCGGATATAAGATACTTCTTCTCCGGTCCCGACAACTCTCTTATATCCGGGTTACACTGTATATATATATATATATATATATATATATATATATATATATATATATATATATAAATTACTAAAATGCCTTATCGTTATCTTCGATATTGAGCACCCTAGCACAAAGCCTGCTTGCCTTAAATGCCTTTATCAGCAAACTACTGAAAAACTAGCAATTTTGGTATCAAAAACATTCTTCCAAATTACCACTATATATATATATATATATATATATGTGTGTGTGTGTGTGTATGTGCGTGAGTATACCTTTTGCAATATACATGTATAAAAATATACAAGCTCACCCACATAATGACACATACATAAGTACGCTTATGCACGTATCTTCCTCTGTTAACATCTCTATAAATTAATATAAACGACAGTCTGAAAATCAGTGATCGAAGGTTGTTATCTGAACGAGAAATCAATTTCCCTTTGCATTTTATTTTTTTTTACTTACCGTTTCTGCAGGTATATCGCCATTTGAAGAAGAAAAAAAAATGTTTAAATAACTTAACTAAATTCTGAGTGCGCAAGATATCGGATTTTGTAAAAAAAATATAATGAAAGAATATTTTTTTATTTTAATTTCCAATATTTATTCTGAGTATGCTTATTGGATTTAAATATAAATCTTCTCATACTGATATGGCAGCAGGATATATCACTTGTCATAGGAGAAAAGTATTTTCTAAGATCTGTATAGTCTAGATCAAGATAGTCATATAAAAAAAAATGTCTAAACTGTGGATCGAACTCATTAATCCCAATATAGTCTCAGCAATTAGTTAATAACTTTTACTAATTTTTTCAATCAATTCTCCCCATCAAAGCAATAACACAAATTGGCTACTGTGAGTGGAATAGAATGTGAAAGAATTTAGAAGGAAGAGGAAACCCAGTCAGAAACACAAAATAAGGGATAAACCTCTACTCCTGTCAAAAAACAACCGGGTGTCAATGTAAACCGAACGATAGGTTAACCTATCTAATCCTATGCATGAAACAAAGAATATGTCTCTACTCCTCTTCTAAAATATGGGAAGGAGTGTAAGCCGGGCGGTAGGCGAACCTATCTACTCCTGTTAAGAACTAAATAAATAATAAATAATTTTTTAGTATTTAGGCGGAGACGTTAGAAGTATAGAGTTGAAGCAAAATGTGGAAGGAACCGGAAACCTAATCCTAACCATGAAACAAAGAATAAGTCTCTACTCCTGTACCAAAATCCGGAGCGGAGTGTAAATTGGGTGATTGGCGAACCTATCTACTCTTATTTTAAAAATTTTTACTAAATATTTATAGCATGGAAGGAAAATATAATTATTAGGAGACAATAAATCGTCTTTCAAGTATGTGACTAATAAACTACAGAATTAAAGATTTTTGAAGACAAAGAAAATTTTATTTAATAAGGTATACTGTGTAAAATAAATAACTTTTAATCGTTAGGCTACGGATTTACTGATGCACTTCTATAAGTAATACACTGAGAAGATCGGGTCATCGTAATTGTTCTTCTTTCTCTTCTTCGATAACCCCTAACGACATTGACTGTCATGGCTCTCCAGACTTTCCTGTCCTTTGTAGCTCTTGGTAAATATTGATTTTTTGATATACAGGTACCCCTCGATTAGTGCGAATAATGTGCACATCGGCAACTATAAAAAATCAGTTTTAAATTACTATGGTTTAAACAGACGGAAGTTTTTACTGCACGAATCGAGTATTATGTATGCACTAATCGAATTCTTAGGTATAATTTTATTTTTAATCGAAAACATATTAATCGAATGCGCATTAATCGAGCGATGTCCGTTTCTCTTAAATTCTTTTTTTGCCAGCTGATCACACAAAGTCGTTAGGTAGCTTATGTTTTCCTCTGTCCCTTTTATTTTTAAATATCTTGTGAATGTCAACTTTTCCAAGCTATGTTTCCTCGTTATATGCGCTAGAAATTTCAACTCTCTCTTTGTTGGAATTTTTGGGTACGCTAGTATTAGTGAGCCAGCCAAAATGAGCTAACTCATTTTATAGTTCACCAATAGAAAGGTTAACCAATCATAAGGCTCAGAATATTCAATGCGACGTGTATAAAGGCGGCCATGTTTTTTTTTCCCGAATACTCACGGCCAACCTCTGATATCGAAGACTGAAGAATTACGGAACAGCAGCTGGTAGTATTGACGATCTAGTCAGATCCTGTAGAGTGTCTGACTCGTGAGTGTTAATCTTTAATGTTGTTTCATTGAACAGATTATGTACTGCGCTGTATTCTATATTCGTGGCAAACATTGTCAATACTCTTTATGAAGATATATCAAATCTATCAAATAAAACGAAAACTCTTTGTAAAGGTCAACTTCTGGATGAGGATGTTTCTTTGTTACTGTGTCCTGATAAGAATGTCATGGTTGGAGCTATTTTCCTTCAAGGTGAAATAGTAGGATATTTTTTATACTTAGGCTTGGTAAAATTTGAAGTATATTACTGTTGTGGTAAAACCTCCTTCAGTAGCATAAACTCTTCCTCCTCTCATAAATACTAACTGCGAGACTTCCTAGACAAGAGTCGTAGGGTAAAGGAGACGTGATGTTAACCTCCCATTCGGACATTCAATTCTAACTGCTTATTACTAACACTTTTGCTTTGTATATATCTATTATTTCAATACACCTGTTCAACCTACCTTCGTCTTCCGTGTCTTTCTTTCTGGCCTTTAAACAGGCCACAACAATTGTACAACCCTCCCCCCCAAAAAAAAAACCTCATAAACCCGCCCTTTGTGAGGTGTGTTATTAAGTCTTAAACACGCTTATTATTCTTACTGTTGCAGGATATGTGGCACCCCAACAGCTTCCATGTTGAGATCTGGATTTTAAAAGATTTGTACACGAATTTAGAACGTAATCTCTACTGAGACAGGGAAATATTTTATTATTTATTTCCCGATTGAAGTGACAGGAGAAAAAATCTGGGAAGAGTAACATTTAAGAGGGATTTTTTTTAACTACGATTTATATTTTATAATAATCTTTTATAATATTCCAACGAAATATCATTGTCGAGAAGCAGCCAATATCTTTAAATGGTTATAAATTATGTGCAAAAATATCGAAGGGGTCTCAATTTAGTCGGTGACTAAAAAGTACACTGTAATTCAAGGGTTACTGGTCGTTGGTTAGCATTCGTTTCCTAATCGAATCGATCATATAATTATGATGAGAAAGAAAGAAAAATCATTTGAAAAAAATATTTTTATTATTGTTGATGTTTTCCATATTTTTTTTCTTGCAGTACGCGTTGCCCCCAAGTGTCAACTAGAGACTTCGAGAGAAAACAAGATTTTTGTGTCAAAAGATGCAATCATCGAGAAAAAAAATAATTGTAGCCACAAAATATAGAAATATATGCAAGATGCGAGAAATACTTCTTGGTTATGATATTTTGAATTTCTTATATTTTAAGGATGCAATCAACAGGTTTCTTTATCCTTTTTTTTTTTTTTTTTTAAAATTCCGAATTCCCTAATAACAACAGGTAATGTTGGCTTAAGATATCACATTGTAGAAGGTTGGTGCAAAAATAATGTCGGTTTCTCACATAGTAACATATGTGAGAAACTGACATTACTTTTGCACCAACCTAATAGTTATGTCTATCTCAAGTTATTTGCATTTACTTAGTTTCCCAAACGTTTTCAAAGATGTGTGCTTCTCGGCTAGGGCTGCAACATCTGTCAGAAGGCAAGTTTTCAAGATGATTTTTCACAATTAAGTCTGGTAGATTTGTTTGAATTACCCTAAACGTTTAAACACATAAATGCTAGGGAAGGCACAAATTATGGCGGCTACCCACCAATTCTTTCAAAACCTCAATATAATTATCAAAATTAAATTGGATTAAAGAATCAAGCCCTGTTTCATCCTCAAGCGAAAATTTAGGAATAATCAATCTTGAAATTTACGCATACTTATAAGCATGTTCATTCATAAAATTAATTAATATTAAACGGCTGGGGGGACAATTTCGATAAGGGGCGTAAGAGTTAACAATTTGTATCCAAATAAGAGTCACCTTCGGAAAGAGGTCAAACCTAGGCAGTGCCGGGGTATCCATTTCAAAGGGATGATGGCATTAATATACGCACATCGTCTGCTCCGTCACAGCAACAGATAGCTGTTGGCACCATCGTTAAGTGTCTATTTTTTTTTCTACAGGACTGTTTCGTACATAAACGCATCCCACTGAACTACAATTCTTTTTTTTTTTTTTGACGACTTCGTAAAGGTTTCTTTTTTAACTTATGACTAGGTTAAGCTGTTAAACCTTTTATTAGACTATGAAATATAATTTTTTTTTATGGTCATTATTTTATGCGAAAATTAGTTGATGTCGGCAAAAAACCGTTAACTCATGTCTATGGTTTAATAAATTTTCATTATTTAGAAACTTAATAATGTGTAGTTTTTCATGTAGGCATAAAGGGCAAGGGTCATTCCAGGTTTTACAAGTTCTTGTTCTATTTATAATTTTCCATTTTACTTTTGGTGATTTTGTTCATTTCCTTTAAATGCCAAAAATATTTGGATAGAGATGTCTGATTTCTATTTCTAATATTATTAAAGGGGCTTTTGTGTTGTCGCCATCTAATATATATATATATATATATATATATATATATATATATATATATATATATGTGTGTGTGTGTGTGTTGAAATTACACCCCAATAATATATTGGGTTTATTTATTAAGATTGAGCTAAATCTGTGTAGAAACCTTTCCCTTTTTGCATACTCAGCTTTCACGTAAAATAGTATGGTAGGTATAAAAATAATAAATTATTGAGACGACAATCACGGTTTGTTTTTAATTAATTCTAACACGAACTCAACATATTTGAGTTTTTAGTACTGGTCTTAATCCAAGAAAATAGCTGAAGTTTACTTGCAATAAATAAGAAAATATTTCTGATTATTTCAAGATGTTTTAAAACTCTTTTTAATTCCATTTTTTTAAAATCCTTGATTATGTTCGATTATTACTCGATTGATGTGTGCCGAAAACAAAATTAACCACTTTAATTAAATCTTCAAATCGAAACTAGCTGGTTGTGGAATTCACATTATTTAATTTAAAGCTTACTTAACTGGATTTTGAACGGAATACATTCATTTTATTAGGTGTGTGCAAAAATAATGACGTAATAATGTCGTTTTTTGACGTTAAAAAATACGTCAAAAAACGACATCGTTACGTCATTATTTTTGCACCAACCTAATATTTTATAGTTATTGACAAATATATTACACATTAATTTGCAGTTCGTTTCAAAGGTTTAGTTTAAGTTCTGTTATAATAAATCTTATAAAACTTATATTCGCTTGTTTTAGGGAACATCGGAAATATGGATGACCAAAAATGTCAAAAAAAAACAAACCCTCATATAACCCACAATGGACAAAAATTACATTCTTAACATTAACCCAACCATGTCCATTTTGTCATAAGATCAAACATATAAGAATATATGATTAGCATTATCAAGTAATATTTGCGATGTTAATTAAAATTTAGAGTTTTCACCATTCTGATTACATGGAGGTGGTTTTAAAACACTCTCATATCTGGTGCTTCTTGTTTATATCCCCACCATCAAAAATAAATAAATTAATAAAACAAAATTAGTGAAAGCATATGAATTTCTTACCAGTTACACAGGAAACATACCTACAATATAAAAAAAAGAATGAGAATTAAATTTGACCGGGATTACATATTTTTAATAATAATAATAATATATCTAGAAAGACCGTGACAAATTGTGCAAGTTCATGGCGTGTTCTATAGCGATTTAACATCCATAGAAATTCACTATATAATGTCATTCAATATTTGGTGTTAACTATTTAAAAAAATATATATTGCAATAACGATCTGAATGCTGGTCGATATTTTAAGATGTGGATACAAATGAAACATTTTGAAATTGGCAACTTTTTGCAATTCATTGAAAACTTAAACACATCTATATTCCCTTCTTTCTTTTTCTCTTTCATTTTCCCATTGAAACCAAGTAGCGTCTTTTCCTTTCGTTCCACGTGACTAAAACGAAATGGCCCATTATTTATGAAGTATTAACTCAAATTAATGGCTGTCTGCAAGAGGTACAACTCAAAACGCTGACTACGGAATTGTTATGACCAAATCCAGTAAGAAAAACTTAATTATTTGGGAAGAAGGGCTTTAACAGAGGTCGAAAAATGTGGAACTGAATTTTGAATAACGAAATATCTCCCAAAAGCCAAATATTAAGAAATAGTAAAGAATCATGAGAAACAAAGAAAAAGAGTGCTGAACTTTTATGTAATATCGTTCCTTCTATATGGCAATGGAAGCTGGATAATGTCCTTAGATGATGAGGGGATTTGAGACAATAGAGATAAATGTCTAAAGAAGGAAGCTGCGAATATCGTGGACGGCGCATAAGGGGTAATGAGGAAGTTTTTCTTGGGAATAACAGAGACCAAAAGACACTTCTATTTAGAATCGGAAATTGAAATTTCTAGTGTACATACTGAAGAAAGAGAGCTTTAACACTCACAGAACATATTGGAGGCAAAAGAGATAGAATTTTAAAGAGGGAATAGCTTAACAAGCTTGTGTAAATGGGTGCCAGAACAGAGACTGGAGATAATATTGAAATGACAAAACGTGCTACAAACTATAAAATAAAGGAAAATGTAGAAAATGGACACAACACGTAGAGAAAGATATACACTGGACGGATAGAAATAGAATTTTCTGTCGTTTTAAAAAATCTCAAATAAAAGACTATAGTTCAATCCCTGAATTATTTTTACTCTCCTGGTTCACTTTAGCTCGGAGAATAATGGATAATAGTTTTGCAATTACATTGTACATTTTAAATATTAAAATCAGTTTTGGATATCACGGATAAATTTTTTTCATTGTAAATTAAAGATATTTATTTTAAGCATTGACTTGGATCGTATTCTTACAGGCTTAGAACAAATCAATTCAACCAGTAATAATACTTTCATTAAAGTCCTGATCATACATGCAATTTTTGAAATATGTCCTTGTTGCAATTCATTTTTGTGAGGGTGGTGTGAAATTCTACCCAGCCTAGCCACTAATCGCTAAATCAAAGCGAATTACTTAGAGAGTATCGATTCATCGATTTTCATTCTAATTCCGAATCTTGAAATGCGTAATACGTTCAGAACGTCATTTCAATAGAAGATTTAATGTATATTTTAAATCGAATGATCAGAATAACACTAGAACACTGATTCATTCTCTTTCTGTCGTAAGAAAACGCATTAGCCTTCTTGAGTGTATACGTATTTTTCTAAAGTTAGCTTGAATTCAATTTAACTCGAAATCTAATTAAAACAACAATCTTGTTCAATCCTCTACATTAGTATTGTTAACTGACACTAGCATGGACTTAAAAAAATGCTTAAGTTATTTTGATGAAATAATTGAAGATTTTGGGTGGGATTTTGCGTGTTAAATTTCATAAATTTCATATTATACCAATTTTGAATCTTTCGTCAACACTTCAAAGATTTCGGACATACTATTAAGGGAAGCTACTATCAGTATGTTTTTTTTTTTACATTGAAAACGATAAGGGATATATAAAAAGGTTTTCGATAATATTTGGTAAAATAGAACGAAATTCTGGCCTGGCAAGCAACGCGTGTAACAAAAGGTCATGAAGCGGGTAGAACAGTAATCTGGATGATCTCTTTTTAATCGAAACTACTTGGGATTCATGTTCAAAAGCGTTTTATAAGATTAGCTCATATTTTTTTTTGGTTTCAGTTAACATCCAGTAAGTAAAGAGATCATTTTTTTATTTTATAAACAATGATGTCATACGTACTACAGTAGCTACAACAACAACAACAACAACAATAATGATAATAATAATAATAATAATAATAATGATAATAATAATAGGACTATACAATACACACAGACAGAACAGTCAAAGCTAACCGCGCAGACATTGTTATTAGAGACCGCAAACATTTATTAGGTAGCAAGGTATTAGCATCCATCAAATATAACAATATGACCAGATGAGACAATATCTACATTGGAAAATTTTATTGGAAGGAAACTAAATGCAGTTAGTACGAACACCACCCAGGCCCGGTTACAGATATAGGATCTGTAGCGATTTTTATGGAAGTTTACAATAACCCCATATAGGACAGTCAAAGCTAATTTGTTAGAGAGTGATAAAAAAATCACAAAAACAGAATGTGTGTTTTTTTATTGACATGGTAGTTACTGCAGATTGTAATGTAGCTTTGAAGATCTTCAAAATACACAGAAAATGGTAATCTAAGAAATATGGTGCATGAAGATATCAATAATTTTAGTTGTAGTTGGGGCCCTGGGCTTTATTAAACAAAACATTATGATGGACACATTGAAATGATTCCTGAATGCCCAATCCTGAAAGAAATACAAAGCATTGTTCTCACGAATACAGCTCACACCATACGAAGTGCTTTAGCATGAAATCTTCGGTTGTTTTATTTTTATTTTTTTTACACAAATTTTCAGTTGAAAATATCACTGTGCAATTTTGACATTAGCACTCTAGTTAGGATCTGGAAGGAAAGGGGCATACAACAGACATAAAAGGAAATAATAATAATAATAATAATAATAATAATAATAATAATAATAATAGAAATCTCAAAAATGTGGCATATGGGAACATCAACAATCCCTGGTGTAGTTGGAGCCCTAAGACTGGTTGGAAAACATTACAGTAGAATAATTGAAGGGATTCCTCTAAGTCCATGCCTCAAGGAGATACAGAAATTGTTCTGTAGAAAATGCCATGATGCCAATTCTGATCTTAGGTCTCTGATCGGGGCCCGGAAAGAAATGAGTATACATCACAAAAGAAAGGAAGTAAAATAATAATAATAATAATAATAATAATAATAATAATAATAATAAGCATAGATATTACGATCAAAGACCAAATAGAAGAATTGCGTATTCCTCGGAGATTTTGATGTATATTTGAAGATTTTCAACAAACTATCAAAATACAAAGATCTTGAAATGAAAATCTCAAAAATGTGGCACATGAGGTCATCAATAAGTCAAATTGTAGATGGAGCCTTCGGATTGATTGGAAAAACAAACAGAATAACTGAATGGATTCCTGGAAGCCCATGCCTTAAATAAATACAAAACAATGTACTCACAAGTCCAGCTCACACATTGCAAAGACATTTATCGATATAAAATATGTGTGATCTTAGGTTTTTTGTCGTACTCCTTACAAAAAATGATCAGTGGAAGATGTTATTAAGCCATTTTTTACCTTCGGTCTCTGGTTGGGACCCGGAAGGAAATATGTATACAACGGAAACCCAAGGCGGTAATAATAATAATAATAATAATAATAATAATAATAATAATAATAATAATAATAATACATTTGTTGTATATTGTCTAGTATTTATGAAGAATTTCTACAGAAACCGGGCTCCAGCTGGTAGACTATCAAGATAAAATGTGCGTTTCTGAAAGTTATATATCTTTTGGTGTATCTTTTGTTAATCATTCCATCCCAAGCAAGGCAGAAATGTCACTAGTACAGATGGGTTTACAGAGAGTGAAACTGTGCGAAAAGACATTATAGGGAGGATTGAGGAAACGACAATAGATGAACGTTTTTCAAGAAAATAGATGATGACGACTGACCAAAGGATGAACGTGTGAGAAAAGAAGTTGTTGGCGGTCGCACTTAGCTATTCCAACAGTAAACGGATGGTACTTAGATGCTTATCTCGTGGCACACTTAAATTCAAGTAGTCGGGACACCAGGGCAAAAAAGTTCGTCAGAACATTTGCCATGAAAATATTTATAGAAAAGACAGAGGGAAGACATGACACGTCGGTGAGAAAATGACTGATGACGCTATGCCAAATCACGGTCAATTAGAGAGACGTCTTTGGATTTTGTCAAGAATCTCGACATCAATAACAAGAACAACAGACCAGATATGGCAGCAGTAGTCACTGCATGGACGAAAGTAGATTTATAAAGGTGCAAGATGGATTTCTGGCACGACACAGTGATCCTACTTTCTTTGCAGTAAACACCTATTGCTTCGGTATAGTCGCTCCTCTTCAGGTCAGTTGAAAACTTGAGACCAAGAAGGTTCAGCCTGTTGCTCTGCAGGAGTCTAGCGTCAGAAATAGTAGGAGGTAGAAAAGTTTCTCTATAGAGGTTAAATGAGAGCGGTTTTGTTTTGGAGGAGTTAAAACGATCAATATGACCTTCATTTCACGATTTAATAGGAACGATTGGATTAAATCAATCATCCTGTAATAGCGTAGCCCTTTAGCTTGCATAGAAGACCAACATGCCAATCCCCGTCAAAGGTCTTCGAAATAACTAAACCCACAGTTCAAGAATCTTTAATGTAAAACATAATTTTTATTACGATGTTTTCTCGGTTTTTCCCATTCATGGGCGTCGAACGTATCAAAAGGAATTCTTCATAGGCTTTTTGAAACACTAAGCTTACTGGACGTCGTCTGTCGCCTCTGCAAATAAACCAACATAGAATGTTACGTGCTACGAGTAGCGAGTAAGTGTACTTGATCTGATTGTAAAGTTCTTGACTCAACCTTGGTGGTTGACAAAGCCATGGGAAAGGCTTTTTTATCTGAATGGAGAGAAATAGAGACACGGCGTTCAATAACGGGAAAAGTGAGCAGTGGTCTGATTTTGTTACTAAGAGCTAAGTTCTTAAAATGGGGAAAATAATTCACTTTTACGGAGGCCATGACTTCCAAGATATATTTCCACTGGACAGGTCACGTGTTGTGCACGAAATGCTGTGATCTGTCAAACGTTCTAACTTCACTGAATTGCCTAGGTGTTTGAATAAGGGAAAGAAGTTAGAAAAAATATTACAGAAAACTTTCATATCTTTGGGCATCAACAACCAGAAGTGAGAAACTTAATTTGCTGAATGTAGAAGATGGCAAGAGTTTTTTTGTATTTTTAGAAAAAAACAAAACAAAAACAAAACGAGGACGAGAGATTGAGGAAGAGAAAGAGAGAGAGAGAGAGAGAGAGAGAGAGAGAGAGAGAGAGAGAGAGAGAGAAAGAGATAGAGTTAGAGAGAGAGTTATAAAATTCATGTTTTCCTAGGAATTCAATCAACACACGATTTGTATGGAAATGTGTGTAGCAATGGCGTCTTTCAGAATGTGTATTGTAACAGCGTCTCTCCAGTCGGTTGTATGAGCCGTCTTTAGGCTATTTTCAGTAACGCTTCACGTTACAGTTACACTTGTTTGCCTTAGACATATTGTGATCCTTCTTCTTCTTTGTGCTCTGTACTTTCAGGACGTTGACGATCATGACTCGCCACTGTTTTCTGTCATTTGTAGCTCTTAATATGTTTTGTCTTTTTCTTATCTCTACTAAACCCTGTTCCGACATCCATTTATTCAGGCTCGCTAGGTAGGTTATGCAATGATTTCCTCTGTTCCAATTTTCTTCTTGCCTCTCCTGTGAGTATCACGTTTTCCAAGACGTCTGCCCTCCTTATGTTCCCCAAAATTTCAACTGTCTGTTCCTGATGTTAAATATAAGTGTTCCATTTGTTTTAATTTTCTCCAGAACTACGTCGTGGCTCAGATGTTCAGTCTATGGTATTCTGATCAATCCTATTGTAGATCATTGTGATTACTTATAAATAATAATAATAAAAAATAAAATTGTTTGATGTTTCGCTCAGCCGTGGTATGTTTATTCATAAAAAGGAGAAATCTATCTAATGCTACTCCATGAACCAAAAGAGAAGCTTTTTTCTTTCTTAAAATAAACAATTTTTTTTCAAGGTTCTTTTGCTACTCAGTCGTTATTCGTGTTTTCAGAGCGCAGTCAATGGAAAGAGTCATTTCTCTTGCTCTTTTGAATATACGGAGACACTTGCCAGCTTAGAGTTTCTACTTCATATACAGAGTGACCCATAAAAATGGGGATTTTTGAAGTGCGTATTTACAGACATGAGCGAGTGGCAACACTATGAGACAGTGACCTTGAGCAAGTAAACATTTCGCCATTTAGAATTCAAGATGAAATCCACAGTATCCCAGCTGAGATGTTGCAGCAGTCAATGAGGAATCTCAACAGCAGATTTAAAAAATGCATTCGTACAGGAGGATGCCATCTACAGGACGTAATTTTTAAAAAATGAAAATTCCATCATTGTTTCTTAAATGGCATGTTTTAAAGTTTCAATTACTATGAATTAAATATTTTTCTTCCATCACTCTTGGTTTTATTGGATTGTTAAAAAGTTACCATTTTTTGGGGTCACCCTGTATTTTGGTTATGTGCGAAACGGAATCACGAGATCAAGAATCAGCTGTTGAATAATGCTAACAATTTTTGTTCCAACCAAATAACATGATGTTAATTTTCTAAGCTTAACTGTGGCACAAGACGGAAACTGTGGGACCGAACTCACTACTCCGTCTTAATTATTCTTACAAATCAGATCTTATTTTAGCACAAGACCTTAATTAAAGAGCGCCGATCAATGATCGACCTCACTAATCAATTGTAATTGATCTAGCAAAACCAACATGCTAACAATTACACCACGTCAAAATGCTCCAGAATGGCGTATGTATATATGTATTTGTCTCGCGCACGCGTATATTGACTCGTTTGGTGTTTGGGTATTATTTTTTTTTTTTTGCCGGTTCATTGAAGAAGCGTTGCTCGCTTTTGAAGAGTTCTACAAAGTAACAGGCTGTCGCCAACAAAGGTCCAACAACAAAGATTCCATCAAACAAGATCTATACAAGGTTTTACTCTATTCTTGTGTCGTGCAGACGACAAGAAAGAAAACATGAAAAAGTATGACGTCAATAACTATGGAATCCATAATTGTAAATAATGCCGCGCAAAAACAAAACAGTAATATTTATGATAGTCTCGGCGCATTGATACACATACGCATGCACACTCGAGTGGAACTCAGTACAAGATCATGTTTGACTTTATACGAGCTGCAAATGCAAAAGTATTATACAGTAAGTGTTGTAGCAGTATTACGAATATTATAATAATGGTTCTATGATTATTTTAACACTAGAATTCATTAAAATCATTTTTAATATTTTTATCGTCATAATTTTGATTATAATACAATTATTAACTTTTTAATATGTTTTTATAAATAATAATAATAATAATAATAATATTAGGTTGGTGCAAAAATAATGACGTAATAATGTCGTTTTTGACGTTAAAATATTTGTCAAAAACGACATTATTACGTCATTATTTTTGCACCAACCTAATAATAATAATAATAATAATAATAATAATAATAATAAATGTTTAAACGGTAAAGAGACGAAAATGAATGACGGGGGAGGGGCAAACAGTTTTGACATTTGAAAGATTGACATGATATTTTATTGATATGTTTCTATAATGTATGCAAAACATTTTGGTTTGGTTTGGTTTGGTTTGGTTTATTTTCTTTTAAGTCATCTCAACCTCAATGTTTTATTTAATGCGGACAAGATTTTTACCATGCATTCGTATAAATAGAATATGTATTCTTTGAAGGAAATCAGTTTGTAGATCAGGTTTTATTGGCATATTTTTTTTCAAAGAGGGTTTTGCCGAGGGTCAAGTTTCATTGATGTATTCTTTTCAAATATACAATTGATAGAGAAATTTATTTTATTGAGATTTTCATTTGGTTTATTTATTTGGTAGAGGTTCACTCTTTTAAGAAATAATATTGTTTTGCTGTCTCGAACACTTCGTGAATGCTGTTTATATTATAGTATTTTCGTTTTGAGAGAGAGAGAGCAAGGTCTGAACACTTGGTTAATATAGGTTCAATATAGGTGTATGGCATTTCACATGCATTGCATAGTGGTTGATCTTCGTTGTTTAGAAATTATGAGTATGTGCCTGTTGCTGTGCAGGAGTCTAGCGTCAGCCATGCTGGTGGAGTAGAAAAGTTTCTCTATGGAGGTTAAATGAGAGCGGTTTTGTTTTTTTTTGTGGGGGGGGTTAAAACGTTCAATATGACCTTCATTTCGCGATTTAATAGGAACGATTGGGTTAAATCAATCATCCTGTAATAGCGTAGCCCTTCAGCTTGCATAGAAGACCAACATACCAATCCCCGTCAAAGGTCTTCGAAATAACGAGTCACAGTTTGAGAATCTTTAATGTAAAACATAATTTTTATTTCTTGGTTGGTCCCATTTATGCGCATCGAGCGTATCAAAAGGAATGCCTCATTGACTTTATGAAACATTAAGCTTACTGGATGTCGTCTGTCGCCTCTGAAAATAAACCCACATAGAATGTTACGTGCTACGAGTAGCGAGTAAATGTACTTGATGTGATTGCAAAGTTCTCAACCTTGGTGGTTATTCTTGTAAGCGGACCACTACTACTTCTTCAGACGAGATTTTCTGAAAGCCTACTTCCATTCTCCTAGTTTGGGATGAATTGCGAAGAATTTATTGTGTGGATTATCATCCCAGCACTGTTGCCATTCCTTTTGAATATATTTATTAATGACCTCCTTAAAGTTAGTTTATAGGATTCTGGTAATTGAATCTATATCTATATCTAAAACTGATTTGGCTGCTATGTCTGCCTTATTGTTAACTTCAAGTCCAATGTGGCTAGGAATACAACGTATTATATTTTTATGCTTGCAAGTAGCGCTCATTTTATATAACAATTTAATAATGAAAAGGTTGTTGGGTTGTTGGGTTGTTCCCCTTCAAAGTCATTAGGACGGATAATGCATCCGAAAATATTAAGAATTTTTTTTTGGTTTGCTTTGTTTGATCATTTGGAGAGCTGGCTCTATTGCGTAAGCCTCCACAGTAAAAAATAGAGCTTCACTTTTGGTGGCACTTTTTTGCTAATAATTTGGCTCAATGTCTTGTCCTAACACTGACCCATCTTTATAGATAGGCGTATGATTATGGTAGTTTTTCAATATGCCCCGAAAACTTGTCTTGGAATAGGAGGGGGTGCGTCCTTTGTTTAGGAAATTTATTTAATTCGAGCAAGACTTCCGGTTGCTTGATTGTTCACGGTGAAATACTCGCTGTAGTCGTTTCTTGTATGTTTGAGAGAGAGGTCTCTAACTCTTCAGTAATGAATTTTCATCCTGAGTCCATAGGTTTGTATTGTATGGATTTTTGTTGGAATAGATCACAGCAATTAGATTCAAAGCTACTGCTGTAAGTTGGGTTAGATGAGAATGATTTTATTTTGACATAGTACTGTAGTGCCAGTTTAGTGTGCCTTACATGTGGAGGTGTTTCTTTGGTTTCATTCTGCGTATAAACTCTTCACTTGGGATGTTCTAAAAGCCCCAAATACCAGTTTGATAATATTTCAGGTATGATTTTCTGGTCGCCCCATATACAAAACTAGCGTAATCCATATTTGAACGAAATTGTTATCTATATAATTTAATTAGTGTTTGTCGACCAGCTTCCCCTCTCATCAAGTCTTTGATGCTTCTTCCTGACATTCTGTGATTTGGAGGATGATTGGCATTTGATCGCTATCGCATTTGTCTGCCAGTACCTTCTAACAGAAATCCTTATAAATTGATGGATCATATAGGGATAAGTATATTGCCGAGTTTCTGCTTGAAAATGGATTTATGTAAGTCAGGATTTTAGAATATAAATGCAGAAATCATTTTTATAAATTAATTTTTCTAAAGTCCTTGGTTTGTGTCTTTAGAGCGCCATATTGTTCTCTGACAGTTAAAATCCCTTACTAATTATAAAACGGGCAGAGAGTTGCTTTAGGAATTATTGGTTTTCTGCTTCATTTATTGTTTCATTCGGTGGGATATATAATGAGAAGGTGTTTATTGGCATTTAACAGCAGTCACCTGTAAAGTTAAATTTATTTTACATTGAGGTACATCATTCTTAGCTAAGGTAGATGTACCCCCTGACGCTCGAAGACCAATGCCATGTGTGTAGTTCTATTACTGGTAATCTTTTATATACAGTTTGTGATTTTGCTTAAGGAATGTTTCCTGAAAGCAAACAACTGTCAGTAATAGGTCTTTTATTAGCAGAAGCAGTTCATTTATGTTTGCCTTTATTCAGCAACAGTTCCATTAAATTATTTGATACATGATTGCTAAATATGTTTTGGGATTTAATTTAGTAGGTTTTTGTGTTTTAATTTTCAGATGTTTTTAATTTGAAAGTTTTGGCCGTTTGTAAGTTCTTTCTTTTCACTGCAATTTCTTCTTGTTTGTAAAATCTTTTTTGAGTAGGTATTTGGCCACTGTGCATTTCTGATTTTTCTTTGCCTGGTTCTATTTTCTTTGGGAGATAAGTTTAACTTTGATGGTTTTTGTTGGACGGAAATAAGATCGTTGTGACCTTTGCATTGTATAATTATTTTTGGAGGAATACGTTGTGTTTGAACTGTAGATTTTGCTTTGGTTTGCATTGTTTTTTTTGTTATTTATTATTTCAATTATTTCATTGACTTTCTTTTTTTCTGTTTGATTGGTCTGCGCTATCTCCTAAGAGTTTATATCTTTCATGTTCTTTTGAAATTTGCGCCTGTCATTAGGTCCTAAGTGTACGAGCTTCTCAATGAAGGCTCTGTATTTCTCAGGTTGACTGATATTCGTTGTGGTCGATATTATCGCACCGGAAATAACTTTCATGAAGTTTTCTATTATTTGCTTTGCTTCTCAGAATGAGACATTTCGTTCGTGTTTCACCTCGACTATCTCCTTTTCTCTTTTCCAAAAGTCGTATGATCCTATGTATCCTCGATGGTTTTTCCTGGCAGTTGGCGAACCCTTACCTCATAGTGGCATTCTTCTTGCGTGTTGTTTGAATGCCTTTGGCAACATGTTGGGTTACTCCTGCAGCTATGCCTATGATGCCCAAAATTTTTGGCACTTGAAGTATCTTAATGGAGCAAGAATATATTTTCTTGTGGATTTGAGGCATGACAAAAGTAAGGATATACGTGGCTTTTGCGATGGTCTTTCTTTTCCGTTTTGCCGTGACTTTACGGTAATCACTGACTCCTTGGCTTCGTAAGGCAGGTGTGATTTCCTCAGTTGTCGCCAGAGACAATTCTCTGCTTCTAATGACTCCCTTAGGAGTAATCAGTCTTTCATGGGAGAAGGGTTTTATTTTGATGTTATGAAAGTTCTTCCGCTTCATTAAACTTTTGGCGTATTTCCTATTTCCCACTTCTATCAGCAAATTGCCGTTTCTCAAGTTCTCTACTGTTTTGGGGATTAATCCTATTTTCGATCAAGAACGAGAAAAGTTTTACCAGAGGCGTCTCATCTAGGGACGTGAGCACAAGAACACTTGGAAATTCAGTAAATTCTTTTTTCCGAATCAGAGTCTGAAAAATATAATTTGGATTTATTTTTTTTATTTTCGTTCTTCATTATTTCGAGATAAAAAATTATTTAAATTACTGCCTGTGTTCCCACTCACCTCGGAGCCCAGTACTGGGACGTGTCAAGAGGAAACCCAGTCGTCTTGAAAAGTCAGGTCTACACAAAGCAGTATATTCGTATTCAAGAGTGATTCTGTGCCCTCGTTAGAGCATTTGTTACACTTCCTTAATAAAGGTACAAACTGGTATATTTGAAGCCATATCTAAGCCCAGGTCTCTTTGAATCGATTGATCCACACCCAGCACCTTCTAACGCATATAAATTAGATTAGCGGATGGCATTGTATCCCGGTGTATATTTGGGGTATTGTATTTAGTTATAAAGTACTCGATAAATTGATATAAGCGCTAGAGGTTGACATGACCAGCCCACTGATTGGATCTGGCCTCTCCCACACACCATCTAGTCCAAGTAAAGGACATAGTGGTGTGTTGGGAATCATTAGTATCTCACCCTGACTCATGAAGCCTTCAAATATCAGGATCCCGATCCGAGACATTACGGATCGCCATCCACGGCAAACAGGTGGCCTCATTGGTGGTGGTAGGTCTTACCCATCTACAGAGGTGCCCTCGGTGTATACTGAAACCCCAACAGGGCGGGCAATACATTTTGTGAGCACATTTTGTTTTTCATTGCTGTATATCTACTTTTGCAAGGCAAATAGTAGAAAGCTTCCTTAAAGGTACCACTGATGCGATAGCAACGACCACAATGAATACCAGTCAACCTGAGAAATACAGAGCCTTCATTGAGAAGTTCGTACACTTAGGACCAAATGACTGGCCTAAATTTCAAAACTACCTGAAAGACATAAACTCAAATTCGGTATAATCGGGGATGACAATATACGCACAATGGTCAAAGTTAGAATCCTTACTTATGGGCTGTTTTTTGCATTTATTTTTTATTTCTTTAAATTTAAAAAAAAAAATAAGATATGGTTAAACGGAGTTTTTTTTTCTAACCAGTCTGATTTTTTTAAAATGTTTGTTTACCATTCTTTTTTCCTCCCCAGGTGGAGAATTTTGTTAAAATAAAATTCGTAATTGGGTCTTGTGCATTTACGTGTGGAAATGTCTCTACACATGCACTAGATTTGAATTTAAATGAAACCATTATTAATATTCGGTTGATAGCAATATGCCCGTTGACAACTTTAAACTGTTGTTCATGATGACGGAGTATAGGTTAGCAGTGAATATTTTGGTAAAAGTAGCAGAGCGTAGTTCGTCTTTCTGTTATCTCTTCGCCTGACAAGCTGGACTGGACATTCGGGTAGAGTAGACAAAATGTCCGCCTTTATATACGACGGATTGAATGTTCTACGTCTTCTGATTGGTTAACCTTCTATTGGTGGACTATAAAGTGAGTCAAGTCATTTGGGCTAACTCACTAGTAGATAAATATACACAAAAAAACTGCAATATAAACTAATTTATGGAAATTCTCAAAAAGGCTTCGTAGCTTAATAAACTTTTATTATTTATGAAATGAACGAATTTATAATAAAAGAGACATTCAGAAATTAAAAAAAAATGGTTCAGTATTAATTTAGAGAAGGTGTTGTAACGTAAAAAAGGGTACTGAATGAGGAATAACCAAAACGGAAGTTGGAAATGGTAATCTTTATAACATCAACAAAATACATTACTCGCCAGCGGCGTGAAGTAGGTAAACTACTACAAGTAGTGCACTATTTAGGCAGCTTACCATTCCCATTTACAATAGTGTCCAACGTATTTATGAGAATTGAGATATACCCATTAATCTTCATGGGTACGTTACATACCAGAAGGAAATGCACTCATCCTTTGAACAACTGTTCTCGTTTCCTGCAACGCACAGAAAGACATTTTCCGAGAGGAACCGACCATTAAAAATAAATATATCACAAGAATAGCAAACATAAAGAACTGTAACTAAATTTAGAACAACTTACCAAAATCAATCTACTGGAGTAAAATCGAAGAGAAAATAATCAACCCAGAAAAGTGTAGGAATATATTCTAAGAACGAAAAGACACCGGATTTTGAATGATTAATAGTTTCGCGTAAAAAAGTTTATCAGACGGTTGGAATAGATACATGATGTCAGCGATACGAACAATGTCATCGGTTGATCCATTCTCAGTTCCGGTCAGCGCCGATATGGCTTTTTATTCCTACTAGTGTCTTACATCGTCTTACGTATAGTTGGTCTATTTTTGCAGCAGTTGTTACATCTGGCCACTCGTATCCCTATTGAAAACGCTTGCTCAGGCGCATTTGTGTTTATTCAACACCCACAGATCCAACCTGTGGTTTATACTGCAACGATGCGCAGACCTTAGTTACATTTTCAGAGAAAGAGCGTGTTATCTAGCGTGATCAACAATTTGAACAAGGTCAGCACGCTCAAGCCCTCGGTCACGATGACTTGTGACTTCGTGCTAGCACAGCTATCGACGGCTCCGTCGAGCCAGTTTCACCCACAAGGTTTGAGTCAACCCGTGGTATGGTTTGCAGACACGTTCTAAAGGTTGGATCGACCCCTTCAGTCGGGTAACATCTGGAAGTTTCCTTCCTGACAAATCGGTCATGTTGAGATTCGAACCCAGTATCTTATGGTCAGAATCCGAACATTCTAACCACTCGGTCACGTGCCTATAGTTGTTAGATAATTGCTGCATAATGACTGACTTCTCTCTCTCTGTGTATATAGTTTCTTTGATGATTCTTGCAACTAGCACTACTTAGACAGGAAGGAGCCTATTCATTACCTGCTACAAGAACTTTTCTAGAAACATTCTCAGAGGAATAAAAACCAAGACCCTCACGAATATTTCTCTTGAGTTTTTCATGCGCAAAGCGATTCTGGTCAAAGTCTTTCTTAAAACTGTGCACTGCATTCCTCCACGTTGAACTATCGAGTGCAAGGTTGTCTCAGTCATGTACCACGGTGTTGGCATTCTGTGTTTTCTTTATGTAATGTTTGTGCACTATTTAGTCATCCTATCGTCCATCCTCCTGACAACATGATCACTCCATCACAGTCAGTGACTAAATACCAGATGGATTGGCTGGTTACGATTATATCAATGTAATTTACAAGCATTTGCTAGAGGAATACAGACAATAGGACGGAGACTCTCGTCATTATTTTCACGCGTCTCCGATATGTGACCAATACTCAACTTGGTATCTAATAAATCCTGGACGGTCTCTCTTTTAGATCTTTTTGTACTAATGAAGGTGTCCCACGGGACTCTATCCTACTTTATTCTTAATATTCATCAATGACATACCTGGTGTAATCAGTCCTCAATTCCGTTTCTATGCTGATAACACAATCATCTACTCATGTCATAATAAGTCTAATCGGTTCAATAACGTCTAACAGGCATAAACATGACCTACATTCTGTTGTTACGTGGGGCAAGGAATGACATTAAGTTTAACGACTCTAAACTGCTTTCTGATAATCGTCTGAGAGAACCCTTTTCTGCATTCTATCATTATGGATAATGCTAACCTGAGGGAGACTGATATGCTTCACCTTCTCTTGTTCGTTTTTTTTTCCGGTAAAATGAAAGGGAATTATATTAAATCATTCAGTAGTTCTTTAGCTAGGAAAGTTGGTTTACTGTGTCGTACCAGACAATTTTTTCTCACCAGAATCTGTCTTACATATTTATAATTCTAACATTGGTCTATGCTTTGAATATTGTTGCCACATAGAGTCCAAAGAAGAATCTGCAATATCATTTGTCCTGAGCTGGCATCTCGACTTCAGTCAATCTCCCATTGCCGTAAACTAGTCTCCAAGTGTTTGTTTTTCTATAAATAGTTGCATGGTAATTGTTCTGATGAACTTTCCTTCATAGAACTTAGTCTTTATGGAAAGATCTCGTCATTTTACAGTTGAATTGGGCAGATGTAATCGCAAGCTCTAGGCCAGTAATATCTTTTCTCGCATTTCACGCTATTGAAACGCTCCAGCTTCTTGCTTTCCAGTCAGGTTTGATTTTCAAAAACTTAAATGCAATATCAATCGTTACCGTTTGTCTTCTTAATTTATATATATTTTTCACTTTGTACAAGCCACTCGATGTAGAGGGTTCATTATCATCATCATCATCATCTTCATCATCCTTCGACCTTCCTATGGTTGGTGGGAACTTTAACTCTTTCGGTAGCTGATACAAAATGTGGGTCGCCAACCCTACATCCGGGTGTTTGTATCGAGATACCATCTATAGAAAGACTGCCATGCTAGGCTAAAACTCCTTCCAAGCCATCAAGTGAATTATCCTGCGTAGAGGGTTTCGTTAAGGGCTAGTTTGTATGGATAATAGTGGAAGACAACAGTTAATTCTAGACTTCAACGACCGGCAGGAAAAAAAATCTGCTTCGTCAGTCATATATCAAAAGATACATGATCGCCTAAGCGTCTATCACGCATGAAACGCAACTAAAAGACTTCAACAGGTTTAGGTTGTAGTGACTGATGAAACATCCTCTTGGAAGTCTGTTACACAAAACTGGTTCGCGGCAAGAAGCTATACTCGTTGTTCTCGCGCCTTTATTTTTCTTTTTCTTATAGTCATTCACACTCAGTAATTCTCCCTGCGTCTTAGTGGCGTTATTGCCTTGCTCAGAGTGAAGTGATTAAAACATGTATTGTAAAATTTTATCTTCATCTCTAAATTCCCGGCTGACTTCTATCAAGACTTGAGAAAGCATTAATTGCCTTCTTCATTGTTGGCGAACGGACATTTCTATCATCCAGATTATTTGTCATATTTACAGTACTGCCTAAATGCATGAACTTCTCCACAACCTGCTATTTCTGATCCTAAATGTAAATGCTTGATCCGAAGTAGGCTTTATGTGGAGCAGATTTTGACATTTTTCAAGCTAATTATTAGACCGACTGCGCAGAGTTCTGTCGAGACGTAATCCCGATGAGGTTACGTGACAATCTGGAAGCATGCTAAACAATCACAGTCGTCAGCGTACAGGAATTCTCGTGTTAGCGATCACAATAGATTTGTTTTGTCAGAAAACCATCTTCCATTCAACAGCTTCGATACTTGACGATGCGAATGTGAGCATCTTTTATTGGGTGAAATGTTTTATATCTATGAAGAAAGATGTTAAATAGCAATAAAGTGTCTTTGCCCACACTGAGTGTGACCGCAGGTCACCAGAGAGCAAACACATTGGATCCCATTTTGAATAAGTAGATCACATGATGGCAAAAGAAATGTATATCTTAGCGTGGCGTCTAATTGATTTCCTTTTCAACACTATCCTCTAATACTATACGGATCTCGCCTATCTCTTCTCTATACTGTTCATTATACTATTTCTTTATACGGAGACAGTACGAGGCATATATATATATATATATATATATATATATATATATATATATATATATATATGTGTGTGTGTGATATTATAAGATAATAGACTTAAAATATGTTTTTTCGCTACACAGTTCCAACCATGTTTCAAAAATGGAAGCTAAAAGCCCCGAATTTAATTTTGTACTTAAATTAAAGACATTAGTTCCATTTCATTCTCAAGCGAATTTTGGAGTAACTTTTAAAATTACTGGGTTTTAAATACACAGTTAAAACAAAATTCCATTTTTGAAACAGGGTTGGAACTGTGTAGCGAAAAACCATACTTTAAGTCTATTAACTTATAATATTAATGCTCTGTAAATTTACATTGAGCACTATTTTGTAAAAATAAAAATATCTATAAGAACACCGGATTATATATCTTACTGTTCTTTCTTTTTATTAATATACATATATATATATGTGATATATATATATATATATATATATAATTATTTATTCGAAAATTACAACATAAATATGTTATAAAATCACTACAAAAATACCCATTTAGTTTCAACACTTCTGGTGTCTTATCAAATGATGGTGTTGAATATATATATATATATATATATATATATATATATATATATATATATATATATATAAACTTGTAAAAATAGAATATATTGGAGGAAACCAATTTCCGTATGTGGTGGGATTCAAGGCAAATACGGTGTAACAAGTCGCTGGAGACTAAAATAGAATGTTATTGCTTGATGCTGCTGTGAGCAACTGGCTCTTTTGAATGTCGCACTGGAAGAGCAATTTTTCAGTCATATAATTTGATTGGTTATTTTGTTGTCTTTTCTCTTGTGACGAACGCGGTGCTAAAACAGGAATGGGAGGATATTCTACGTGTGGAGTCGTGACGAAACTTGTCACCCTGAGGCTATCATTTGTTTCTTCAGTGCAACCATATTTGACTAATCAATGGTTTCATTAAATTCAGGATATTGAAAAGTCCATCAGTTGAGAGCTGGAATTATATCTTTAATGATGTAATACACACTTTAACTGAAATTCAAAATACTTTGATGTTGGAATGATTATTTTAAGAATATATGAATACAATTTTTGGCCAGAGGAAAAGTTTGGAGAGACCATTAAACTTGTACATTTATTCTGGCCAAAGGAATGTCTATAGATACTGTTAAATATTCACAATATCTTGCCAAAAGTTACGTTTATAGCCCAAGGCAAACTTTTCCAATTTCTTACAAATAGAAACGTTTGTAGGTAGCACTAAACATATACAATTTCGTGCCATATATCATGGTATTTATTTTTAATTTCAATTTTAGAATTAGTTTTCTCATTGATTATTGTTTATGGTTCGTTTTCTACGCCTTACCAAGACTTTGCAGGGTATTTAAAGCCAGAAAATAATTATTTACATTATTCAGACTATTGTCCTCGTCTTGGTTGCCATATTTATTACAACTTCTCGGCCGTTTGTACACTCTGGCCTTCTTCGGCCATAACGTTGTAATAAATATGGAGACAAATATGAGGACAATAGTACGAATAATGTAAATAGTGTACATAATACCTCATCTCAGAAATATAGACAAATACAAAAAATAATTCTTTAGCTTGTAAGATGTTTTTAGTTAATAATTGTCTAGTAATACACGTCTGGCTAATTAACATGGAGATGGGGTTAGAAGAGGTGGATTCATGCCTTTCAGAAGGAGATTCACGCGTAAGTGAACGAAGTACCGTGGAGTAATTGATATCGGCTCGGATTGAGGAATCGGAGACACGAGTTCGAATTACAGTCGAATCCAAAATTACGTGGGACTCTTCCTCTTCTCCCAACCAGCTATGGGGAAATAGCAGTAACGAATGGGTTTTATTAGCCTTGGGTGGCAATCAATCTAGGGGAAGGTAACTCTGAACTGAAAAACTGGCCTGGAGACGGATGGGATCCGCCAGGCTATCTTGCTAAAGAAACACCACTTCGGGGTACAGGTGGTACGTTACATATGGTGTCTCTACTTAACCTGATGGTTCGCAATTGAATCAAACGAACCCGACATGAACTGGAACTCAGCTGTCCGAGAGAGCAGTTTCGAGCTATTATTCATTACACCAATCTCACATCCAAGGTAAAAGCATCTGGTATTCCCAAAAGGTCACCCATCTAAGTACTTTCCAGGCTTGGCATTTCTTAACGAGTCGTTTCAACGTGATATGGCCGTAAGTCACTTAGTTTCATGGTCCAATGTCATATAATTTTGAGGTCTACGCTTACCATCGTTTTCTATATTATAATCAGGACATGTTTCAGGTCGTATCATACAGTTTTTTCATAACCTAAAACCTTCAAGTTGTTACTTAAAAGCAGCGTATCATGTTACTGTACATCGGCACGACTGACTTCTTAAAGCATGTACACTATTCTAGTCAAACAGTGACAAGTTATACTTCTAGTAAACCTAGTATGATTTACTAAAATATACAAACTTTTGACGCACTCTGTGTAGTCTGTAGCGAAACAAGTTTCTCCATTTTATGACCACCTTCAAATTATAGTATAAATATGAATAAGTATAACGTAAATCTTTGAGCCTTCCGTTCCTGAACAATGTTAACCTTTCTGGCTAAGCTCCTAAGTCAAAATTTCCAAATTATTGCTATGTAGTGTTTCACGGTAGATATAAAAATAGTTACAAGTGTTTATCCACCGTTCAACCGGTGGCTGGGCATTCATTTTTATCTACCAACGGCAAAGCGGTAGTAGGGCTCCAAGGGTTAAACATAGTACAGTCCGATACAAGGTATAGGTACTTGTATACGCAGTGAAGTTCGAAATCACTACACAAGAGAATTTGCAGGACGAGTTCATTATCTTGTGCGTTAAATTTGACACACAAAATATATAAAGCTTTATAATATAGAAAGTGATGGAATCGAATAACCTGTCACGTCCATGAGTGACTACACTATAGGTAGTAACTACCTATAGATATCTATAGTAACAATATATAGGTATCTGACTATAGCTCTTAGCTGTTGTCGAACTCTTTGCCTGAAGGCAGAGAGGAGCCCGGACGAGGCTATGCCGAAGGGTAGAGTCTCGTCCGGAGACGTAAACAGACTCGAACCCGTTTATGCGGAGTTTATGGGGAAATTTTTGCCGAGCCTACTGGCCCAGATTACCCCACATTAAATTCGGCCTTGTGCCATATCCTACCCCGTGGGGAGGTTGGTAAATATTACTAGCTAGGATCGGTTGTATACGACTCACACTTACGCGAGACTTACCGACCTTCCACTAGTAGCATTCACTACTTGCGATGACATTGTACATGACTGTTACCTTTATTCTTATTGTACTGTTTTATTTTATTTTATTTTTTTTACAATAAACTTTTACTTATTTTATCCACTGTTTTTCAAGTATATATTCATATTCACACGGAATATACCAGAAAGCTTATTACGGACACACATAAAAACTGAACACAGTGTGAATCGAAGTCATTATTAGTAAAATGGTCGGGGAAACATGTTTGCTAATCATATTTGTTGACCAAATTTATTTCATTATACTTTTTTTCTGGCAATACTTGACTGTCTCGATGTATTCAGTGTCCATAAAAATCTTGACTCTAGCGAATTTGTCTCTCAGTAGACGGCAAAAGAAACATGAATCGAATAAAGTTCTGTGCCATATTAATAGTCATCGCCATCTTAATGTTTCTATTTTTTTTTAATTGTTCGGCTCGTTTACGCGATTTATTATGAAAATTGTTTTCCTCTGACACCAAAAATTATCCAATATCTGTTTTTACAAAATATTAACCTGGTTCTTTTCATTGGCGCAGCCCATAAAAAGGCATTTTGTCTTGTAAAAAAAGCAATAGAGGGGCGTTCTTTGCAGTCAGTGTAATTTAATTGGCTAACACTGTTAGCAGCATTTCAAATAAACGAAGAAGCCATTTGTAATGAAGTAAGTATTGGGATAAAAGGCTGCATATGATGTTGGTGGTTTCTCTAGACATTGGGAGATTATGTCGATCAGACGTCATTGAATAGCAAGAAAGCGAATAGATTATTAAGTACTGGAAGGTATTTTAACGATTACTGTTACATGATTAGATCTTAGTTTAATCTTAACCTGTATTTGAAGGGAAGAGGGAAGCGAAGACGCAGCTTGATAAGAAACGAAAGAGACAACAGAAACAGGTAAGTAAGAGAAAAAAAAATTGTGACAAATTGATTTGTTTTTTTCCAGATTATCAACCGTTTGCAGGCTATATAAAGCCGGGAAAAATTTTCAGGCTGTAAGAATATTTGGGAAATAATAATGATTTTTAAAGTTCTACATATTAACCCATAGCTGGGGTAAGAGGTGGCGGACTCATAGCTTTACAGTGGCGTAATGGATAGCGGTTCGGATTAAGGAATCGGAGAGCCGAGTTCGAATTCCAGTTGAATCCGTTACATTCACTTACCAGCTAATATCTTTGGGAAAGTTATGAATCCTCTTCTCCTCCCAGCTATGGGTAAATAGCAGGACAGGCTGGGTTCTATAGCCTTGGATGTCAACTGATCTATCGAATAAAGAAATGGAAACTTATTGCGGTAAAAATCTCCCTCGTCAGTCATGTATCAAAAGTTACATGATCGCCTAATCGTGTATCACGCATGGCACATAACTAACTGGAGTAAAAAATAATCAGCACTTTCGCCATAAGATGACTTTAGATTTACCAAACTGCATTCTGCACATGCGTACTTATAGTTTCTTACTGCTCTTACAATGTATACATGGCCACTCCACTAACAGTTTTCACCAAGGAGGAACAAAGAGCAGTGATCCGATTTCTCTGGTGGTAAAGTGTGTCAGGGTATGAAATTTATTGGAGGGCACTACCGTGTCGAAGAGTGTATGAATGGATCATGGAGTTCTAAAAGTGGCCGGACAATCGTGGCGCACGAAGAAAAAGCAAAACGCCCGTAACAACCACGCAACTTACTGGAAGATTCAGCAAGCTCGAGAGATAGTAATAGCAGCCGGCGAGTTATCATCGATGTGGTAGCATGTTATCCATTATTCGAATAATTGCTTTTTGTGTCTTTTTGGTGCACACTACTAGCAGAGAGGCCATGTTTATACTGTAAAAGCAGCAAGGAAACTGGAGCGATCCAGCTCAAAATTCGATCAAGTGACAGCAATAGTAGAAACTCTAAGCACCCATGAGCAGAAGACAGTACAACAAGCCTACACATACATCATGGCATATGCGCAGATAATTTTTGACTTACCTTCGTATCGAACCCAACTGCAACGTGAACTTTGCAATCCAATTCCCAATTCCCAATCGTTATCAATTACAGCACATGCACATTAAAAGCATGAACATGATATTAAAAAGCGGTCACACAACTAGGTAGTGCCTAGGCTGGATGTTGCTTAACTTCGGTGATCGTAAGAGAATCGGTGTTACAATGTGATATATATATATATATATATATATATACATATATATATATATATATATATATATATATATATATATTACTATTTCACAATGAAGAAGCATGGATAAAGAAAGATGGGATATTTGACACTACAATGGGAAGCTTTGACGGTGTTAGGGAGAAATCATAGGTATTTACTTACCACAAGAACTAAGCAAAATAATAGATAGAAATGACACAGGACTCTACAGAGACGACGGTCTCATAATCTTAAGAAACTGTAACAAACAAAACACAGACAAAACTAGAAAAGCAATAATAAAGATTTTTAAAAATAACGGATTCGACATAGATGTAAAAACTAACCTAAACGAAGTAGATTTTCTAGATTGTTACGTTCAACTTAAGAAAAAGCACATACAAACCATACAAAAACCCAGTGATAAACCACTCTATATACACACACCTTCCAACCACCCGCCTTCTATAATCAAACAGATACGAAAATCGATTGATCGCAGGCTTTCTGATAATTTCACCGATGATTCCATACTTAACAAAGAAACTTAAAAAAGCTTCGAAAACAACCCTAAAAGATAGCGAATTCCAAGCAACACTCACATGCTCAACACAGAATACAAAAAAAAAAAAGGGCCAACGGGAAAAGAAATATCATATAGTTCAACCCACCGTACAGCAAAAACGTCCAAACAAACGTAGGAAAAATATTATTCAAACTCATTCAGAAACACCTACCGGAATCAAGCACCCTACACAAAATATTCAACAAAAACACTGTAAAAATCACCTACAGTTGCACCGAGAACATGGCACAAATAATAAAAAAGCATAAAAGGAAAATTATCAACAAACCACACAAAAAAATTAAACTCACGTGCAACTGCAGAATAAAGAACGAATGTCTCTTAAGCGGTAATTGTTTACAAAACAACTTAATATACCAAGCCACGATAAAATCACCAGATAATGAAGAAAAAGTATACATAGGAGTAACTGAAGGACCCTGGAAACAAAGAAATTATGCACACAAAACATCTTTCACAAACAGTAAATATGCGGACAGCACAATTCTTTTTAAGTATATCTGGGAAATAAAAAATAAAACGCTCATCACATCAAAAATATCTTGGAAAATAAGGAAAAGATCATCAGCCTACAACAACCAATTCATAACTTGCAAACTTCGCTTGGAGGAAAAAATAGCTATCATTATCTTCCCAGACCAAAATAAATTAATAAAAAAAGATCCGAGCCCATCTCAAAATGCAGACATGAAAACAAAATTTTACCACGTTTCTTAAAAATCGAAAACGGAAAAAATAAAATAAAATAAAAATAAAAAATAAATAAATAAACAAAATGAAAATAAAATAAGCAAAATAAATTAACCCAAACAGATTACCAAATCACACCTGTTAGAATAGACGAAATAGAATAAAAAAAAGAAACACAATCAATGAACCCAAATAAATAAAGTAAATAATAAACAAACTAGAAAACCATTATGACCAAAATATTAGTTAGACTATAAAAATCAAACCAAAAATCGGACGAAAAAATTAGCTATAACTGTTATATTACGATAAAAGAAAAACAATACTACGTTACTTAAAAATCGAAACCGAAAAGAGAAAATATACAGTATAACAAATAAATAATAACAAGTAAAATAAATTGGTCTAAAGTCATCCAAATTAAAAGATAAACTAACAAACCGATCCCGATAAACTAACCATCAGAAAAAACAAATAATTCAAATTAATACATGAAGTAATAAACAAATTAAAAACTTTCCCGCCAAAATAATAGTTAGAATAAACTACAACAATCAACCCCAAAATTGAATAAATAGGTTTAATTATCTTCCCAAACCAAAATAAAACTATTAAATAAGCGATATAAACAAATTTTTACTACGTTAGTAAAAACACCGATTAAAATAAAAATTAAAAGAAAAAAATAAATAAATATATAAGATAAGAAATAAAAAAAATATATATAAATAAATAAAAACAAGCAAAGTAATTTAACCCAAATAAATAAATAAACAAATAAACGACTTCCGGTAAAATAACCGGCAAAATAGACTACTCACAATGCACCACTGACCCGTATATATAAATAGCCGAGAAAAAAACAACACCCGTGGCCTGACGATTGCGTCTAGCATGAAACAGCCTGTCGCCTCTAAGTGTTGACTTCAATGTTCACTTTTATATTTACGCACGCTCTATTTCTCTGATATTGAGCACTTTATCCCATAAATATAGGACATCTTAAGACTATATTTCTTCATATATATGTGTGTGTGTGTGTGTGTGTGATAGATAGATAGATAGATAGATAGATAGATAGATAGATAAAGAGAGAGAGAGCGAGAGAGAGAGAGACTGAGGGAGATAAAGAAACAGAAAATAAAGAATGAGTAGAAGAGAGAAGGAAAAAGAAGATGGCGGGCATATTGAGAAAGAAATCATACACATAGAAGAAAGTAAACATATTAGATACATATATTGAAATACATAATGAGAAGAGAATTTGGGGAGGAAATTTATTTATTTATTCTTGTCCCTGTGTAATACATGTTGGAATTGAACAACAGTCCCTAACAACACCTATACACACACACTCACGCAAAAATAAAATAAATAAATAAATAAAAAATAAAAAAAAAGCACCCACAGCATTGACTTACAAAAACTAATACGTTTAAAATATGTTGAAAATGTTCAGGCTGCAGCAACGTTCATTTTACGCATGACCCAAAGATAAAAGCCGTTCATCAATCTCTTTGTCATAGAAATAATAGAACAAAAAAGTCATCTTGAGAGTAATAAATCAAACAAGTGATGCTTGCTTTTGTTAATTATGTTTTCTGCTCTGTTGCGAATACGAAAATTAGAAATGTACTCTAAGGAGAACAGCGAGCAGCCAGTTACTTTCTGGGCAATAATTCTTTGGAGATCTCCTTTTGTCCGCTGTCCAGCAGCTGCTATTACAAACAGTGATGCCGTACACCAGTACATTTTCAACAGAGCAGCGGTGGAAGGTCATCAGCAGCTCCCTTTGTAAATCAGAGTCGCTGCTGCACCTTCTTGACTAACGCGATGGTATTGCTAGTCCAAGGGTGATCCTCTGCAATGCACGTGCCCAGGAAATTAATTTTATCCATCTTCTCCCCCGTCGATAACCAAAGGGACAGGTGCTGTGTCATTTCTAAGAAAATTCACCCCCCCCATTATCTTTAAGGTGTTTAAAGCAAAGTTCTTCTTCAGAACTCCATGCATCCAATCTTTTTATTTCGCTCCTCAATTGCGCCTCATCGCCCGCGGGAACGATTCCAGATCCAGTAGGATCGTTCGCAAGAAAGACCAAATAAACAAAGGATGAGAGAGAGAGAGAGAGTGAGTGTGAGAGAGAGAGAGAGAGAGAGTGAGTGTGAGAGAGAGAGAGAGAGAGGGATAGAGTATGTGTATGTATGAGGGAAAGAGTGTGTGTGTGAGAGAGAGAGAGAATGTGTGTGTGAGAGAGAGAGAAGTGGAGAGATTGAGGGGGAGAGGGAGTCTATATGAGAGAGAGGAGGAGAGAGGACGTGTGTGAGGGAGAGAGGTAGAATGTGCATGAGAGAGAGGTAGAGAGAGTGTCTATGTGAGAGAGAGAGAGAGGGAGAGATTGAAGAAGGGATGGAGTCTATGTTAGAGAGTATGTGAGAGAGAATGTGTGTATGTGTGAGAGAATGTGGGTGAGAGCGAGAGATAGGGAGAGATTGAGGGAGTCTATGTGAGACCGAAGGGGACTGGTGGTTCGAGAGAGTGAGAGAGGGAGAGAGAAAGGGAAAGAGTGAGAGAACGGAAAGAGAGAAAAATAGAGAAAATAAAGAACAAAAAAAGAGTGAATTGAAAGAGAGAGAGAGAGAGAGAGAGAGAGAGAGAGAGAGAAAAATAATGAGAAAAGAGCAAAAGAAAGAGGGAAAAGGGAAAGAGAAAGAGAGAAAAAATTAAATGGAGAGAAACATAGAATGTGACTGGAATAGAAGGTGAGAGACTAAACAGAAATAAAAAAAGAGAAGCAGACAGGATGATAAAGGACGAAAAAAAAAAGGAATAATCAAAGAATATATTAGGTTGGTGCAAAAATAATGACGTAAGAATGTCGTTTTTTGACGTATTTTTTAACGTCAAAAAACGACATCATTACGTCATTATTTTAACAGCAACGTAAAAAAAACTTTAAGAATATAAGTAAACAGACATGAAAAAAATAGACGAAAATGTTATGCGTTAGGTAGGGGGAGAAAGAAAGAAAGAAAGAAAGAAAGAAAGAAAGAAAGAAAGAAAGAAAGAAGAGGAGGAAGAGAGGAAGAGAAATGCAGCAAACAATAAATAGAATATGATACAAAAAGAAAAAGAAACAAATGATAAAAGGAAGAAAGAAACGGAGGAAGAGAAAAAGAAAAATTCGAAAAGAAAAAAGACGAACCATAAAAAAGCATTGAAGGAAAGAAAAAGAAAAGAAAGAAATAGGTTGATTATTTTTTACGGCTTATCAACCCTTTGTGACTTATTAAAACCAAAACATATTTCGAATTGTACGAGGCAGCTTACAGTAACCGATGTTTCCAAGCGGCCCCCACGTCTAAGTTCTGACTGGGCTAGACGACTTGGTAATCGAACGGGAAACGATGTCTTCGGCTTGACTAGATCCTAGGTAGAAAGGAAAGAACCTTTAAACAAGAATATAGCTGAATAACCGACTATAATGAAAATACATTGAAAATAAATGATTAATATGATAATTGTTTCTATATATTGTCCTGAAAATCTGTTTCGTGCGATATTCAATTAATAATGGTGCAATTTCATGGTTATTCGGTATGAAGGATCATTACATTGTCCCAGAAAACCAAAAGTGATTCAGTCAGTCAAGCGCCATACGTGATACATGCTTGGTCGATCATGTATCCTTCGATACATGACCCTCCGATTCCTCAATGCAAGCCGCTATCCATTACTCCACCGTGCTTCCATTACATTCACTTACGTGCTAATACCCTTGGGAAAGGTATGAATTCTCTTCTCCCTCCAGCTATGGGTAAATGGCAGGACAGACTGGGTTCTATAGCCTTGGATGGCAACTGATCTAGGAAAAGGAAAACTCTGTATTCAAAACCTGCGGAGGGTCGTTTGAGGACCTTGTGGCATGTAGTGCACCAGGTCTCTGTAATCGGCCCTTCAAAAAGTGTGGATGGTCCCGCACGAAACCTTCACCACTATAATCAAATCTCATGTGCTATACATGCGGGTTGGGAACCGCTTGTGAATTCCAAATTCCCATGAAACTCCAATATTGAAGCCGACTCAACCCACCTCGGGTGAATGCCGTTACAAGAACAAGAAAAGAAGAGATACATGACTGACAAGGCAGATTTTTTTCCCGCAGTAGGTTACCATTTCTTTCTGTGATAGACTAGCGGCCAACCAAGGCGAAAGAACCCAGTCGTCCTGGGTGGGGGGGAGAAGAGATGGATTCAAACATTTCCCAAGGGTATTTATGCGTAAGTGAATCTAATGAACTTGAGTGGAATTCGAACGTGGTTCCCCAAGATGTCATTCCGAGCTGATATCCATTACCCCACAACGCACATCCACAAGTGATTACTTGACCGTAAGCAGTGGAATTTGTAGCAGAAATACAACCATGGAGAAGGACCAGTTAACTATGGGTCTAGCAATTCTACCCCGTAAGAATCTACTCTGTGCTATGTAATGCTTAGTCTACACAAAGCTGTAGGTTCCATACTCTTCAGGGAATTGTGTGTGTGGAGGTGGGTGAGAGTTTTTCTTTGGTATTCACTGCTTACTAATGCGATAGCAGATATAACTGATCAACGCTGAGTGTTTGAAAAAAAACTAGATCTGTGATAGAGTCAAGTCGGTTCAAAAAAATCGTTATCTGTTCTTAGTCGAGAAGTAATTTGTATTTGAAGGGCCGATTTTAAAAAAAATAGTTAAAGAAGGGACGTTTTAAGATTAGATTTGAGACGAGGGAGAATGAAGTTGAAAGTAAGAAGTTAAAGAAAATTGATTATAAGAAAAAGAAATCGAATATGAACGAAGGGCGAGACGGCAGAGAAGTATCAAGACGTTGAATAGTAATGAAAAATCAATTGATTGAAAATAACAATGACGAAATCAGAGGCCGGAAACGGAAGTTCAAAGGAAATAAAAGTTAAAGAAAATGGGGGCGTATAGATGCACCCTATCGAAAACGGAAGAAGAGTAAGATGGCGAAGAGAAACACAAGAAGAGATTTACAGAAGAAAATCCAATTAATGAGTTGAGCAAAAACTAAATAAATAAAATTAAAAAAAAAAGGTAAGTGAAAAGAAAATAAAAATAAAATAGCGATGTATGTAAAGAATATTGAAAAGGCAAAAGGTAAGTTATAATGCAAATGATTTATGTAACGATTTCATTTCTTTAAAGAGAGCCAGTTCACCTTGGCTCAAATTAACCCTTGCATGAGCCTGCCTTCCAAGTTTATAATACCTTTTCTTGTAGAACCAACCACGAATGAAAATCTCATTTACCCATAATATTTTTTACATTATATCTTTTTTTTTCTTTTTGTGGATTAATGAATGTAAAAATTATGCAAGAAATTGTAGATTTTGACCGCTTTCAGGTAAATTATTAACCATGTTTAAGGATTTGTTTACTGCTACTATAAAAATGGTGTGTCAGTACTATTATAGACGATATAAAATTTACTGGAGATAATTATATATATTCTTCATCTCAAAATACTGGTAGTACATTATGGCCGGCTTGATAATTGATGTTATTAAGAGTTAGTTCATTGTTTTTCAAAATAAGGAATTTCCATCATTTTAAAAAGCTACTTGCAGTTGGGGTTGCGCACAATATTCTTGTAATTAACAAATGGACAATTTTTACATTCATTAAATCCATATATTGTTTGAATTTAAATAACCATTAAAACGTTGGTAAACCATATCAAGCAAATCAATCACACACACACACATATACATACATATATATATATATATGTGAAAAAATATAGTTTTAAGGTGTGCTATATTTATGGGATAAAGTGCTCAATATCAGAGATAGAGTTTATGTAAATTTAAATATAAAAGTGAACATTGAAATCAACACTCAGAGGCGACATGCAGAATACAATATTCACACACACATATATATATATATATATATATATATATATATATATATATATATATATATATATATATATATAGTTAGGTAACTAACCTCCAAACTACAGAAAAAAAATCATTAAGGCCTTCCAATTTTTGAGATTTAAAATTGATATATCATCCAATTTAAAAATCGTTAATTCCCTAGATGTTACGTTTAATCTCTAAAATAACACCTTCAATCCCCTCCAAAAAAGAAAACCAAACAGCCATATGCATAAACGCCAACTCGAACCACACCAATAAACACAGTCAACGCCCGAATAAACAAACTGTCTTCTAGCTGCAAAATATTTAATGAAAGCTAATTTAAATATAAACAAGTTCTCGTAAAGAGTATATTCCAATAGACATTAACTAATCTAAAAATCAACTGAAATATGCCCAATAAATCCAAGAATAGAAAAAGAAAAATTATATGGTTCAACCCTTGATTCTTTAAATTATCCAACATTAATACATGAAAGTACTTCTTAAATCTAATAGATGAACACTTTAGTAAAAACAATACACTGAAATTGTTTTTTAATAAAATGAACTTGAAAATTAGTTATTCATGTGTGAACAATGTGGAGACAATTATAAATTCCCACAATAATAATAATATTAGAGATTTTAATGCTAATCAATTACAAATAAAAATACTGATATGTTAAGCCAGGAAAAATCACCTTCCGGGGGAAAATGAAATATAATTAATGGACCCATATGGTTGTCTGTTTTCTAATTAGAATTTAAGGTGGAATTCATGGAAGATTGAAGTTTAAATACAGTAAATTCGACCTTGCGAACCGAACGCTCCTTCGTGGCCAAGTCGGTAAACGCACGTCAAGCTAAATGACGGTTCCTTATAGGATACAGATTCGAATCCTGACGGAGGACGAATATTTTCTGTGAAAATTTCTCGGACATTCGGGCCGGTAAATGTTGTTTAATACTGTTTGTTATAAAACAGAGCATTTACTTAAATATTTGTATCTATAAAAAAAAAATCTATAAACATAAAAATGTCTTTATATATATATATATATATATATATATATATATATACACACACACACACAAGTATATGATTGGTTTCTACGGAATAAATTCCGATAACCAACAATTATTATTCTTAAAAGAGTGCCCAATACAGGGTAAAGCGAATATAATTATTTTTTTAAATATAATAACACCTTTTCAATTTGGAAACGTTCATGAATATTCATTAGCTGGTTGAAGGGTCTGTCAAAACATGTGGAGGAAACAAAAGTGCCATATTTCAAAGTTTGGTAAGACAAAGCGAACGAGTAATATTCAAGACATTTTTTAATAAATGAATACCGTTCAAATTGAGATCAGAGTGTTATGGTTTAGGATATACGTATGTGTTGTACATCTTTAAAAATACAAGGTAATTGATTTTCTTTGTTTTCCTTTGAGTTTTTAACATTTTTTGTGGTCGTGTATCTTGGCATGGAAAAGTAGCCATTTTGTTTTCAGGAAAGGATGTGATTTAAAAGAAACCTGAGCGTAGATTTATATTTTCATTTTTTGAGAAGTTTTCTTCTGAGTAAATAATTTCTCATTAGATAAATTTGGCATTTTTTAAATCAAAATTGTGGTTGAATTTATTTCTATGTATGATTAATGCATTTGATAAGTTGTTATGTATAAGGTCCCTTTTGTGTTCCTAGATACGTTTTTTTTTAAATTTCTGAATGATACTCCAATGTATTGTGAGGAACAGTTTTGGCAATTTATTTTATATATGCCTGCTTCTGAATTACTATTGAAATGTTTATATATTGAACTCATTTCGAAAGCGCAATGCTCGTATTTTCTTTGAATAATACACTACGATACATTCCATATTGATAAGGCACACCCATCCTGATAATCAGCGTTATAAATTCGAATGGTTTCATTAACAGTTGCGTCTATCTATCTATCTATCTATCTATCTATCTATCTATCTATCTATCTATTTGTTTGGAAGAATGAATTTAGACGTCAAAATTATAAAAGTAATTTTCTGATGTACATGCAAATGTTGATTATTAATTTCATAGCCTGAAAATATTTACGACTTACGGACACATCACGTTGAAACACTAGTTCCTGTATAATCACCAAAGTTAAGGAATGTCCACCCTGGTCTATACTTAGATGGGTGACCGCTTATGAATGCCAGGTCCTGTAAGCTTGGATGTGCGAGTGGTGTAATGGATAGTGATTCGAAATTGTTAATGGGAAAACAGTTTCAGTTCCCGTTGAATTGTTTATATTCCCTACGAGCAAATAACTATGGGAAAAGTATGAATCCACATCTTCCCCCTGCTATGGGTTAATTAGTAAGATTTAAATCACTACATTACTATTTAAAAGAAATTCTTAAAATCTAAATTTTTTATGGCTTTAAATAACCTGTAAAGGGTTGATAAATCGTAGAAAACGAATCAGCTAATCAATCAATTAAAGTTTTATTTGAAGGATTTTTATTAGAAAATACCACGGTATAATCTCGAATATTCTCCACTGAATTTGGGTAATTTTTGGATAGGAAATTATGTTGAGAAATATTTACTGTGCAAAGATAACTTCTTTTCCTTTATTAGACAGTCTATGACGATAAGGTGTTATTGACATCTATCTATCTATCCAGACAGATATATATATATATATATATATATATATATATATATATATATATATATATATATATATAGATAGATAGATAGATAGATAGATATAGATAGATAAACAGACAGACGCGACTATTAATATACTCTTCCTGTTATTTTCTGCGAAGTTCTTTTCTTCCACCTGCCAAAAATTAATAAATGTTCATGGGTAGGGGCTGATATGGAATGAAGCTCTTGTTTCCATCACAGTGGAAATTGATTTCTAAATCTCTTTAAAAACAGTATTTCAGAAAAAAATTCTGAAATCACTCACAGACGCACCTACATACATATAAGAACCTTCAAGCAAATGTGATTTTGTATTGGCGTCAGTGTATCCGTTAAAAAAGCTAGCAACATAAGCACCTCTGGACACACAATTTACATAAACAAGTTTCGTTAAATTCAACTGAAAAGACGTGTCTCTTTAATTTATTTATTGTAGGTTTTTTTTTCTAATTTTCTCATGTCTTGTGCAATCCAATCAAATCAGTAGATAAACCGTTCTACACCTGACGTCTCTTTTACGATAAACATATATTTGAATTTAAATTATAGCGTTCCAAAAATGCTAGGATGTGGGCAAAATCTTGCGTATGGTACTGAGTGCATTTACCACTTGTTTACGAATGAAAACGTCGATATTAATGGAAGAAAAATTGAATAAAATCTTTCGACCGTTTACACACGATTTAAAATTTTTTAGAACTTATGTGGAAATCAAACAAAAAAAAGAGGAAAATATTGAGAACATGTCCGTTAAATTTAACAACACTAGTTTAAATTAATTCTTGTAGCCTCTTTCTCCACAGAAATAATAAATGAAATCTATAACAGTGTCGACGTGATGGAGGATCTCAGCAGATCTATTTTCATAACACTGCCTAAGAAACGAATGCGAGCTCCACCGAACATTCAGCCTAATGAGCCACGTCACCAGAACAAGGAACGCGATATTTATGCTTGGAGTTTTATCGGAAAGAGCAATAAAGATGCAGAAGGACGTGTATCTATGTCTTATAGACTCCACAAAGGCATTCGACAAAGTATACCATCAAGACCTGCAAGAATCGCTCAGCAAACCTTGATATATTCGGGAAAGATATCCTAATAATCAAGAACCTATATTGGCAGCAAACGTCATGCATTCGCATCGAGAATGAACTCAGTGAATATTAAAAAAAATAGAAAGAGGATGTTTCTTCTCACCGGATTTATTCAACTTATACTTTGAGGCAATTCTGAAGGAACTGGAGATCCAACCAGGATTCTTCATTTGCGGCTACAACCTTACCAACATACGCAGATGACACGGTCACGGTACTAATAGCAGACATGGGAAATACTACAAAACCTCCCAGAGAATGTAGCAAGGGCGAGCAAGAAGAAAGGCCTAAACATTAAGTACAAGAAGACAGAATGCATGGCCATCAGTAAAAGGATGAGCCCAAAATTCGTTTTGAAGGTCGGTAACACTAAAATTAAACCTGCGCGGATGTATTCTGACGGCGACGCTGAGATCCGAAGACAGATTGGGATGGCCAAGGATGCATTCCAAAAGCTAGGTAAAATATTGCGAAAGAGGAGGATTTCTTTGGTGACAAAGAAAAGAGTACTGAACTGCTGCGTGAAATCTTTCCTCCTATACGGCAGCGAATATTGCACGGTCTCCTCAAATATGAAGAAGAGACTCGAGGCAGCGGAGATGTGGTTCTACAGAAGGATGCTGAGGATATTATGGACCGAACATGTGAGCAACGATGAGGTCCTAGATAGGATGTAAACAAAGAGGAAGCTTATGCTTAACATAAAGAGGAGGCAAAGGAAATTTCTTGGATACGTGAAAAGAAAGGAGGGTCTAGAGAATCTGATACTCACGGGACGAATAGAGGGAAAAAGAGACAAGGGAAAGCAACGCATGACATACGTGGCGGGTTCGGGCAGGTGGATGGCGGAGCGTGGTCTGGGGGAGTTGGCAGAGACACGAAACCTGCTGAGAGCCACAAGGGATATGGGGAAGTGGAGGGCCAGGATCGCCTACGTCCTGAAAGGACATGGCCCGTTCTGCTCTCTCTTTCTCTCTATCTCTTTATCTTTCGTTCGTTCTCTCTCTCTCTCTGTATATATATATATATGTATATATATATATATATATATATATATACGCACACACACAATTATATATATATATATATATATATATATATATATATATATATATATATATATATATAGATTTGAGGTAAAACAATTTTTCCCCCTTACCATCCTGTTTTATTACAGTATTAATAAAAAATTTTCTTGTTAGTACTCCGTTTTAGATTACCGACGATTGTGTTTGAAAATGTGTCGGTCGAAAGGTACCTTACATTTTAAACGTGGATATTATTGTATCTTATGTTTAATATGATCCCATATTTTTTATTCCTCAAATGTTTGATTAGATTTGGCTGTACTAGAAATCTGTTTATATATATATATATATATATATATATATATATATATATATATATATATATATATATATATATATATGTGTGTGTGTGTGGGGGGGTGTGCGTAGGTGTGTCTGTCTTGTTATAAACGTGTTTTATTTGCTATATATTTACACGGAAATGAATATAACGAACCCGATTCGATTTCCTCTGTTTTTCAATTCCGAACGATTATTCATTAGCACTCACCCATCTGGCTACTGCTACGGCGTTGCTTAACTTTGCTGATCGTACTAGAAACGCGGTTTAACGTTATATTCTCTATCCCTATTATTTACCTCCCGCACATTCAGCATCTGTTATTCCCAAGCGGTCACCCATCTAGGGACTAACCAGGCTGGACGTTACTTAACTTCGTTGAATCGTTGTTTCAACCTGTTATGCCCTTAAGATATCTGTAGCTGTATTTCGTGCGTGTTTATATATGTTTACCAAATGTACCTGTTGTAGATTTTAAGCCTTCTTGGCTGGGATGGTGGAATTTTAAGTATTAGGTCGGTGCAAAAATAATGACGTAATAATGTCGTTTTTTGACGTTAAAAATAGGTCAAAAAACGATATTATTACGTCATTATTTTTGCACCAACTTAATACCAATATTAACTTATTCGAAGATGCTCTGTCGTTTGCGTCGCTGTACGATGTGGAAGATGTTCTTCGTCTTTTCTGCCCCTCGGGCTCCCCTATGGTAGGGATTTTTTTTCCTTCTCACCATTGATCGGTCTTGATGGTGCTACCGTGTTGTATTTACGCAGTTTGTGTTGTCTCTATTGGTGTAGAGAGAATCAGGAAGAAATACGGGGTCTTGCATTGCATTTCACTTTTCATTTTCCTTCCTAACTCGAAAGAGATAACCCCGAGTGACATTACTGTCTCGCTTGGAGGTGAAACGATTTAAAAACAAAATGTGTGGGGGTTTGCACTGCGCGTGCGTGTGCACGTGCGCACGAGTTATCGCGATTTGGTCAGACAAAAATATAGGGAAGAATTCATGACTAAATAAGAGAATATCTTTTGGGGTTTCGACTTCATAACTTTTTAATCTAGGCATTGAATTCATTTTTCTATTAGTTATAATGTTAATTGAAGTTAAAATAAAAATAAAAAGGAGAGCTGAAAAATATTCTGAAATGAAAAAGTTCTAATGGCTTGTGTGTATGTGTGTGTGTGTGTGTGAGAGAGAGAGAGAGAGAGAGGGGGAAGAGAGACATAAAGAAAGAGAAGTAGAGAATGTTGTAGCAATTCGACCAGAAAAAAATCGGGAATGAATGACTGTAACAATCTTTTTGATGTTACTTATAGAAAACGATAAATGTTTAAATTGAAACACACACACACACACACACACACACACACACACACACACACACACACACACACACAGACAGACAGACAGACAGACACACACACAGACAGACGGACAGACACACACACAGACAGAGGGGGAGAATAGACGAAGAAGCTGATACGCTAACGCATAGGCCTATACACAAGCACAGTAAAAGAAATTGAAAGATTTTGAATTAGACTTACATTACTATGCGTTTATGTGTAATAATTAATTGTGTATAATTTAGTTTGATTTTGAAAAAAACTAACAACATTGACTTGAGTAAGATCAGGAAAAATAAACATAAAATTAAGCTTTACACATGTTTTATAGTTTTTTTTTTTATTCAGGTGTCATAATATTAGGTTGGTGCAAAATAAGGTCGTTTTCTCACACATGTTACTATGTGATAAAACGACATTATTTTTGCACCAGCCTAATATTTGCGAGGAAAAATTCGATCTTCCCATATTTAGGACAGATTTTACTTAAATGCTATACATACTTCTGAGCCCGAATAATATGGATGACTGATATATATATATATATATATATATATATATATATATATAATTGTTGTCTGCCTGCACACCTAAAGTTCCTTTTCTACGACCATATTGGCAATATTCAGATGTCAGAATATCTTTAAAGGAAAGTGAGAAATAGGAAAGAGGTTTGTGTATTTTCGATCCGATATTTGATTTTATTGACATGAAATGATAGCCGCTTCAGGCGAATTCTTACCGACTCATCCCGGGCTCAGCGGTGGTGTTAAAGATTCATTTGTCCCTTCCCAGTTCATATTTCTGTTTGGTAAGAACCCACAATGAAACTTTGTACTGTCGTATATATCTTCTGATTGTTTTTTTGTTTTTTCTCTTTTTTTTTGTTGCGGAACAGTGCCCCTTAACTCGCAAAAGTGATATATGCATCCAGGAAAACCTTTCTTTTGCACTTTACTTTTACCACTTAAATAACAATCGACGATATTTTATCCTTGCCTGCTAATTTTATTTTTCTTCTTTTAAAACTTCCGTCCCAAGACGGCACAAATCAGTTGACACTCGACACAAAGCAAAAGCTATAGCGTAGATAAGAGGCTTCACGACTCTTGAAGTAAGTGTAATGTACAATGTGTAATGGACAATTTCAGTTGGTTGTCCATCGAGTTAGCAGATATTTGAAAGGGAACTGATCATTTTCCAGGATCTTTAGCGATGTACGATTCCAGATTGAGCTTAAGTTTCTGTTGGCGCTCAAAGAGCCTTTTCCCCGTTCAAATTGAGGCTCTGATCGATGTTAATGGAACGTCATTCGTTTAGTGAACGTGAACATATAGCTTTTTTCCTCACTGAGCTGTAAGACCTAGATCAGAGGAGAGATCAGCTGTCGGGTAATTGTCATCTAGAGTTTTGCAGTATTTAAATTATTAATACTACTACTAATAATAATAAAATGGCGGTCCGTGTTTGGGCATTACGCTTGTCAAACGTCGATATATTTTATTTACACTAGGTCCCAGAGACCGTAATAATTATTTGAGTCTTAGGGACATTCCACACTAATCCCCTCCCCCAATAAAAAAATACTGTTAAAGATACATATATTCCACTCTATTACATCCAATTATATATGTTTGCAGAGATTCTCCTTTTTAGCTAGGGTCGTCCCAGAATAATGAGAAACTATAGTAATAACCCACATTTTGACTTTTTTTCCTTTCTTTTATTCAATAATAATTCTATATTTCAAAACAAAATAATGTTACGAGGATGCATTTCTATAATAAGGAATTCCACTGAGTCCTACCTGTCAATACAAAAAAAGTTTTCTTTCATGAAGTAGATATACAAATAGAGAAATTTGAAATAGGACGTTTGGAAGATTCTAGATCATTCCAGTATATTCGAGAAGAATCTAGATGATTCGAGAAACATCTAGAAATATGCAAATTAGGTGTTAGCACCTATAAAAATAGGTTTCTGGAAAAGGGTTGTCGATTGACGAAGGGGAATTTCTGATGTTATCAACTCCGGCTTTTGATTCGAGGATTCCAGCCGAAAGAATCTCTATGAAAAGTTGCCGACCAACAAAAATCCAATAGAGAATTTCATGGAACAAATTTGGTAAATAGAATTTTGACTATTTTCATTGACCAAACTAAAAATTAATATTTATTTACACACCTTTGTGGGTTTCCAAATATAGCACTTAGATTACTTCGTCGTAAAGTGATAAAGATATTTGACCCCCTTTCTTTCTCCCTCGTAACACTTCGCCCGTAAATTCTATTTTCTGTTTTTGTAAGCCACAATTGTGTATCTTGTATATATTTTATATGGTGTTTTAGTAAATTAAATATTTGTTTGTGATTTAGCTTTGTGTTATGGTAAATCATTTTTTTTTCTTTGTTACAATTCCCAACACGTAACAATAAGAACAATCTTCTTGGATGTTTTAAAATCATTTCACCGCATCAAAATAAATAATGGCCCTCCAGTATGCATTTTGAGAAGTGCGTGCTTTTTTTTTAAAAATTTTTTGCTACAGGGAAGGGCATCTGACGATTGTAACGTCATTGTGAAAAAGGCCCTTTAGTAGATCAGATATAAATCCTTTTTCTGGTCCTACGAATATTTACCGTGGCTTCATAAAATATATTATTAGGATATTTTACTCTTTTTTTTATTAGTAATACACACACACACAGGCACACACACACGCATATATATATATATATATATATATATATATATATATATATATATAGATAGATAGATAGATATAGATATAGATATATATAACGAAGAATAGGATAGGTGTATACGGAATAAATTCCAATAACCAACAAATACTATTCTAAAAACAGTGCTCAATACAGAGTAGTGCAAATAACACCATCATTTGGTAAGACAGCAGAAGTGTTGAAACAAAATGGCTATTTTTGTTGTGATTTTATATTATTTTTACACTATAATTTTCAAATAAATGATTATATATATATATATATATATATATATATATATATATATATGTGTGTGTGTGTATGTGTAAATTGTGTATATTTTGGTAGCATGTTTGCAGTAAGACATGTCACATTAAATATTTAGAGAAGTTTTGTTTATTTAATTTCAATAGGACCCTCCCATATTCAGGACAATCTTCTTAATAAAAAATTGAAACCGTTCCTTAATAAAATTAATTATGAATACTGAACAAATGTTATAACATATTTACAGTTGATAGTTTTAAAATATCTAGATTTTAACTAATGCTCTTTTTTTTATTTTTTTTTTTAAACATATTGAAATTCCAAACCTAGGTGCGTCCTTTGAAGTGTACATCGTGAAATTAAAATCGTACAGTACAAAACCTTACTATTTTTCAAACAAAGTTAAAATAATTAACTTTCAGATAGACACAACAATTTTGTCTTAAAAAAACAAACAAAAACAACAAAAAATAAACACGATGATGACAATGTGCTAATGTCAAAAGTTCTTGGAATCAATGAATATGTATCAACATGGTAATTTTCTGCATCCCTTTAATAAGAATCTAAAGAAGATTGTCCGTGAATATGAAAGGATATTATTGCAAATAAATAGAGAAAACCTGTCTAAATTATTCAATGAGATATGTCAATATATATATACATATATATATATATATATATATATATATATATATATATAGAGAGAGAGAGAGAGATAATCAAAACATGCTTTTTAAAATACGACAACGCTTTCTTTTGTAAATCTTATGTAGTTCTCACGATCAATGTCACGTTTCTCTGACTTGTGTATATTTAAACTCAATATATATATATATATATATATATATATATATATATATATACAGAGAAAGAGGGAGAGAAAAAGAGAGAGAGGGAAAGAGAGAGAAAGTGAGTGAGAGAGAGAGAGAGAGAGAGATAGAGAGAGATAGAGAAAGAGAGAGAGACGCTGATGTCAGAGTGAACAGACGTGTTTGTTCATTGCCCAAAGAAAGCGTTGTCGTATTTTAAAACGGAAGTTTTGTTTATTTCAGTTTAGCCATTTATTCCCATTTTTACTTGGTCGTTATATAAATTATTTTTTATTATATTAGCGATTTATAATCTTTAATTATTAAAATACATATTTGTTTATTTTTTAAACGATCGCTCACGTACTAGACGCGAGGGTCGAAGCTAGGAGAGAAGAAACGGACACTTGTGACCGGGGCGAATAGTGTTCGAAGGAAATAAAACAGCATAGCGATATCGGCGACTGTCACACCTGTGTCGGCTTGTACACCCTATTAGGCTGCCATCAGCAGTTGAGGTATAACTTTTAGGGAGAAATGATCTATCGATACCGACAGATGACACATATACGTACATGGAAACAATGAAACATGTACGAAAACCAAACAGGAAGAAGAAAATAACGCGTTTCTTTGGACAGAGAATTTAAAATTATGTAATAAGCATTTGGAGTATAAATTAAATATTTAGCAGCTTAGATTGTTGAACGGAAGATCTGAGGTGTTCTCCAAACCCCTGCTTGAAAACAAACATCTTTTTATGTCATCTCCTAACTGATGTGCGAATGGTGGGCTCGCGAGTGTTTATTCAAAATAAAATCAATAAAACAGACTCCATTCTTTTTATTGCATGCATCAAGAAGAAATCTCTGGAAACTGGATTCTCAGGATGGCGGTGTCAGGGTAAATTCTTACTGTGTCTTCACACATTTTGTTACCGATACCCTGGTTAAACAATTTAATCATGGCTATGCGATTGAAATTACAAATGGAATCACTCTTTTTATTGTCTGATGATCGTTGTTTCGGAGGGAAATTTTAAATGAATTTCTGCATTTTATTGTTCATATTCCCATGGGGAACTCTCTCATTATTTTCGACGAATGACAGACTAAGAGTTCACTCTTTTACAACCAGCCTACTCAAAGATGATTTTATTAGATGGAGGCTTTTGAACTAACCATTCTTTCAGAAGAACTGAAAAGTTGCACAGTGTGCCAAAACATATCCCAATAACCTTCCACATTTTTCAAATTCAAAGTTGTCCGTCTCCACTCCGAGATTGTCAACCATGAATGGAGAGCTCTGTTTGTTTTGTCATTAAAAACATATCTGAAGGGTTCCTAAGACTCAATTGAAATTCATGCATACACACACACACACACACACACACACATATATACATAAATATATATATATTCTGTTCATACGTTATATATATATATATATCATAAAATATGGTTATGAGGCATGCTATATTTATGTATTAATATGCTGAATATCAGGGATAGGGCTTATTTATGTAAATATAAAAGCTGACTTTGAAGTTAAAACCCAGAGGTCTTTTTCATGTTAAACACAATTGTAAGGATTTGACGATTGTATTCGACATGAAACAGCTGCCTCTGCGTGTTGACTTTAATGCTTCCCCCCACATATATATATGTGTGTGTGTGTATGTATGTATATGACATATATATACACATATATATATATATATATATATATATATATATATATAACTATCTTGCTTTTCACACTACACGAAAGGAATCCGTCATCGTTTCGAGTGTTTTAAATAATTTCATTCCTTTTGTTTAATAAATTGTTCCCATTTGTAAATTATATGATTTCCTTACTTTTCTTCCATTTATGATTTAGAATTCCTGTCTTTCTTTTTACCCCACCACTTTTTTTTAACTCTACAACGTTCTACTTTGTTTTTTCTCTTTTCGTTTTCGTTATATATTTTGAAAATATACTTAGCTATCATGATTCGTACACTAACAATAATCGTAGATATTCGAAATGTTTGACTGAATGTTCAATCAAATTTGTAAGCCTGTTAACCAGGAGGTAGGATCTTTATTCAAGGTCATAAATATTCAATACAATTCAAGGTTATTCAAGGTCAGTTATTCTTGAATGACAAAACAGTGATAATAAATATGACTTTTTTTTTTTACTGGGCTCCGTGTATTTCGTCTTTGAATGCTAGCAAATTGCTTGCATATCTTTCTTTAAATTCCTTTGCAGTTGCTCCGACGTAAATCTTCTGTACTTCTCACGATCAATGTCACGTTCTTCTGGCTTTTGTAGAAGTTATCCTCGGTATCTATGCGTACACTTTCCATTTCTTATCACGTAAAATCTGACAGCATCTTCGTAAGTAAGTTTTAAGCCAGTATAATCAGTTTCCCCTTTCTTTCATCTTTATTTCTCAGTTCCCTTGTTGTGAAGTATATAAAGAAACCTACATCGCACTTTTGTCTGACTTTCATAAGATTTCCATTCTTGTGGGTAGGGTATTATATATAGGTGTAGAAAATGGCAGTAACGGGTTGAGGTCGAATTCCAGCCTCTTGCATTCACTTTCAAAGATATGAAATTGCGAAAGGCATTAACCTAGGCACCATCACTATTTCGGCATAAATTTTCGATACCTAAAGTGTAAAAGGATTTTTTTTTAAATGAAAAAAACATTCTTGAAGATTTCATTTTAGCTAAATGATGTAAGCTAAATGATTAAAATTTATTATTTCCAGTAACTAAAATATTCTTGTATATTTCAGGTAGAAATTACATAGATTGGAATGTCAAATTTAATTTCGATTTCTTAAAATTTTGTTAAAAGAAGCCATTTTCTTAATTTTAAGGAATTTGTAAACAAAAAATATGTCGATTTAAAAAAAATACATATATATTTAAAACATACATATATATTTCTGAAACGTTATTTGAGTAAAATTAAAAAAATTAAGTTAATCTGATTTGAAATAAATATTAACCGTTTATTTAATGAATGGTCCTGCTTATCATAGCTTATCTGAAGCGATAATAGCTGAACAGATAATATGAGTGGCTAGAATTGATACAAAATTTAAGAAATCTGAGTGAATGAATTTATTTGGTTTTTAACTGCCTAGTAATTTGTAACAATGAACATATTTCCCGCAATTTATCTAATAATTTATTGACTTTTATTTACCATTGGAAGATGCTTTATGCAAAATTAAAAAAAAATAAAATACTATAATTTTTTTAAATTTCTCTTTTAAGAGACAAAACTCTTAGATCACCTGACCGTTTCATAATAATGTCACGTTTAGATTTTCATAGATGAAAATTGACAGCAAATTAAGTAAAATACAAAATAAAAATTATTTAAAAAATAGAATAGAGAAACTACGTTAATTAATCTTTTCCATTTTGGATTCGTAAATTTCGTTTCCACTTAATTACTATATCACATCCAGGAAATAACCAATACAGAATTTTACACGATTTTAAATTATTATAAATTATGATTAAAATTGTAAAAAAATGAAAAGATTCCTGTAAAAATTCATTATTCATCGGAAAAAAAAATTCTTCAGACAATAATGTCCTTATTATAATTTATTTACAAAAGCAATTAAAATCTTTTCTAAATAAATATTGTCTTAGTTTTATTGCATTCATTATTTTTTAATTATGGGCAGATTTTCAGTTAGAATAGTGCATGTGTGAAAATCAAAAAAGTTTAGGCGATTTTACTTTTAACGAATAAAAAAATCAGTAAAAAGAAAAATTTTTTGGCGAAATTTCATGAAATTAAGTAAGTAGAGGGTAACATATGTAAAAATATTTTTTTATTTTTTACCATAATGTTCCAAAAATAATTTCATTTATTTGTGAAGTCCTGAAAATTTAATTAAAATCGGACAATTATTTGATTTTTACAACAATTTCCAAATCAATGCTTTCAACGAAAAAAAAAAAAAATAAAAAAAAATATAGCAAAAAAGTCAATGTTATTATATAATGCCACCGCGATGATGTAAATAAAACAAGATTTTAACTAAAATTTCGGACAGTTTCGAAACGATTAAAAAATTTAAAAAAATAATTAAAAAATTTCAAAAAAATAATTAAAAAAATACTTTGGTATTTTATCTTAATAATAGCATGAACATATTAGGTTGGTGCAAAAATAATGTCGTTTTTTGACGTTCGACTTCAAAAGAAAAACGACATTATTTTTGCACCAACCTAATACATTGTATTTTTATTAAGTTTATGGCCTTTTTCCTTACGCTATGCTGTTTTCTTGCAAAAAAGTAGAGGTACCCATATTAACCATTATCTTTTTCCCTACACTAGCTATCGGTTAAATATCACGGTAGACTGGTCTCTCTAGTCTTGGTTGGTATAAATCTAAAGAAGGAAATATATGAATTCAAGACCGCAATGAAAGTAGCAGAAAAACAATTTTACGATGTTTCTCAACAAGAAAACATAAAATAAATAAGAGAAAAAAATATGGAAAATCATAATTATTTTAGCCCGGAAGGATCGTGGCCTTTTAAAAAGACAAAGCGATATTGAGTCTTGTCGCCAAAAATTTCTTTTTCCTTCTCCTGAGTGATTCTCTTGTCATGAATTGGTTTCTTTTCAATGAACTGCATTCGCTGGTTCACAGACTTCATGAATTCAAGCGCCCTACGAGGCTGGCTTCCCGCTCTCACCCTTTCACCGCCGAAGCTACTAAATGCAGCCGTCTCTTCTACTCCAATAGCTTCAAGTCTCGCACTTCTTCCCGGTGGAACTCCCTTCCCTATTCCAGTTTCCCTGAAAGCTATACTCTCCAACTATTCAAATATAATGTCAATCGACATCTCCAGTTGACTTGATCTATCCACTATCCTTCTCCCCATCCTTTCTTCTATCACTTCTATCTTATCTTGCTCCAAATCTTCTGTAACCCCTTGGCTTAAGGTGAAACGCTTAAAAAATGCCCTTCAATACAGTCAGTCAATCAGTTATGTGCTCTGAGGCAATGATGTAACTTTCGATACATGTCTGACGGTGCAGGTTTTTCCCCAGCAGTAGCTCCCCGTTTCTTTCTGGGGGAAGATGATGATTGATATTAGCATGTAAATGATTGTAATGGATTCGAGAGGAATTCGAACTCGGATCTCCGATTCCTCAATCCGAGCTGCTATCCATTACTGCACCAATGCAGCAACACAAATTATTCACTCAGTATTCTAAGAAATCTTTCGCGTAAAGAAATCATTCCTGCTTTATTATTATTATTATCATTATTATTATTATTATTGCACAGACACACACATATATATTTATATATATATATATATATATATATATATATAAAGAAAAATAATGTAAATGAATTTGGCTAGATTGCAAAAATCTTCTTAAAACATTTTGAAACTCACAGCATCTCTCGTTCGTGTTCATGTGTAGACGGAACAACGTAAACTCACCGAGTCAGATGAAGTCCTAATGGATGAAACGCTTCACAAATAATAATAATAATAATATTATTATTATTATTATTATTATTATTATTATTATTATTATTATTATTACCACCTATATAATAATACCGTACTATCTATTTTAATGTTTGTGTCATGTTCTAAAAGAAAAAAAATGTCAGTCTTATAAGCCCAAGCTGACAAGTGCTTAACTAAAACCGAGACAAAACGCTTACTTTTTCATGTCCTTTTGTCTCCCGATTTTCCACTTTTCAGTAGGTTCATTGAGCTTTTTGGCATACTTTCCCCTTCACACGTTCTTTCACTCGTAACTTTTCCATTCGCTTTTATTAATTCTGTTATCGAATAAAAACAAACAAAACTGATAGTTTTATTATGCGTGTGCTATACTTTTCACAGAACGCACAGATATAACACTGATCGTTGATAAAAATGTAGGAAGGCAAGAGTTTCATCTCAGTTAAAGTGTATAGCTACTTTTATCCAATGCAAATATGGCGTTCTCTAGGTGAATATGCCCGTCATCTTTTATTCGTATTTTGCTAGCTATTGTTAATTTTCAGCTTTTAATCCTGCAACTGATTTACATTTCTTATATTTTAAGACTTTTTGTTGGTTATACAAAGAAACTAAATCATTTCATGAAACTCACTTTTACTAGTAAAATAAAGTGCTAATTTACATCGCCAACTTTTTGTAGATGGAGCAGATTCTATGAACACGATACTTATAAACTGCGCACGCGTACAGACGCAAACGGAAATGGCTATAAATGAACAGAAAGAAGAACGATGTAAAACATGCAGAAAAAATATGTTAAAGGGAGATATTTAAAAAAAAAAATGTAACTGTAATGATAAAAACCGTGCAAGTTTCTCAAATTTAGGGAAAGAAAAGATTGCAAGGAAAAGAAAAGAAACGAAGCTAAAAATTAAACGCTAAAGCATATGTAAGATGAGGAAGAGGAATAAAAAAAAACGAAAAAAAAAACAGAAAAATTAAATAAAATAATTTCCAAGCATAATCTTAAGAAAGCAAAGAGAGCGTGAAGCGGAAACAGAAAGAAAAAGTCTCGTCGCTATCGTAAAAAAAAAAAACGAGAGAGGGAGAGAGAGAAAGAGAGAGAGAGAGAAAATGTCGGCTGTATCTAAATAGCCATCAACTGAAACCAATAAACGGGAATATCAATATTTTACAAAAAAGAAGTAAGAAACGTTTTGCATCGAGGATCCGGGGGGGGGGGTGGTAGGCGGAAAGGAAGAATCAGAATTGGTGAGAGACGAACGCCAGACACCATTCGATTAATACACAACCAAAAATAGATTTTGAACAGCACAGGCAGTTAAATTAGAGAAATACATAAATGATTTTCTTAATATTTAAAAAAAAAAGAAGAGAGAAACAAAACTGAAAACAACCCCCTCATCAAGAACCCATAGAAAAAAGATAGTGGCCATAGCAGCGGTGAAAAAACCATGATGAGAATAGATATTCAAGTGAAGAATTATGAATTTATATAAAAATGAATATGAAAATAACACACACACGCACAGACACACACATATATATTTATATATATATATATATAAAGAAAAAATTCTCTTAAAACATTTTGAAACTCACAGCATCTCTCGTTCGTGCTCATGTGTAGACGCAACAACGTAAATTCACCGAGTCAGATGAAGTCCTAATGGATAAACGCTTCACAAATACTTTTCCCAATTTGTCTTTTCTTTTAAAACTCTTCTTGATATATCAAAATCTTTCTATCTATCTATCAATCTCTCTCTCTCTCTCTCTCTCTCTCTATATATATATATATATATATATATATATATATATATATACTCGACTCTCCCGTCGAAGTCGACGAAGAATCGTCAAGCAGATCATTTCCTAGGAACCGAAAGCCCGACACCAGCACATGAGAATTGATTAGAGTGGTGAACGTTTTGTGCAGGACCATCCACACTTTTTTTGAATACAGAGACCCTTTGAATTCCGAGTTGTCCTTCTCTTAGAGCAGTTGTCATCCAAGGCTATAGAACCCAGTCTGTCCTATTTACCTACAGCTGGAGAAAGAAGAGGATTTATACCTTTCCCAAGGGTATTAGCAATATTATTCCTAAGTGAATGGATCCAACTGGAATTCGAACTCGGCTCTGCGATTCGTAAGGTGGAGTATAATTCATACGAATGTCGGGATCATTGCCCCTGCATAGGATGGCAGCAAACTCTTTGAAGGAGACGGGGCATATGGAACGGAACTTCATACAAAAAGATCCAAGGTGATGAATAACGCAAGCATCATCATAGCTGGTGAACCACTGGTGTGACGTCACCCCGAGGTCGCTGCGCCAAATGTGACGTCTGCCTGACCGCGCCCGCCGTGCTATCCTGGTCATAGCACCAATTGTGACGTCACCCCGGCCTGTCTGCCGTTGCTGTGCTACCCTGTGACGATCAATGTGACTTGGTATTGGTCGCAGCACCAAATGTGACGTGCTAAACTTTTGCTGATTCGGATGGGAATCTGGTTAGATTCGGTATCAGCTTTGTCGTTCCCAGCTCGCCTCCAACGTCTGGTTACCGAAGTAAATGCTTTAATTTCTAGTCTAACCTACCCACGTTGTGATTTGATCTTAGGTAGACGAAATCAATCAGTCGCCGGGCCGCAATTCAAGCCGAGTTTGAGCAAAGGTTAACACCGCACAAGTATATGTAAAAGAAAATAAAGTAACAACTCGACAATTTCAAATGTGTTAAAAAAAGAATAACAATATTTTATATATGGTTGCTGAATACAGGACTGCGTCTTTCTCCCAAAACACTAATATGGATACATGACACTTTGTGTTTGTTAGGCGAGTCTTAACATCTTATGTTGTTTTTTCAAGAAACTGGTTTTTGGTGTATCTTCAGGCGATATTCGTAAAACTTGTTTTGGTGGTGTGAGTCTAAGTCGTTCTTCAAAAATAAATTGTTCTTGGTTAGAAGTTGAAGTCAAAATGCGTGGATATCTTTCAGTCAGCTTCCTGCGAGGCGGGTCTCAGAGCTCACAGCTCAACTCTGTGTCTCTCTCTCTAACTGCAACTGTTTGCCTGTCTGTGTTACTAACTGCCGTCTACTCGTTGCGACTCTGCTTATATGGACGCCGACCAAAACCGGGGTGGGATTGTCGGGGTTTGAGGTTCCTTGATAATTCTAAATTCACAATAAGGATTTTCTTTGTTTTCGGACAGGAAAATTTATTACTTTCCATTTTTGGAAGTCCATTACTTTCTACTTTAAGGGAATCGTCCTCCCAAATTCTTCCTTTCTCGTATTGGTATCTCACACCAATCCCCTCAGAGGGCGTCAACATGTCTCTCTTCTTTCTCATTGTGGTATCACACACCAATCCCCCCAGGGGCGTCAACAGGCCTCTCCTCCTTTCTCATAGTTTACCTTCGCCTCCCGCTCACGCCACCCTTCAGCCAATGAACGCCCAGCAGCGTGGGTATGGCTAGACTGGCCTCAGTTTAAAAATTTCGCTCAAAAGAAAAAAAAATTATCTTCTTTTTTTGTTCTTTCTTTCTCTTCCTCGAGCAGACCTCCCACGACTCGTGGTGTGGTCCCTAATCTCTATCTTAACCGAATTTCATCTGGAGTCTGTCACCGATATTTTCATCAAATAATCATTGGGGTTGGTCAAGTGAATCTCTTCGTCTTCTTGATGCCTACGTGCTTCCGTCGCCAAAATCTGTCCAGGCAACAAACTCTTATAATCGCCAGCTTTGCCATAAAACAGGTGTTTTTCCCAAAACCAAATGATAACTCCGAAAGATAGTTAATGGCTTCTTCCTTTCCTTTCTCTTTTCCCTTCCTTTCCTTCTCTCCTTAGGGGTGGTCCAAACTGAAGCCATTCTCCGCCAGTGCGTGACCTGATTAACATTATCTTCCAGAATTCTGTTTTGTAGGCCACTTGACCAATTTGAAATTTTCATTATTGCCATGGGCAGATGGCTATCTCTTATTCGCCACCCCGTAACATAAATTAATTTGACAGATCTGATATTTTACGAATAATTATTTCAGCTTCTTCTCGCCTTAATTATTTCTCGCTTTTCATTTTCATGCGACCGCTAAATAGTGTCACACTGGAGGACATGATCATCTTCAAATACTTTGGGGAAACCCTGTCAAGAGATGGCAACTGCAACGCAGAAATCCGCACGGATTGCCACATCCACAAGGGCGATTGACAGACGAAAGGATATGGAAGAGAAAAAATCAGCTTCCGGAGAAGGAAAGAAAAAGAGAGAAACAAAAGTCCAAGCTCTACATATTGCTATTCGTATCCAATTTTCACCACAGGCGCGAGATATGGGCACACCTGATTGAGGCTGAAACATACATCAAGTAATCTTTGCTGCCGATCAAATA